>JAJQWJ010000001.1:102059193-103275860 GCA_023637945.1 Phaethornis superciliosus
ATTATTATTAAAGAAGGAGGATAAATCTTGAACACTACTTGCACTGAACTAGCCTGTGCATGAAGTTCTTTTGTGTCCAGATTTTGCAGATAATCATAGAAAAAATGCCTTTTAATCTAAGACCCATAAAAACTAAAATTAAAGTGAAAGTCAAAAGATAAATGCATACAGGACTATAGGGAAACAAAAAAATCCTGATGAAAGGCTCAGAAAGAACCTACTAGTTGTCAATAAGTCGCAACCGCCATGACAAAGGAGGAATTATAGGAAGAATATTCACAAATCCCAACAGATATTTCCATTATCTATCACATATCTGAGCTAACAAAGTGTAGCAAGTGAACAATATAGAGTGATGATCAGGTGAATTCCATTCTTACAGATCCTAGAAGTGTGCATACGTGAGGTGGTCAATACCATTACACTACAACACTTTATCAAGACTTGCTGAGGCAACACAATGTTTCTTACCCATGCACTTCCAGTGCAATACAATTTTCATGTATGGAAACTTTTTGATAGTAACTTGCAAATAGATGGCACTAATTGGCTTACAAGTATCCATCTACCAAGTAGTGAAGTTGCGTTCCCAAACAATTGCCCTTGGCAGCTTTTGTTACCTTTAGGTGGAGATTTGATTGCAGCAGCAGGAACAACATCAAATCTTCAAAATCTAATTGTATTTTTTCAGTGGTGTTCATCACTTATTAACTTTTATTTTATTTCCCTCTGGCACCCACAGCTCCCACAAATTTTATCTTCTTGTTCAGTTTTGTCAGGATCACAAACCTCGCAGTAAAGGCTTAGCTGAGATTGCCACCAAATAAACAAACCCTTGATTTATTCTGTAGCTGCTCTGATGTAGTGAATATCCTGTCCTGCATTAGAATGCACAGCTCAGAGACTGGAATGGCTGAAAAAACCTGTCTTATTGATCCTGAGCCCCTCAAAGGAGAAAAAGAAAATCCTAACTTCTGAACTGTAACAGAAAATGTATAACAAAAGAATATGCGATCCTTTCTCCTAGGATAAACAAGGCACTTTACTTGATGCCTTCTACTTGAGCATGGGAATTTGCTCATTTCATTCAGTTTTGAAGAATATATGAACATATACTAATGCAGTTATATTGGCTTGGAAATATTTAATTTTTTGTAGGATAATATCAAAATATCTGCCTTTTATTTTTGTCATTAGTGTACAGAAATGAAAGATAGATCACCTGGAGAGACAGGTAAGGACTGCAAATGAAACTAATTAATGAAGTTTCTGGAGAGATGATATAAAATAAAATTGAAGATGACTTTTGCAGAGTAAAAGGTTTTTGGGCTGAATCACCCGAAAACCAGATAATTTTTAAAAACCTTGGCCTTCCAAGTGAATTGAATAAATCAAGGAGTATATTAATGAATTCATTTGGCCTGTTTTTCTACTCAGAGAATGCCACAGAAAACGTTTCTCTGCCATCGAAGATTCTTTATTAGTTAACATTATTACAGATGGTCTGCTAGATTTTTTAATCTATAGATCTACTTAGGAGCAATTCTATATTTCTAATAAGCATTAAATATATTTTAATTAAAATACTGAATAATTTTGTATATATTATTTGAAGATCATGGAATACTTTATTTTCACTTACAAAATGGATACTCTATCCATTTACTGGTCCATAAAATAGTTTTGAATTTATAATTATCTGAGAATAAGGACTAGAGAAGTACCAAGACTGTCATATTCTTTCCTTTTTAAGCCATGGAGGAAATAGCTGGTGACAAGCTTATAAGAAAGAAAGGGAAGTTGTCTAGTCTGCAGTATATTAGCAATTTTGCATTTTATGCTGTATGGGAAAGTAATTTTCATCTCTATAAAGGAATCAGAACATGTATAGAATGCAGTCTCATTTCTTGTCACGTACATGAAAGACTCAATTAATGAAATTTTACCAGTTCTTCAACAGGCTAGTCAGTTTTTCATCAGGGCAAGTCAAAGGAAAAAACTATTTTATCAAGAACATACATCACAGGTGAGGAAAAGTGAATTTAACCAATGTGTGGTATACTTCCCCTGCCTCCAGGAAGTCCTAATTGAATCTGAATGAGCAGCATTAATTAGATGAATTGTCAGATTGTCTAAAAGACCTACATGAAATCTTTTTCACAAAGTGATTCCTTAACTGGTTTCAAGACTTAGAATTCTGAAGTATTTTTGGATAAATAAAGTTTGGAAGAAACTAAGTTTTTTCCCCCATAAATTACAGATTTTTTGATCTCATATGCTTTATTCCCTCCCTCTCCACCCTCTTCCCTTCTACATCCTACTCACAAAAAAACCCAAAACAAAACAAAAAACCTCAAAAAAACCAAACACAAAAAAGAACAACAAAACAAAAACCAGAAAACAACAACAAAAACACCCAACCAACCAAAATGGTAGACTCTAGTATGTTTCAGTCATGAAAACAAGTGGGATTCAAGTTCCATTTGCTGCCATGAATAAAATTTCAGAAATACCACAAAAATCTCAATAAACTTTATATTGGAACTCTATCAACTTTTCCTGAAGAAGTCTTCACATAATTTCTACATTTGATAGAAATAAAATCACCAATAGCCTCATCAGCTCAAATATGCTCGGAGACAGATGCTTTCTTAATCCTCAGATTCAGTTACATTTAAGCCAAGATTCCTGTTGTGTAGTTATTACCTTTAATTTTCTTGAAGAGGGTTATTAAAATATATAAGAAAAGATGACAGGATATAAATAATAATATGTGGAAAATGCAGCAGAAATTTTCTCAGTGGAAGCTGAAGGTTTTTATTAAAATATTTTTTAATACATGTAAGATCCTTTACATCAGCTTTGAAGATGTTTTGTGTTAACATTGCAACGCCATATTTTCCAACACTGAAGACCATGATGGTCACTGAAAATCATTTTGCAGATGCTTTTGAATTTTCAATCAATATTTAATAACTATAATAACAGTAGCATCCTACCTGAAATAGTTGCATGGCACTTGTTATACTGTTATCTGCATGTCCCACATTCAATGTATTTGAATTTATTACTTTTGTTGGCAAAGAAATTTATTGTCTCTCATCATAAATGAGAAATGGCTTACAAGTCTGCCCTAAGGAGGATATATCAGGCCTGTTAATTAAAAAAAAAAATGTAACTAGGCAGTGATTAATGAATTTTTTAAATTGCTATCCAGGAGTGCCTGAACGTGGAACAAGGAGATTGAAGACCCTTTTAAGTCTAGGTCTCTTGTGGCTAAATTGATAACAAAAGGGTTAGCTCCAAAAAGGGTCAACCTACTGTTTCAGACAAAGAAATAGTGCATACCTTTTCCAGTTCTAGTAATTTAGCATTTTAAAGGCATTAAGAAATCAATTATTATATCAGAAAGTCTCCTGCCATAGAGTTAACTTTGCAGCTGCACCAAAATTTCAAAAGGGATTCAAAACAACCACACATACAGGAGGCTTTGTCTAAGTCTGCTCTAATCTTAAAAATAGATCTGAGGTAATGTGCTTCACATGTCCCAGTACTGGACAAAGGAAAAAAGCAGAATTCTGTATGTCTCTTTCATTCTCTGCTTCCTCTTTTTTTTTTCTTTAACTCTTTGAGGACTGAAAGAAGGAGATTGTAAGAGCAAGGAAAATGTTCTTATGCGCCTTTTGAAAAATTTATCCTTTAAGGACAGGTGAGATGTATGAGATGCATGATGAGAAAGAAACTGATTATAAAATTACAGTAGTAGGCCAAATTTTAAAGTATTTACGTCTATAAAGCTAGTGCCTATTTAAATTAAAGTTTTTTACATATCAGGTAACGTTTTAAAAATCAGATGATTGTACTTCCTTTTCCACAGCTCCAAAAGAACACACCCCTAAAAAACTATAATATATTAATTCAGAGTCTTATTACACAATGGAAAAGACCTTTTCTTAAATAAGGGGAGCTGTTTTCAGTAGAGAGCAATTGTGTCTGGTAGCCACAATTCAGAATATTCAGAGGACTCTGGTGTCTGAGAGACAGAAAGAGCAAAAGTTGCCTTTTATGGTAAGGAAAAAAGCAAAGTCAGGAAAGAAGTAAAAATTTTCCTTATCCTATTTCTCACACAAAAATTGCCAACCCTTATGATCAAGCAGATAAAGCAATAAAATAATATCTTAAAGTTCAATATCTACTATCTCTCTAATAATATTTCCTAAATACTTTCCTGAGGTAATTTATTCTGCTTATGGTGCTGTTCTACTTCTATCTTATGTACCAAATGTACAACTTGACTTCAAGTGAAAATTCACTTTAGTTCAAAGCAGTGAATTAAATGCCTAATGTCAATGTTATGGCTCAGGTTTAAACCTGAATCACAGCTCTTGAGTGCTCAGTTCCATGAGCTCCCATGAGTGTGCTAAACTCATAACATGTTCTCATTTAAAGTTGGCCAACCAGAGGAGAACTTACTGTCCTGGTGTGGCAGAGAGGGAAAGGTGACTTGCTTGAGCAAGTGCAATTTCTGAAAGGACCGAATAAGAAGGAGAGTGGCCCTTGCTCATAATTCAGACCAATGATCTCACCTTCATTACTTCAATCCAAAGTCACACTTAGAATGAAGTCAACAATTCCAGGTGAAGCATGAGTGCTCATAAGTTAGAAAGAAAACTGCAATAGCAGGGACAAGGGGTCAGCAGAACAATCTGCTTAAGTGAAGCATGGATATAATTAAAGCAAACAGGTGGGAACAGATACTTCAATTATTTATAAAAAATTTTCTGGCCCACACTGAGGTACAGATGGCAAAGATCAATAGTCATGCTCTCTAAGCTGCTGAGTTCATAATAGACATCTGTAAAATGACTGACTGGCTCAGAATTTCTTAGGCTGTTCTTCTCATGCGGAAAATGCAGTGTCAGTCTACTTCCTTGACTTAAATTCCTTTGCAGAAGAAAAACATTTTCTACTTTTCTTCTAGTAAGAAAAGTAAATAACTACAGAAAAAACCCTCTTTGCCTGACATATTTTTATGCCATCTGAAAATACTTGGTTCCTTAGCATCTGGAAATGATACTTGCCCATGTAATTTGTTCTTCTGCATTTTGGGGAATCACTTTGTGTGAACATTGTATTTGATTTCTTCCAGAAAAATATCACCCTGCCAGCACTTTTAATTTCATTTTTACTGCTACTACTTGGTGCTTTGATGATACAAACATTGCTCCTTTCTTTCTTTGACTTAAATTAATTTTGTAGCAGAACATGTTTCCTAGACTCAGGCATCTGAGAAGCAATCCCTGCCTATTTCTATATTGTCAATCCAAAGGCAGTCTGACCTCACTCTTTAAATGTTTCCTTTTCTTCTGCACTTAATATAGTATCTTCTGAGCAACATAGCTGGATTTTATACACCTGTAAATCTCTCTGTGTGTGGATACACAAAATATTTATGGAAAAAACAGCTAGTTGGACATCTTAAAAGAGCTTCTTTCACACCTGTCACAGGAGGAGTAGTAAATCTTACTGTTCAGTCAAAAAAAATTATATCACATTTAATCTTGAAACCTAGACTGGTTCTTTTTCAGTTTATATGAAATATACATTAATTTATCTTATTTTTTTTCAGTATTTCAGAATTCACACATTGATTTCCGATCCATATTATAAATGTCATGTGAGATCACTTTGGGCTGCTGATAGAATAACACCTACTGAATCAGGACAGATAAAAATTGTTCTTATATTGGATATCAGAAATGTCATGCAATATTTCCCCTTGGCATCAGTAGGCTGATGGCCTGATTGGTTCTTTGGAGCTCCAGTATCTAGTCAGACAGTCCTGGTAAATCTATTTTTACTTACTTGAGTCATTGATGAAAGCCCACAATCCATGCTTCAGAACTGTCATTTTTCTTGAAATATCTTAGACTTTGAATTTTCACGAAGAGAGAGATGTTAACAAAACACTTGATCAGTCAGCCATACATGTGCATATAGAAAGCTGTTCCTCATCAACTTATTTGGCACTATGCAATTTCTCAATTTATTAACAGAAGTTTCTGCTCATTATCCTCAGATGGCCTGGCTGGGTCCAGGTTTTTCTGGTAAAGTTTTCTTGTTCCAAACCGGACTCTTGATCATACCTTCTTTTCCACAGCAACTAAAAGTTTTTTAAGCTATAGTTTAAGTATTCCCTAGAAGTTTAGCTTTGTAAAATATCCTTCATAAATGTCCTTTAAGTATCTTGCATAGGCTTTAGCTGGAATTCTGAAAAATAGAATGTATCAAATTTTCATGCTTTAGCCTTAAACAGATAGGAAACACTAAAAAGTTCCTTCTCCTTCATGACATTCCCCAGATAAAACACACAACTGTCTTTTGGATGTGGACCAGAAACTACAGTGACTCTTCCTCCTGTGATTACCCTAGCTCATATTTGAAAGAGTAGTGCTCTGTCTGTGAATCCCAGTGAATTCTGATGTATGTAAATCCCTAGGTATTTGCTGCCACATAAAACAGCATTGGTAACAGAACATGAGTGTGCCTACAGCTGTCTAGTTTTTACTCCAGTGACTAGAGTTCTCCCAAGAGGCAACAGGGATTTGCTAAAATTTACCATACTGCTGATGTCAGTGTGTTACTGAGTAGGATGGGACTCAGATGTACCTTAAAATAAAGTCTGATTGTTTTGTAGTTTTTCAGAAAATGGATGAAATTTCTGAGCCCTGAAGGTTTTAGACCTCTCCATATCTAAAAGTATTTTCTCCTTACTTATTGTACTTAGCTGCTATAAAGCAACAGGACTTAAGAGACAGCTCTGTCCTCAGCATTCCTGGGATACTTTAGATGGAACTATCCTATTCCTAGATGGAACTATCCTAGGCACCTAACCAGAAGGATAACCTGAGAAGGGAGGAGGAACATGATGGACAGATACCTATTCTACTTGAAAGGGAAACAAGTCAGCAAAGAGAGAAATAATTTTGGAAATCCTGTTTTGTGTCTAGCTGATACTAAATTAAAAATCTGCTTACTTATTTTTTAAATATTTAATGGTTTCCATAAAAAGTTACTCCAGGAACCGATATGTTACCTTTATGTCTAACAGACCATGGAATGACAGTCTGTGGTAGGAGTACTGCAGCTATCGATTTCCTTAGCCACTGTAAATCTTGTTTTTTGTTAAGAGGCTGTGTAAAGGCAATGCCTGAGTTGGCCTACAGCTCTCCTACATAGGTGAAATCTGGAATATAAATTCAGTATAATGAAGTAATGTGTGCTTATGCCAGGACTAACAGCTCCTTTTCAGTATTTCAGAATTCACACATTGATTTCTGATCCATCTGCTTTCTGTGAGAAATAATTAATGCACTCATTCGCTTTCTTCAGGTCTTTTATCAGTGTACCACTAGCAACTGATTGGTCAATACTAAATCTGCCTCTAAGAAAGAAACGGAAGTAAAATATAGCACTCTCACCCCATTTAGGCAAAGCATTTTCATACTTAAGAAAACTATTGATTGCTTTCAGTAATGGGGTTACACCTACAGAAAGCCCTGAACTAATGTTTGGTGTGATACATATATATACATAGGGTATGTTTTCATATTTTCAGAAATAGTTATTTTTGTACATAGAGATTGAAGTCTAAATTCTTAATTAGAACAAATATATTTTTCTTTCCTCATCTAATCAGTTACATATTCCTATTGGAGCACAAAAACTACCAGTGGCCAGTGTACAAAAAAAGGCAAAAACCCATAAAAAAAGAACATAAAAGAAGTTTCTAAACAAATTCAAGGATGTTTTTCACAGAACATGTAGCAGCATCTTTGAGGAGCTTGCCATAATGTATCAGGTGCAACGTGTAGATTTAGGTACTTGATCTGTTTTCAGACTTTTTGAAGTCTCTGCTGGAGACAGAGCACTGGGTTAGATAGATTCATTTCAAACCAGTGCAATGTGTTGTTCTTGGGTTATGTTTCAGGAAACAAGACTAAGAAAATTTAGTTCATCTGAGGATACAACAAACCACCTTTATGCCTAGCTGTACTCCAATTCAGAACAGTATCTCTCAAATGTGTAATCTGAGCATCACTTGCAAATTAATATAGGTAATTTACCTGGATGTCAGGAGAAAAAATCTTTCTGAATATTTTGTTTGACCACTTAGATAATATAGTACCAAATGTTTCATATAAGACATCATTAATCCATTCATTCGAGGGAACATGTTCAAATCAAGCACGAATTTGACAGCTATTCTTGACATGAGAAATATAAATGCTCCATTTCTTCACATTATGTTATTAATTAGACATGACAGTACTCTTATTTTTTTTTCCTTCAGCTGTAAACACCATGATATAGTCCAATTACTCCATTCTTACTGTTTCTCAGAAAATATGTATATGCTAATCAGGAGCGAATCTGATCACAAAGAAAGTATACAGTGGTGTTGATGTGGTCTGTCAAAAAGAGATTTGTGGACATTTCAACCAAATAAACAACCCACAGTCTTCCATTCTTCTGCAGCTAGATTAAGCACTGACATTCAGTCTAACTGCTCTGAAACTCACATCCAGCTCTGCACGTGCCTCCACCTGGCTTCTGGGATAATTTTGGAAAATTTAGACAGTTAGGATTCCCCTGTCCCCCAGGCAAATTGTCTCTTTAATGAGACAAAAATAAAGTAAAAAAAAAACCCACAATAATAAACTTGAAAAAATTAGGTATATAGCACCTATTCAGTATTCTTGCTTTAAGAGAAAATTAGTCTTTTGCAACACTCTGTGTGTACTGAGAAAAAGTGGGTAAAAAAACCCCAAACCATATACTTTATAATGTACAAGATTCTATTGAAAATAGTAGTAATGGTTTTAATATGTCTAGAAGTAAAAGGTAAGACTTAATATTTGGACTCCAAATATTATTATTAATAAGGCCAAACACAAGACATTAGTTTTCACAATCATAGAATCATGTTTGCTGGATGTAATTTCTTCCTATTAATTGGTGTAACTCACAGAATAGTTGCAAATTATCTTCTCTTTTGAGAGCCTTCTTGTTAATCTTTAAAAAAAAAAAAAAAAAAAAAAAAAAGCAAGTTATTCTGTGATAAGTGTCAGAGGAACTACTCTAATGTGTCCTTTGCTACAAAGCAAAAGAATGACTTCATTCATGACTTCAGATTACTCATCTGATAAATATTCTTTACAAAAATAAATGGTTCTGGGCTTTGTTGTCGTTGTTTTTGTTTTTTGTAAGGGAAAGAATCAGAAAGTACTCAATTTGCTGGTAGGACATTATCACAGATTGCAGCTGTCTGTTGCTGCTGAGAGATTTTAAATGTCTCAGTAAATCTGGATATGATTAGCCATCATTAGGTAATTTTAGCAAAATAGAATAATATGATAATATTCTTATCTCTGTTTTATGAAGTGGCTATTTGTAGTACATGAATATGCATATGTTGTAATATGAAGAGTCTTGCAAGAATCTGAGATTTAAAAAATACACACAAATAAGAATGAAGATAAAACCTGACCATTTAAATAGATGCTCATCCACAATAAATTGGAAATGGCAGGATCTGAAGCTGAAAGTCTCACTCACTGGGATTCCCAGTGAGATCACAGACTTGCAATTAGAAAAATGCATAAATATTTCTAGACAAATCATTTATGAATCTGGATAAGCAATTAACACCTTGATATGATTAGCTAAATGTAGGGATCAAAAATATCAGAGTAAAACATGTCACAAGAAAATCATTCTTGGGGAGAGAAAGACAGGAAAAGCAGAGAAGATGTAAAAGTATGCAAACCGTTAAATCAATTCTTTTGGAGAGGTGCTTTTTCAAAATCATTATCTAACACAACATTCTTTTAAGGCTGAAGTTATATAGACATCAAATCAAACACTGATTTCTCTATTTCTTTTAAAGTGGATGTGCAAACTTGTTCTCCTGTAGACTTTTCTCATAGAAGTTCTTCACCCTATTTCAGAAAAGAGAATTGATATTTCTTCATTTCATCTTCACATTCTTGCTATATACATAAGTCTTTAAGCAACAAAATTTCCAGTCTCATCGCTCGTCCAATTTACAAAAGTCTAGAGCACATGCAGCAAAAATTATCTAAACCATGGCTATGGGATGGTAAACTCAAAACTGACAGTATCAACTCTGTAAAGAGTTCTGTCAGTTTTCTGTAATAATCTGCTCAGTATTCAGTGTCAGCCAAAAGACACAACAAAATATTGGGTATTATCAGGAAAGATTTTGAGAACAAGACAGATGGTGTCATTTTGCTGCTGAATAAATCCCTGGTACACTTACTTCTTGAATATTGCATAAAATTCTGGTCCTGTTACTCAAAGGCTTCTAATATTCCAAAGGGAACATGCCATATATTTAATGTGTCATTTCAGAATTTCATTAAGGGAAAAATTTCTTAATTTAAAGGCATTAAGTGTCACATAAGCCTCACCTTTAATTGGAAAATTCAAAATATCTTCATCTGGGAACACATATGTTGTGCACCAATCTGAGTGAAAATCTATATTTTACTGTCCTTTGGGTTATTTTTGGTTTGGTTTTGTTTGTTTTGTTTGTCTTTTTTCCTTTTATTGGACTAGTTAAATCGAGATTGTTTTATTTTCACTGTACAGATTAGAAGTAAATACAAAAGTTGGGTATTTCCCCTCTTTGCTGTTAAAAACAAATAGAGACTCCTGGAAGCAGGGAGCAACATGATACATCAAATGCCAGTAGTATTAGAGTCCAACATAAGAACAGAGAATCAGCCCAAACTTGGACCTTAATGCCTAGATGAGTAGTAATCCCTATATTTTTTAATTGAGAAAGGTTGTTTAAATCGTTTATAATTTTTTACAGACTAAATTCTGTAGCATTTAGAATTATGGTTCTAGTTTCATATAACTTCTATACTCATATTCATTAGTTTTCTTTACAACCAATTCTGTATACATAGATGGGCTTTTATAGTCTATTCCATGTATTAGTGCCTTTAATGAACAAGTATAGCAGTCCCTGAGTATTTTGAGTATACTGTGCACAGCATTGCAAACCTAGAGCAGCTCAAAGTAGTTTAGAAAGTGAACTTGATACTGCAATTTGCAGGCTCAGACTTGAAGAATCAGCATCAATAGCACAGAAACCTTGTTACTGTGCAACTTCAGAAGCCTCAGCACTGCTATCAAGTATCTGTTTCATTTCAGCTTATTTTTCAGGGACTTACTCCACTCTACTCTTGGTCCCTTTCAAAGGGGAGGGGAGAAAGCAGTTGGGATATTTTTTCTTTTTTTTTTTTTTTTCTTCTGTGGTAATATTTCTTCAGTGCTTCATGCTGAATTTCACTAATATTTTCTCTAAAACTCAGAATGAAACTTGTTCATCAGTAATTGAGATGGATCAAATGGCATAGACAACAAATTCCATGGATCTGATTCATCACTTTACTAATGTAGAGATTACTAAGTGAACTTACTATCCAGCCATCCTGTGAACAGATAAAACTGTCATGGAAAAACCTTGGTGTCTGACATACAGCAAGCAACTTATTTTTTTATCCAATCCCATGGAACAATCTGTTTTTAATTTTTGTTATTTTTTTATTTTTTGTTTAAATGAAGCAAGCATTTTCCTGCAAACAAGTGCTGTGTATAAAATTCTTAAGTCAGTAACGTTTGAAATGGAGAATATTGCCCTGTCTCCACATCACATTATCAATGTTTATTTAGGTATACAAGGCTCTTTATCTTTCAAAGACTGAAGAATGCACTCAGCCTAATGTATGTGAGAAGATTCAATTCTAACACTTTAATGAGTAAAGAAATTGAAAAATCTGTGAGAACATTTCCATGACCAGGCTTTTGTTAGAAGAAAATGCCTGCCATCACTGTGATAAACAGATTTAAGTAGTGTGATCCTTATAAAATAAAAGGACACAAGCCAGATCATGGAAGTAAACAGTTAAAATTATGGTATTTCCAACAGTAACATCATATGTAATATAGTCTGTTAATAGTTAAAATTCATTATATTAGTGTATTTATTAATATATACGTACCCAAAAAGAAACTTCATGAAAAGACTGAAGATAAAATCAGAGTCTATTAGAATTCTCCTGTAAGCTAAGCAGTTTCATGAACACCAGAACTAATGAAGCCTGGTTTCCTATAGATTTGTGTCTCAGGGCTGATTTGTGAGCCCTGACTGATGGGTTGCTTGCAGAGGAGATACATTAAAGAGCTCTGCTTATGTGGATTCCCTCTGGTCTCCTAAAGAGTGAATTCCTGCCACAAGCTTTGTCTTAGTTGAGCAAATATGTGACAACATACAGGATCATCTTTCTTGGGTCATTTCTATACCCAGTGTGTTGAAACTTAATAGCAGTGAGACCTCTACACATTTATGATAGCTTGCATAAAATTAATTTTTGGGTTTGAGTAAAGTGAAAGATAAAGATAAAAGATAAAGATAACTGCCTTTCCATACCTGCACATTAGTATGTCGCCATCAAAGCAAGCAAAACCATGTCAGTCGTGTCCCTTGTTTTCCTTTTGATATTTACCCATACTGGATAAGCCGATTAACCCTAGCAATGTTTCCTGTCCTCCTAAACTTAATGTACATCTCCTTTTACAGTTAGGTTCAAGCAATAAATTGTTGTCTATTCCTGTGCTGAAACCACATGGGCCAATTAAGTCTCCATTGGATGACAAACTTTAAAATATACTTCTGCTCATGTAAAATAAAGATTGCAAATTATTTTATCAGATGAGGTAGGTCTATTCAAAAGTAAAAAAAAAAAAAATCAATGAGTTTTCTGGCACCGACCATTTTCGATCCTGAAAAATCACATCTTCAGTTGAGTGTGTCAACCTGCAGTAGCAAAAAATGGTGAATAAAATGCTCCAGAACTTTACCATATTTGTGGAACTGCAAAATTTAACATGTGACAAGCTTGTGTTTGTTATTTACTACCTATTTGTGTTGAAAAATAAATGAAAAGGAATACTGGTTTGGGGTTTTTTTTAGGGCTTGGAAGGGATGAGAACTAGTGGAGAAGGTAGAGATGTGTATTCTTATTCTAGACATAGGATAAAACAAAACAAAAATCTACTTAAAGAATCAGTGTCCTGAAATCTATCTACTGAAAATTCTATTTTCCCATTTTTTCTTAGAATTCTGCAACTACTGGCATGTGCTGAGATAATTGTTTTGTGTGATCTTACCTTTCCATCCCCCCAGTCTACATGCCTTTGTAACTGATTTCAGTTCGGTGTTTCCTCAGACACATATTTCCAGCACAGATTTCCAGACACCTTTACAGCTTACAATACCTTGATGAAAAACTGACTAGCCAGTTGAATTACTGATAAAATCTCATTAATTGGGTCTTTCATGTTTGTGACAAAAAAATGAGACTGCATTCTATCCATGATCTGATTCCTTTGTAGAGATGAGGATGATTTTCCATACTCCATAAAATACAAAATTGCTAATATACTGCAGAATAGACAACTTGGAACCTCACAAACAGAAATTCATATGCAAAAGGAAAGCTCTGTAAGAACTATCAAATTCTGATCTGTTACATCACTTCAGGAACAAGAAAATATCACCCTATCATCCATTCCAGCCATGGTATTGTGTAACTCTGCCAATAAAAAAAACCAAAAACAAACCAGTGATGCAAGATACCACTTACAGAAAAGCAATATATCCTTTGATCTCATGAGGAAAGCTAGTGTTTTTCAAAGGTGTTCCCTACCTCTAAAATCTTTTTTTTCTAACTTAATGAGAAAGTCAAAGGAAAAAACTATTATATCAAGAACACGCATCAGAGGTGAGAAAAAGTGAACTTCAACAACCTGTGGTATGCTTCCCCTGCCCCCAGGAAATCCCACTTGAATATGAATCAGCAGCATTAATTAGATAAATTGACAGATTGCCCAGCCTTTTAGTTCAGGCTGTTAAACCCTGTATATGTAAAGCTGTTGTTTCAGTGCTCTATAGTCCTCAGAAAATTGCTTATTGGAGTTACCAGAATATGTTTGTGAGGAAATGGTGCAACTAATTATGGTTTCATTGTGGGTTTTTTTTTGTTTGTGGTGTGGTTTTTTTGGCTGGTTTGGTTTTTTGTTGTTTGGTTTTTTCTTATATGCATATACTTTCTTAGTCCACTACTTCCTTAGTCCACAACAGAAGGAAAAAATGCTTTTTATGGCTTGGATTTGTTGGGATGTTTTAATCACATTAAATCTGATTATTACCTTTTCAATTTTAAAATAATTTTATAAAAACCTGAAATAATTTCATATTTTCTCAGGCACTCAGGATACCTAAGCAAATGCACATGCATAGTATTATTGTGCTAAGCTTATTCTTTTCTCCCTTTCTAGCTTTTTTTTAAAGAGACTGGTCCTGCAAATCTGCACATAGAAGTGTTCAGGGGAAGTAATAAAATGAATGCCTGGGTTCTTCATGCAATTCTTTGCTTGTTTACACTAATCTATGAATTAAAATGCATACATTTCTGAGTTATCTCCTAGCAAACTATCACATTTCTGGACACATCATTCACTCATCCACTCTTCTCATCCTAGCACTAGTTCAGGGGTAGTAGGCTCAAAAGTTGCTGCTTAAGGGCTTAATGAAACCCAGTTTGGATGGAAGAGAGAAAGATGATGCTCATCTTCATTACGTCTGCATCACATAGTCAGTAGCATGAGCTGACCTTGGCAGTGTTAACAGGGGAAGGAAAAAATATTCTACTAGTCCCCTGAGGATTCAAGGAAATCTATTTCTAGTGGGGTTTTTTTGGTAGACAGAAGACTGCCCCTATATATCATCTCCCTTTGACTTTATCAGAACACAAACTGTCAATGCTGAGAGGGAGCATGCCTGTTAATCTCATCTAGTTTACATCAACAGATATTGATGCTGACAGGAAAGGAAAATGAAAATTAAGTGAAGAAAAAAAAAGACAACACAGAGCAAAACAAGTATGACACTTAAGACCATAAACTGAACAGTAGGTCTGATCCTCCTTCCATGCATTTTATCAGAGAAACAACATATGCCCCCTGTCAAATAACACAATAATTGTGATAGAGTTATTATGTTTCAAAATTACCATGAAACACATTATTAGTATAGCAGAACCATGACCATAAACAACTTTATGGTAAAAGCTTTCATATCTTTTAGAGGAATTAAGCACAGCTGGGTGCATCCATAAAGTGCCTATGTGCTCATGGATGCAGCACAGGGAACACAAAGGAGAAATTAGAACCCTTGGTGCAGCTACAGAGCGAGGATTCTATTAGGTTTACAGAGTCATGGTGGAATGTGGAGGGGACAAGTTACCCTTTATGTGACAGAGCAGCAGGACTGCATAGAGATCTTAGCTGGGGAGGACGATGAGACATCTGAGAGCTGATGTGTCAGGATTAGAGGGCAGATCATTATAGGTGCACTGTGGTGGTTGTTTGCTACAGACTGCAAGCTTAGAAATGAGGCCTTCGTCAGCCAACTGGAAGAAGCCACACATCTGAAGACTTTTCACCTCATGGGTGATATGAATGACCTGACATCTGCTGGAAGGGCAACACAAAAAAACACAAAAGAATCCATGAGGATTAGGGAACATATTACTGACAACTATCTGACACAAGTTACAGAGAAGAAAACAAGGAAAGGTGTCCTCCTGGGCCTCATAGTTACAAACGAGACAGTGTTATTAGTCAAAAGCTACCTTGCCTGCATTGATGAGGGTGCAGAAATGAAGGAATTCAAGATCCTGAGAGTTGGGAGCAAGACAAAAAGGAAGAGGAACTTTGACCTCTCGCAGGGTCTGATTGGAAGAGTACCATCAAATAAAGCCCTGGAGGGAAGATGAGATCAAGAAATCACTTAATATTTAAAGATCACATCTTCCAAGCTCAAGAATGACAACAAGCAGGAAATCAAGCAAAAATGCCAGGAGGTCTCTGTGGATGAACAAGGAACTTGTGGCCAAACTTACATGAAAAAAAAAAAAATGTAAAGCAGGCAGAAACAAGGACAGGTAATCTGAGAGAAATGTGGATATACTGTCTGAAAAGATAGAGACACAGCTAGAAAGCTGAAGACCACCTGGAATTGAGTCTCAGAAGGAAGTTTTCTAAAAGTACATAGCTGGCAAAAAGATGACTAGGAAAAACCATAGGTCCACTGCTGAATGTGTTAGGGACTTGCTGACACAGGACATGAAAAGGCTGAGGTATTGAATGCCTTCTTTATGTCAATGAGTCTTTACTAAATAGATCAGCCTTCAGAAATCCCAGGCTTCAGAGATTAGGGGTAATGTCTGGAGAAATTTATGGAAGATGGCCAGATCAGGGAATAGTTAAGCACCCTGGATATACATAGATTGAAAGGCTCTGATGGGATGCACCCACAAGGGTTGAGGGTGTTGGCTGATGTTATTGTGACACCATTCTTGATAATCTTTGAATAGTCCTGTTGACTGGGAGAAGTCCCTGAGAACCAGAGCAATGTAGATGTTATTCCTCTCTTCAAAAAATGGCAGAAAGGAGAGCACAGTAAACTACAGGCCAGTCAGCCTTACCTTAATCTCTGAGAAGGTGATGGAGCAACTTATCCTGGGAACCATTTCCAGGTACATGAATGGCAAAGTGTTTGGGAGTGGTTAGCATGGATTCACAAAGGGAAGTTATGTTTGACATACCTGCT
Source organism: Phaethornis superciliosus (assembly GCA_023637945.1). Classification (NCBI taxonomy): domain Eukaryota; kingdom Metazoa; phylum Chordata; class Aves; order Apodiformes; family Trochilidae; genus Phaethornis; species Phaethornis superciliosus. Next base: position 102,075,962 of record JAJQWJ010000001.1, read on the forward strand.
AACTGTCCATGACTTAAAAATTGGTTTGGTAGATGAGAGGAGAGCTGTTAATATTGTTTACTTTGACTACAGTAAGATATTGACATTGCATCCCTAAGATTCTCATAGAGAAGCTAATGAAGTATGGGCTAGATAAGAAGGCAGTGAGGTGGACTGAAAACTGGCCTAACAGTGAGGCCCAGAGGTTGGTGACCATTGCCATAAAGTCTACTTTGAAGGGCAGCAACATATTCACTAACAACCTGAATGATGGGGAAGGGTTGACCATCAGCAACTTTGCTTGTGACACAGGAGGGGATAATACACCAGGGGGTCACACTTCCACCCAGATGGACCTTGACAGGACAGAGAAATGGACTCACAGGAATCTCACGGAGTTCAGCAAGGGGAATTGCAATATCCTGCAGCAGGGAAGAAATAACCTCATGCCCCATTACATGCTGGGGGTCATCCATGTGGTGAAAAGCTCTGCACAAAAAGCCCTGGGGGTCATTGTCGACACCAGACTGAATATGAGTCATCAGTGTGCCCTTGCAGCCAACAGGGCTAATGATGTCCTGTTCGAGATGTGTTGCCAGCAAGCCAAGGAAAGTTGTCCTCCCATCTATCCAGCACTGCTGAGGCCACACCAGTATATGAGTCACACAGCTTGTAGCACAAAAAGTTATAGATAGGATAAATGCCATTCAACTGAACATGAGATATTTTCTAAAAGTGATGTTAAAGAAATGCAATAATAAAAAAAATCAAAACAGTTTTTTAAAGGGACGTGAAAAAAAATATACTTACAAAACATCCAGAAACATTTTTTTAAAGTACTGTTGAACAAAGGCACTTCAAATAATCAAAACATATTATTTAAAATTGATGTTCATGACTGTGACCTGAAATGTTCACAGTACTTCTGCTTGAGTTGCCTTTGTCTCATTGTTAATTTTTTGTGTTACAAATGGTATGATTCATACACTGCAACTCCCCCTTATGTGTACACAGTTTCCTTGCAAAATTCAGAGTACCTTAAGCAGAGCTGCTTTCTCCCTGAGGTTCTGTCCACTGTGATTTGTGTCCTGTTGTCTCAGCATCAAGCTGGCAGTGTAGAAAGATCTGGAGATCAGTTGGCAGTCTGCAGCCGATAGTGGCCAGTTGACCTAGACCCTAAATGTGTAGGTGTATTTATGGTTTAGAAACTATCTTTAGGGATCTAAGTAGTTCAGAGGTTACATTCAGAGGCTTTTAAACATGAAACTGAACACCTGACTTCAGGTACCCAGAAGTGAAAATGTAGGTTCTTACCCTTTTAATTTATTAAACCAAGAAGTCTCTCCGTAATGTTTAAAGAAATGTGCCTACCTTTCCAAAGCACCACCAGTGCTGACACTTCTGATGTCCAGCTGAGTTCTGTGATTCCAAGTGCAATTTAACTACAGGAGATCCTACAGTTTTATAGTACTATACAAATGTGTTTTCTGGTCACAATCATAGAAGAAAATTTGAAATAAGGGATGAAACTGGGGTGTTCTTGCTTCCAAAAGTGGTCTACCGTGGCACAAAAAATGAACGTGTGAAAACAAATCAGTAGAAAGACATAATAAATCTAACCATTTTTCTGAGTTGGTTGTGAAATGCCAGTGTTGAAGAAGGTAGATAGGACAAGGGAAAGATACAATCATATTTCCCAAAATATGCGGCAATGCAGACAAATTTCCTGAGGATTAATTGCACAGAAGCAGAAATGTTTTTAGGTGAAACAACAGTTAAGGCCTCAATCTGTCATCTGATTTCCTAATTTTTTGAGAAAAAAAAATTATTTTTCTGAAGTTACTTCTGGCTTTATCACAGTTTCAGCAGAGAATGAACATTTTTAGAGATTTACTAGTGGCTACACAGCAATTGTTGCTACACAGTTACTACACAATAATTTTGTAATGACAAGGAATGTGTTTGGCTGTCAATGCTACAGTCCTTAATATTTTATATAATTGTAGTTGCATCATGTATATTTAGCAAAACACTAAATACCACTTTTAAAAACATGGATTGTTTGGGAGGAATGACTTTGAAGTTTCTTTCAAGAGTCCATCTGGATCAATAGCTTTGTTCTATGCTATGTCTGTAAAACCAATAATTATTTCTGCTACTGTTATCCTCATACTTAAAACATCACATTGTTCTGAGACAATTTAGCTAATTTTAGATTTTAAGCTGTTCCTGTGCTCAACTGTTATGAAGATGTTGGCAGCTATATAATGATTTGAAATAGGAAATTAATTAATCCTCTCTTTTCTCTATATTCTAAGACAGTGTAACTAAGTTTTTTAACTGCAGAGATTGTCTTCCTAATCTACAGCATTCAAATTAACATTTTTTTATTCCATAATCCTCTTATTAATAGATTGTAACTCATTTTTCTATTGTCTCTTATTTGTCATGTCTACTGATTTCCTCTCCTAATTCTGCAATATTTTTATTAGTTATTTTTTGTTGTTTTTAATGATTTTCCTATAAAACCTTTTTTTTTTTTTTTGGTGAAAGAAGTACTGTATATTATATTATGTCATGTTTGTTATTTTTGTTATTTTGGTAGAGAGGTAAATTTGCCTCTGGATACTGAAACATGAGAAAAAATTAAAAATGCTTCCTGTAAGTCTATGTTTTCTATGAAAAGTTCAAATCAAAAGAACTTCCATAGGAGTGCAACCACATTTTTTGATGACCATATGATGCATGACCCTTGGAAAATGACAGAAATCTATAGCAACATTGGAACAGTAGAGAAATGAAGTGATAACTAGAAAGTCACTCCTATTATGGCTTCTTCCAAATTTAGTACTAAGTACTAAACTTAGTACCTCCACAGTACTTCTTATCTACCTATTCACTGATGATAATTAATTTGTTGACAAAAGAAAACTGTTCAATGACTAATATTGCTTTGCCTTCAAGAAGGCTTGAACAGTCATCATCACTTTGCTTAGCACTTCTGTGGTCATGAAGGTAACAGTGATATTAGAACTGTCATTTATGCAAGAATTATAGAGAAAAGATTTTGAACACTTTGAACATGCAACTGGAGCCACTTGAAATAGTGCACAGATAATTACACTGTAATTACTGCTGCCCTTGATGTTGATAATGAAGGTTGCATATAGATTACTATTCTGCCAAGAAGATAAATTACTGTCTTCCACAACTATTCATCTAATACTGATGTCAATCAAATGAAGAACTAGAGAAGTACTGAAAAGTACTGTATCATATTGTGTATGTTGAGAGACACAGTCTTGATTCACTGTTATTTCTATTAACAGAAACCCTGCTGCAATCTTTTGAAAGCTCCGACTAGGATGAAATCATAAAGCTCAAAGTCTGCAGGTGCCTTTGCATGTCATTTGCTGTTGACAACTCTTGACCATGACTAAGCTCACACACTACATCTTTTCTCATCTCTCTAACAAAAGTACTGCAGAGACAAAATTGTCTCTACTAAGTCTTGCAGAGGGGCATTATAGAGGGGCACTTACTATGTGAGTGTAGATGTTTAAACCAAGCATTAATAAATAAATAAGCAGTTTTACAAAACTGCTTTTTTGTAAAAGGGCATGAAAGTTCACTTTGCTCACAGGAGTAGCAACTGATGCCTATTCAGTTCACCTAGAAAACATGAGCTTACCTCTTAAACATTTTTGAGCAATGTTACTGGAAACAAAGATATAGGATCACAAAATTTCAGTAAAAGTTGTATGTATTTCTTCCTGAGACAGAACAATTTACCTGATGAGGAAAATATCCCTATAATCTTTAGTTTGTGGACACTAAAGTCATTAGATAGAAAATGTAGCCTTAAGCAGTAAGGTAAATTTAGACCATCCAATCTAAACTTACGGCCTACAGATAGTTGTGGTAGGAAATAACATTGCTCTTCAAAAAACCCAGAGTTCAAAATTCATTGTCAGCTTTAAAAAAATCTGCAAACCTGATATAATAAACTAAAAATAAATGCTTATACTTTAAATACTTTTGTTATCCAATAGCATGTAGTACAAAGATATTAGGCTACATTAAGAAACATTTCCCTTGTACGCACCTCTCAGACAAATGATACAAGAAAATCTTTAGATGATAAAAATATTTTTCCTTCCAACCACATTAAGTTAACAGGCTTAGTGAAGTGATTATATGGGCAGCCAAAAGGAGATAATTATTCTTAAACCAGAAGAAATTGATTGGACTTGAGGACATTTGGTACTGAAGGTATGTATAGATAGAAGCTGAGTGTTCAGATCCTAAATGATACTACCAATTTAGTCAATAGAAGAAAAGGACCACTTGACTACATGGTGGAGATAATTTTGCCAAACTCCTTGGGAAGCAGTGGTGTGCCAGAGGCTCATTGCTGAGTATATCCAGCCCTCAGATATTCTCCCAGATTTTTCTGCATACCCAGTGCTGGTGACAGCCATTCCATGATGACACACACCAGCACCTAGACAGCCATGTGCCATAAGCTCATGACAATGTGACACAAAGAGCCTTCAAGAAGGCTGCACAAACTATTTTTTGCAAGAAAGTCCATATGAACAGTGGGGCTTTTTCAGGTTTTGTTTTATTGCTACTCAGGGAACCACAGGAACATAATAATCATGTACATGAAGTACAGACCTTTTTCCATCTTCTTTTATCAATGCAGCCTCCACCCAAGGCCTAGAGAGCTAACATGTTAGTTAGCATCTTTAAATAGTCCTTTCTGTGACATGGATACCAAGGGCCTTGGGATACCAAGTGATAAAATTTGCCTTCCAAACATGCAATTTTGTCTACTTCCTTTCAAAGTGCATCTTGAAGAAAGATTAATGATGATGGTGCTTTTCTCTCCTGTTATTTAACAGTTCAGCCACTATTTAACACAAAGAAAAAATTGTGGACTTAATTCACTTACAGTCTGATCTTCCTATTAAGTGACCAGTTAAAGATTACTCTAAAGTCAGACAAGATAAAATTCCTCTAGATGAAAGCCTGGAGTATTCATAAATTTTGTTTATAAAATTGTACTTTATATAAAACCAAGAAAATTTTTCTAAATATCCAAATTTGTTTTCTTATAATAATCACTAAGAACAGATGAAAGTTTATTTCCAGTTCTTCATACCAGAAAGAAAGCATGCAGAAATGTAATTTGCAGACTAATCTGCTCCTTCTTAAGAGTTTTACTAACATTAGTTGTCAAGTTTTATTTCTTTCTTCTCCTTCTTCACTCCCATAAAGTGCCCTAAATGTGGCTTATATAAATGTAGATGTTCAAGGGATATTGTACTGTGGGAAACTTGTTCTCTGTAACAGCTCTTGTGTCTAGCATGAGATAATCTACATGCAAATAGTATGGATGTCAACTATTGTCATCTCTGTTAAAGAAACAACAGAGCAGAAATGCTGCTTCTATTCAAACCAATTTAGAGGAAAATGGAAAACCTATCCCAAAACTGCAAACAGCATCCAGATCTTCAGGAATTTCACTTTGTTCATATTAATACATTAGCGTACAGAATGAAAGTTTGCTTGTATTCTGAGAAATGTACTAATATTTTACTCATCAAGTAGATGGCCTTCTTGTTATAGTCTTCTGACTTATAACAAGGGATTGATTATTCACAACAACAAAATAGAAATCTTAATGCTGGATGAAACAATAAAGAAATAGTGTTGCCTGGCAGAACTTAACCTTACATAAAAATGTGCACAATTTAAAAGTGTTACAGGCCAAAAGAAAAAGAGATAAGTGTCAAAATGAATTTAAATCAGAGGAAGTTTGACTTGTAGTAGTAAGTGTAACTAATATTTTTGCACTGAACGAAAGCAAATATTACAGATCCAGTGAAATTTAAAATATAGGACAATACTCACTGAGATAATGAATTCACAGTTAGAGGACATAAAAAAATAAGACTGTAAACAAATGCACTCAAATGGGACAAAATCTTTAAATGTAATATTAAGATTCCAGTTATTTTGCCTGAGGCTGAATGATCCTGAAAATATGTTATAGTTAACTTGAAGCAAGAGTTGTCATCTAAAATATACCAAATAATTTAAGTGATTTTTATATAAAATTCCAAATCAAGATATAAAGCCCTAAGTCATTGCTAGTGTTTGCATAAAAACTAGCACCTGGTGAAGTCAATTGGAAGGCAGTTCTCATATGCTATATGTGCCTGCTGATCTAGAGGGAGACAAAATCATTTGAGAAAAATATCTTTCACAATTAGCAAATCAGATTTCATGAAAACTATAAGCTAAACCTGAAAATGTTGACATTACAGTTGATGGGGTTTGTTGGGTTTTGTATTCTTAAAATAAAATTTTGAAAAAAAAAAAAAAGGTTTTGGAAAAAAAAAAGTATTTGTTAGCTGTTCTAACCAGCGAAAATAGGTTCATCTTGTTTCTCTAGGTCAACTCTTTATCTCAGTTCCATGGAAGATGTCCTACTTGAAAGACTACTGAGACAACATAAATAAATAATCTCCTACACACTGGGCAACAGAAGGCACAAAAAGTGCACTACTCTCTAACCCAGTGGCTATGATCCCCTGAATGTTCATAAACCTGGATCAAAAGGCAACTTTAATGCAGTGACTCCTTGGTGCAAAGTACATAATTTACCATTATGCGATCTACTACCCTCCGCCTTAGTTTCCATCTTAAAATTGAAGATCACTGGTACTTTCTTATGCTACAGAGTTGTTTTGAAAATAAACTGTATAGTCTAAATTCAAACAGGGTCTTCATATAAAGTTATAAGGTTTACATACAAAGATGTCAAGCAACATTTTCCATGTGTTTAATAAAACATGTGCTTCTTTTTCTACTTTCAGAAATCAGTATTATTCCTTTTTCTTTTCTTCCAAATGTCAAAGGAAGGTTGGGTTAAAGAAACAAATATTAAATATCTAAAATGAGGAACTGAATAGGTTTTACTGTAGAATGCATGTTTCTAAATGCTTTAGAATATTAAATGTAGTTTTCCAGGTTATCTGTAAAGGCACATTCAGACTAAAATCTTAATTCTCTTGCGATAAAGATGTTCACATACCTTTCAGAGTGATGGATGTAAGAAGTATCAGAAGCTCCTTTTCTCACAGCAGCAAGAAACATTATCAGATTTATTATGCATAAAATATTTTAATTGAGCTATGAAAATGTTACAGTCACTTGCTTTTTTTAGGAGTTTGCAAAACACTTTGTAGAGAAATGAATGACCTAGTGACAAATAAAATGTAGTAACTATTTTTAAATTGGCTCGATATATGGATATATAATTAAAATGAGTTGTGGCAGAGTTGCTCACCAACGCAGTGAGGTTAAGCTACTTAGCAGCATGAAAAACTTTGAATATTTTGCCCTGTCATGATACAATTTTGGACAACAAACTATGTTACTCAAATATTTCCAATGACATAGTATAGTTGAAAAAGGTCATGTTTGGAGAGCTCTGCTAATATTTCCTTTTTAATGAATTGCTTTCCAGACTAAAACCAGAATTTTTATGATCTTGTCACTGTTTAACGCTGGGCCAGAAATTAAATGACTGGCAGATGCTCTTTATTAAACTCCCTCCCTGACAGAGAAAAGGGAGAGAATAAGGGAGAGAGATTTATGGGTTGGAAACTACACTGCACAGCTTTAGTAAAAGAGTAATGAATGATGAAAAAATAAAAACTATTAAATATATATATAAACATACACAAGTGTGATACTACGTTCCTCTCTCCCCTCTCCCCAGTAAAGCTCATGTCATGACCAAGGCTGCAGGGCAGGCCCTGGAAAAGTCTCAGGCTGTGCTCCTGGAATCAGAAGCAGATGGGGGCTTGATTCAGGAACACACAGATTCTGGAGGATACAGATCAAGACCACAGGCAAACAAACTCCAAATGACAGAGGAACCAACCAGAAAAGCTGATGTACTTGGACAGCAGAGACAGACTGGTGAGTGATGAGAATGGGCTGCAGTGACTATGACATTGTAAAGTTCAAAATCCTTCCAGCAGCAAGGAAAGTCCAAAGTAAGCTGATGGCACTTGATTTTAAAAGGGCAGAATTTAGTCTCTTCAAGGATCTGTTTGGTAGGGTAAAATGGGACAAAGCCCTGGATGGGAAAGAAGCCCAGGAAAGCAGGTTCATATTCAAGGATCACCTCCTGCATGCCCAGGACCAATGTGTCCCAAGAAAGAGGAGGGCAGGTAGATGTGCCAGGAAGCCTGTGTGGGTGAGCAAGGAACTCCTGGCGCACTTAGAGGTAAAAACAAAGTTTACAAAGGATGGAAGCAAGGACAGATACTCTGGGAGTAGTACAGAGAAGTAGTCAGAGAAGCAAGGGATGAGGTTAGGAAAACTGGAGAATGAAGAATTCCAAATGGAGAACTGGATCTGGCAAGGGAGGTTAAGGACAAAAGAAAAAATTTCTATAGGCATGTCAATGATAAGAGGAAGACTAGGGAAAATGTGGGCCTACCCTGGAAGGAAACAGGAGAACTGGTCACCTAAGAAGAAGAGAAGGCTGAGGTAATCCATTACTGTAGAAGAGCAGATTTGAAATCATCTAAAAACATTAAGGTGAACAAGTCCATGGGACCTGATGGGATTCACCCATGGCTCCTGAAAGAACTGGGAGATGAAGTTGCATAGCCATTCAAAAAGTCATGGCAGTCTTGTGAAGTTTCTGCTGACTGGAAAAGGAGAAACCTAAGATGCAGGGACATTCTGGGAGAAGGGTATTGCAAATAGACCTTCACTCCTAATTTTACCCTTTAGAATGCCATCTCATGCTTTTAATCTGGTTTCCCTGCTTTGTTGTTGGACTAATGAAGCAATTGCCAGGCAGTTTTCAATAAGGAAATGTCTCAGAATCCTCTGCTGTCCACTTTGAAGATCCTATATTATTGAACAAATTAAATGGTAGCACATACAAGATATATAAAACAAATTTTGAAGGAAAAAAAAACCCACCTCATTAGAGCAATCATTAAGAGATATATAATTTAAAACTGAGAAGCAGTTTAGGTATATTCAATGAAGTAGGATATCAGACCCAATCTTAAAAGGTACCACTGAGATGTTTTACTACCAGGGCCTTTATTAAGAATGCTTGTTCAATATCTCACATTCTCTGTCCCTAGAAGAATGTTAACAAGAAAATGAATTAGAGTTTTATTTTTGTGTTAGGCACAGGTAATGGATTGGTAAAACTTGGCAAGATGCTTCAGAACAAGACAGTCCACCTTAAACCAGACAATTTCAGAGAAATAGAAAATCCTAAATTCGCTGTTCTAGCAGCAAATAAAACACCTTAACTTGTACTATTTCAGTGATCAATATCTAATCTGCAGTCACAGATTTTTTTATTTTAGTTTAAGGGGGTAAAAAGATGGAGTGTTCTATCCAGAGAAAGAGCTTAAGCTTTGTTACTTTGTATCTATTTTGCCATAGAAAGTTCCAGTTTCATCAGTTTCATGTTTCCAATATTAAGAAAATAAGACAATCCATCCTTTCCACAGAGTTATTTTCTGGTTTCTAAAAAAAAAGCCTTAATTTATCAGATGTTTGGCCACACCCTAGGGTATTATCCTTCTTTCAATGACTATGTTGACACTGTAGGAGTGTCTTGTATTCACAAGCACTTGCCCCTCTCAACCACACTTATATTCTCTATTATTTGAAACAAATATTATTGCAACAAAATTTCAAACAAGCTAGAAGACAAGTGACCCAGGAATACAGGTCCATATTCCTGCCTTAAAGCACAGCAAATTGCAGATTTAAAACACTAGTTAAAGCAATAAGGCGCTTCATAAATGTTATAACTAATTTGTGAAGATTGAATACTTTCCACTGAGCACGTTATGGCTTTTAGAGAAACAAATTAGGTGAAAGAGGAAAAATTATTAGAAGATGAAACTCATAATTATAAATGAGTATTTCAGAGACTACTTATCTACTGCTTGTGCACTATAGTGGTATTTTAGACAGCTTTGTATTTCAGAATTTGAATACAGAAATGTAGATTGTATAAAACCTCATCTCTGAAGGTCTGGAAACCTTTTATACTAGTATTTGGTGAACACTTTATATTTGGTTTATTTCTTAAAAATATTTTAAATTTTTAAATATCAGTATTAGGAGTATTGAATTTCTCATGTAAACATATTCTGTGGAATATTCAGGTATATATAAAAGTTAAGATACAAAGATATGCAGGGTTATCAAAGAAGAAATCTGGTTTTGGGATATTTCTTTGGATTTTATTTTTAATGATATGGTTTGCCTGCCATTGCTATATATTTTTTTTATTTTTTTGATTTATGTAGACCCTGATGTATAGTTTTCTGGAGCACAATTGGCCAATCACTTTTTTTTTTTTTTTTTTTTAAATGGTATAAGCGACTATATATAATTAACACAAAGATCACTGTAACATTAGAATAATGAGTGAAAACTAAAAAAGAATAATTAACCAGCATTATAAAATAAATATGTTAATATCTTGCTGATATTAATATCAATATAAATAATCAATATATGTTAGGCTGAATTAATATCTAAGCACTTAGTACATTTGGAATCACCAAGTCAGGAAAAAATTTTTCCATCAGAATAGGAACTCAATATACTAGCTTTTGAACAATGGAAATTGTATACAGTTTAAATTTGTCTAAACTGCAATCTTATTATATAGTCACTGAACATGTAATTACACCATCTATTATTATAATTGCTTTGTCCTCTGAAGACATCTGAAAATAATTAATAAGACTGCGGAAAATTATACTTTAAAAACTCTTGTGTGGTACATCAAGAGAAGGATATCCTTTCTCTTGATTTCTTATACAATAATCCTGCTTTAAATGTTTTACTACAGGGGACATTATAATCTTGTGAGTAGTGTACTAAAAATATTTCTTTTTTTTAACAAAGACATTTTTAGCTCTTTCTAAAGGAAATAATTTACCTATTACAAGTAGCATCAAATTTCTTATTTTTGTTAAAGAACTGTCAACTTCAACAGTTTTGTTATTGCAGTTGACAATTAATTTTTGTTTGTTTAGTATTAAGAAAGATTCCAGATACATTAGTTTCACTTATCATGGCTGTGATACAATTATTTTTTATTTTCAAGTATCACGTCCTACTGCTGAAGAACCCTAGAAGATTCAGTTTCGATCAACAGTAAAAAAATTTACTTTTTCTTCTAAACTTTTTGTTGGTTTTATAGAGGAAAAAGGGAGAAAATTGAAGACCACTTTTACAAAAAATGATTAATCTTTCATCTTTTTATTCCCCCAAAGGATATTTACATTTCCATACAAAGCATGATAAATTTTTACTTCCAGTTGTCTACTTTAAAATGTAGTGTGCATACTGTCTTAATATTGTCTATTTTTAATTACTGTTGCTAAACATTAATGGACATCAAGTTTCTATTATTTTAATTTTAGATTATTAAGAGTATAGAAAGGCATTGTAATATATAAAGGCTCAGAGAAGGTGGAATAGCATTAAAGGAATCCCGCCGAATATTGCTGTGGTAACTGGCACTGAAATGCTGTAGATTTCTATTGACCCTTATCATCTTCTATTCATTGTGTTACATTGTGCAATAACAGTACCATTAACCAAGATGTGAGCTAGTTTGTGCACAATTTATGTTCCAATAGTTGTAATAAAATAGGCACATATTTTTTATCCGATGTACTTATATCTCATACATATGCCAAATTATTATAATAACATATATCAGTGATAGTGTTCACATAAGTATAATTTTATCTACCCCTCTCCTATATCATTAGCCATAAAAACTTCTGGAGCACTGAGGCAATGTGTGTTACCAATGGGCAAGCAATAAAGCAGTGTACCTTCAGGGGATAATTTCAGCAAATCATTTTCAGATCTACTTTCATTAACTCAGTGAAGCAAAGATCAACAATCATCTTGGTCTTGCTTTATTGAGAAATATTATAATCCATGATAAAAGAACTTAGTTGATTTTTAAACAACACATAAAATGTGCACGCTAGAATGATTACAATCTTATGAAGTTTCATCCTAGCATAGCAATGTCACCATTTGCACTTGCATCAGCTTTTCCTTTAGAAATTCAAGATTAGCCTCTTTAATAATCTGCATGACCTGCATGTTGCTCTATTATTGTGAGCTCATTTTTATGTTATTTCACCTTTCTATACCTTGTTGTTATTATGAAATAAGAACATCGCAAAATCATATTTGGGATCCCTAAACCATCATTCATCAAAAGGAGAAAAAAATGCACAGTGCAAAAGACAGTGGACAGTTTACTTAAATTGGTATATTTTCCTGGTAAAGGAGTGTAATGGCGTTATCCATCTATGTCCATTTGTGAGCATGACTTCCCCAAAGGCCAAAGGAGTTTTATTTTTTAGGGTATGTATTGGAGCAGTTATATAATAGTGTATCATAACAAGACTGGTGCAACTTTGCTGATGCTAAAGGATTTAATTATAATTTTGGCTAACCATCTTGTACTCGTTGTCAAGCACAACCAGTTCTCAGACAAGCCAATGTAAGCAATATTACTTTTGGTATAATCTGGTGTTAGACCTTTCTGTATTCCCTTGACTAGGAATTTTAGTCTGTGTAGGCCACTGTGGGAACATAAATCTACTGATAGTTGTAGCCTACTTATGGATTTATTCATTTGGAACTGTTTCAAGTGAGAGGATTTATTCATTTGGAACTGTTTCAAGTGAGAGTGGAGAGAGGGAATCAAGATCCAATTTATCAGTCTGACAAGAAGAAGAGTGGACAAAGCACACAGCAAAGAGAAATAACAGATAAATAGAAGTGGGGAAAATCATGCTTGAATTATGCTAAGCAATCCTGCTCTGAATATTACACATTTAAAATCTCCAACTTGCTCATATTTTCTGAGCACTGAAATTTAGTCAGTGTTTGATGGAGGTCACTAGACATCTGTCCACTTTGTTTTATCCTTACTGCATCATCATTAATTTAATGCAAAAACAACAGTATAATATCACTCCATTAAGGTGAACTGCTAAGTCGCTTCCAGCTATTTTATCTTCAGTGTTTGTTTATTAATGAAATATAAGACGCAGTCATTTAACTCTTAGGAAAAAATATCAGAATAACTCACAAGATACTGTATCTGTAGTAACTGTTCCAAATATGAGTCTGATGATTCATAGCCAGAAAAAAATCATAAACCTTAAATAAGATATACTAGTTTGTGCCAAAGATAATGAGGTGATGAGGGCAGCCTCTTGCAGTGTCATGGATGTCACTCCATTGCAATGAGAGAAGGGATTGTTCTTTCAGCTAGACGTCACAATTTGAGAACTTGTCAGGAAGCCCTCCTCCACTGGGGACCCTCCAGGTTTGTCAGACATCTATGGACTTGCTGACATCCAGGAAACTGGGCTACACAAATTTCTGAGGTCACTTTCCCTCTCATTTGTGCATGATTTTTAAGATGGGTACAGAGCTTTGAACATCTAAACACTGTTTAAGAATTTTTCTGCAATATACTTCTGAGTGTCAACTTTCCTAAAGTAAGTAGAGTTGGAAGAAATTTTTATTCCTTTCAGTATCAGAAACAGCAACTGAATTAGAAAACGACATTAATGGACAGATGATTGATAACATCAGCCTGTCATGACTGTTAATTCACAGTAAAACTTCAAACAATAGGGAAATAGTTTCAGTTTTATTTTAGCATCATGAAATAATACACATATGATGATTTATTTCTACTTTATTTAGAATTCCTCTGTGTCCAGTTACTGTCAGGGGGCTCCAGGGGTGCCTGTGGGGAGTCACTGGGACTGCTCTGTGCTGTCACAGCCAGTTCTACCTGCTTCCAACCAACCCCCAGCAGGGCATGGGGTGGTGCCTGGGGGAAGCCTCTGTAAGGAATGAAAAAATATTGACTTAATAGTCAGTCATCACACTAAATTGTCATTTTAGCAATCTGTATGATTGACCATTCACATTAAGAATATAGCCATAACAATGTATTTCTTGTTGGCATTGATTTTTAATTGGGGAGAAGGCATAATGTTCTGTGAAGATATAAGTAGAACAAATCCGTAATCCCAAAGCCCAACAGTCTGACAAGATGAACAGCTCAAGTTGTTCACTCCAAAATTAATGCCATAGACTTCTCCAGCATTAAACAGAGTGGAATCCCAAATGGTGAATGAGGCAATCTGGATATTACAGACACTGTGTTCATGCTGTGCAGCACAGTACAGAGTAGTAAGTCTCAAAATAATTAGAGAGCCAACATTTGCCATTTAGAAGTGGCTTGGTACCTGTCTGTCTGGATGCAGCCTTGTTCTTCCAAAGTCATGCCAGCATTCATGACACATGCTCCCTAGTGACTACTTCTCAAAGTCTCTGCTGGGACACACCACAGCAAGGCATTCAGCCCAATGGATACAGTGTGAAGCCAACTCAATGGCACTGCCCAAAATACACCCTCTCAGGTGAAATGTCTAGAAAACGTAGGACAGAGACAAGCTGTCTAGAGGTAGCTGAGAGCCAGACACATCCCCTCTTCTGTCTGCAGCTGAGAAGAGGCATCATTGCTCTGATGGTCCTTGAAAAGTAAGTACATTCAGTCACACATGCTTGGGCTAACAAACACTGCAGGATTAGAGATGTTCATAGGAAAGGCTGACTGTAAGTCAACATGTTGTCCTGGTTTAGGCCAGGATAAAGGTGATTTTCTGGTTTGTACTTTTGCTTTTAGCTAAGTCTCTTGTAAGTAAAACATCCAGATATGAGTGAAGACTATTTAGAAATATACTGTGACTTTAATTTCAGTTTGTTTATAAGCATTAATGAATAGATACTGTCTCCAAAGTGCTCTGTACTCCATACAGCTTCTCTACCTTAGTAGTAAATACTGTCTCAGTGACACTTCAGATACTTCTGGGGGCAGGCAGGTAGAGACAACAAACACTGTGATATGCAGATATGGAGTGAGACAGATGTCGTGCCTTAGCAAGGTTGAAAATGTGAAATATGAAATAAAAGATGAGAAGAAAGAAAAAGGAAAAATGAGAATGAAAACATGTGATATCAAGTTCCTGAAATGCATGCATTTTAATAAGAATGGTCTCTGCATCTAAGATTAAGTTCTCCTCCTCCAAATTAACTATTTATGAAGTGGTTATCTATGTGTTCAGAGCCAGTTGCCCTGCTTAATTTAAGAAAAATAATAAGGCTTTGATACTGTGTGTTCAAACACCCATGAAGGGGCTTACTTCATGCGATTATCAGACTATGAGTTTAAAAAAAACAGATGGTGATCTTGTAAGCCTTTTTAATAGGAGTTATGGATTTAGTGATCTGTTGAGTTTCACTGGCCCTCGAAAACTTTGTGCTTCTCATAAATCTGAATACCTAACTATATGGATAGAGTTCTAGCTGATTTAAACCACTAGAGAGACATGTCCACAAACTGACAATTTAGCCATAAGTAGAAGATAAATGTTTTAAAGGCATTACTTTCCTTAGCACCTATCAGTAGCATATTGCAGACTGAAGACAATATTGTACTGATAGTACAGAGCTCAAGAACCTGCACATATCATATTATTTTCCTTGACTTCGGGCTGTTGAGAGCATATTAATTTAGAAAAGTATTAGAGACTAAAAATAACATAGACAATCAAAAACCTAAATTTACATATGGCTGAAAAAAAAACCCCTCCTCATTCTGTTGAACAATTTTTTTGTATTTTACAAATAAATCATTTCAACTTCTTAAAATTCACTGACAGAAGTAGTTCAGAAGCTACTTCAGAATTTGATATTTTGACTTTAAGATGAATTGCAGAAAAATAGACCATGCGTGAAGGTCACTCAGAATTCATCTAAGAGGTTAAACTGCCTAGAAATATTTCAGATACTCATTTATTTAGGAACAGGCAGCATACATTGTATAATAAAGTTTTAAAATATTTTCTGATCAAAAAAAAATAACAAGGGACTTAAATAAATTATAAGCTAAACTACATAGCCAGCTAGATTATGGGTACAAAGCCATTATAAACACTATTTTTAGAAATGGGTAAGTTAAACAAGTGATGAATTTTCATAGTTCAGAAGTTATCTAAACTTTAATTACATGTAACTTTCTACCTCAAGAACAACACTGAATTTTTTAATAACACCAAAAATAATAATTTCTTTTATGCAGTTATGGTGATAAAATGACAATATATTACAAAACACATCAAGCACTTCAGTTTTCTTTTCCTTGTGTACAAATGTGTAGAACATCTTCCAAAATTGCTGTACTCACATATATTACCCTAGAAGTTAATAATTTGGGTTTCTCTGATAAGCTAAGGGCTTTTGTCACACAGACTAAGCAGTGATCAAAATGTGTCCTTTCTGACACATCACTAAACCAGAATGGAATTCTACTGTAGGACCAAGGTGATCCTATCAGAAGTCTGTCCCAGTGAATCTAAATGTGACCCATTTCTTACTCTGAAGGAACTGCAGCATTTTGGGAGATTCTGCAGCATAAGAACAAGTTCAACAAACAGAGAAAAAAAGTAGAGCGACTCAGATTTGGTTAGAAATTCTAAATTCTTCTGAATATCTCAAAATCTATGGGATTTACACTCCACTCTTGGGATACTTGCAGATTTTGCAGATCTTTTAGGTCTTAATGCCAGGCCAGCAGTATAGCCATTTCTCTTTTAACAGCATCCATTGCAATGGGAGCAGTACTATTCAATATATTTATTGATGACCTCGATGAGGGAGTAGAGTGCACTATCAGCAAGTCTGCTGATGACACAAAACTGAGAGGAGTGGCTGACACCCCAGAAGGCTGTGCTGCCATCCAGAGGGACCTGTGCAGGCTGGAGAGCTGGGCAGGGAGAAATTTAATGTGTTACCACAAGGGCAGTTGTAAAGTCTTACACCAGGTACCAGTACAGGCTGGGGACTGAGCTGTTGGAGAGCAGAACAGGGGAAAGGGACCTGGGGGGCTGGTGGATGGAAGGATGACCATGAGCCAGCAATGTGCCCTTGTGGCCAAGAAGTCCAATGGCATCTTGGGGTGCATTAGAAGGGGAGTGGCTAGTAGGTCAAGAGAGGCTCTCCTCCCTCTCTACTTTGCACTGGTGAAGCTGCATCTGGAATATTGTGTCCGGTTCTGGGCCCCTCACTTCCAGAAGGACAGGGAACTGCTTGAAAGAGTCCAGAGGAGAGCAACCAAGATGATTGAGGGAGTGGAACATCTCTCTTATGAGGAAAGGCTGAGGGAGCTGGGGCTCTTCAGCTTGGAGGAGAATGAGAGGTGGCCTCATCAGTGTTTATAAATATGTAAGGGGTGAGTGCCAGGAGGTCGGAGTGAAGCTTTTCTCAGGGGTGAATAGCAACAGGAAAAGGGGCAATAAGTATAAACTGGAGCATAGACAGTTCCATATAAATATAAGGAAGAATTTTTTACTGTGAGGGTGACAGAGCACTGGCACAGGCTGCCCAGGGAGGTGTGGAGTCTCCTTCTCTGGAGACATTCAAAGACAACCTGAATGCATTTCTGTGTGACCTCCTGCAGGTGACCCTGCTCTGGCAGGGGGGGTTGGACTCGATCATCTTTTGAGGTCCCTTCCAACCCCTAACTGTCTATGACTCTTTGACTCTACTTGACCATGTGCCGAAGGGCTGGGATACAGCATCTTATGTAAATGGGAAGTGTAAGGTTCTAAAGAATGTTGCTTTCTTTGTTGTTTGTTTGTTTGATTTTTGCTTTGTTTTTTGTTTAAAATGTGACTTTTGTGAAAGATCTGCAAGATGGAAATATTTCAAATAAAGAAATCTCAAACTTTATAGGTCACTGATAGTTTTAGTGAAAAAAATTAAAAATAAATTAAAAAAAGAAGAAAACGCACTAAAAGCCTAAACAAAACCACAGCCCGTTCTCTTCTCAGTCCCCTCAGTGACCCACAAGTTATTTACTGACAGAACCTAGAGCTATAGAAAATATTGTCATGAAATCACTTTGTGGGAAAGCAATGTTTTCCCAGGAAAGTCCAAATAAAAATGATTACTGCTCACTAAATCTTGTCTCTCTCTGCATTCTTGGCAGTGAAGGGCAAACCTGCTGCACTCTTCTGACACCCAATATGCCTCTGGCAATACTAACACCAAGAAATGTGAATTGGCATATTTATGATTAAACTGTTGACACATACTGATTTTGTTTACAGCACTGTAAAATTTAAACAGTTCTCCCAACACCAACAGAAATCCAAGACTGTAAAGCTAAAATATGGGACATTTTATACTGTAAAACCTGTTTTGTTTTGGGTTTTTTATCATTGTCTAGTATAAAATCTTCCATCAAAATGTAACATACAAATAAATATATAATATATAATATACATAATATATTCCTTATATATATATATACATATTCCTTAAAGCTTTTGAACCCTCTCAAAAATCAATGAATTATCCAGCGAACTAAAAGTTGTCAAAAACTCCCAATGAGGTTTCATTTTCCACATTTCTCTAAAAGAAACATTCACCTAGAGATGGGAATATTTGAAAACACTTTTGAAACTTATCCAGCACTCACATAGCTGCTTTCAATATTTCTAGATTAAGCTGCTATGAAAATTCCAGTCTCATTTGAATGCAGTATCACTTAATGGAACTACAAAATTTAATTTTCTAAACAGGGCTCTGACTGTACATATTTAGATTGGTGCATAAGTGCATAAATTGAAACCAATTTATTAATAAAAACATCTTTTCCAGAACAATAAAATACTTAATGACATCACTGAAATAACCTGTGGAAAGACAGAGAGAAAGTAAAAAAGAAAAAGAACAGAGACAGTAGGTTTATTTAAGCTGAAAAGAAATAATTCTAGAAATTTCCTATGTTAATTTAAGCAAATTTTGAGTTAACAAAAAAATAGAAAAAAAAAAGACTTTAAAAATATCTATGTTTTCAGGTGGAAAAGAAAGAATAATCTTCTATTAAAACTTTCCTGAAGATGAATATACATTAGGCATTAGCTGAGACATAAAACATAACTAAAACTTAAAGTTTGAGGAGACTAGCATATCTATCTCCAGCATTAGTGCTGCAGGGAAACAGAAAAAAAAAATCTTCTGCTTTAAAAACATACCTTAGTTCTGCTGGATATTTTCCAGTATAAATCATCTTTTTGAATTCATATACAACAGAAGATATTTGAAAAAAAAATATTACGTTTTAGCAGTCAGAAAACATTTATTAAGGCAACCTCAAGGATTTCTTGTACTCAATACAGATAAAATTCTCAGATTCAGCAGAGTCACCCTGTGGGAAGCCTACACCAAAGCAGGCTTCAGGCAGGACCCATGGAGCTGAGGAGAAAGGAGCCCATGCTGGAGCAGGTTTACTGGCAGACTTTGTTACCCTGGGGGCATGATTCACACAGGAGCATTCCCTGTGGTCTCTCCCTCATAGAAGGGACCAAGGCTGGAGCAGTTTATGGAGAACTGCAGCCCATGAGAAGGACTTGGCCAACGGGAAGGACACTGGGACAGAAGAGTCCTCCTCCTGAGAAAGAAGGGGCAGCAGATGCAATGTGTGATGAACTGACCACAACCCCCATTCCCTGTCCCCTTTTGACACTTAGGGAAGAAGGTAGATAAAATCAAGAGTAAAGCTAAGCCTATGAAAAAGGGAGGCATGGAGGGAAGGTTTTTTAAGATATCTTTTTTTATTTCTCACTACCCTGCTCTGATATGATCGTTGACAATGTAAAACAACTTCCCTGAGTTATATCTGTTTTGCCCATGACAGTAACTGGTGAGTGATCTCTTCCTACCCTTATCTTGACCTACAAGTTTTTTATTATATCTTCTCTCCACCATGCAGCTGAAGAGGGAGTGACAAAGCAGCTTTGGTGTACACCTGGCATCCAGCCAAGGTAAGCCCACCAAATAATATCTTGCAATTTTTTCATGTTGTAACCTTGCTAGTGTAGCTACTGATAAAGACTCTTCACTCATTCTCTAGCAGTTTCCTTCTCCCAGCTAGTGCTACCCCATCTCACTGACACAGAGCCTGAATGCACCTCCCACTATATTCCTCTATACCTGCTGTCCTCGCTTCCTATCTTGGACATAGCCCATGAGTGTCATGAGAAGTTGTACAGTGATTTTGTTCCCTCTCTGGCATCACTGTGACCCTTTAAATGTAGTACAGCATACCCACAAAGAAATGAAATTAGTAGTTCCTCTGTAGGGCATATAGAACATGTGAAAAGTCAGATTTTTTGTCTTTGATAGTATACACATTTTTAGTACATTGCTATTTTCTATTAGATGTTTGCTATTCTTTCTTTTCCAAATTCACAGAAATGAGCTACATGTGATTTTAATAATTATTTTCTCTGAACAGAACTTCATAGAAACTAAAGCTTAGGCCCTCATTGTGCTACGTCCTGCATGCCTGGGATGAGAAAATTGCCTCTTTACCAGAGAGTTTATCATCTAAATTGTTAGAAAGTATGTACTGTTACAAAAATTATTCAAGCTATTTGATCAAAAGCTAGAATTTTCCGAGAGAGATAAGTAATTCTTGTCTGTGTTTAACAGCATAAGGTATTTGAGGTTGCTTGCTTTACTCTTATTTCATGACTGTCATACAATCATTGTGGATAGACTAGAAATTACACTCTTAAAAAATTAATAAAGACAATAAAGAAAACTATCAAAGAGCAGTCTTAATTTAGCCAGTCTTCTGACTAAAAATTCTAAATGCTGATGTTGAAACTAAAAAACAGATTCATGTTTCTGTAAGGTATAGTGCATAAAAGGACAGTAGAAAATGACTACGGACCCTTCTAAAACTGCTTGCCCTTTAGAATAATTCCTGACACCATGGGAAGTCCACAACAAGCTCAATTCTGGAACTGGGTTAAAATTTTATTTACAATTACTGTGGCTACGTAACAGTTTCTAACATGATAAATGTTAAAATATTAACATTTTAATGGTAAAATATTAGCTGGAAGGGTTTTTGTGTTGCACTCATCTAGGGAACAGACAAAACATGAACATGGAGGCTAGTGCTGGAACATGCCTGGAATCAACACCAAAGTTGTGCTTGCATACCCAAATTTCCAACTGTGGAAGGAAAAGATGCTGTGAAAAATCACTATAGCATCTTTTGTTCACATTAAATTGTATGACCAGCCTATCCCTACCTGAAGTGGGAGAGAACCTCTGAGCTTTCTGTGTTGCCCCACAGGGTAGTCTGGCCTCCTCATATCTTCTCTGCAAGGTGAGTGACAAATTACTCATGAAGGATCAGGGGTGCTTAACCACTTGCACTATGTGCCCTTCATGTAGTACCGTCAAAAAATCATAGTCTATTCACATTGTTGAGATATTATATAGATGCATTTGGCCTTGGATACAGCACTACTGGCATTCAGCCTGAAGTTCAACAGAGTGATAGTAAATAATTTGCTATAAATATGTCTGAAATTCAGCTCAGTTTTGCTATCTGAACTTGCTATCTCCAAATTTCACACTTTGCTCTATAAAAGTACATACCTACAATGAGGTTTGAACTAACCAGTAAAATTAAGGATATGTCTTGTCTTATCTGGGGTTGTGTACAAAATGTATCTTACAAGTGTTTTAAAAAATACAAATTAAAAATGCTGTTATTGGTTTGATTTAGACATACATGCTTAAAAGAATATAGAGAAACAGCTATCTGATAATTTATTTAAGCAGGTGTTCACATTCTTATGGCACTTCTTCAATATACTTTAGAAGTCCCAAGTTACAAAAGCTTAAATTCAACTCAGTATTGATTTTCAGATGATAAGCTTCCTTCTATCCTTAGCAAATTAAAACTGTAAATTACACAATCGTATACTTTATTTTGTTTTCTGGAATACTCTGTAGGACTTCTATATAATAAAAGACTTGCATGAAAAGGTGGGAAAAAACAGACCTTCTCAATAAATTCTCTTAAGGATGTTTAATTATACAGAACAATTTCTTTATGTACTTGACAACAGTAAACAATATCTGTCCTTTTTATTGCTGAATGGATTTCTTTTTTCCTTCTTTTGTTTTTTTCCACAAATTTTCAACCCACAATTATTTTTTTTCCTGCAATATTCTCCTTTTTTTTTTAATGAGCATTAAGAATACAAATGCATTCTCAATATGAGCAGATCTAAAGGAGTTTTCTCTAATTGAACTCTAAAGGATTAGTATATACATCAAACTGAAGGACACTAAAACAATACTACCGAGGAAGAAGCCATACAGTGTTTTGAAGGCAAATAGAGTCTCACCTGAATGCAGATATATACTGCAAACTTTACAACACTGTCTTCCTATGCTAAAAAAATGGATTTATTTAGCATGTAGGACCTTGAACATCAAGATAAAAGCTAAGAAATGGCATCAATAACCATAACATTTCAAGAGATTAAGTGAGAAAAATGGTGAAAAATGTTAATGATAAAATGAATGGTGGTGGTTGTAGAACTCAGGAACTTCTGGAGATCCAGGCGCACTTCTCTGCTGTAAAAGTCTCTACATCTCACTGCAGAACACAGAAATAATTATCCCTGCTCAACAACAGTTTGCAGACTAAGATGCTTTCTAACCATGAATACTTTATCAGACACATATTACATATCACATAGATCAGAAAACATAAGATGCAATGAAGACATGAGACTATGTCCTCCTCATTCCAGACACAGAGTAGGAGCCCTATCATTGTGCAAGTACAAACCAACCTCTGATGCTTTGGTGCCCCACTGATGCTTTGGTGGCCCACTTTGTGGCCCCACTAGGCCACAGCCACACATGGTGGTGTTTGCTTCTTGGATTGCAGCTGCAACAACTGCAGCAGGAGGTAGAATGTGTTTAGTTTTGAGACTGATGGGTGTTACTGCAGGAGGTCCAGTTACTGTCCCAGTGTGATAATGATGGGCCAGCACCTTAGTGTTTGGATTGACAGGAAGCTGAACATGTGCCAGCAGTGTGCCCAGGTGGATATTGGAATATATTTTTTTTATAAGTTTTCTATGAAATTCAACACTATTTATACTTTCCAGGCTTATAGGAAAACCAGAAGATTTACTTCAGTTTAAGTATGTATTTTATATATATTTTGCCATTAATTCAATTGTTGAGAAAAGAAAGTGACATTCTCTATAAACACTACTGGCAAAGTGTTGTTGATTTTACTAGGAAAAGGCTTTGAAACTTTGAGATGGATGACAGAAAGTTGATGACCTGGAGGATGAAAGGATGGAAGGATGTACAGATGGATGGATGGATAGGAGGACAGACAGAATACTACAATAGTCTTAACTGGTTTTTACTTCAGAAAAGCTAGAATCAATTTATATAAATTGTAATTGTGTCTTTGGTTTTTTTTATTTTATTTTGTGATTTTTTTTTTCCTGAATTCTCATATGTTAGGTTTAATGTGTATGCATTAGGCATAGCTAAATAGAAAGCAAGATAGAAAGCCCTGACCATGGACAGATGTAGAGATGAGAATAGCTTTATCAGAAGAGATAAAACAAGGGAGTTACAATTATTACTGCTGTTACTGCACATCTCTTGACTGAGGACTATCACTGTGGCAGATACCCACATGCTATTACAGAAAACATAGTGCAAGCCAATTTATATCATTTTCCCACTATTTTCAACTTTTATCACCTCCATAGCATCATTAACTTCAAAATTTCAGCCTCTGCACTCAGCAGTGGTATCACTTACAACTACTGCTTCTGATATTGACTGATGAAACTAAAATGCACTTAAAAGCATTGCAGAGAACAGATTTGCAGAATGCTGATTATTGATTGAAATCACCATGAGAAACAATATTGATTTGTCACATATAATCTGTGGGACTAATTCTATGACAAATTTTTTATTATTATTTGAAGGAGGTGAAAAGGAAAAAACCTCAAATATGACTCACTTCGAAGACTACAACTCCTCAGGTGAGTCCAGGAAGCACTAGATTATTTTTTTCTTTTGATGACTGCATTTGAGTGGGAAGACTTGATGCCCTATATGAAATTGTGAGCTTCACACTTACATGTTCTGTAGGCAATTGCAGATAGGAGAACAGCTATTTCTTAACACTGCTGGACATACATAGGGTAGGCTTTACTTTGACCTTTTTGCTTTACTTTCAGCTGTATGTGCTTTCTGAAGGACTTCCTTCTATATTCCACCACTACTTCTTCATCTAATGTGTACAATAGCAAATGAGCTATATAATAGTAAATGATCTCACAGAACAAATTACTCTTATGTCATTAATGTTTGAATTCCTGATAACTTTCAAGACAGAAGGTTCAGCAAGAAATTACTCAAAGTGAGCTGTCAAAAATGTTATTTTCAAAATATTTTTTTTTACATAATTCTCACATATAGTATTATTATTTGCTTTTACACATGCAAATAAATACAATTCACAATCTGTTTAGATTTAGGTATTGAAGGTTATTATTTCAATAGCATGGTGTCAAAGGAAATCATATGTACATGTTTATAAATAGCAACCATTAAGTCACTTGAAATGTAGAGAGTATTACCATGGTATTTAATAGGATCCTTATTAGTACAGAGTATTATCTTAATTTCAGAGAGAACAAGAGTACTGATGACACAAGGTAAGCTTTCTTGTCCCTTAAAACTGAAATAATAACAATTTTAAGTTCACCAGTAAAATGGTATCCCTAACTGTATCTCATGCTATGAAGAGTGTTATTTGGTGTCAATGTTAAAATGAAACATATTCTCTATTGCATGAAATTGTAATAATGCATATAATAATAATAATTTTTTATCATTGCAGGTAAAAAGTTATTTTGAAACTGAATTGCAGTTTAGAAGTAAACTATAGATTATTTAATTAATCTGACATCATTTGTTTATAGTCAGAGCTCCAAATGTTCCCGGCCAAACCATTACCTCTTACATCATATTTCTGCCAAATACTAGACAGATGAGATGAATGGAACAAAAAAATAAATTATATTTTTGCAATAAAATCAAACATCTCTTTCCAGCAAGAATAAAAGAGTTATAGAATTTCGTTTTCAAATATACTATTTCACATTAATGCAAAGACTGAAAAATATATGTCAATAAGTAGCAGTTTTGCAGGTTTTATACACTATTGCCCTTGGAAGTGTAAATGTTAAACGACTTTTTTGAGGATATACATGATTTATACCAGTGAGTACCAGAATCATAGAGTGTTTTGGGAGAATTACAGCTTTTCATACAAAAGTAATAGATTATTTCAAATATTTTTTAAAATGCCAGTTCTTAATGCTACCAGTGTATTTCATTTATGTAAGTCTTTTCCTTTATAAATCAGGTCTTGGTGGGAGAGTGTACCTTCCTAGTGAAGAAAACTTTGATTTGGCTTATTACTTGGCTTTTTTTGTACTATATCTTTTTTTTCACATTTCTTCCTGTTCTCCAGTGAACAAAACCATCTTATCTTACTCACAAATGGAGAGTTACAAAAACTTGGAGCGATATTAGTTTTATTTTTGCACTGTACCAGGACTTCTTTTGATTATTCAAGTAGCAAAAGAGAGCTGCACTCAAAATGCAGCCTAAAGAATCCATTAAATTCAATCAGCATATATATCTGAATGTTCTTTCTTCTCTCTTTGTAATATAAGAAGTAACACCTAAGCTTGTAAAATACTCTAAGTAGCTGATGTAAGAAAGAGAGTTTTGAAGTAAAGACAGCATAGATTGGAGACAAATAAACTGATGATCTTTCATGTATTATCAAGACGAATCTTTCTGTATTTGTAAGGTATTTGTATGTGTTATCTCTAGACACTAGAACAATTTCAAAGGCTATTCTTGCAAGAAATATAAATGTTCCTTATTTCGTTACTGAATTTAGGATGTGATTGCATCATTCAGCACCACGTTCAATAAACACAATATCTATGGAATTTTTTAGTGAGCAGATAAATATTCTGGAAGTCTATTAAATTAATACATTGTGAATGGGTATTGGTGCACCTATCATGATAAGAGGATTAAATTCACAGGACCTTAGCTACAGCAAAATGTGCTGAAAAAATGTTGATCATATAGCTGGATTTTCTGTTTCAAACAACAAATTAGTCAGTAGAAAGGCAAAAGATATAAATATATATATAAATAATTTACTACATTTGTAGTCAGAACTCTTCAAACTAGTAAAATGTTACTTCTGTTTTCCTTTATACAGATCATCATTGCAGAAAAAAAAATATTAAAGCAGGTTAAATAAGAGACACCCCATATTTTAATAAATGTCTATTCTTTAATATCTGTGTCATGAATGCCTTGCATTTTTTATTATTTTTTTTTTTTTTATTAGTGGGAGATCATGCTAATAAAGACTTTAGTTTTAGAGACCAAGGTAGAGTCAGAATTAGCAAGGGTCAGTGAACTGAACCATCGCATATCCTCTTCTGCATATGTACTTCAAATGATTCTCATACTATTAATTTGTGGTTATATGCCAATGGCTATTTTGTATTTATGAAGCATGTACAGGAATACGCAGGTACATATACACATAACTTCATAATTTGTTCTCATAATTTTGGCAGGTTTCCAGATGTCAGCGTCATATAACAATATTTAACCAAACGTTGCATGTTGTCTCCAATTAAGTCTCATTTATTTCAGGCAAACCAGCTATCAAATGAAATACTTTTTATCTTTTTGGATTTTGTTGGGCTATGGGTCTAGAAATAATTAAGATAAAATTTCCTCACTTTGATAAACATGGATCAGTAAGTTTCCCAAGCTTTAAATAGTACTCAATTGTCTTGCGTAGAACTAAATGATACTTGTCTATGACTATATGATGTCACATCCTTAATGGATTTGCCTCTGCTTTGGAAGGCATTTGTATTCTTCACTTTCATAGTTTTTCTATGTAGATTATTATGTGTTCTAATCTGGAGAACTGGTGATGTGCCTATTTGTCAGCTATAAACTGTTATTGACATACATTATTGACATATTGACAAATGACATATGTTATTGACATATTGCTCATGGTGTTTAACACCAAGAAGCAGGCAAGCAAACTAACAAAAATTTAGCTATACAAAGCTAAATGTTATAGCCAGAAAATAAAATCAGCAAAAGCAAATTGCTAGCAAACTTATGCTGAGTTTCTGCAGTGGGATGATGCAGTTTGATTCTGCAGTAATTTGAAGACTAGACTTTCTTAAGATGAGTGGAATTTCTCAGTTTTAATATGACTAAGAACATATCTTTGCTATACTTTTAGATGTATTGGAGATTTTTCATGTAGGATTTTTTTTTGAGTGAAAAATGACAATTTTTCCGAAGCATACTCTTTTTCTTTTTTTTTTCCCTAGCTTAAAAAGACAATTAGTGGGAAAACAGAGATGCTAATATTACTGATTAAATGGGAAGAGTGGTCTAGTAATAGGGCATACATTTAATGATTTTCATTGACTGTTTTTTGACTGTATAATATAACTGATTAAATACCTACTACAGTGGAAAGAATCATACCAAGGAGTTAGAGAACTTCAAAGTGTCAGAAAAAATGTATCCTTATGCCCTGTTTCAAATAGGATTTATCTCTACATAGTGAAAAACCCTTTCCCATAACTAAGCAACCATGGCTAGGTGGTTTTGGTAGGCAGTATGGATATGAAGAAATGGTGTTTTACAGATATAGGTGCATACTTCCCACATCATAGGGGGGGGGATAGCTTCATTAAATTGTTTACATCTCTATAAGAAAGTGGCCTGGACAGACTGATCTCCCTTTATGCTCAGGTGACCCACCTGGTGGATGAGGGGAAGGCTGTGGATGTGGTCTGCCTGGACCTCAGCAAAGCCTTTGACACCGTCTCCCACAGCATTCTCCTGACAAAGCTGTCAGCCCACAGCTGGGACAGGGGCACTCTGTGCTGGGTTAGGAACTGGCTGGACGGCCGGGCCCAGAGAGTGGTGCTGAATGGTGCTGATCCAGTTGGCGGCCGCTCACCAGTGGTGTCCCCCAGGGATCAGTGTTGGGCCCAGTTCTGTTTAATATCTTCATTAGTGATTTAGATGAAGGGATTGAGTCCATCATCAGCAAATTCGCAGATGACACTAAGCTGGGGGGAGTGTGGATCAGCTGGAAGGCAGGAGGGCTCTGCAGAGGGACCTGGACAGACTGGAGAGTTGGGCTGATTCCAATGGGATGAGGTTCAACACGGCCAAGTGCCGGGTCCTGCACTTTGGCCACAACAACCCCATGGGGAGCTCCAGGCTGGGCACAGAGTGGCTGAGAGCAGCCAGGCAGAGAGGGACCTGGGAGTCTGGATTGACAGGAAGCTGAACAGGAGCCAGCAGTGTGCCCAGGTGGCCAAGAAGGCCAATGGCATCCTGGCCTGGATCAGGAACAGCGTGGCCAGCAGGTCCAGGGAAGGGATTCTGCCCCTGTACTCAGCCCTGGTGAGGCCACAGCTCGAGTCCTGTGTCCAGTTCTGGGCCCCTCAGTTCAGGAAGGAGATTGAGGTCCTGGAGCAGGTCCAAAGGAGGGCAACCAGGCTGGTGAAGGGACTCCAGCACAAGTCCTGTGAGGAGAGGCTGAGGGAGCTGGGGGTGTTCAGCCTGGAGAAGAGGAGGCTCAGGGGAGACCTCATCGCTCTCTACAACTCCCTGAAAGGAGGCTGGAGCCAGGGGGGGTTGGGCTCTTCTCCCAGGCAACTATCAGCAAGACAAGAGGGCATGGACTTAAGCTCTGCCAGGGGAGGTTTAGGTTGGATATTAGGAAAAAATTATTTACAGAGAGGGTGATCAGACACTGGAATGGACTGCCCAGGGAGGTGGTGGGTTCTGGGTCCACAGACGTTTTCAAAAAAACTGAATGTGGCAGTCAGTGCCATGGTCTGATAACTACAGTGGCAGTGGATTAAGGGTTGGACTTGATGATCTCAGAGGTCCTTTCCAACACAAATGATTCTATTCTGTGAACTGATCACTGTCTCTCTCTGCCCTCACTACACTTGCCAGGATGCAAAAAGCTTCTATAATAACAACTTTCAAAAACTTTTATTTTCACTATGCACCATAATTTCAATGTGCCATAATGGAGGAGAAATTAAAATACTGAGAGAAGAGGTGAACTGGAAAAACTTTTTCTTATATACTATACTAAGAACTCACTCTCCCAGATGAAGGAGACAAGGCAAGATTCCTTTTGGCATGCCACCAAATCATGGCTAATTTAGCTGCTTCAGTGCATGGGCAAGAGGTGGGTCAACCACTGGAAGACAGAAATGTCATTGTCTTGGTGATGTAAACACTTTGAAAATGCAAGATATGTCTCTTGAATCAGTGTTGTCTGTCTGATATGTTAAAATATGCCAAACATACTGTCAATTAACATATCTTTACCCCACCGTATGCCCGACAGACACCTAAAAGATAACAGTGCTTATGAGGTCTCCTGCTGGATCAAACAAAGACATCGAGATTAGCAGGACGGCAAAGACTGAAAGATAAGGATTAATAAGGAAAAGAGATCCTTGAGATAGAAAAAAGTCTGAATCAACTTTGACTTGTCTGGGTGCCAGTGACTTATGCCAGTGACTGTATAAAAAACTGCAAGAAAAAAACAAGGCTCGCGGCTCTTCTTCCCCCTCTGTCTCTCGCCACTTCAGCTTTCAGCTACAGGACTGCAGAAAAAAAAGAGAAAAGCGGAGAACCTCGACCCAGCAGAAACGACGGATCCTACACCCCCAGGCTGAAGCCCTCGGATGATGAAAATCTTAATGGTGTCTTTTCTTTTCTTAACGACTCTCTCACCATAGCGACTAATCTGTGTAAATTCTCTCCTCTTGTAAAACTTGTTTTTTCTTCTAAAGGTGGTGTTATTGTCTCCTTTCCCCTAAAATAAATCTTTGTAATCTGCTCAAATCATAAAGCCTGTTATTTTTGTAAATTCATGTTCCGTCTATGAGTAGTGGCTGATTTTTCCTCACAATCAAAATATAAAATAATAACTCGGATCGTAACACTTGGGTAGGGGAGCAAGAAAGAAAGGGTGAACATTTGGAGTGATAGTGTTTGTCTTCCCAAGTCATATGATGAAGCCCTACTCTCCTGGAGACAGATGGACACCTGCCTGCCAATGGGAAGTAGTGAATGAATTCCTTATTTTCCTTTGCTTGGGTAAGCGGCTTTTGCTTTACCTGTTAAACTGTCTGCCACAATCCATGAGTTTTCTCACTTTTACTCTTCTGATTCTCTCCCCCATCCTACTTAGGGGAGGAGTGAGCAAGCAGCTGTGTGGTGTTCAGTTGCCAGATGAGTTAAACCACAACAACTCCTCTCACTGTGTGAAATTGAGAACATCTCTTCTGCACAGCTTCCATCTTAACTTACACAGCGGGCTTAAGTGACATGGAAAGTGTCAGAATCCTTGGCAGACTAGTCTTTCAGTTGGGTTTCACTCAGAAAAAGAGCTGTCATCCTATAAAATTAGATTTCTGTATTTTGCATTCTCTGAAATTAGGCAAGGATATTTTGTGGAGAGTGCTGAGAGATTTTTACAGGGTAAATTAACAGTTCAAAGAGAGTAACAACTTTGAAATTTACATCTCTTCAACACCTAGGACACACGCTGCTTCTAAACAAAGCAATTATATCAATAGATTCACTAACATAAAACCTGAGTAATGAATTGGTAATCAGTCTCTCTAATCTCAGACCTATCACTGTGTTTATATACTGTTTATCAATATGTTACCAGATTATCTAATCAGGCAAACCTGATTTAATTGGTAATTTTTAGTGGAATTCAGAACTCAAGGGAAAAAAAAAAAAGGAAACAAAAAAAAAGACAATTAATTTCTCTGGGAATGGTTTGCTTTCAGTAGCAAATACAATAATGAAGTCCTTATAAATGTATGTATAAGGACTTAAATTTTTTGAATTATTATTAAATTTATTGAATTATTATTAAATTTAATAATTAAATTATTAAATTGAATTGAATAATTTAAGAAATAAATTAATTGATAACACAGTCACATAATATGAACTTATAAAAGTTTTTTAATATAAAGAAAAATTCTGAAAATGGGATATTCCATGTACATAACTGATTCAAATCACAAGTACAATTTCTAACCAGAAATGTGTCACAAAACCAAAGTATTCAATTCAGAAAATGTTAGTTTTGGAAAAAATAATCTTAAAGTCATCTTTTTTTTTTATTATTTTTAATTTTTTACTTTTAATTTAAAATAACACCCCAAATGATTAATTGCAAGTTTTTAGATTGAAGCTTAATTCCAAAAAATGTATAAAGTGAAGAGATAAAGAACCAAAAACCTATTCTGTATTTCTAAAGTTTTTTAAACTACGTGAAATTTTAAAAGAAGCAAATGTCAGTCAGGACTTGGTGCTACATTTTTCAAGGAATTCTGAATAGAGATTTTTGGTAGTGAAATGAGCAAGCATGCATATTTCCACTTTAAAGAAGCTATTTACACATAAACTAGCTGTTTTAAACAAGAGGAGCTCATTAAAGCAAAAGTGATAATGCCCACTGTAAAGTATCATTACATGAAGAATGTTAAGTTTTCGGAGAGTCCTGACAGATATCTTCCCCACATCTTCCCCATTGCTACTATGCAATGCTTTTCCATATTATAAAAACCTTCAAAGGAGACTCAGCAATTCCTTCTGCATCTTTCTCTTAGATTAAAAAAAGCATCCTTCTGTGGCTGGTGGGAAAAATTATATTCAGGGTGCTTGATATTTTACAATGAACAGCCACAATCATTAATAATTTTGTCAGTTTTAACCAACATTTGAACTATTGTCTTGAATTAGGGTGCTCTGAACTTCCCCAGCATACTTGAATAATCCTTTATAACAAGAATGATCCAGGTAGCATAGTCAAATAAGATTTACTCTTTTTAATGATGAAGGGGAAAAATGGAGGATTAATACTTAATGTAACTTAACCAACTTCAAAAATATAGTTGGGTTATAGAGGTGAACAAAAGCACAAGTTAGAAAATATTTTATCTTAGCAAAACAGCTAACTCAGCTCTGCAGGTCTATAAAGCTGTTCATCTTTTATGTTCATCTATTATGAAACAGTCACTGGTAGAAGTCAGAAAAAAAAATTGTCTGTGGTGCCAATTCCTGGTATTTCAAAGCTTATTTTCCATCTAAAGTGGTCATCCTAAGAGGAATCAGAGTCAAACCTCTGACCTTTTGATCTGAATAGATGGTAAGCTTGGTGTGTGAGCATTAAATCACAAAAAACCCCAAAACCCTTAGAAACAAAAAATCTGATGTTCAAAAAGATCTTCATAGATCTATATTAGAAAAGTCATGACAACAACAGTAAAATTACTTGCTTAAGCACTTATATATCTACATTTGTTTATATATATATATTCTGCACTTGTTTAAGATAATTTCAACTGTGTGAGTTTTGTTCAACATTTTTTAGAACTATGTTTTGTCTAAGGAAAAAATTATGTTAAAGTTTTAGTTATCTATTAAAGACTGCTCAGGTTCTTAGGCTGTCTAAATCCATCGTCATTTTTCTGTTCAAATTGACTTTTTGTTTAGTCAATTTTTTTACTATATGAAAAAATCAATACAAAATAAGATATTGGAAGGCTTAATTTTAAGTAGTAAAGTGAAAGACTATGGAATAAAATAGTTTTGTGACTGATACCTGCTTGTCCAGGAACATTAGTTCACTCATGAGAAAGAATGAATTCTTAATCTGAGTGGTGGTGAAAATCAATATCAAACTGTTTTGGTTTGGGTTTGGTTTCTTACATTTTTATTGGTTTGGTTTTATATTGGGGATGGGGGGAGGGTTGTTTGATTGTTTTTGTTTTATGTTTTGTTTTGTTATGTGTTTTTTGTTTTGTAGAACATTAGGTATAGAGAACTTAATATTTAACTGATTAAAAACCTCAACCAACCAGACAAATCAAACCAAAACAACCAAAAAAACCCAATCAACAACAACAACAAAAAAAACCAAAACCCAAATCCCCAAAACAAAAAACAAAACAACCAAAACAAACAAAAAAAAACCCCAATTTGTATTATCTGACACCTGGGATTATTGGTTGATTGAATTTATTGTGTGTCTTCTTAAGCCAATGGAGCTGTTTCAACAGAAATTCATCCAATGTATTATTTTTTTAAGCGCAAATTAGAAGCTGTAAGTTTGAAGAGGCCTAAAAGTTTACTTAAACATGTTCATTTAAAAGCTATATTTAAGCCTAAGGCACTAATCAAGGACCTTCTTTATAGAAGTGGAGTTACAAATTAAAAATATTACAATTAAAGATATTACAATTAGGTTCATACAAACTAGGACAAGACTCAACAATATTTCCAAGTTTAAAACCTTTTAAACCTAAGTTTTTTAATGCTTGGTTATCAGATAAGAATACAAACCCAAGAGCTTGGTTACACAATATCTATTTGTGTTTATATATGTCAGTAAGGAGAAAATAAAAATGTTCTGTATGCTTGATAGAAAACATGCTAACTAATGGAAAAATAAAAGAAAGATATGAAAAAAAAAAACCCCTGGGTTTAGGAGGGCATGTTACGGACAGGTGAGGATCAAGAAGGAAGGACAAAAGTTGGTTGTGATGTGGCTCACTGTGATCGCAGGACTGCACATACACATCACATCAATAACCTGACTTGCACTGAAGCCCCTAGAAACCCACGGTGTATCTTTGGAGGGCTGTGGAACCAATTTACATTCCTCCTGTGATGGTCTCTGACATGTCCCCTCTGCTGACGAAGTCAAGCATGCCCTTCAGCCTTGGTTTCCTCAGGAAGGATGCTGTTTAAACTTCACTCATGGTGTCCTCAAAGGGGTACCGTGAGATTACTGTTACATACACACAATCTTGCTGCCTTTCGAAGAAAGAATGCAAAATTTCTGTGTCAAGGAGAGTA
This sequence comes from Phaethornis superciliosus, assembly GCA_023637945.1. Taxonomy (NCBI): domain Eukaryota; kingdom Metazoa; phylum Chordata; class Aves; order Apodiformes; family Trochilidae; genus Phaethornis; species Phaethornis superciliosus. Next base: position 102,110,057 of record JAJQWJ010000001.1, read on the forward strand.
AGAAAATGAATGTACTTCTATGTCCTCCTGGGTAAGGCCTTCAAGTAGTAGGGTGATTCCTTACTTTTCAAAGTTTCTATCAACAAACTTAGATATTTTTCTTCATCACAGTCAGAACTTTTTAAAATAAGAAGACATTTCTCTCTTCATATAAGAAGAGCCCAGAAAAAAAATTCTTACCAATGATGGAGTGTCTTAACCAGCAGGGGCTAGAGTAGTTTGCACCTTTTATCTTAGCAGCCTGGGATATGTGAAATAAAAGCTCAATTCCCCTTGGTGTCAGGGCACCTTAAGGCTAGATTCACCCATGAGTATGCACTGATCAGGAGGATGTAACTGGCAGCTGATTTCACAGCCTCTTTTGTGCATGCCAGGCATGTTGAACATTTGCCTATTGGATGGAGCCTTTGGGGAGCAGTGACCTGATTCTATCTGATTCCTGGATTCCAGTGTTGCTTGAAAAGATACTAAAGCCTTTTCTGCTTACATGAGATTTTTGACAAGAAGAGAAGAACAATGCAATCAGATTTTCAGGTTTATGTGCTTCCAGGCATACACAATAGCTGAGCAGTCTCTGTTGATCCTCCTTTTGGTCATGTCTGTCTATGCTTGCTTATATCTTTTCTTAGAAAGTTTTTAGAACTTTTTTAAGCTAAAAGAATGATAGAAGTCATTTTTACATTCTTAAGATGCAATTTAAATTAAAATTGTACAATTAAAAATACAGAGGAAGATGGAAATTAATTTTATTCTTCTCAGGTGTTCATTATTTGGATTAGCTAGTCCAGTGATTCCAACAGTGAGTGAAGACTGCCATCTTCTGACTTCCACAGTGTATCTGCACAAATGAATATACAGTTAGCTTGCCCTACTCTTTATCACAGTGCTTCCAACTGGAAAAACCCTCAGCCACGTCTCAATTCTTTTGTCTAAAATACTGTAACCCATCTAGACTCTCACAAACACAGTATGGTGCTTCAGCTCTAAAAGAGAAACATTTATCTGTGACAAATAAAACTGGTTCACTAATCTATTTTCTTGGAGAGCTATCTGCTACATAAAGTTAATAGAATGGATAGGATTGGAAGGGACTTTAAAGGTCATCTAGTTCCAATGCCCCTGCATGGGCAGGAACACCTTCCATTAGATCAGGTTGCTCAAGGTCCCATCCATCCTGGCCTTGAACACTTCCAGGGCAGCCACAACTTCCTTGGGCAACCTGTGCCAGTGTCTCACCACCCTCACAGGAAAGAATTTTTTCACAATGTCTAACCTAAATCTTCTCTCTTCAAGTTTTAAACCATTTCCCCTTGTCCTTTCACTACATACCTATGTAGTTGTCATCTGCTCCATACCACCAAAGGAATATTTTATATCACCATCAGTTATTTGATGACTTTACTATTTTCTTAGTAATTTTAAGAGTAAATGGTTAATTCTATGATAACATGGGGCATGTATGAATAGTAAAGTTCTATCTCCTATTACAAATCAGTAGTATCCCAGCAACTCATATTAGGACCTTTAGAATTCCTACACAAAAATTTCAGCTATCTGGCATGTGAATTTAAAAGTAAATATCAGATATTTAATCAAATTCCTCAAGCTTTTATTTAAATTAAACCAATATTGTAGAGGGCCTGTAGCAATTGGAATAAATGCATGTATATACATTCTGGCCAACTGTCACACACTTATTTGTGACTCAAATAGAAAGCCTCTTGTATCAGAGGCATGAGTAAGAAAATCTTTACATTGTTGTTAAGATTTTATTCAGACTTTAGCCCCGGGCATGCTGCTGGCAGAAAGCACAAACAAATGACTTAAACCCAGGGTGTGGATCCGCAGTGGTAGTGGATCAAGAGTTGGACTTGATGATCTCTGAGGTCCCTTCCAACCCAGCTGATTCTATGATTCTGTGATTCTATGGATGATTCAGATCTGAAGCCCATCATAACCCGGACATCATACATGGAAATCCAACCTCTCACAAGAATTCGGTGGATTTACCACTATATAGAAGACCAGCTGAGAAGTACTCAGCAGAAAAGCATGTTTTCCACTTCTGAAGACACTAATATTCCAGGAGCCTTTCCTTTTGAGAAGGAAGCCTTTTGGCTACTAAAGCACATCTAATATTTAGATTACTTTCTACCTGACTTACAGTATCTGTACCTACGCATTCTTGTTGTATATCCTGCTGTACAGCACAGACATTGCAGCAGACTCAGAATGCTACAAGATGAATCAAATCAATGCCCCAAAGTTTGATCAGTAGTTTTTAAGGTTAAAAGGGGGGAATATAAGCTGTCGCTTAGATGAAGAAAGCAGATACCTGCATTTGCAACTGCTCTATTTCTTTTATCCTTAAGGAAAACCTTTCTTCATATTCTCTTTCATGATTCTCAGAGTAGTTTTATCTCTTTAAAATAATCCAGTACTTTGAACTTTTTCCTGAGGGAAAACCTATTACTTCGAAATACTTTGTGTTGTATTATACAATCTCACCTTTTGCAATGATATTAAATGTATTAAAGAGGTAATCCAAGCTTTAACTGAACATAGTATTGTATGCATGCAAACGTTTCTCCATTGAGGGAAGAATAGATAAATATACTTCATTAAAAGTGCTCAAGGAAAGTCATTCGAAAATATCCCACTGATTAGCCAGTATAAGTAGGATTCCCCCTTCTCTTACTGGCTCACTCCAGCACCCACACTCACACCCACACCCACCCTTCTCCTCCAACTTTTTGATGTCTCTGGTTAAAACAGCAGTTATCTGTTTAGTACTTTGTAAGGAAAACAATAAAAATGTAGTCTAACAGTGTCCAGTTCTCCAGTTTCCAATTCAGGAGAGACAGGGACATAACAGAGTGAGCCTGGTGAAGGGCCACTCAGATGATGAAGGGACTGGAGCATCTCTCATAAAAGGACACATTGAGAGAGCTGAGACTGTTCAGCCTGAAGTAGAGAAGGATAAGGGGGATCTCACAATTTGTATAAATAGATGATGGGAGGAATAAAACAGGGAAGCCAATGTTTTTCAATGTTTTTTCAATTTTTTTTTCAATGTTTCTCAGTGAAAAGATGGGAGGCAATGGGCACAAATTTCCTGAAATACAAAATGAAATACAGGGAATTATGTTTAAACATAAGGAAATATTTTTTTTTTAATTCCTTTATCAGAATGCAGCTAGGGTTTGCATTGCTTTAGGGGGATATGTGCAACTAATAGTTGGAATATGTCATTCTATCAGAAGGACTGTGTAAGTTATTTTTTCAGTTCAACAATTGAAATAAAAGATAAGCAAACAAAACCTGAGCTAGAGAAAGCCAAGTGCTACTTGAGAAAATTGCATAAAAGCAATAAGGATACTTGCAACAAACCAGCCAAACTAGCAGATCTACATCCTACTTATCAGAAGAAAAGAAAAAAAAAGCAAAAAATGCCCACTTGGAGGCTGTGGTATACAAGGTTGTAGTTATACTGGTTCACAATCCACTGTCCTGTCTTTTATTTATTAAAAAATGTAACAAAAATATAAAGTTTTAAAGTTTCCCAACATGACATTGTTAATATTAGAGAAAATTTTTCAGAATTAAAATGACTAAGAATAAGGAGGATCAAGATTCTGATGCTACTTCAGAGAACACATGATGATTAATTCAAGGTAAAATAATATCAACAGAGCAACCAGCAGAATATAGGTTCAGCTTCAAATGCCACTAGGCAGAAAATGAACTATCTCTTTGTTTCCAATTTCAAAGACTAGGAACATTGTGCCATATAAAAAGATACTTAAAAAAATGAAACCGTTACGTTTGATATTTTCATAAGATAACTGGACAAGGTATCAAAAATACAAGTAATATCACAAAACCTGACAGTTTGTTTATTCTGACCAGCTGATAGGTGTGTCAATATCAACTTTAACCTTAGGAAGTTGGTTTTTTTCCTAAGCCAAAACTGTCTAATAAATTTCAGTTCAACAGAACATTCTAGATAATTGGGATTTATTTTCACTTAAATTCTCATTACAAACATGATATTTCAGTTCACTGTTAGAATTATAAGATTAGATTTTATTGGTTTGAGTTTTTATTTGGTTTAGTTTGGCTTGGTTTGAGGTTTTATGTTGGTTTGGGTTTTTTTGTTTGTTTTTTTTACCAAAAGTATCCATTTTTATCTCTGCCATGGTCTATCTGCTACTAAAAAACTATCTCAACTTGTTTGTTTCCACTTCCTTTTTAGAAGACAAAGGGAAGAATGATCAGCAACCACAGTACTTCTAGCCATGTCATATCTGACAACTAGAATATAAACAGAAACTAAATAATGGAAGATTCAAATTTCTTCTGATCAGTAGCAAAGATAGCAGCTTCTCATATCTCATACCCTGCACTAAAAATTAATGTGATCATAAAGGACTGTGCAGAAAATCTTGGACAATTCTTCACTCTTTAAGAATTGAAAAAGCAAGGTGTAGCATTAAATGTTTATCATATGAATGTGTTTTCGTATTTCAGGGTCCGAGTGGTGTCTTAACATTTATAAATATTGAATAGCTTAGTTTTCTCCTTGAAGCATTGCATCTCTACCAAAAAGAATATGCTCATGATAATCAGCACAACTAATACCTTGAGATTTGATCAGAATTAAATGAGAACCAAAAAACTGCACTAAAAATAATCACATCCTGAAGTCCCACATTACACTTGTTTATGTGCGTATCTTAACATGAAATCATTCAAATGCATTCACCTACTGGATTTTTATTTCACTTTGAATGCTCCCTTGCATGCTAACAACTTTTATGGAACGAAAACCAAACAAATAGTGAATGTGAACTGCCTAAAGACATTAGGCTTTGACAACATGAAGTACATTCAAAATGTTCTTCCAGTCAAATTATGTAATTTCCCAGCGCCTACGCAAAGGTGTTGGGGGTCTTATTATTCCTTTACCCAGGGTGAACATTGATACTCTTCAGAAAATTAATAGCAATTAATATAACATAGGAACCAGAATTTAATAGGTACAAAAATTATGTTTCCTTTAATATCTTGGAAATATTTATCTTTTTTTTTAAAATTGAGAATAATATTTTGCTGTGTTAAAAAATCATATTCTTTAATATAAAACTGATAATAAAAGTTAACAACTTTTTTCATATTCACAGAATAGTCCCATGGTCAACATTCTGCTCACAGTCTTTCCAATTTTCTCATGGTCGTACTCACAATTTGTCTAGATGGTATCCTAAATTGATTAACTATGTTATATCAGTGAGAAACAATACTTTATCAGAATTCATTTTATATAATGTAATATGTATATGAAGGAATATTCATGCAGAGAAAAAAGGGGTCTGCTTGAATTCAACTCATTTTACATGGATTATTACTCACCTAGATTCCACACAACTATAACTGAATTTAAGTAAATTGAAATGGCATAGTCCTAAATAGAGATACACAATCTGAGGATTCCTTTTCACCTCGTATGCAGGGATTGAATGCAACATCTCTGTTGTTTGCTTTTATTAAAATCTTAATGTACATTTACTAATGTAGGTTTCAGCAGCAGGAGGGCCAACATTCAAATAATGATTAATTGAAAAATTAATTAAATACTTCAAAATACACATTAAAGTGTTATGATAAAGTTTCAGGTCATGCAGAGTTGGCTTCTAAATCTGAGTAATGAAAATTAAGGACTTGATCCAAAAGCCTTTATAGTGAGTAACTGAAATTACTCCAAAGCTGCTAAAGAATATCTATCTTTGCATATTTGCAATGAAGTTTTCTGGAGTAGTTTTGCATTATATGGAAAATTTAAATAATTATTTGGCTTTACCTGCCTATTCCAAGTTTCCTGATCTTCTATGTTTTCCATGCTATGAAATGTGATTTTACTAAATTTTATCTTAAACTGACAGAAAAATATTTTCCCAGTCCAAGTGGAAATAAGTCTAATAGATGTAAAGATTTCTGTTTTTAAGTAAATAATTTTTTTAAGTAAATAAAATTTTATGGCTTATGTACTTTATTCTGCATGGATAGTCATGGCATATTGTTGTGAAACTCCTGCTCTTACCTAGAACTTCCAGACTGTAGAAACATTCTAATCCATTAATAATGGAAACATTTGTTTAGTTATTCTCAAATTATTCCTCCACCCACAGATGATTCATTTCATGTGATATAAATTTTCTTTAGCACTGTTTATAGCCATTTTGAATAATCTCATTGATAGTTCACTGACTTGTTTGAAAATATATTGTGGAGGGATGCATTGAGTGTCCTGCATACAATTTCATGATGTGTAACCTTCACTATATAAAATCCTCAGGACAAAGACTCGTTTAAGTCATAGAAAATAACCCCATAGACAGATAAGGAAAAAAAATCAAATATAACAAGAACACTTTACCAGAAGGGTTGTCAGATAGTAAAGCAAGTAAATAAGTCCTTTGCAAATTTGAATGCTATCTTAACTGGCAGCACCTGTGGTTTACATGTAGATAAGGTTGGGTGGGGATGTGAGATTGTATGTGTGTGCATATATGTGCTTCACACTGCTGCATCTGCACACATGCCCTTATCTGTACTGACAAGAGAGGAACAAAATTTGAAGGTCTATAGAGAGACAAAGAATAATTGTCAGCAGTATTTTTAAAGTTATGTTTTTTAACAGCTGAGACCATTATTTAGGACTAAATATAAAGAGTGGGCTGTGAGATACCCACACCTGCTTTGGAAATAAAACTTACAAGAAGTGATTCTCTTATATACAGGTCTGGAAGAGTGGATGAACCACAAGGTAGTGACACAGTTCAGACTACAATACAGCTTCATGAGGGGAACATTAACTCTGAGCTAACCTCTGGTCACATGAAAAGCCATTAAAAAATATACAATTTTTGCACTCCACAGATTACTAGAAGACACTGCAGGAACCTCTGCATGGTGTTATTTTATGAACTGTAAATATAATCGTGAATTCTTTCCTGCTAGCTGCACAGATTCAGCAGAAAAGATAAGCAGCATCTGGGCAAAACCATATATCATCATGAAAATCTGAAGTTTAAAATGAGTTTAGTATGTATTAATTGAAGGAGGTCATGCCTCATGTTTCAGCTGTCTTTTTTTAAAAAATTATTGACAGTTATTAAAATGTATTTTCTCCTTTTTCTTCAGTTCTCCATTGCTGCATTCTGCAAGGGGCAGGCTTACAAAAATGTATATTTAAAGAGAGAATCATAAGGGCCAAAGTCCAATTTAAAATCAATCCAGATGCAGTTATCCAAGAAAACAAGAGAGGATTCTATAAATATATTAGCAATAAAAGGATGACTAAGGAGAACCTCTATCCTTTATGGGATGCAGGTGGAAACAGTGAGGAAAAGACTGAGGTACTTAATGTCTTCTTTGTCTCACTCAAGTAGTAAGGCCAGTTGATTGCTGGGTACTTAGTCCCCTGAGCTGGAAGACAGGCAGATTAAAGCCCTCATAGTCCAAGAGGGTGTGGTTAGCCCCCTGCTTCAAAACCTAGACATATGAAAGTCTATGGGGCCAGATGGGGCAGTAAGGGAGATGGGAGAAGTGCTCACCAAGACACTTTCCACCTTTTACCATCAGTCCTGGCAAACCAGGGAGGTCCCAATAGATTGGACATTAACAAATATGACCTTCATATACAAGAAGAAGTCTGCCTGTCTGTTCCCTGTTAGTGTGTCAACTTCTTCTGGACTTGATGAGTGAGATAACTAGTCCACAACCAGTAACTTGTGAGAAATCTATCTGGTGTCACAGCTGAACATCAGTTACTGAGTGTTGACTGGAGAAGTAACAGAGTTGGGGTTGAATCTGGGAGAGGAAGGTGGGTGAGAGTTAATTTTATATAATATTTATATTGGCACAGTAGTTATTCTAAATGTGAGTATGAGCCACAGGAGTTTTTCACACTGTGACACTTCACAGGTTTATATGAAAAGATTTTCCTGTAAAACACTTTCCTTGAAGTTAATTTTAAAGTGATATTTAATATCAACAAACACTGAGATAAAACCTCATCCCTTTGCTGTCACTGCATAGGTTCTGTCTGTGACAGACAGGAGTCTGTGACTCCTGGGATAGGCTTCCTGAATGCAAACCCTTTCCACAGCTCAGCTCATCTCTGTCTCCTAAAGTAGGTCTCTGGCCCATTTATTACATGTTGGAGTTTTCAGCACATATCACTCAGGCTTGGCAGTACAGAGAAACACAACACAGTGTTCAAAGAAGAGATGCTTTACCAATACGAGATGGAGTTGTATATGGTCTGTGCCCCAACTGGCTTACAGTACCTTGTTAATGTGGATATAAAGGTGGTATATGTCCCCCTGGTGGCTGTTATTAAGGTCAGTTTCCTAAATATCTATGGATTTTACTTTTGCACCTCCACTAAGTACTTCAGTCTTATTGATTTCCCACTTCTGTCTTGTTCATTCTCCTGCATGCCTCTCTGTCTTTCTCTGGAGTGCAGAAAGGAAATTACATGATCAAGAAGAAAAAAAAGGGATATCATAGCTTGATTTCCACTGTCAGCAGCATCATGTTATAGAACTACATATATCTGAGCTACATTTATGAAAACAGAGAAATCCATTAATACAGGGTAATGCTTCTGAACTGTGTAACCTGTCCTTCCAGAGAGATATATCATATGCAGGTCACTATCAAGAAACCAAAACCAAAAGAGTAGTCCATAAATAGATTTCTGGGGTAAAGGATGCAACAATACAAGTTTCTTCAGTCATTTAGAAGAATGCCTTAGATCCTGAGATAATGAGTGTTACTGTACTTTTTATATCCTTAGCTATACTAAAGCTCTAATTTAGCCTTCCCTGTACTAGTGATTACAAAACCAAGCACAGCACCAAGTTAAGAAGCAACAAAAGCCTAAAAAAAATATTGACTGTTATTGTCAACTTTGTTCACTGAATCTATTCAATTGTTTTGTTTAGTTGGCACTGTTTTTTAGGAGTCAGAACCAACACATATATTTCTTTATATCAGTGGCTTCATAATAGAGCATTTATCTCTCTGAATTTAGTGTTTCCATACTGTGCCCCACTCTATCTCTGTTCTTAAAAGTGCAGACTCTGTGTACTGATCTTTAGCCATAAAGCTGATAAAAAGACAACCTAATACTACATTGGGCTCTGCCTAAGAGAACGTCCCATTCTAATAAGCCCGATACTTTCTAAGCACACAGGTTTGGAGAAACAGAGAAAAAGTGTGTTTCTCTCTTAGGTAGATTAAACAAAGAATTTTTAATACAGAAGTGACTGTTATGATGAATTAGGAAGTGATCATTTGGTATGAAAGAAGTTTCATCCAGATTTTGTATCCTCTCCTTTTGTCTCTTCTCTCATAAACCCATGGAGATACGGAAAAGGGAGATTTTAAAAGCATCTGTTTATGCCTCTTCCCAATCTTAAATTATGGCTACCCAAAGAGTACCTGTGCATTCCAGACCACAGTCTTTTTGCTTGCTTCTTTGCTAAACCAGTGTCAGAGAAAACATCACACTGAGATCCTCCCCTAGGCAGACCCATTAACCGCCTTGACCGCTCCACTTTATTGTTTCAAGTCCTTCAATCTGAATGAGGGTAAGAGCTGTCACATTGCAAGTGCACATCTTGGCATTTTACTCTGTATGGGACTGGCATCCTTACAGGCAGCCTGCTGCCTTGCAACTGCGATCCCCTTCAGCTTAATCAGCACGCACAGATGTTCAGTGTTTATGCACCTACCAGAGGTTGCTGCCAGGCTGATCACACCAGGGCTCTCAAACCTCAACTAACTCTGATCGTTGATTTTCCTGACTCCCCAAAGAACTTCAAGAAGCATTTTTCTCACATGAATTTGTCAGATTCATTGTCTCACATGAGTGTTACGCTGAACTTTCTCCCATCTTCTTCCGTCTGCCTTACTGTCTGTCAGTGCACGGAAATGCATAAAATAAAAGGACATTTAGTTATTAATAAAAAAAATTTCCCTTGTTTTAGTGATAATCTTACTGTGTCTGAATATTATGTACACATTCATACACAATATCAACTCAGAGCAGAGGCAGTCAGATTCGGGTTGTTTTCTTGTTTATATTTTTCCTTTTGTTTCTAGTTACCATAAACTGATGTTTGGCTCATAAGTTATTAATTTAATTAAATTCAGGGGTGATATTCAAAAGTCATGAATCACTGCATAGGGAACAAAAATAGAAAACATGAAAGAAGCTGGTATGTTTCTCCTCTTGTTTTACTTACTTCCTCTCTTAGCTCTGTCCCTAACATCTACCTGGTTTTATCATCTAGCACCTCTTCTGACCTACAAATTTTTTTTGTAGTTAGTCTCTTTCAGAAATTTTTTTTCTCTAATCCCTAAGTACCTTACAAAGTACCTGACTAATTACTTTTATCTCTAAAATAGAGTCAGTCTACTGGCTTGATTATTTCTAGAGTGGTTTCCATCTTCTCTAGGCAATCCAAACTGACCTCAGAAAGACAGTAAAAAAAGAACTGTTTTGTGCTCCAACTAGCATTTTGTGATCATTTTACCTATGTCTTGTTTATTTTGTCATTGAAGATCTGGACACCTAATAAACTTCATTTTTTTCTGTTCCTTCTTTTTACCTCAGCTACTGTTGTAGTTCTAATGTACATGTCAGTAGACTAATTACCTTGCTGCTACAAACATCTGTCTTCCAAACAACAATTTTCAACAGCACTTACACCCTTGCTTGTTTATTTTTCCTTCACCTCCCACTCTTAATTGAGTGTCAGCTTTGACCTGAAAGCTTTGGCTGTCAGGACAAAGAAGTTAAAATACTTTCTCCTGCACAGGGAGGTAGAGGAGTAAGAGGAGCACAAGGCTGTATTTTCACTGAGAACAATACTCACAGTCAAGCAGGTTATTAAATTTTGTACTTAATTGCTTTTCTTATTTTTCATTTGCCCCATTTTCAGATCCTTCTTTGCCTGTTTTCTTTCTAAAATTTAGAATTGATTGTATTAAAAAAATTAACATAATAATTTTTACAAGTTTTCACTCAGTCCTACCACTGAACTCCAGTTTCATTTACAGAATGTTAGTGTCTTGTAAATTGTGTTTCAGTATTTATTTTTTTTTTCTGTAAAACAAAAAGCTCACCTTCCAATCAAGCCTGTAACAGCTTCATTTTCTTGTTCTTTCAACTCTAGGGTAGAGAGCAAAGCTATCAGCTTCCTAGTGAGCAGAGCTGCTATGAAATTCTATTTTCAGTTTGCAACAGAGGAAACAAGACACTTTGAAAGGAAAGTTTTAATTCGTCACTGCAGTTTGAGTAACCAATTAAGGCAGAACCTACCTGCTTTTAGTTTCAGATGTTAGCACTTTTCCTATGTTCTGAAATATCAGTGCTTATTTCTGTGTTGATTTTACTCTGCTGGAAGGTATATATTCCTGCAATTGTTTTAATATTGAAGGAAAATAAAAAAAATAAAAAAAAAAAGCAAAGAATCATGATACAGTGGGTGAGGTAATAATAATGAGGTTATAGTTTGTTTTTTTTTTTCCAGAAAAGCCTTTAAGTCATTGCAAGATGGACATATATAGACAGTGTAGGAATATACTGCAATGTAAAGAGTGTTATATACAGCCTAGCTGCAAAACATGATGGTCAAGATAAGCCACAATTGCGACCTCTGTTTCGTAAGGGGAATGATATTTTAGCTGCACTTAAGTAGCTAGTCACAAGAAAAATGCACTGTGGATCTAGGGACTGACCTTAACAGTCTTATGAGAGTACTCTAAGGACTCACTATTTTTCCTCTGAAAATTAACCTTTCACATAGGTGTTCTAGGAAGTGTCAAGGCCAACGCAAACTTACAACAAAGTGAGAAGAAATAGATTACTTAAAAATAAATATGTTTGTATAAAGGCAAACTCATAATTTTGAAAAGTCTGACTATTCATAACAGTATAGTGGAGTATCTAGTTCAACATATTTCTGTCCTCATAACGAGCTAGTGCCTCTGAGTGCTGCAAGAATATAAACATGGAAAAACATTGTAAATAATTGTCCTATTTTTTCCATGGCTAATTTTACCACAGTAATTTTAGAATTCATTATAATACTTAAGAAATAAGATAATACTAAAAATGAATTTGCATGCATCTCTACTCTAGGAACATATTTTGTTTAAGAACAGGCATACAGATTGTCCTTAATTGTTTCTCAATAATTTTATATATAGAACTTAGGGAACTAATGAACGTAGTAGGGAAACTAATGATATGTTGTACAGATTTATTTCCATGTTGGGCTTCCTTACATTGACGCGCGATGTTTTTATTCATATCACTATTTCTTTCTTTTTTCATGACATCATATTATGTGGAAAAAAGGGAGCCCGCCTTAGTGCACTTAAATTTACTTGGTTTTGCCCGTCATTCTAATTTGGGAATACACCCTAATTTCTGTTCTTGAGGCATACATTTTAAGGAAAATGTTACTTTTTTTTTATTATGGTGGGGCAAACGATTTGAGTGGATCTGTTATCCAAAGGAACTGGCCCAAATTTTACATTATTTCCTTAGAAGCTACTGGATTCCATTTTACAAACCACATTTCTTTAACAGTGCTTAACAGTTGGTTTTATATGTATTTCCCTGTAAGGGTCAAGAGATTAAAGGGTAGAAGGGTACAAAACTTTCTACTGCAGTGGTTAATTTATCTTAGTTTTACCATTTGTAAAATGGTAGGTTTTACATGTAGGTTCCTTTCTACTCCCTTTTAGATGTTTTTGTAGAATCTCCTTCAAAGAACAAACTTAGAGCTTGATCTCTGTTTTTTTTTTTTTTTTTCCCCTCACAGTGCTATCTACTTTATTCATTCCACTTACCTTAAATAGATTCCACACAGAACTAATGTTAAATAACTGCAGTCAGAAAAATTTGAATTCTTTCAGAGTGAACATTAACCATATTTGCCCTTTTAATACACCACGTACATAGCGAAAAATATGCAGGCAACTCTCACCTCAATCTCATATATACATATGCCCTTTATAAGTATTTATAATGCAAGATGGCTTTAACAGCTCATGTTATCAGAGCACTCAGACATTAAATTTGATGGATAAGTTCTTATTTGTATGTAATTCCTACGGAATTCAGAGGAAAAAAAAAGTGGATAAGCAACTTGATGGTTTATATAATGGATTTGGATCTTCATTATGAGTAATTTTGTAGTAAAAAACGAATGAGCAATCACTGTTTCATGATGAGGAAATGACCACCAGTGGAGCTCAAGCCAAGATATTACTGGCAGCCTTTAATATTAAGGCTATAATTAAGGATTAGAAATTTAGCTCTAGGCACTTTGATCAATACAGTGTAGAAATATATACATGTATATGCATAGATATTATTTTTACTATAGGTAGAATTATTTACTGTGCATTTGATTGTAATTAGTCCCTCACATCTATCTAGAAATAGACAGCTTTACATGTCCTTGCATCTCACTGTGAAGTTATATTTAATAAAAAAAAAATGCATATTTATTTTTAGAGATAAAGCTAGGACATGAAATTTCCCCAGATGTGATAACATTCAGATGCCATGTTTTGTTTTATTTTATGCTCACAATTAAATACATATATGAATTCTATAGGTAAAATAGAGTGCAAGAATAGGTTAGATGGAGATTTTAAATATAAAAACTTATCTTCATATCGTCAAGTCTGTTTTAGCAATCTGACTGTAAGCTCAAAGTCAAATTTCTCTGTTTCAATTATTTCACTTAGGGCACCAGATTTAGCTGCACAAACATCTTAAAAAACAAACATATACATGCATAATACTAGCCAATTGTATTTTTTCTTGGGCATGAAAGTAAAGCAGATCACTACCTGACATTTTTAAAATCTGAAAGGTACACAGATACTGAGGGTACAATCAATTTATGCAAATATATTATGGGAAGATGACTAGTTAAAATACGAATACATTGTTTCAAATTTATGTTAAAGGCAGTCACTGCAGCAGACAACCATTTTTCAATGTTTCTGACCTTTGAATGACCAGTGTATATCTGGAAGATTTTTGAAGTGGAAGATTCACTTTAAATGAATTAAAAATATGCCTTAGTTACCATCTGTAGTGGAGTGCATGAAGCTTCATTCAAACATTTCAGATTTCTTAGTACTCCAGAGCCATTGCACAGGTACCTTTTACAAAATCCTGGATTACTTGAACCATGACAAAGTTCTTCACCCTCTAATATGAGAGTGAAGAACATGGTTCTTCATCTAATTGCTCTGAGCATACTGCATACTTGCTACAGATAGCACTATACTTTTAAATGCAGAGTCATGCCTTTTCTGAAAAAATATTTTCCTGTCACTTTTCATTATGTTCTTCCAGTTCTTATTTTACCTGTCTTCATAATTGTGTTTCTTATATAGTATTCATATTCCATAAGAGATGGGGACTCTAGCACATCCTTTGGAAGGCTGTTCCAGTGAATGATTGTTCTCACTGTCAAAAGTTCTTATATCAAGATGAAACCTCTCCTAGTATAGTTTGAAACTACTGTCCCTTGTACCCTCTACGTGGCTCCTTGTGAAGAGAATTTCTGTGTGCTCTGTGTAGCCTCTCTTTACTGGAAAACTGAGGAGGTTTCTCTGAGCCTTCTCTTCCCCACGTTGAAAAGACCTCCCTTCAGCCTTTCCTCCTGGGGCAGGTTCTAAAGCCCTTTGATCGTCTTCATGGCTTTCCTTTGGACTCTTTCCAATCTGTCCATGACTTTTTGGAATTGTAGGAACTAGAATGGGACACAGTGCTCCAGAGGTGACATGACAAGTGCTGACTAGAGTGGGATGATAATTTCCCTATCTCTGCTAGTAACAGCCCTGCAGATTCAGCCCAGAATCTAATTTGCCTTCATTGCTGCAGAAATACATTGCTGGCTTATGTTCAGCTTGTCTACCAGACTCCCAAGCCCCTTTAAACAAGGTCACATGGCAACAGATAACAAAAATCTAACATGATACTTGAAAAAGATAAGATAAAGTTATTTCCAATTAGTAATTTTCATTGGTAATCTAGGGAGAAGTCCTTTTTAAACTATCTGGTAAGGTCCAAATTAATGTTAATTCACAGGTATTCATGCAGTATAACTCTTCTAATAAAAATTTCTTACTGGAGATTTAATTGAAGATTAAAGAATGTTAACATATTTTCTTCATATAAGGAAGATTTTGTTTTTCTCTAGATTAACAAATGATGGAAGGCTCTTTATTAATTTAGTATATTCATTCAAAATTTTGTGATCTTAAACATTGTTGTCCCTACATATTGATATTCCTTTAAGTCTTACCATAAGAAAACTTATAAAATTAATATTAAATCTTTGTCAGGAACTGAACATTTGCATTTTTAGTATGAGAAATCACAAAACCTGTACTTTTGAATTTTCAAAACTAACAGGAAAACATTTCCACAGATGCCTGAATTTCAACAGGGACCTGAGTGGCTGCCTACTCCAGGCATCTGTATAAACACCAGCTATAATGAATAACATTTGTATTTTCCTCTATTTTGCAACTGAATACTATTATAACTCCATTTATGAAATATTGTTATATTTCAATTGCAGCACAGAATTTTAATTTTTACTGACAAGTAAGGACAAATGTAAATTTTACCTCTCATAAAACTTGATTATTTGTTTTTTGCTCTACTTATATCCACGTGTCCAGAAAACCTATACTGCAAAATGTTATCAGAGATTCACACAAAATACGCTCCAGCCATATCACACATCAGTAGATTTTCTTCACACTTATCTGAGTTTTATGTGTTCCAGAATCCACTTTTACATGTTTTGCTTTCGGTATACAGTGCTTATTTTTTGTACCAGGTTAAAAAAAAAAAAAAAAAAATGTATATTCTCTCTCCAATTTCCTTTATACCTTGAAAAATTTGCATGGTTTTAACTCAGACTGGAACGGCTGATTTGTGATTAGATGGCAATGACCCAAGACAGCACTTACCTTGGCAACATTAGGAGTAATACATGAAAATTACTTTCAGAGGGATAAAGTATTCTTAACCAATTTTAATGATGCATTAGGCTCAGAACAAGTTTTTCTTGAATATCAGGCATCTTCTTTGTCCCCGTTTCATTACAGAACCAAAAAAAATTCTGATTTCTGTTAGAGAACTCAAGTATTGGTTCATTGAAATAGGAAAAACTAAAATAGCCTAGTGTAAAGATGAATTACAGTGACAGTATTCAAAGCTAGAAAGATACTCTGAAATGAATTATTATTACCCAACAGAGTTGCTTCAGGCACATATATTTGTAGCGTTTTATACCTTATGCAGCTTCTTCATTAAATACATTAATAGCATTGAACTGACCAAAATACAAAGCCTGGAATTTGAAACATGTTGTTTGTTTTATTGCAATTGCCTGTAAAAGTTATTTCAAACATTTAAACTACAATCTGTACATATCCATGCTGTCCCATTGACATCATCATTAGGGAGTATGTTCGGGTACTACCTGAAGATAATTCAGAAGTATATTTCCTGAATTGTGCAAATCAGTATTATCATTAAAATTATCGTCAATGAAACCAAAATGTACTGGTGTAAAGAGAACTTCTATTAACTACAGTAATTATAAATTCCATTAAATCTTTTATTTTCAGATAGTACAGAGAATTCACTATGGTTCAGTGAGGTTATCAGACACCTGTGCTTCAATTATCATGTTACAAGTGCATTTAAGAGTCCAAACAAAATCCAAGTATAGGTACTGAACACACACAAAGACATGCAGAATTTCTGCACCAAGGAACTTATGTACTGTGAAGGAGAGACAGGAAAAGGGAACAGAGTGGTAATAAAAGAATAAAAAATTAACCAATGCTTATAGCAGGGCAGATCCAAGAACAGCACCAAATTCCCAATAGGACATTCTCTTAATTTTGCTCCTCTCAAAAAGTTAACTATGACATGCAACCTGTAAAACCACATCTATTCTGCTAATACTTAGAAGTACATACACTTAGGAAATAGAACGTTATTTACACACTTACTTATATTTTTTGTATTGATGGCTTTTTTTTACCCCCCTTTATATTAATATAGCCATCTTCTTTTGTCACACCAAATCTTTGACTTTCTGAAAGACAGATTTGTGACAGGAACCCGAAAACTCTTTAACTTCTAATCCTCTACTGTCTGTATCTTCAAGAAACATCAGAAACATCAAGATTCTTCAAAAAACTGGTTGATGATAGTATGACATACAACAATCTGTGTAACTGCACCTCAATCAAGCTTCTCTTAAAAGAGCCCTGTAGCAAATTGTTCTTTCAGTTATCATAATAATAACATTGACTACGTCTCTCATCTAGCATTCCTCTGCAAGCAAGGATAAAGAAAAGAAGACTTTTAATCTTTAGAAAATTTTGGCATTTTTAAGTATGTCCCCTAGAATAAAAAATCTAGGCAATATTTCAGGCTTTTACATTATGTAAAACAGTAAAACAAAAAAATATATTTCAGAGGTAAACTCAGAAAATCTAAATGTCTTCCTGATCACACATTCAGTATTTTATGGGTCTGAGGTTTTAATTTGTATTTTTTATGTATCATTTTTCAAGTTTTAAACTGATCAAGAGATAAATGGGAAATTTTAGGCCTACAAATATTCCCGGTGGTTTTCCACTATGGTATTTAGCACAGATATTTCTACAATTGTGCTATATCGAGAAAATTTTGTTAAATTAGCCTGAAATTTTCTCATGTTTTACCTATGTAGAGATAGGTACAAACTGGATCAAGGGGCAAGGCATTTCAGAAACTCCCCAGTCTGTCTTAAACATTGAGTTTTCCCAGAACAATTATTTATCTCTTCAGTGACATTGAAGTGACATTAAGCTATCATGATAGGGATTTGTGTGTTGTAAATTATATGAAATGAATCCATTATGCATACTTAAATAGATACACACAGAGAAACATGAAAGTAATCAACTAAAATATCTTTGATTTTAATGACGCTGCCACTTTTCATCAGAATTATACATCGTCAGTCTGCCTGTGGTTTTAGACAAGGCTACAATAGCAGGACACAGAAGTCTGATTGTAACCTTATTTTGCAGAAAACAAATCACTCTTACACCTTGTATGACAGTGTAATAAGACAAGAACAGTTGAGACCTTCCCAAAAAATAAGGAATACATGAAAAGTCACCTTCTTTCACACTAAATTTCTAGAGATAATTTGAAGTTGTTTAGTCATGATAAATCATATATTTTTGAACACCCTTTCAAACTTTATCACACTTGACCCCTTCTTTTTACTCAGGATTCTCCCTTTCCTCCTCTCCTCATTTCCTATCACATCAATGACACTTCTCCTTGTAATTTAGGAGCTCAGGACCTTCTTCTTTCTGATCTCTCAGTTCTGGGTCTTCTAACTCTAGTCCAGGAAGGAGTTCAAGTCAATTTCCCAAAAAGAGACAGTAAGCATGACTTCTTCAGTAACTCTTCACCTTATACTGTGAAAATCATAACTGTCTGTCACTGGTTTCACATATCAGAATCATAGAATCATAGAATCATAGAATTGGCTGGGTTGGAAGGGACCTCAGAGATCATCAGGTCCAACCCTTGATCCACTACCGCTGTGGTTACCAGACCATGGCACTGAGTGCCACATCCAGTCTCTTTTTAAATATCTCCAGGGATGGAGAATCCACTACTTCCCTGGGCAGCCCATTCCAATGTCTGATCACCCTCTCCGTAAAGAAATTCTTTCTAATATCCAACCTAAACTTCCCCTGGCACAACTTAAGTCCATGCCCTCTTGTCTTACTGATGGCTGCCTGGGAGAAGAGCCCAACCCCCCCCCCTGGCTCCAGCCTCCTTTCAGGGAGTTGTAGAGAGCGATGAGGTCTCCCCTGAGCCTCCTCTTCTCCAGGCTGAACACCCCCAGCTCCTTCAGCCTCTCCTCACAGGACTTGTGCTGGAGTCCCTTCACCAGCCTGGTTGCCCTCCTTTGGACCTGCTCCAGGACCTCAATCTCCTTCCTGAACTGAGGGGCCCAGAACTGGACACAGGACTCGAGCTGTGGCCTCACCAGGGCTGAGTACAGGGGCAGAATCCCTTCCCTGGACCTGCTGGCCACGCTGTTCCTGATCCAGGCCAGGATGCCATTGGCCTTCTTGGCCACCTGGGCACACTGCTGGCTCCTGTTCAGCTTCCTGTCAATCCAGACTCCCAGGTCCCTCTCTGCCTGGCTGCTCTCAGCCACTCTGTGCCCAGCCTGGAGTTCCCCATGGGGTTGTTGTGGCCAAAGTGCAGGACCCGGCACTTGGCCGTGTTGAACCTCATCCCCTTGGAATCAGCCCAACTCTCCAGTCTGTCCAGGTCCCTCTGCAGAGCCCTCCTGCCTTCCAGCTGATCCACACTCCCCCCAGCTTAGTGTCATCTGCCAAATTGCTGATGATGGACTAAATCCCTTCATCTAAATCATCAATAGATGATTATATTTCTTTGAGAAACAGATCAGGGAACCTACAACATTACAGTTTGCTCAAAGATCCAAAACCTGTATAGAGAGCACTAGTTAACCAAGAGTCAGATTCTGAAACATTTAAACTAACAAGGTTTTTTTCATATCCTACTTGGTTATTTCATCAAAAATCAGAAATTGGATCTGTAGCAACCTATAACATTTAATTATTACTATCCCAACTATTATTACTGTACCACAAAGTTGTGAATCTATCAGTTGCTTGCTGTGATAACTATTCTAGTTTAAGACCAGCACCAACAAATAAATGTTTCTGAAATGTTGCTCAGTATTTCTACAAGAAAAAATATTTTAGGGCAGTAACTGCATGACAATAGGATTAGATGATACTTGCAAAGTAGTACTTAAGTACTGTCATTATTCTATTTCTATCTACCAAAATAATTATTCTGCTCAACCATTCCAGTAACCAAGTTGAGTTATTTTGCACTTTATAGTCTGAATTGTACCGTTTTATTTGTCAGTCATAATTAAAAAAAATAATAATTACTAAACTGTTATTGTTGTTAAATAATAATTATTACCTTTACCTATTTAACCATGAAATGAAATATTACTAGCACACTAGTTCAGATTATGCTTCTTGGCCTTATGGCTTTTTAGAAACAAAGTCAGACAATGGTTAAGGGGGAAAAAAAAAAGAGAGAGAGAAGCAGCACTGTGGGTTTACAGATATTAATTTTATTAAAGACTGATTCTCCTGAAGTTAGTTTATATTTTAAATTTCTCATATAAATGAGAAAAGTTTTATAAATTATTTGCTTTTAAAACATATGAATTATGGCAGGAACTCAACAAAAGTTACAATATTGTTGTCATTATATTTATTGGGCTGATAGTCACAGGTAACTGCTCTACAAGCACTGAGGCAGTCCTGTGTGTTTGTAATATTGAACAAATTATATTCCTCTCATTTTTTGTACAAACCTTGTCTATAAAGATGATTATATTGAAAGTATAGGAAAAAAAATCTTCACCTTACATCATGGCCATTTTTACAATGTAGCGGGCACAAGAATAAAATAGGTGTTTTATTATCTAAATATTACGATCAGAGCATAAATGAAAAAATAGGCAAGGATCAAATGGATTACATGGCAAGAGCACTTTTATTAAGTTTTTTACAGCTCTTTGTGCCTTTGTGTCCTGCTGGTAGGATGGGATCTCTCTGCGGAAGGGTCTTTGTTTCTGCTGTGCTATTGTGGGACTGCAGTGCTTTGAAAGACACTCTTCTGAAGAGTGATGAGGAGGTGTGGGAAACAAGATGTCCAGACTCAAAGGATGCTCGCTCCTCCTGCACCTGCATAGCTGTGCCCCAAGCTCTTGGAACTGTGGCTTGCTGTTGGTTCATGCCAAAGCCTCACCTTTCTGCTGCTGCCAGAGCAGTCAGAGCTGCACTGGGCAGAGGGCACCATGCTTGCAGAGCATGAGATCCACTTCCCTGGGATTGCCCTCGGGGCAAAGGGGTCTGGCTCTCAGGACCTTGTTTGCCTGGAGCTACCAGGCAGCTGCTTCAAGCTCCCCAGGGCACAAGCAGTGTATGCACAGCACTGGCCACTGGATGTTATCTGCCAAAAATCTGCCCAGATCACAAGTGTCATCAAGTGTTCTTCCTCCTTTTATTGTGCACCTCCATGGGACCTACATTTAATTCTGTTGTCAAGAAGATGGATATGACTCCATTAAACTGTTTATTGTTTCTCCCAATAACATTTTATAAATTAAGAGAAAAATATATATATATATATGTAGTTAAGAGCAAATCCTTCCCTTCTTTTTCCTTAGTGTAGCACTAAGGAAGTGCAAGAAGGCAGAAAACAACTTCCACATCACAGCCTGTGTCATCATCAGGCCTGTGCAACTTCAAAGACAGAAAGATTCTGAGACATGGATAGCATGTGGTATTATCTTGCCTCTCCTGAATTTATCAGATGTTAGGCATTGGAAAATACCTAATTCACAGTCTAAAAACATCGCCCCAAATCTGTGTGAATTAAAAGGAATTCTGCAGTAATCTGTAGCAGAAACAGAATTTCAATAAACGTCTGTGCTCAGCAGAAATGTAGAAGTTGAGAACAATGTTATACAAGTACAGCTACTGGACCTAAGAGAACTTTGCTGCTAATTTGACAGAGGAGTTGTGACAGAATATGGATTGCTTGAGAAAGAAGCTGGTATTTTACTAGTTGTGAAACTGGTACGTTACAAATTACCTTGCCTATTATAAAATTTTTCTTCCACTTAATTAACTTGGCAGCCATTTCAAGCTAATGGAGCCACCTAAGAAAAAAAAAACACAGGCAGGACTTCAGTCTTTAATTTACCACAGGTCATAGGGACCAAACTGCACTGTGTCACTGCTAGAGGCCACTGAATATTCACAGTTCTGAGTATCTCAGGTCTAACACAAAGCTGGGGCTTTGGAAAAGACCTTCTGTACACTTTTCTTGGACACATGCTACAGATGGGAGATTAACCAGTGGATAGGATAACTACAAAGAAGATTCCTACAGGAAATTCAAGTCAGTTGAAGCACTTGCCACAAAATACTGGCAATTGCTACAAAGTAACTAGCAAGTAGCTCTTAACAGAAGGAAAGCAATAGAGATGAAAATAGTTTTAAAAGAAAAGAAAAAAAAACATGTAGATAAGTCTTTAGCTCATTTTGTTTGTTTGTTTCCCGTATGAATTTTTCATCTTTCCGTCATTTGTTTCTCAGGAAATTTTCACTGTAATCTGCATAATCTACAGTATTAGATATTAAGAAAGACTGGTTGCTAAATCCTTTGGAGTCTATGCCAAGTAGACTGGATCAGCAAGTTTCTTATTTCCCACTCTCTCATTACCCTCTCTCTACCACTGGATAGAATAGGATTCTGTACCTATAACACTAATTCCATTTATCCTGGACAAGTGACAACACAGACTGTAGCAAATGGAAATTGCAAACCAGTTAGAACAGGTTTTTTTTTTCTGTCTGCTCCAGTCAGGTACCACCTCAGCACTCCATAGATACTGCTTTCACACCTGTGGTCATTCATGTGGTGTCCTACAGCAGCAGTGGTACTCTGCTCCTTGTCCCTGCCACCACATGCAGGCTCCTGGCTTTTCCTAGCTGCATAAATTTTGGATAAGATGACAAATCTAAACATTTTTTTGCTCTTTCTCTACCTGGTTATTTTTTTATGTTTCCTCTCTTCTTTTTCTGTATTTGTAGAGACTGCTTGAGGGTGCTACAGACAGAAGTAAACATCATCACAAAAGGGAAAAAGAATAATTAAAACTTCCTAGTTAGGCAGTCTAAATTTAAAAAAAAAAAAAAAAAAGAAAATAAAAACACACAGAGGAGAAGATAAAATGCTACTAAGATTTTTATTCTAGCTTTCTGTATAAGTTAAAAGATATTTGCAATTCAACACTCAGAAAAAGATTTTATCTCCTAGTGATTGTTCAGGAAAAACAATTGCATTCTGACTACAAAAACTCGAGTATCAGGACTTCATAGATGTTTTTATTTTAATCCACAGCATTACTAAAAGAGGACAGAAAATTCTCCTAGAGACATAATGCTATGCAGAATATATTCAGGTATATTTACAAGATTAAAAAGAAGGAAAAAAAAAAAAAAAAAGCAACAAAACTGATGCTCAGCTTATACTGCCTGGAGAATCAGAAGTGATTATATTTCCAGCTGCTGTTTAAACTCCAGGAATCATTTTCCAGTAAAATAGTCAGTATAGAGATATGCATATTTTTTTAAATCCTCAAAGGAGCAGAATAAAGGTGAATTTATTACAGGCTTTTTGGGAGAAAAAACTCCAAACCCAAAACACAGAAACATGCAGCATATTTCAGTGAACAAATTCATTCTTTTATTGTGAACTTCGGGTATCATAGAGGAAGAAAAAGTTTAATTAAAATTAAGAAATAAACCCCATATTTTAAACAAAAACAAAATCAACAAGGAAACAAAAAAAACCACTCAAATGCACACATTTATTTTTTGGCTCTAAACCTTCCTAGTTTTATGTAACTTGGACAAAAAACAGGAAACTTCTATAGATAGAGGCAAAAATATACATCTAAGAATTTGACCTGTTTTCGTCTAACACAACTTATTTTGTAAAGAAGCCCAAAAGAGGACAGAATTTGCCTGCACTGAAGTGCCAGATTGAGTTTACAGTCTAGTAATGTAAGTAATGTAAGAAAATATTCAAGGCAATGGAAGATAGTGACAGAGTGCTGTACCTGCCATAGCTTTGGCTTTGAGAGAATATCCAAAGTTAAGATGTCAACTTTATTATTATTATTATTATTATTATTATTATTATTATTATTATTAATCCACTGATATAATTTTGATGCTGTCAGGATAGATATTTACCAGAAGTTGTCTTTAAGAAGTGGAATGAATCCAATTAACTCACATCTTCTCTATTCAGGGACGAATTCAAGCCCAAGTCTTGCACCACACAGGCCTTCCTAAATCATCTGTTTCAGGATCATATTTATGTGATTAGACTAAGCCCTTTCTAAAAACATTTTTAAAATAAATTAATATTAATAAAATATAAAATATTTCCCTAATCTATCTTATTGTAAAAAATAAAAAAAACAAAATAACCCCCCCCCCAAAAAAAAAACCTATGTAAAATGAATGCATGAAGCATAAAATATTTTGGAAGATACTTGCTAATAAGATGATGCTACATTTGTGATATTATCATTGATACTTAGGAATATCTTAAATGGCCCAGAATATGAGTTTGACATATTTATAGGGTATTTATATAAAACTAGACTGTCCATATCTCAAAGATTCTGCAGTATCAATTTAGTGAGATATATCTGTTCAAGGTACAGAAGTTTTACATAAATGTGTCTGCCATGTGACTGACATGCAATGTGATGCAATTTTTCTTTCCCCCCTAGAAGAAAATTCATCTACTCTATGCACAACAAATCATGAAAAAAGCTTCTGCCACATCAGTCAACTGCATAGTTTTGGAAAGGTCATATTATCATGGACTTCAGTCTTTCCAAATGGATTGGACTAATACTAATGGAATGGATGATATCATTTACTGAGTCCACTGTCTTGGGTGAAATTCAGACTGTTCTCTTAGCTTGTTTTACAATGACATTCTTGTTTTCATGGCACTGATAAAAGTATCATACTACTACTGAGTATGATATGACTCATTTCTTATGTTAGATTTTCTTTTCTCTCAATTTTCTTATCTCACAACAGAAGTTAATCAGCGTATTTTTGTTTTCTTACATTTTAGACAGAATTATATATCTACATTTCTGTTCCACTTAGCTGACAGATAATGTTACATAGATGATATAGGTTACTAACATTTCAGAGAAAATCTGAAAAAAATTTAAACACAGAGTTTACATTTTAACCAGTATTTTATTTGTTTATTTAGAAAGGAAAAAGGTTGCTTGATTTAGAGGAAACAGAAGTAAAAACTCACAAAAATAATGAAAATGAAGAATAATTAGCAGAAGATAAGTCAATGAAGAGAGCAGTTTCTATTTGACAGTTATGGTATTTCATTTAACTAATTTTTTGTTTCTCATAAAACAGGGAGAAATTGACACTACACAAATACTTCTGTTGAAAATTTATAGTAGCTGTGACTTAGACTAGAATCAGTATTCCTGAACTTCCGTGAAAAAATCCCACAGAAGGACCTAAATAATTAAAGGATTTGCACAAAACTATAAACATTAACCATTACTCCTCAGATGCCTTCCTATGAACAAAGAGTATCAGATGCTTAGAAAACCTGAGAAACTCCACACACATCTGTCATGATCCCTGACTGGGATCCAGAAGGCAGGGTTCTGAATGAGTTAATCTAGCTGGAATTCCAGGACATGAGTTGCCCATAGAAACAAAATCAAGGATAATTTTCCTACTATTGGAGAGAATAGTAATTATCTCATCAAGACAGAAATGTTTCATTCATTAAGCCATCTCTGGTTTAATGAAACATTGCCAAATGTAATTCCGTTTTCTAATAGTTTGAGACTGTGAGCCAAATCTCCTCTCTTTCATGTGATGAAATGATCAGGATTCAAAAATCATACTGAATCTGGGTGATTCTTCCTATCTCTGTGACAGCTGTACTCTGTGACTTGGTTGTATAATTTTCAGAGGGGAGAAAAATGTCTTCAGTGTATTACTTCGGTATTTCTTTGGGAAGGCTCAACATGGAGCAACTCAAAAAGTGTCTCTTATTTCCTTACTATTGTATGAGAGACCAGACAGTTACACCTTCTCCATGACATTCACTCATGTATCTTCCTCAGAATCATGTCTGGAGGTATTTACAGTAGAAGAGGTCCCTGCCATCTCTGCCTTGTAAATCCAATCAGCAGAATGGCCATCTGAATCCCACAACATCCAGTGTGTCAACCCAGCACCAAGTTACCTGTGCTCTGCTGAAGGACAGGCTTCTGGCTTCTGATTAACATACTGTGAATTTATATCTCATTTGATTTGCCCCAAAAACACAAAAAAACCCCAAATATCTTGGCGAATTGTAATGCTATTTGATCTAGCCTTAAGTTTCACTCTAGCCTGTTCCTATAACTGGAATAGTAGATTTTCTCAGATGACTCTGATAATTTCTGAATACTATCTTCCTCCAACATTACTTTCTTCTAACTTCATATGTTTTGAAGGTGTCAGGGTTTAACACTGGCCTGGCAATTAAACCGAATAAGAGAATGCTCTCTATTAATTCCCCTCTCTTCCCTGATAAAGAGAGAGAATAAAGGAGAGAGACTTATGGGTTGGAAACTAAACTACACAACTTTAATGAAACAGTAATGATAAATAGGAAAAATTACTAAATATATACAAATATACAGGAAAATTGATACCATGTCCTTCCCCCTTTTCCCCAATAACTCTCACGTCACCACTGAGGCTGCAGGGCAGCCCTGGGAAAGTCCAGGCTGGAATCCTGGGGTCAGCAGCAGTCGGGAGCTGGAGGCAGGAACACACAGATTCAGGCTGGCACGGATCAGGACCACAGGCAGAGGAATGAATGGAATCCTCCCAGCATGCCAAAACAAAAACTGGGAACAGGAGAAGAAGGGAAGCAGGAATGACAGGAAGGGCAGGAAGGGGTTTGACCCTTGTGATGCCTCAAATTTATACCGAGTATGACGTGTATGGGATGGAATACTCTGTTTGGTCAGTTCTGGCACCTATCTTGTCCGGTTCTCCCAAAGGAGGGTTTCAGGTGGGACCTCCTTACTCCTTCTGGAAGGTAAAATGTTCCTCAGAGCTGAGCAGTGTCCTTGGTTCTGCATCCCAGTCTCTGGCAGTAACTATAACCATCGAGTGTTATCAGTCCTAGAAGCAGACACTGTCTGAGAAACTTGCTGTTAATTTCAGCAAGTGTAACTATTTACAAGAGACTTAGCTGAAAATATAAGTACAAACCAGGAAATAACCTTTATCCTGTCCCAAACCAGGACAGAAGGGCAGAAAATATTAAACAAGAGCCTTCAGTCTAAAAAGTAGGTCCTTCGATCTATAAATCCCATTTAAGAACTACTTGTCAAAACTGTGTCTCACCTGTGAAAGCTGCCAAATTGCAATGAAACACAATTTTTCTTCATACTAAGCTTTAAAAACCTGCTGCCTCTCCAAGTTCATCAGTGGCTCCAAGATGATTGTGTCTACTGAAAATGTGCTTGATCAGGATTTGGTAAGTATGCTCTTATTATTATTCACACAGATGTATTGAAGACAATAAATTTTCTAAACCTAATGTTTCAGAAAGAAAATTTTAAATGAGGGACAAATTTGGCATAGAAAATTGGCACCTGAAGCACATCAGTCAACAAAGGTGTTAGATAGACTTTTTGTTTTTTTTTTTCTACAGGTGTGAGATTGGCAAATCTGGAAACTACAAAGCTCAGTTCTACATCTAGGCAAATAGATGGTACTGAGGAAATAGATGCTTAAATATTGCTCAAAACTGATGGTGTTATTTATGGTCAACTCAGGACACCAGCAGAGGGAATGGAAACAAATGTGGTGAAATGGAGAGAAAAGTGCAGCTGCGGTGGAAGAGTCATGGAGCAAATAACTGGAAAAAATTTTTTAAAAAGAATTTGAAGAAATGGAAAGAGGTAGACTGTTGAGTATGACAGGATAGATATTACTAATGTAGTCTGTAACAGCTGTTCGAAAGACGTACTTGTCAGGTAGGAATAAGACTTGCTAACAGACAGCTGAAATAGCAGAGTGGTTTTAATTTAGCTAAGCTAACCACACTTTCAGTCAAAAAGACAAATCTTCACATTTCATCTGAAAGTATTTAGTAATGTCAGTGCTTCTAACATATTCTGATTTATAACAGAGAACTTAAATATTTTATCAGTGCATTATGGAAGGCAAAAAATACAACTTACAGAAACCTTTGAATATACTAAGAGCATGCAAACATCACATTCAGTCACATCACAAAATCTAGAAAAACAAGAAGAATACAAATTTTTTATTAAATACTTACCACTTCAAATGAAAAACAAAAGTGTGCATCCCTATTATACAATTTCCCTTTAATTCTTGTTTGTAAATGTCACTTAAAGAAGTGTTTAAGTCTTTGGAGTAATAGGTGGGTCAGGGGTCCAAAATGTAGCAATAAATTACAAAGGACTTCTATAGATTTTTCAGATCTCTATGTCACTTGTGTATCTCTTTAACTTTTAACTTCTAATTCAGAACTCTCTTTCCTGCCTATGTTATAATCTGTTCATGACAGATGACATATTTATTCACGTTTGGGATCTGAAACAATGGGGCTGTAATCTCTACTGCATTACACATAATACAAATAATTATTTCATCCCTATCCTTCTGATTTACTTTTCTTTTTTGTGGATAATAACACTTGACTAAAATTCTGCTAGCAAAAATATTAACTCAGACAAATAATGACTTAATTTTGCCTCTTGCTTTTCTTCTCTCTATTGTCTGAAGCCATTTAAGTGACATTTAAACAAAAACCACAACTACGCCCCCCCCGCCCCCAACTATAAGCAGTTGTCTTTCCAGTATGATGTGTTTTGTTTTCTTTCCCTTTCTTCCTGTGTCAAAAGTAGTCACTATGCCATCCTCTCAGTCTGAAGACCCCACTAATTTTGAATTTATTTTTATTCCTTCTCTGCAATCAGCCAGTGACATCTGTCATCATCCATTCAACTTGCTCACAGGTTGCCCAATAGCTTTCAAGGCTGCAGTCAATATTATCCTATAAAGATAAGGATATGTGATCCTTATCCCTTGAGTTCAGGGACACTGGAGCTCCAGTTGTCCAGCTATTTCCTTTCTACATTTACCTAAGGTTTAATATATCATATGTATTTTTTCTTGTCCTTTTAATCTTCTGGAACCATACTATTGGTGATGGATTGTTTTTCTGATAATTTATTGTGTATTTATGTTTGTTTTCCTGTTTAACTCTGTTTAGCCTCCATTTTATGATGAATTTTTTTTTGACAGAGAAACATATCAAATTAATGATGTTACCCTTCTATGCTGAAGTGGAATATGCAGCTTAGTACAGTTCAAAAATTAATGGTCAGAAAATAAAGTTAAATAAATTCAGGAAATACACCTCTAGACATAATGAAACTTCATTCAGAATTATTTTTTCCCTATACTCTTTTGTGTTCTCGATGATGTAAATATCATTGGTTTTCCTACAGTCTTGGTGTTACAATTTGATGATACAAATTATTCGGCATAGGAAAAACATCTGCTGGAGCAGATCCAGAAGAGGGCCACAAAAATTATTACAGGTATGGAACACCTTTCATGCACCTTTCTTATGAAGACACTCTGAGAGAGCTGAGGTTGTTCAGCCTGCAGAAGAGAAGGCTCTGGGGAGACCTTACTGCAATCTTTAAATGGTATAGAGGGGGCCTATAAGAAAGCTTTTTCATCAGGCCTGTTGTGATTAGAACAATAGTTTTAAACGAAAAGAGAGTATATTCAGCCTAGATGTATGTCACGGTTTAACACTGGCCTAGCAATTGAACCGAATAAGAGAATTCTCTCTATTAATCCCCCCCCTCCTCCCTGATAAAGACAAGAGAGATAGAGTAAGGGAGAGAGACTTACAGGTTGGAAACTAAACTACACAACTTTAATGAAACAGTAATGATAAATAGGAAAAATTACTAAATATATACAAATATACAGGAAAATTGATACCACGTCCCTTCCCCCTTTTCCCCCAATAACTCTCACATCACCACCGAGGCTGCAGGGCAGCCCTGGGAAAGTCCAGGCTGGAATCCTGGAGTCAGCAGCAGTCGGGAGCTGGAGGCAGGAACACACAGATTCAGGCTGGCAGGGATCAGGACCACAGGCAGAGGAATGGATGGAATCCTCCCAGCATGCCAAAGCAAAAACTGGGAACAGGAGAAGAAGGGAAGCAGGAATGACAGGAAGGGCAGGAAGGGGTTTGACCCTTGTGATGCCTCAAATTTATACCGAGTATGACATGTATGAGATGGAATACTCTGTTTGGTCAGTTCTGGCACCTATCTTGTCTGGTCCTCCCCAAAGGAGGGTTTCAGGTGGGACCTCCTTACTCTTTCTGGAAGGTAAAATGTTCCTCAGAGCTGAGCAGTGTCCTTGGTTCTGCATCCCGGTCTCTGGCAGTAACTATAAACATGGAGTGTTATCAGTCCTAGAAGCAGACACTGACTGAGAAACTTGCTGTTAATTTCAGCAAGTGCAACTACTTACAAGAGACTTAGCTGAAAGCAAAAGTGCAAACCAGAAAATCACCTTTATCCTGGCCCAAACCAGGACAATGTAAGGAAGAAATTTTTTATGATGAGGATGGTAAAACACTGTCACAGGTTGCCCAGATAGTTGGTAGAAACTCTGTCCCTGGAAACACACAAGGTCAAATTGGACTGGTTCTGAGGAATCTTACCCAGCTATAGATGCCCCTGCTTATTGCAGAGGTGCTGGACTAGATGACCTTTTTAGGTCTGTTCTAATTATGGTAAGCAGAAGAGCAACTATGGCAACCTGGTGTTCCAAAATGAATAAAACTTGTTCAGGAAACCTATGATAAATAAACTGGGGGGGAGAAATACTTCCTTTTTTCTCATGCTGATAATTTAGTCATAAACAACAGAATTGTTTCATTCTAGATAAGGAAAAATTCTCTCCAATTTTTTTTCAGTCATCTTTTTCTGCTTAGTCTTTTTTTGGGACATAAGCTGAAGTCAGGTATTTCAAAAAGGGATGAAATTAAAAATTTTTTTTAACAAAAATTTTCCTTTTCCAAATATTTGCAGTGCTTCAAAGTAATAATATGTGCACAACAAAGCAGATTAACTCTGAACATGCTATCTTAAATCAGGCATTTCCTAAGAAAAATTTCTTTCTCCCCTAGTTTATTTTGAATATTTTGGCATTAAACTCAAAAAAAGCCATATAAATTTTTTTAACATTTTTCTGACACCTTGGGAAATAAACACTATTTAAAAAAAAACAAAACAAAAAACAAACCACATACACTTTAGATATTTAAACTATTAAAGGGAATGATCTTATAAAAAATCGTATTTTTTGTATGGATATCTTTATTGGATCATCTTAAAAACCAACAGCATTAAGCTTCCATAAACTTGAAGCAGATCAGAACTATCTCAGAAAAAATAAAGATACTTTTTTAATTGGAGTATCAGAGGAGAAAATGTTTGACATTCAAAGGATGACTGGTTTAGACTGATTCTGAGAGTGCTATATGAATTGTTGAAGGATTATAGCATATTTAGTTCTTGGAAAATTAGAGGGAAAATATAGATGATAGGTTGAAAAACTGACCTTTTTTCTTGAGAATTTTGAACTATACAATTATGTGAATAAATGTATAATTGGTATGACCATGGGACTATCTTTTAACAGATAAGTATTGTAAATTGCTATGAAAAGACTTTTGAAATAGGCTTTTCTTTACATTGGATTTGAAAGTATCAACTTATAACCTGACTTGCCATGAACTCTACAGCTTGATAAACTCAGAAACCTAAAGCCTTCCAAAAAGCAGTTAAATAGAAGCAAAAGCATGTCGCAAGGAAATTAATTGAAAAATCAATTTGAAAATTAATTGAATTACTTCTATCTGTGGAAAATGGTCACAGTAAAGGTCAGCATGTCTTTCAAACTCCCAGACTTCTCTATTCATTCTCATTGAACAATTGTAATGCTTTTCATAATGTGTAAAATCCACTCATATCATGAAAAAATATAAAGAGGAAAACTTCTGAGCTATTCAGTGTTCCTATATAATCAATATCTGCTCTTCAATTTTTTGTCATGATAAATTCTTTTCTCTGAATTAATTTTTTCATCTCCACAGTTTGACACAAAATAAAAAGGCAAATTAAACTTCAGGTTTTTTAAGCCAGATCACAAAATAAACCGGTGTACAGTAAGTGAGGACAAAGGGAGATTTGCTTCAGACATGCACTGATAATCTAAACAGACAAGCTAATGGGGGTGCTCCCAGAAGGAGCTTCCTTATGATAAGGACTGAAAACATTTCAATGTAATGGACACCTGTTGGCTTAAACCTAACTAGGAGGCAAAGAATTGCCTTCAAGGGCAGAAAAACATTTAGGAGTATTGTACATAAACCTTCATCTTTTTTATTCATGTCATACCTTGTCACACTGATTTCTAAAAAGCCTAATTATTCAAATTATTTTTAAAAGCCTTTTGGCCTTTTTTTGGAGAATCTCTACAGGAGAGATATAAGACAACCCACCTAAAATCTCTAGCTGACTGGGTGTCCCCATTCTATGTACATTGGCATCTGTTATTGGCATCAGACAGAGGCATGCAGCTGAAGGTTTGAACGCTAAAAATGTCTGTCTGCAATACCTGTTACTGGTAAAACAAACAAAATATACAAATTCTGCATATTTTACATATAAAGAACCTTTGCAACTGAGTTTTGTAAACTCAAGGGCATAATTTAATATACATATAGTATATACATATAGTATATACACATATATACACATAGTTTGAGTATCCAAAAATAGACACAAAACTTTTTTTCATAAAGCATGAACACATGCATGCACAAAGGCAACATTGTGGATTAGAATATCCCAGCACATTTTAGACATTTAAACTTCTCCTTCATTTCTATAAGTTTTAACAGTACGGCTTACTGCCAGAAAGTATTGCAAATTAAAAAAACAAAAACAAACACAAACAAGCACAAAATAAAAAAAACAAAAACAAAAAAACAAGGTGTAAAAAGCTGTCTTTATTGGTGTAGTCTTCCAGAAATGAGGTAGAAGGAAAAGACCTGGTATCACAGGATGTGTTATGGGTTCCTTTGGGATGTCTACAAGCAGTTCTTATAGCCTATGCCTGTACAAACTGCCCAGGCAGAGTAAATCCACTTATTAGCCAGAACATGAAGAAATAAACAATGTATTGTAAAGGCTAGTAAGATCCTCTTTGTCTTTGACAGCCCTTTACTCTTGATGTTATAGTGTAAGACCTAAATTGATCTTGCTGCACACAGTGGTCTGAAAATGGCTAGTAGGAATGTACAGCTAGATATAACTCTGTCCTGATATTCTCTCATCCTTTACAAACTCTCTTTTACCCACAATAAAAGACTTTTCTTATATAGAGATTGTTTCAGCAATGATGAACTCATGGTCCTTTGTTCTGCCTATAAGACAGAAAAGGTGTCTCACAATTTACTGAGGACAAACACAGATCATTGTAGTCCCACACAGAGAAAGCTGACACTGCTGCTAAGAACAAGACTTCAGAATAGAAAGGGGGAATCCAAAAGACAAAGCTAAGTATTTTTCCCTAGCTGTGGTTTCTTCAGGGGCTTTAGGTGAAAAAGTAGGGTCACAGCTGATGTCACTGCTTTTTAATTTGAATGCACCCATTTCCACAGGCAGTTCACTCACAGGCTGGAAATATATCCTTTTAATCCTTACTGAGAACTTGTTTACCATCATATTTGCTGCTTATTTGTCTAAATTAGTTTATGTAGCTTTATCCATTTTTCTCAAAAGCAAAGATGTCATCATTGATATTCCAAAAACAGTTAAGAATCAAAGGGGATATTTTACCCTTTTATACACAAATAAAGGGGAAATTGAATGATAATCTGCATTGAGGAATTACTTTTCTTCATCTAAATATGCAAGGGAATTCAGAAAGAAGAAAGAATTTAATTTTGTGTTTGAAATTGTTAAATAACAGCTTCTGTGCTTTAGATGATAATTATTTATTTGCAAAGCATATGTTGAATGATATCAAAACCAAAAGAAAATATTCCTCTGGACACAAACCCCAAGGAAAAATATGAGCTATTAGAATTATAGCTGTGCAGAAATAGAATACACAGTAATAAAAAAAATTATTTAAAATTATTATCAGAGACCACCACTTTTATAAATTATATGTATTTTTAAAAATTATCTGCTTGAAATGAACTAAAGGAGTAATACAATACATCAGAAATTAAATAAAAAAAAATTAGCAAATTTCCAATTTCTTCAGATGAAGAAAAAAACAATACATAGTTACATTAAAAAAGCACAAGGATAGAAACATTCAAAGAATATTTTGAAAAAAAAACAGCAAGCAAATATCTTTTATAGTAATACCTATTCTTTTTGTAGCAGTGGAAAACACCATAGCTTTTGTTACATCACATATATATGAAAGTTTAAAACCAGATGGAAATAAAATCTTGATAAATAAATCATGCAAGCTAATATCTGAAACTTCAGTATTATTGAAAAGAGAAGCTGTATTAGATACTGTCCTCAAATTCTTTTCAGGAAGAAACTTTCCACTCCATTGTTCAACATGTTTTGACAAGTATTGTATAGTCCTGTAGTTTTGTATAGTTTCTCTGTCAAATTACAAAGTATTTATGTACAAGATTAGGTTTTTGTTGTTCTCTCTTGTTCCTATTATTCAGAATATTTGAAATATTTTGCTGGTTGGTGACATCATCTTCTCATTATAAAGTAACTTTTAAAGGCAAATAACAGAATATGCATGTATTGCAAAACAGGTCAAAGTATTTTCTCTGTTCTTTCTCCAGTTCTAATGTCTCATACTGAAGTTGTGCACAGGCTGTACAGATGTGTTCCTGTGAAAAAAAAGTATCTGTTGTTAAGTGTTGTCTTCACAGCCTCTGAGACTATAAATGTGAAAAGCTTGTAGTGATACGTCTCTCATCCATTTCTATCATATCAGGATTCTCTCTTTCTCCAGATGTTTGGAAAATTAATCTCGAGGACTGGAAAAAAAAAAGCTATGATGCCATTTCAACCAGTCAACAGGATGAGGTCTCTTCCTAGAGCATTTTTTTTTTTTTTTTAAATTATTTTTTTGTGTGTGTGTATTGCCTGACAACAGTCTTTGAATGGTTATCTGAAGACAGAAAAGGTACCAATTTTGCATGATGGAAAAAAATTAAATCAATTCGGAGTTCAGATTCTTTAGATTTATGCAAACTGAAAAACTGTCCTTTTTTTTTTCCATAGGAATGGGAAATATCACATAATATTTCATTGTGATTTATTCTTCTAGAAAATTCTAACATGACTACAAATGGATATTGTGCATTAGTATTATTGCTTTGTATACAGAATGCTCTGCTTTTTACCTTTTTGTATAATGTGCTTTCAATACTATTTACCAATTAGTGCTACCATAACATTCCAGTCAGCATTAGAAACTGTTGCACCCACAGTATGTTAACTACTTTATCTGAAGAA
Source organism: Phaethornis superciliosus (assembly GCA_023637945.1). Classification (NCBI taxonomy): domain Eukaryota; kingdom Metazoa; phylum Chordata; class Aves; order Apodiformes; family Trochilidae; genus Phaethornis; species Phaethornis superciliosus. The sequence continues at coordinate 102,145,543 of JAJQWJ010000001.1, forward strand.
CAATTTTAATGTGAAAAAAAAAATAATTATAAAATGTAAACCACTGACCTTTCCTTACATCTGTATGTATTTTATTTTACTCTGGTCATATTTTTAAATTACTGTGTTACTTAGGCATTGTCACGTACATTAAAAATCTTCTCTGGCTGTTGCTCCCAGACTCAGTATAATATTTCCCAGTGCATGATTACTACATTGTATTCCTGGAGCCTCATTAAAAACGTTAATGTTAAGACATGTAGATAAAAAATTTTGGCAGAAACTTATATATTTATTTTACTAAGAAGAAGGTTAATCGATGTACATGTTCTTGCAAATATATGAAAAATATTTTCCCAGAAGGCTACCGAGAATTCTAAACTGTAAAAGATAGATTAAAAACTTTGTGAAGGAACTTTAGAGAGAAAAATTTAAAAAAATAAAAAAACCCAAAACATTTATTACTTTTAATATAATAATTAATACAATAATTAATTCGAAGTCTCTTAATCTTTTGAATGCAAAAATTATACATAGTCCAACAATACTTTCCAACATACAGTTATATTCTCATTTTTATCAATAACATTTAGTTTTTCCTGTCACCAGGAAGCCCTTTCCAGTTACTCAGGTCAGGAAAGTGAACGCCACAAGGAGATTGACAAAGTCATTACCAATATTTTCTGCCTTTTAGAGGAATTTATTGGCATGAACCACAGAGATTGAACTTTTCGTTTTCCTGTCAGGGGAACTATGATCATGTGAAGAATAAAAACTTAAATGTCCAGAAGCCCTGAACATCATGAAACCACCCTGCACCTAAAGACCTCTTGTAATAGGTGAAATTAAACACTTGTGCAGAACCCAAATTACTCTTTAAATGAACGTAGGACATAAAGTCTTAGCTGGCAAATTATTTTTCAAAAATTGTTTTTCCACACCCATTTTCTGCATCCTGATCTACAAAAGAAACAAGTTCTACAAAAGGCAAATTCAGAAAAAGAAATAATGCATTCTATATCAAAACCAATCAGGGATTAGGAAAGATTATGTTTCTACAGAACAAATTTTTTTTTTTTTATATCTCACCACCAGCTGACCCTTCACCTTGAGGATGGTGAAATGGTATATTTACCTGTATCTCTTATTCACTGGAGACAGTAACTATTCCACTTCACCTCTTGGTAACATCTCACTGAAAGTATTTATTAGAATAAATAAGAAAGTTCAGAAAAATTCTTTAAAACTTGGACTGTTGTTATCAACACTTGCACATCTGTACCTTGGACCAATGTAGTGCTTTTGCTGAATGACTGCAAATGGAGAAAAAAGGCAAACTTTTTGCTTTTTGCACATTGTCTGAAGCATCTACAGAGGCTGCTGAAAGCAATCTGTAAATTTTACAGTATAGTTCCATTTTTCTAGTCTTTTTTACCTGTTTTATGTTTTATGTATCAAAGATCATTTGGTAATCCATTCAAAGCACTGGATGCTGGGAGGAAATTCAGCTTGCTAAGAACATTTGGAAAGTATTTACAAATTTCATTTTGGCAACTTCTGAAAAAGGGCTAAATCACTTTTGCAAACAGATACTCATTATGATACTTTTTCTGCTGTTATGCAATATATTTTATCTACCTCATTTCCCCGAATTTCCAGTTTCCTATAGAATTAGGCAGTACTGTAAATCCTGACAAACTATAACTTGCCTTCTAGTTATCACTTAGAGATTTTCTACCTCACAAACTGATTTGTGATTGTCTTGAAGTTTCAATAGTCATTTATATTGAAATGAAAGGTCAATAGTACAGATCACATAAATAGCAAGTATTATGAGGTTACTTTTATTGGGGTAACCTCTCTTGTTTGCAATATGACAGATAACCAACCTATGATTTCCAAATTTGAGTCTCGTAAATGTAATTTTCACTCACTGATATTGTAGCTAGTTTTTGGCTCTCAAAGGAGTTTTTGTTCAGTCACAACTGATTTAATTCCTGTTTTGCAACCGGGGTCAAATAGCCTTGGGGTGGATGACAAAGTCACAAAGGCTAAATAACCATGCTCAGTTCTGATCTGAGGAAACTACATGTAGGCCACATATCTAATGTATCACCATCATCTTCTGTGATTTCATTTGATATTCAATATATTTCTCTGCACATTATTTATTAGCTGAAACTTAAGTTCCTAGCGCTGGAATCATTCTCTGCAGCATAAAAATAAACCTGTAATAACTGTCACTCATTCATCAATGTCAGAGTGAAAATGAACCGCTGTTGTACACAGGACGTTTGCTCCTTTTGACTAAAAGCTCAGGTTCAGCTGGCAAACTTGTTCATCAGTAATTTTGAAATAATAGAGAAAAAGAGTCTGAAGACCAAATTACCAGTAATTCAGACTGCAAGGGGTATATCTTATGGCAAACAGAAAAACAGTTTATTTCCTGTCGTCTTTTCACTTACTGGGGCCAGTGTGTTCCAGTGTCCCTGGAGACACACTTTGTGCATCATGGAAAATACTGTGACCAATGGATCACCAGCATAGCTGCAAAATGATGCCTTCATCAATTCAGTGCATTCACTGCCCAGGGAAGAACACTTAGCCAATGTTGACCTGATAAGAGACTTGTTCACCTTTTAAGAAAAATTAACAGGAACGTGAGCCACTGCAAACACTACAAACACAAGCAGCATTATTCCTTCATTGAAAACTTGAGGGTTTGTCTGCATCATCCTCTTCACACAGAAACTGTTCCAAGTTGACAATGTTATGATCACTCTGATATTTGAAATGCCAAGTCAGAATTAATTATGAGAGGCGAAAGACTAGAACACATTTTTTGTGGAGTCCCTATTAACTTTAGGGAGTTTATTTGAAACTTCTTTGTTGCATTATGGCACACTGTTAATGGATTCCTTAGGTAGCAGAAAAACACAATTCTAGCCTCATTACTTAGTTTCAAACTTAATTAGTTAACAGTTGTGTGCATCACTTTTTTATACAGGTGTTCAAATGGTCCACTTCACAAATGTTCATGTAGAGAGAATATTGTGTAATTAGAAATTTAACTGAATTGGTATGACTGCAGGTACATTTTGCTTTCATTTTCCTGAGGGTCTTAGGACAAAGAGTAAAAATCACAAACTGTTCAAATCAGTAGCAGTTCACGAACATTCAGCTCTCTTTTGCACTAATGAAATGTCAGTCCTCTTTGCTGTTTCTGCAAGAAAAGACAAAGTTAAAATATATAATGTGATCAGGGAGTCAATGTTTTGCCAGTTAGATTCATTATATTATTGCAGTGAGAACTAAATATTAAAAAAAGCTACATTTTATTTACAAAACCATTGTTTCCCACTGATATTTTAAGATGCAAGCTTAACTTTTCAGAAAAAGTAATTTTCTAGTCATGTTTCATACTGCAGTAGCACATTAATTTGAAAGGGATGATGCAGCGTTCACTGTAGGAAAAATTCTTTAATTATTCTATTAGTTGCAGGACAATGAACCAGGGGAAACTGCAAAGAACTAACAACAAATTTATTGCAAAATTTATACATAAAAGAGTAACTTCTTAATTTAAATGTTTGAATGTAAAAATATTATTGATATAATTTATATTATTTTATTATTATTATTATTATTATTTACTATTATTATATTCATCAAGGTCTTCAGCTTTAGGTGATTCATCTTTCTGCATTTTATGTGATAAAAATGTTGGCAATACTTTGATGGCTCTGAAAACAAGACTTTCCTCCATTCCTTTGCCTCTGAGAATAACATATTTTAGGAATAACATTAAATTACATAAAAATTCATCACACAATCTACAATCTTCACAAACTTCACTTAAACTAGCCAAAATAATTCCCCACACACACCAAAATCAAGATAACACTATTTCAATATTGACAAAAGTGGACAATTTATCTACAATACACCCACTTCTCTTCCCTTCAGTACTTGCCTAGATACCTTGCTTTATTCTGCTACGGAAATACTTTCTAATATTGCACAATCTGCTCCTAAGTGTTTGCTTTCTCACTTTTCTTAAGGGGAACACATGCAGATCGTGATTAGAAGAAATAGGATGTGAATAAAGATGTGAATAAAGAACTGCAGCATTTCTCCACACAAATCTCTGCATAAACACTAGAATTGTGTCAGATGACATATCTTAGAGTAGGCTCTGGAACAAATAAATCAGCTTTACAGCTGAAACAAAATTTTAAATTTTACATTTTCATAAGTATGTAAGAATCATATTAAACCCAAGAAGAAAGATTCTATGCTTTTCTTAGCACAGTTTCACTGAAGTTGATGTTTATTTCAAGTCTCTTGAGGCAATTTTTTTTACTCTTATACGAACAGTCCTGTAGCTCACTTACTTCTGGGTCATTTCACAAATGTATCTTTCAGATACACCCTAAACCATACTACTTGTTTCATCTAGGATGAGAACCCCCCTGCCCCAACCCAAAAAAATGATAGGTTGACTATAGAACTCCTAGTATTACATTCAGTTTCACTAGGCAAAAATATTCGTCAATCTGAATAATTTAAATTTATTATTTTATTTTAGAGAACGTACATTTATAATATGGTATATGTAAGCGTGCATATACATGGAAAAATAGTTTCCATTAGTATGAGATTCAATAAATCATAAGTTACTTTAGAAAACTACAGCAGTTCTGGAACCAGCATATGACAAGTTGAAATATATTTAAAATTCAGTTTTCTTTAAAATGATGTAGATGACATTTTAGCAGCTCATCTCTAAAAGCCCCAATATATTGATTTTAATTGTCACTGATCCTAGCAACACAGGGTTTTGGAGACACCAAATACACTATTTGAGAGATAGAACTGTATAAGCAGGGTAATTTGCAAGGATTTCACCTTTAAAATAACTGTTATGTTTCTATTTCAAATTTAAGTTTTTCAAATGCTTTTTTGAGGAATATAGCAATAGCCTATATATTCAAACCTCTTGACCTGCTGGAAATTCCTGCTGGTGCTACAACAGAACATAAAAGGAATAGTTCTGCTCAGCATGGTCAGTTCAACTGCTGTTCTTGTAAACTCAGGGACAAGATGAATGAAAAAAGCAGTCAGAAAAAAGGGCTTATAAGCCTTTCTAGTCTTTGGAAAAATACTGAATGGCATCAAGCCAAAATCTGTCAATCTGTTATTGTTAAACAGTGTACTTAACTAGATGCCAGCATGTGAGCCTAGGTTGTGGTCCATTAGATTTTTTAGGATACCTGCAGACTATGAAGAAGGCTGAAGGGGTGGGCATTCAGGTCACAGAAGGAAAAGACAGTCACAGCATGGCACAGCTTGGTTCCTGGTAAGGAAGGTAAAAGAGTCTTTCCCAAAGGCAGAGTTGTCCTGTGTCAGGTCTTCACTGTAGGTGAATCAAGCTGAAGTTAGGAAATTCAAAAAAATTGAGTGCATGGGTATTCCTCAGAGCTAAAAGACAAACAGTAAGGCAGGGAAAAATGAGCTTCATAAGAGGAGTTTAGCTCAGCTGTGAAAAGTTTTAAATCTTTTCCTGCAAGGCAACTACTAAATGGATCAATCAAATCTGCTACCCTCTATGGCAGGGGCTACTTAAGTGTACTTCTTTTATAGGTCATTGCACTATACTGAAAACATACTATGTCTGATTTTAATCATGATTGATTTGTAGGCCTACCAAGATAATGTTCTGACCTTCCATTACAGTAATGTTGACCTCTCTCCTCTCCTTTTGTTCATTTTTACAAACCAATTACTCTTTTTACCAATTAACTATTGTTTGTGTTCAGCGTAGATTCCAAATTTCACAAGTTCATTTTGATCCAGAAATTTAATTGGAGAAAAATGTCTACTGAACACTAATTAGTTTTGAGGGCAATCTGAAAGAAACCTTAGTGTGATAAACCACTTTCACACTAAAGTAATTATTTTTATGTCTGGTCTCATTTAAAAGACCATATGAGACACTTACAGGAAACTTGTTTAAATATTTCAGAAGAGATTCTATTCATAGAAGCAAAGACTTTTTCTTCAACACTCTTATGCCTCGAGTCAACAGCACTGCAATTTGGACTTCCTCTGGATTCATGCATTGCAGGCTCTTTCTACTGACACAGTTAAACTGGATAGTACTGAAGGCTATCTTGTTCTGCCCAAGCAGTCAAAAACCAAGGAACTGGTTCTCAAAACTTATTTTAGGTTATATTTTCTCCTATGAAATTCTCTTTGCAGAGAATCTCTCTCTGCAGCCATCTCAAAAGATAGGTAGCAAGAATAACATTTCCTGTTCTAGTCCTTACAAGTAAATTAAAATTGAAGCATAGGAGGTTCAAGTTGAATATTAGAAAAAATTTTTTTACTGTAAGGGCAACAGAGCCCTGGAACAGGCTGCCCAGGGGGGTTGTGGAGTCTCCTTCACTGGAGACATTCAAAACCCGCCTGGACACGTTCCTGGGCGATGTACTCTAGGTGGCCCTGCTCTGGCAGGGGGGGTTGGACTAGATGATCTTTCGAGGTCCCTTCCAACCCCTAGGATTCTATGATTCTATGATTCTATGAGAGGCCAGGGGAGTGCTGACTAACACCAAGTTCAGTATTTTGTCAGACTATTCTAATTTTCTTATAAACCTGTGCTTTAAGTCAATTAGAATCTTGTTAGCATTAATGAGAGTTAAATGACAAGATCCATTATTTCTAATGATTGATGTGTTTTACAGGCTAAGAGAAATACTCCCCATAGCTTTCATTCCACTCAGCAAACTGGTCTGGGAGAGGGAGGGAATTTGAGAGAATGGATTATTCTTCATTATTGTTCATTTGCATGGTCTGATCATAGACAGTTGCAATAGATTTACTCTAGGCTATATTCATAGAGGTCAAGTTCAAAACTTTTCTTTATAGCTTTGTTTTGGGGGAGCAACTCCAGTTAATTAAATTTGCCCATGTCTATGTATTTGGCTGTCTTCAGTCATTTTTTTTTTTTTTTTCCTTAGGAATTGTTCTGAGCTTCTGTCCCAATGTACAAATTAGAAACCTTTTAACTTTCAGCTCCTCAGGTCTCTATTAGTTCTGGGAGGCCTTTCAAGTTTTACTAAAGCACATTCTATTTTAGTATGGCAATGCAAATTATTTGTTATTCATTCTTCTGTTCATCTGCCTTTTTCATCCTTCTAATAAGAAATCTAAAAATGTTCTTAATACAATTTTCTAGAGATAAGTAGCTCTTAATGAAATATATCTATATGTAAAATAAGGATGGTATTCATGTCCTTTATAAACCACTTAAGGTCTTCAGATAGAAAGTACTAGATAAGTATTATCATAAATATAAATCTTTCATTTAAAACAAAAATCATAATACAAATCAGAATCATTGTTAAGAGATGTAAACAAAGATAGCCTCACAAATATGTTACCACATTGAGCAATACTCAGAGATATAAATGGCAATTATTTGAAAAGCTGTAGTAAGAAGACATTCATCCTGATTTGAGACAGGATATAATTAATTTTCTGTCTTGTAATTTTACTTGCTGCTAAGTCTCTTCTACGTAGCTGCACGTGCTGAAATTAACAGCAAGTTTCTCAGTCAGTGTCTGCTTCTGGGACTGATAACGCTCCATGTTTATAGTTACAGCCAGAGACTGGTGTGCAGACACTGCTCATTTCTGAGGAGCATCTTAAGGTCCTAAAAGAGAAAGCAAGTAAAGAGGTCACACCTGCAACCCTCCTTTAGGGAGAAGCAGACAAGACAAGTGACTAAAATTGACCAGAGTATTTCATTCCATGTGTCATACTCGGTATAAATTTGAGGGAGCACAAGGGTTAAGCCCTTCTCTTCTTTACCCTTCTCTCTGGCCCTTTGTTGCCTGTCCCTGTTTGCTTTGGCATCCTGGGAGGATTCCATCCATTCATCTGCCTGTATTCCTGATCATGCCAGCCTGAATCTGTGTGTTCTTGCCTTCAGCTCTCAACTGCTGCTGACCCCAGCAGTCCAGCCTGGACTTTCCCAGGGCTCCCGTCATTTGATTAATTGCTGGCCCAGTGTTAATCATGAAAACATTCTTTAAAAAATTATCCTGAAAGTTCACCTAGAATAAAGGTGGGTTTTGTACATTGCTTTCATAGCACTGACTTTTCTTCTGTTACAAGGAAGAATGCTTATAACCACTACAATTTTTTGTTCACTACTGTGTCTAAATGGCAAATAAGGAAAATAACAAATCAGCTGAATAGTCAATGCTTCTCTTTCAATTACTAGTCAACTGCAGGGTTAAACATACACATGCATAAAGAAATATTTGTAATAACTGCATAAAATTACAGTTTAAAAACATAACCTTTTAAAGTCATTCTGAGCTGTGCAACATAGTGTAGAGTCTTGAGGAGAAGGTCATAAGTGTAATGAGTTTCCTTTTCAGGTACTACTCATCTCATTACTAGTCTTCAAAATAAAAGAAGGAACTTACACTGGCCCTTGAATACATTCTCTATGAGTAGAGATCCATCAAGTGTTTTAGCAAATAATAGTCCATTACTTAATTATTCTCTTACAAATTTTACTAACTGCTATTGAGTATTTACTCTGAAAGATCTCCAACCATCTTTTCCCAGTTGTTTTCTATTATAATAAAATGAAATTTCCTAAAATACATCAAGCAATGCATCAATCAGAAAAATCTCACAGAGAACACTTCATATGAAACTATCACCCCTTTTCCTACCACTATATGCACCTGTGAAAAATCCCTCCTCAGCTTTCCTGTAGCCCCCCTTCTGGTACTAGAAGGCTGCTAAAATATCCTCTTGGAACTTTCTCTTTCCCAGGCTGAACATCCCCAATTATCTCAGCCTGTCCTTGTAAGAGAGGTGCTCTGATCATCTCTGTGGCCCTCCTCTGGATTTTCTCCAATTGCTTTATGTCCTTCTTGTATTACAGGCTTCAGAACTGGACACAGTACTTCAGGAGAGGCCCCATGAGAGCAGAGTAAAAGGGGAGTTTAGCCAGTAGGTTGATAAATGTGTCTGTATTACAGAACTCATGAGATTCCATTGGGAGTACTCACTCTACCTTTGAGGTCCCATGTAGACAGACTGCAGCAAGTCAAGAAGGCCATCAGCAACCTGGCTTTTTATGCTTAACCTTCTAGAGTTCCTCTGAGTCCCAAAGATGACAGGGCCACTCTTCCTCAACCAGAGAGGTGGGTGCTCTCACAGTAACCCAACAATAGCTTGAGGTCTTCACTAGGAGCTGTGTGAATTTGAAGGTGGATGATCCTTCTTTCTTGGTCACTTAGATTTCTTTTTATACCCTTTCACATTCCCAAATGTTTCCTTCCTCTTGATTCCAAAGAAGGGGTGAAAGCTGCCTCACAACTTCCCAGTATCTCTCAGGATCAATTGCCTGTCAGGGTCTGCCTGATGCTGTGCTTTCCTGGTGGCACTTACAGAGCTGAGGCTCAGACAAGCTGGGCAATGAACACTTAGTCATAAGGCATCCAGAAAATCTTGATTAGCCCTGCTCATACCAAGGACAACCCAGCCACCCTCTGAAGCCTGCCACAGTCTGCCAAAAGCCATGGTAAAAGCATATTTACTGGTCCACAGGAGCTTGAAATTGTTTGCTTCATGGAGGAAATCAAGCAGCAGTCTAGTGAGCATGTTTGCAAAAATGGCTTAGAAAAGGTCTCTATATGCAGCTGAAGAAACAGATTTGCCTTCTGAAACTGCATACTTTCTTTACTGGTTCCAGAGTTGTGAGGTCAAATGTAGTTTTTTTCTTGTATTAGAATACTCAAATCTGAAGAAATTTGATGTATTTCAAACCTACACTCTTCTCTCTTAGCAGAAAGTGGCTGAGAAGATTAAACCAAACTCGGAGAGACAAACACACATAGAATGATCACAAAATATTATGTCATAACACCATACTGAAGATCTGAAACATTGATTTTAGTCTTAAATCCATGGTTTACATTTTATTTTGGGAAAAGTACAGTATGACAATATGTCATACAAAATCAACTTTACCGTCTTTAAAGAAATACCTTTTATCAATGTGTGATTAATCAAATGATACAACTGTAATTGGTGAGGTTTTTTGACTTTTAATACTTGACCACTGATCTTTGTCTTATATCATTCAAATTTTTCTTGAGGAAAGCAAGATCATATCAAAAGACTTAGAAGATGCTCTAACATCTCTCTGTCCTTCTGTTACCTTCTTTTTGCTCCTTAGTGTTTGTATATCTGCAACATCTCTTAAGCACTTGCAATGTTTTTTTAGATTTCTACAACATGCCATCAGAGATGACTGATGACCAACATGAAAAAGAATTAAATGTAAAAGAAAGAAACTGCAGACAGTAAGAGAAATTACCATAAAGTCCCAAAAAAGATCTGATAGGTTGAGTGAAAAGCCTTGAGAAACACAAGTTCTCCAAATAGTCAAAGTCTGAACTTTCATCTCAGAACAGCCTTGACATAAGCTAAGACTTGCTTTCTGTTAGACATAATTTTCTTTTTTTTATTTTTTTTTTTATTTTCTTCACCCAGAAATTCAGTACAAAATCCAACGTGAGATGGAATAAGAGTATGATCAACATTGGAAAAATAAACATGAAAACAGAAATACTAGATACCGCTTAGTGTAGGTCAGCTATACCCCATGTGTTGAAATTCTGTGCAGGACAAATATCAATATATATGTAATGCAGTAAGATGAACAGTAATTGAGGACACATGGCAAGCATGGACTGCAGCAAGCCAGGAGATGAGACATCCTCGTGCAGATCAACACTCCCACCCAACTTTGCATCATCTGCAAATTTAGAGGGTGTACACAATCCTTTCATCCAGATAACTGATAAAGATATTAAAAGAAAACAAAAAAAACCATGGGGAACATCTTCAACATGAATTAGATGAATGTATGGTTAATATAGGCCAAAGAGAAATAGGTTTTCAGGAAAACTGAGTTCTTTCAGTGGATTTGATTTATGAGATAAACCACTAGGAAATTCAGAAAAAAATAATTGCAATAACAGACTAATGATTTTAAGTTTTATTAGTGTCGTAATTCAAGTTAATGTTTATCAAATCTCACATTCTAAGACAAATTATTTCATAGAATCATAGAACAATTTGGGTTGGAAAGGACCTCTAGAGGTCATCTAGTCCAAGCCCCCTGCTGTAGGTAGGGAAATCCTCAACTATATCAGGTTGCTCATAACCTTGACAAGCCTCACCCTAAATATCTTAGGGATGAGGACACAACTACCTCCCTGGGCGACCTGTTCAAAGGTATGTTTTTCCCATACCTTCATGGTAAAGAACTTTTTCCTAATATCAAATCTAAATCTAATCTGTTATTTAAAGCCATTGCCCCATGTCCTGTGACTACAGGCCTTTGAAAATACTCCCTCTCCAGCCTTCCTGTAGGATTCAGTCACTAGAAGGTCGCTATTAGATCTCCCCAAAGCCTTCCTTCTTTTTTCCAGGCTGAAAAACCCAGCTCAGACGGCTTGTCTTTGTAGGAGAGGTGTTTCAGTCCCTTGATAATTTTTGTGACACTAATTTCATATTTTTGTAAAGCAGTAGAAAAAAATCCAAAAGAAAAACATTTACACATGAGTGGAAGGTGAGGAAATATACTCTCACATTTGAAAAAAGAAGTTAGGAACTATTCCTTACAAGAAAATAATTAGAGTGTAAAGTAGGAATAGAAATATCTTCGTAATATTCTAGAATAGGTTTGATTTAGCAAACACATAATAACAAATATAACCTTGGCAAATACTGATTTCTATTGTAAACACAGTGGTAAAATGTATGTAATTAGATAATAGCTACATAACACTGCACTGACAATACAGGTTATTAGTACATGACAAAATAATATTATGATTACATTAAAAATTAAGCTCAAAGCTTCCTTCCTTATCCTTTAGGAAGAATTTACCACATGTTGTGAACTACATAGAGTTATTAAGGCACTAGGAATTACTTACTTGTTCATGTTCCTTCCCAGGAATTCTAAATCCTTCTAATGTGATTATGATTTTTTTTTTCCTTTGGGATTTTTTTTTTTTTAATAAAGATACATCCTCTTAGAAAGCTGATTTATATGAAACCTTCAGGTATGACTGTAACAGTGCACAGTTCTACATCGCTGACTTGCAAGGAATTAATTTTCATATTAATGTATTCAAGCCTACTGATATGAATTTTGCTCAAGCCTGAGATTTAATCAATGTCCTTAATTAACTTATAGGAATTCAAATTAAGCTCTAAGAAAAATCTTCTTTCCCACTATTTTTCAATTAATTAATTTCAATTAAGTTTTTACAGTCAAAATAGAATACAGGCTGATGTTGATAAGTGGTGATAAACATTAAAATGTGAGAATTTTAAGTTTTTGGGGCTTATAAGCAGCATAAAAATACCACATGAAAGGACAAACTGGAAAACGGTTTCAAATATCTGGGTAAACTAATTCAAAACTAGCATTCCTTTCTTGTAGATGAAGCTAGAGCAATAACAAAATAAAGAAAGCCTCCTTCTTTGATCAGCTGAATCAACTGAAGAACACATTTCAAACATATTTTAATTCACACCTAAAAACCAAATTGTGCACAGACTGCTGTACATAAACACATACTCTAGATATTACCTCAATAATTGATGTATCATATGCGTTCCACTGAGACCTTTATTAAAAAAGATTGTAAAAACAGTTCTATTAAATATTTTTTTTTAATATATTTAAAAATTGAGGTGTCTTGCAAGTAACTACTCAGCTTAAGGTGAACATTTTGTCGTTTCTTCTTTCTATTTTTCTTATCTTTATGTCAAAGATACCTAGAATGTTTTGGGGCTTTTTCCCCCTCCAAAATCTTTTTTCAATAAAATATCTTCATATTTTGTATTACTTTAACCAAGGTTGTCTCAAGGTAGGAAATCAGTAATATCACGAAATCAATTATTTTTTCTTTGCGTTATGAATATTAATTGTCATTTACACTTACATACACGTCTTTCTAGGTCTTTTCTAGGGTTTTGCATAACTGGTTAGCATTAACATTAATAAAACATCTTCTAATAAACAACTGATATTTTAATCACTACATTATCCTTCATGCCTATCATTCATTTTATTAGAAATACCACTTTCATTCTTGATTATACTGGACTCTTTAATAATTAATTATTAGTTATTTTTCTGTACAATTTCTTAATGGTATAAAAACATCACTTGCGCTTTGAAAATGTACAGCATTATTGTTTTTGAAAAAATCTTTAAATTTTCTTGCTAGGTATTTCTAATGCCTTTATCTTCAAGAAACAGAACTTTGCTCTTCTTTTGTGTTCTTTGTATTTTTCTATTGTAAACTTTTTCCTTCAGAACTCCACTTCAATGCCTAAAATGGCTGCTCAGTTACTGATAGTAATAAGAGTTTGATCACAATCTCAGTTGCATGTCTGGGAACACAGATGTTCAGCTAAAGGCATGCTTTCCACCTCAGCTTCTCCACTACTTGCTGATATCTGACAGATGAAGGTCCCCGTTGCAGCTGTCCATTCTTCCCAGCTGCACCAATTTCCTATAAGGATCTCCAACCCTAGATGCTGATCCTCCATCATCATAAACTGTGATTCCACCCATGCCCACCCATCTTTTTACTCACTACTCCTTCTTGACCTAGCATTCTTCTTATGGCTAGGACCGGGACAGCTAGTCCAACATCTGGATAAATTTCTGCTGGTGGCATAGTTGACAGGTTGAAAAGCAAGCAGCAAATGTTTTATGTTGCAGTAAGTTATGTCCAATTAGCTGATTGGTATTATTTCTGATCATCTATCCAGACATAACATCTTGAATGATGGTACTTTCCAGTCGTAGAGACACAGATATATTTATATTGGCATAGTCATAAGAAAATATTGCTGCATGCTGAAATGGAGTTGAGAACTTAAATTTAGGTCAATATCAATCCATTACTGGTTAAGCAGTATTGAAAAAGAATTTGTAAATCTGTGAAGAGGGTGGATTTTTTCAGAGGTGTTTGTTTTTTTTTTTTCCCCACTGTCTTGGCTACAAACCTATTTGGAAAAGCAAAAATTTGTGCACCATTATTTTTATCACTACAGAAGTGGGTAGTAGCAGAGGCATTTTAGTGTTCCTGCTAAAGCTAATTTGGGACAGGCAGTAGTAATATGCAAGGTTTTCCAGTCATTATGGAATCAGTTTTGATCCATAATTTTTTGTCTGGAACCAACATTGAAAACAGATACTCTTCAGTATGGCTCTTAAATTACGGTATTGGTCTCAATGTTACATTTTCTTTTCATAATTAATTTTTACCTCTGAAATTCTAAATGATATATAATGGCTTGACTCAGTAGAAATATATACCTATATCTATAGAAATTAGTTGATTTCTAATTTATAAGAAAATATTTTGATAATCAAATTTGCATATCAAGAAAACATCTGGAAGTGGTAGAATTTCTTTAGAAAGACATTTTCAGATGATTTCAAGTCATTTTCTGTCAGACTGCATCTGTGGATATTTTTTAGCAATTGACTCATTGTCTTTTTTTTTTTCCATGAAATAAAGACCAGCACTGAAGACCACCTAAATAACCTGAAGGTGTAAAAGTCCATGGTGCCTGATGGGATTCACCCACGGCTCCTGAAAGAGTCAGTAGATGAAGTTGCAAAGCCACTGTTCATCATATTTGAAAAGTTGTGTCAGTCTGATGAAGTTCCTGCTGACTGGAAAAAGGGAAACATAACCCATATTTTCAAAAATACTAAAAAAGAAGACCCAGGGAACTACAGGCCAGTCAGTCACACCTCTGTGCCTAGCAAGATCATGAAGGTTCTGTAAGGCACACAGATAACAAAAGGGTAATTGGTGACAGCCAACATGGATTCACTAAGGGCATGTCCTGGCTGGTGACCTTTTATGATAGAGTCACAAAATTGGTGGAGAAAGGCAGAGCAACAGACTCCCTGGACCTGTGCAAAGCATTCAATACTGTCTCACACGACATTCTTATCTCTAAACTGGAACAATATGGATTTAATGGATGGGTCACTCACTGTATAAGGAACTGCCTGGATGGTTGCACGCAAAGAGTTGTGATCAATGGCTCAGTGTCCAAATGGAGAGGTGTGATGAGTGGTATTCCTCAAGGGTTGGTACTCAGACCAGTGCTGTTTAACATCTTTTTCAGTAACATGAACAGTGGAATCGAGTCACTCTCAGCAAGTTTGCTGATGACACAAAACTGTTTGGTGAAGTCAACACACTGAAGGCAAGAGATGCCATCCAGCCCGACCTTGACAGTCTCGAGAAGTGGGCTTGTGCACCTGAGTTGAGGCCATGCACAAATACAGGTTGGGAGGAGAAAGGACTGAGGACAGCCCTAAGGAGAAGGACCTGGGGGTGATGGAGCACCAGAATCTTAACATGATCTGTCAATGTGTGCTTGCAGCACAGAAAGTCAACCATGTCCTGGGCTGCATCAAAAGAAACAGAGACCAGTCAAGGAAGGCGATTCTCCCCCTCTATGCTGCTCTTGTGAGACCCCACCTCGAGTACTGTGTCCAGTTGTGGAGTCCCTAACATAAGAAGGACACAGAGCTCCTGGAAGATGTTCAGAGGAGGACTGCTAAAATGATCCTAGGGCTGGAGCACCTCCCTTATGAAGACAGGCTGAGGAAGTTGGGGGAGGTTGTTCAGTCTAGAGAAGAGGAGGCTCCATGATGAACATGCGTGGAACAGCGTGGCCAGCAGGTCCAGGGAAGGGATTCTGCCCCTGTACTCAGCCCTGGTGAGGCCACACCTCGAGTCCTGTGTCCAGTTCTGGGCCCCTCAGTTCAGGAAGGAGATTGAGGTCCTGGAGCAGGTCCAAAGGAGGGCAACCAGGCTGGTGAAGGGACTCCAGCACAAGTCCTGTGAGGAGAGGCTGAGGGAGCTGGGGGTGTTCAGCCTGGAGAAGAGGAGGCTCAGGGGAGACCTCATCGCTCTCTACAACTCCCTGAAAGGAGGCTGGAGCCAGGGGGGGGTTGGGCTCTTCTCCCAGGCAACTTCCAACAAGACAAGAGGGCATGGACTTAAGCTCTGCCAGGGGAAGTTTAAGTTAGATATTAGAATTTCTTTACGGAGAGGGTGATCAGACATTGGAATGGGCTGCCCAGGGAAGTAGTGGATTCTCCATCTCTGGAGATATTTAAAAAGAGACTGGATGTCTGGTACATGGTCTGGTAACCGCAGCGGTAGTGGATCAAGGGTTGGACTCGATGATCTCTGAGGTCCCTTCCAACCCAGCCAATTCTATGATTCTATATAGCGACTTTCCAGTATCTGAAAGGCCTACAAGAAAGGTGAGCTATGACATTTTTCATGGGCATGTAGGCAGTGGTTTAAAACTTAGAAAGGGGAGATTTAGCTTAGACATTAGGAAAAACATTCTTTCCCGTGAGGAGGCTGCCCCTTCACTGGAAGTGTTCCAGGCCAGGTTAGATGGGGCTTAAACATTACTCTAAACTTACAACGTTTCCTGGGAAAGGTGATTTTGGTGTTTCTTTCCCCAGCTGTTTAAGGTGTGAACTTTTGCTACTGAAATACATAAGACTTCCTGCAATAAAAAAATATTCTGATGAAGAATGCCTTCATTTAGCAAACAATGCCATAGCAAACTTCCTTGCTCTTCTAGTATTTCTTAATTTTTAGTATAATTTGGTTTGAAATTAGAAAAAATTCTGACACTTATACAATTATTAAAAAGTAGATATAACCTTTGATTCTCATTTCAAAACATTATACATAGGTGTACACAATGATCTAAACTTTAGTGGCAGGTGTTTAATGTGACATACAAGAAGTTATCAAGTTAACTTCAAAAAGACTAGTAATAGGCTCACAAATTCCTTCTCTATGAAGCAAATAATTATAAATTTTAAGAAACATACTGTTGAATTGACACAATTGTAATGACATCGCAGTAGGTGGCTCATATCATACACTCTTTTATATGCTACTAGGAGCATAATGACAGCATTTGCACAATAGGCCTACGCAAGGATGAGGTAGCATAATTGCAGCATCACTGAAGCATGAACACAGACTAATTAAGAAAATTGGAACTGCTGCACCCATGCTCAGATTTCATCTATCTTATTTCATTTACTTTTACATACTGTTGTGGTCACAGAGCTGCTGTGTTTGTTGTCAGAATATTGCAGATAATATTGTCCATTTGCTGCCTGCATCTTCCTATTCACTTTGAATGTGTTAGTAGTAAAAGTAGAACCCCATCTTATAGACAATTCTCCTCTAATATTTAACTTCAGATAATGCTATGGAAGGTCCATTTTCTCCTGCATATCCAGAATATTTTTATGGATACATAAATCTGTATACACACATATCCATAACACACATATCTAAATATGTAGATACATACTTAGATTTCATTCTGGATTCAAACTAGAGGAGACTAGATTTAGATTACATATTAGGAAGAAGTTCTTCCTATTGCATTGTCTCAAACAGTAAGAGTAACAGGCAGAAACTACCATTTTTGCATTAGTGATGCTGATGCTGATGAATCCAACCTGAGCAAAACTACGAAACTACAAAATGCACTTCTGAACATTAGTGAATATTCAATTCAATTAATAAGATCACTTTGCATGTTTTAACCTTGCTAAAAATAAAGTATAATATCCATTGTAACACCTGCAAAAGTTACACTATAAAAAATACCGCAGACATTGAACAGTGTGAGTTGCTATGAAGAGACAACTTCATGTTGTCAAGTTTCAATGCTGGGTTAGAACACAGGCTCATCACACACAAGTTGAGCCTTGGTCAGATTTTCTACTTTATTGTTTGACACATTAATTTTTACACTCTTGACTTCATAGCATCATAGCATGTCAGATTGGAAGGGACCTCCAGGATCATCTGGTCCAACCCTTCTAACATTATTTTTTATATGATATGTCGTGGCACCCTGTAAGCCTCTCCCAATATGACAGGGAACCTAGTCCTCTCATCATCCCTGTGGCTCTTTTCTGGACCCTCTCCAGCCTGTCTGCATCCTTTTTGTACAGCGGGGACCAAAACTGGATGCAATGTTCCAGGTGCGGTCTGAAAAGTGCTGAGTAGAGTGGGATGATAACTTCTTTCTCTGCTGGTGATGCCCTTGTAAATGCAGCCCAGGATCCTGTTGGCTTTCTTTACTACTTGCAGCACACTGTTCTTGTGGCATCAGTGCATTTGTGCTGTAAATCCCTGCTGCTGGATACTTCCTCATGCTCCTAGAACCAGATCAAATGACAAGTTGCAGAATTGGGTAGGGCAAGATTGCCTAACTAATTTCAGTTGCTTTGCATGAGATTAATTATGAGTTTTCTAGAAGACACTCTAGAGATTGTCTTAATCCAGAATTCAGTCAGCATCTTATGTTGTCATGGATTCTAAGAACCTTAGGTCATGCAAATTCTTCAACTTTTCACATTTTAAATGTGACATAGTTAGTCTGCCAGGCTTCTCCACACTTGTATTTTGACCACATCTCCTGTGCCACAAAAGTTTTAAGTGTGTGGCTTGTTTAACTGTGGTGCATATGTCACACTCTCTTTAGGTCATCATATTAATATCATGAAATTAGCCTGCATCCCCTCATGCCACAACATCTACCTAGACTTTAGTAAAGATTTTGACACTGGTTCCCACAGCATTTTCTTCAAGTAACTGGCTGCTCATGGGATATACTGGTGCCGTATTTGCTGGGTAAAAAAAAATAAATGGCTGGATGGCCAGGCCCAAAGGGTTGTGGCAAATGGAGTAAAATCCAGTTTGCAGCCAGTTGCAAGTTGTGTATAGGAGGGTAGGAAGGCTCTGCAGAGGGACTTGGACAGGCTGAATTTATGGGCCAAGGTCAATTCAACAAGGCCAAGATTCAACAGATTCAATAAGACTAAGTGTGGGGTCCTGCACCTGGGTCACAACAATCCTACGCAATTGGACAGGCTTGGAGAAGAATGACTGGAAAGCTGTCCAGAAGAAAATGGCTGGGAAGTGGTGGTGGACATCTAGCTGAACAGGAGACTGCAGTGTGTCCAGGTGGCCAAGATGGACAACAGCATCCTGGCCTGTATTGGAAACAGTGTGCCCAGAAGAAAATAGGGAAGGAAATGTGTCCTTGGGCTCATAGAGAGAACATTGAGGTGGAGAAAATCCACAGAAGGGCAACAAAGCTGATGAAAAATCTAGAGTGAAAGTCTTTTGAGGAGCAGCTGCAGGACCTGAGGTTGTTTAGTCTGGAGGAGGCCAAGGGGAGACCTCCTCATTCTCTGCAACTAGCTGAAAGGAGGATTAAGTGAGATTGGTTTGTCTCTTCTCCCAAGTAACAAGCAATAGAACAAGAGGAAAAAGCCTCAGTCTGTGCCAGAGGAAGTTTAAATTTGATATTGGGAAAAAGTTTTCAGGCTCTGGAACAGGCTGCCCAGGGAAGTCAACATTCCTGGAGGTGTTTAAAAGGCTGTAGATGAGGCACTTAGGGGTATGGTTTAGAGATCTTTTCCAACCAAAACTATTAAAAAAATTAAAAATTAAAAAAATTATTTGTTGTTTCCGACACACTGTAGGAACTCAGTGGAGTATTACATCACCCAAATCACTATGATGCAATATACCAAAATTGAATATTTTTTTTTCTCATGTAAATTATAATTTCTTTAAACACACAAAAAAAGGAAAATTATGTAAGATCACTGCTTTAAAATTAAATTACTGCAAGGAAAAAAAAAAAAAAAACAAAAGCCACAGAAAACCACATCAGGTTTTCATGTTTTTCTATGTATAAAAGCATTTTCTTCTTTGAGAATGTGACTGGATGTAATTTTTTGTAAGTGCCTCAAGAACATAAAACGGAGCATTTTCTCAGAAGCATTATTACACCTATCATTTTTCCACTAGTGTTAGCTTAATGTATGTACTTCTAAAGTCAGTAGTCTAAACAGCTTAAAGAAAAACCTCTTGAAGCATTCAACAATGCTATGCAAATGTGCATATTATAAAACATCAATTTACTGTATGCTTATGATGCATGAGTTACAAAGTCCTATGTTCCTGTCTCACTGACCACATTTCACATTTTCAGTTGAATTCAGTTCTTGATTGTTCCTTTTTTAAAACTGGACTTTTAAAAGCAAATAATGATCCCTACGTACTGTGGTTAACAATAACAGTAAACACATTTTTCAAACTATGCTGCTTTTAATATTTCCTGTTTATGAAAAAAAATAGTGACAAATCATTTTACAATAAGAATGTATATTTTTCTATTAATTTCTATCTACTGTAGCAAAACTGATGAATATCCTTTGCTATTATAAATCAGTATCACTCTTCAAACTTCTCATGCAGAATATATACTGTAAGAACTGTTTCTATGAACTTGCATATGTAATTAATTAAGAAGAACAGGTGAAGAAAAGTTATTCTAAGCCCTCTCTCTGCTCACATCAACAACAAGTTTGAAACCATGGATCAGAGAAACAAAAGTAAAAAATTATGCAAGTAAGCAATATAAAAGGAAACACACAAACAATTTCTTCATGCAGTTTTGCATTAAACTAACGTAGATTTAAGATTTTGTCTCCTCTATCACCCCTGCTTTTCTATTTATTTCCAGGCTATCTGGTGTAAAATAGAGTCTCCTACATATCACTAGTTAGGTTTCTTTATCTCTTAGACAATTTTGCCTTCTCTTTACAACATCACCTTTTCACTCTATTTTACTTGTGAAAGTTGAATTTCTTTCTGTTAGGTGATAAAGCCTACCTGGTCAAATTTCTTCTCAAACCACACTACTTCATATCTCACACAGGAATATGTTGCTCTTATCTATACCACTCACAACATTTGTCTAGAAAGAATGAATCTGACATCAGCAATAATTCATCTAAAGCTTTATGAGACACAAAAGGTAAGTAGGCAGTGGAGAAAAGAAATGCAATTTTTCCCAGTTACTCTGAAAGAAACTATGAAATTGTTGAACAGAGTCTCAAGTCTCTGCATACTCACAGATGAAGGACTTTTTCAAGCAAAGTCTCAGCAACTGCTTGAGAGCCTTCCCATCTCCTTCCCTCTCATCTATTGGTTTGAGCATTTCTCCAATAGATGGCAGAAGACACAGGAAGTGAAAGGAAGAGTCAGGCAAAGAACGAAGTAGAGAATTGATTTTTTTTTCATGGAGTAGAGACTTACACTTTTAGAATCTTCTCTAAGAAGGTAAAACTTTATATTCTTCTGTGTTTAAAAAAAAAAAATTAATGAAGTATTAACCTGCAAAACAATTATTTGCACCCTCAGTCTAGAAGATCTCTTGTATACGTGACCCTAAGATGTGATTTGCTCTCCACTATCCAAGCACTCACAAGCTACAAACTGGAAAATCTAGGTTATCCTAAGGTCCTTTCTAGATGGAGCCCAAACTAGTCCATACACAAATGGTTGCATTTTGTAACTCTCAGGTCAGAAGCAGAATCAATAATAAATTATACAATTTTTTATTAGGGGAAATCAGAGTGGTTATAGTCACTATATAATGGTTTCTCTCTTCTGCCCCTTTCTCCTCACACTTTCCCCCTCCTCCAGCATCATTCTCAGTTTATCATGAGCTGCAGTCCTTCAAAAAAAGATCTTCCTCAGCATGTGGTCTTCCTGTGACTGCAAGGAATATCTGCTTCATTGCTATGGAGCAGTTTTTCCTCCTACTTTGGTGTTTCTTCTTCTACTTCTCTCTCTTTTTACTTCCCTTTCACTCCTGCTCTGTCCTGTGGCTTTTCTTGTCCTTTCTTACATTTGCTTTCCCAGAAGCACCTCACTAGTGCTTGATAGCTCAGCTGCATGCTGTGCTTGGTATTTTGGAGATGGCTGGAACCAGAAGCCTCTGGACTCTTTACACAGAGGCCACCCCTTTACCCTCCTGTTGCCAGCACCTGGATATCTCTACCTAATGGAGCATTTAGAAGCAGCATAACATTGTGAATTCTTGTGACACAGTAGAGTTCAGTCCCACAACTCTATGGAGCTTTAAAGTATACTGGGACACATACAGTCATTACATCACTTATGTAAATTTAGTTCTGAAAATTCTGATAGCTTTTACTGTTCACTGGGTTTTTTGTTTGTTTGTTTGTTTGCTTTTTTCTTGTGGCTTTTTTTTTTTTTTAATCTGGAAAGTTCTGCCATCTGGAAACAGGGAAAGCAAGTAAGGAAGTTTGAGGAGGTAGAAGAGATTCTTTAGGCATACATTTGGTGTAAACATGACCAGAATAGGTGAGTAAAAACTCCCAAAGAAGCACAAGCAAACCTACGTAAAGATAAAAATATAAAGAAGGCGGCTTACCTGAAATAGCAGTATGAAGCAGCATAGTGAATTAGTTTGCTTAAATTTTAAATATCTGTATACTAATGTATAACAAAATCAGAGCCATATACATGATTGGGAAATTAACAGAGGATGAAATAGTAAATGTGTCATCAAAATTGATGCTTAATTTGCCCACCAGGTTTATCAGAAAAACAGCATGACTAGATTATTAATTTTAAAACCAATAATTTTTCATGAAGGACAGAAAGAGAAGAGTTTCATTGAAAACAAGAATCACATTTACTTTGTCATTCAAAATATGCTCTGATTTGAGATACAAACAAAATCAAGATTTGATCACTGTGAGAAATGCTCAGAATCCTTTAAAGCATAGAGCATGGGGATGAGGAAGATTTTAACTGCCAACATATCAAAGAGAAGGGGAATACAGAACAGCCCAGAAATGTCTGATATTTTATTGATAATAATTTTAATGTAAAAAGTGATAAAAAAATACTGTAAGAGACTAAATATTTTAAGACAAGTGTCTCTCTAATAAGAAAGAGAATGGTGTATGCAATGAATGAGCATAAAATAACACAAAACACAACTTTTAGTAGGGGTAGAAAAACATAACACAATAAGAAGCGATGGATTTCAAAAGAGTAAAGTGCAGTAAATCAGAAAATTAGTTGAAAATGAACAGTGGGAAATACATCTTCTCTTCTGTAGTTGTTCATTGCAGTACAAAAGGACAAGCTCTGTTCCCCTAGATTCAGCACAACAAATTCAATTTAAGCCCAAATTCATCTGCCCAGGAGAAGTTAGTCAGTTTTCAGTGATCTACTTCTTCTCCTCAAAAACTACTAATTGGTCCACCTGATGTGTAAGATGAAAATGCTAGTGATAGAGAGGAATCAGGAATATCAACTTAACTCTAGGGACCAGCTTGCGTGAAGCCAAGTATTTGCAGGATCCTGGAATAAAATAATATGAAAAATATATGAAAAAAAAAAAAGGAGGAGGGGTGTTCTAAGTATTCATGCAAGTTAGTTTTGTAAGTGAGGAGAATATATAGAGGTTTTAAAAAGGAATTTTATTTGGACATAGCATAAAGACTGTAGTTTCCTATTGCTAAGAGGACTTTAGAACCTGTCACTGGAATGCGATTACTATAGATCCTATTGATTATTTCAGAATCATATGATTATTTAAAAAATGTTTCATATTAATGAATTTGCAAACCAAAGCAGTAAAGAATTTGGCTGGATTTTTTTCATTGTCTATGTTTGGATGACGAATAGCCTATTTCTTTTGACTTTGTTGTTCACTGTGTCTCTTTGAATAAATGCTGAGGACTGTAATAAATTCACATCATATTTACAGAACGTCTGTCTGAGACTGAAGGTCATTTGGATATGAGACTACCAGCAATTTTCAGAAAGACAATCCCTATTTCTGTTGTCTGGATGCCAATTAAACTGCAATATATCAATTAGTTTATGTAGAATATGGATCCATGTTAATCTGGTAAAGAAACAAATACCTATTTGCTGATACGTGGCTTTTTGAAATAAGTCAGTTCATATTGCAGAAATATTTTTCATGCTCAGTTTACACTGTGCCTTTCTTTGTCGTGACACTACATTAACCTTTTAGTCTTATCAGTGAACATAAAAACTCTTGTGTACATTAATAACAAATATTTGTCCTTCACTGTCAAAGAAATAATTTAGGATCACCTTGAATTTATGAACTGACTCCCTTTATACAACTCAGCCATAAATCTAGATTATTCATTATACATACAGAAATTTACTTATGAAATCCTAACATAATACCTGATACTATGCTACATTGTGGAAGACTTTACCTTAACCACAGGGTGAATCATAAAAAGAAGTAAGACTTACTCTGATTTTTATTTCCATAAGATGCTCATAAATTAAGCAAAACCACAGCCTGTCTTCAGACAACATTCTATTTTAATTTAAAATCAATACAATGGAATGTCACACGAGAGAACTATAGAAGAAAGTGGCAATAATAAACAAAGCAATACATTTTTAAAAGCCCCCAAACAACAACAAGCAGACAAAAAAACAGATTGTAAAGATCAACTCACCTGCTTTTCCTGGCAAGTCTTGGTTATGTACATGTGTATCTACTTGTAATATCAACTTTTGTCTAATGGTTGAGACCTGAGATATTCAGAAATATTTGAAAGCTAAAGGAAAGCTGATGAAAGACAGGATCCAGGAACATGTGGGATGGCTTTTGAACTTCACAGGCCAACAAATTTTTTTGTAGTACAAAGGAAATTACTTCCTTTGGCAACTCTTTACAGTAGGAAGTACGACTGATGTTATCATTATTCAAAGAAAAGGAAAGAAACATGAAAAGGAAATAAATGTGGCCAAGAAAATGTGTTATGTTTGAGTGCAAGAACCTTCAAGAATATTAGGGGTAAGCTGTGAGGCATTAGAAAAACCCAGGGCTATAACTTTGAAAACAAAAACCAAACAAACTAACCACAACAAAAATACAATTAAAAGAGTAGGGGGGAAAAGAGAGACATTAAAATAATTGCCTGACTTGCTGAGAATAACATTACTATTACTGAAACAAGCAACTAAAGGACCAAAAGAACAGTGCATAGGTCTAAAATTTGTTAGCAGGGAGAAAATTAAACAAAATTTACAAGGATGCAGTAGGCTTTTCTTACTGTCTGTCTGCAGTGAGGAAAGGAAAAAACAAGACAATATCATGTTTGTTTTAATTTTTAAAGGCAAGAACAATTAAACATCGCAGCAACGAACAGTGGTAGTCAAAAAGATTTCAGGAAGAAAATTAGACCTATTTTTACCATGGTGGGACTGTGAGAAAGATACTGATGACCACTAAAGTAATGAGATTGAATGTGGGAAATATTAAAGAAAAATAAATTTAAGATTAATTTCGTTAGAAGTGGATTTTAAATCCATGTAAAGAAGTAGGCTCATTCAGGGAGGACTTGCAGAATGAAACGAAATAGTAAATAATAGATATAAAGATAAAAAAGAACTGTAGAAAGACAAAGCAATAAAATTCCTGAGAGTACAGGATATGAGTGAGGAAAAAGCAGTGATTTTATCAAAAATAGAGAAAATTAGAATTGATTACAATCTAAAGAATCTGCACAGAAAGAAGTCATTTGAGACAATATAAGTTTTGATGACATAAACAAAGAGATAAGTTTTTCATGATCATTAAACAGTGACTACTTTATAATTAGCCAGTGATATCAGTAATCTCAGAATTTCCTCAACTTTTTTGGCAGTATGAATAGTAAGTGTAAAAAATGATGTCCTAAATGCTTTGAAAAACAGGAAACAGTATTACCCAAAAGTAATTGAAAATATATAAAAGAATTAAGAAAAAAAGAAAAAAAAAGTAAGGTAGGCATCTAAAATACAACTGGTAGAATAAAGACAGGAGTGCCAACTTCTCTCTGTTGATGGCCAAATTTTGTCTTAGGTGTACAAGTGTATAGTGTAGATTTTTAAAATTAAATTAGACTAATTTCCCCATAATTACTTACAGATCTGTTATTCTTCCCGCAACAGCAAATAAACAAAAAATAAATTTGAAAATTTAAATAACTAAAATTTCAAATTATTCTGAAGGGCAAATAAACTTTCTAAATCAGTGACTTAAATTTTGCCAAAAGTACATAAGAACAAAACAACTTTTGTTTTCCTTCTTCCCTCCCCCCATATCAATTCAAGGAACCAATTTTATGCAGCTCAATGGGAAAAATCACTTGGATTCAATTTCCTCAATTTGCAAACAGGGCTAAGCTTAAGCAAAATTATTTTTTCTGACAAATGAAGGTAAGTAATTAAATGAGAGTTTTCAATAGAATACTTGAAAGGTAAAATATCATTTTGGTATGGAGTCACATTTAGTATCAGTTATATACAGTGATCAACACATATTACTTCAATAAGTAGTCACATTGAAAAGACAAAATTTACTTCTCACTTTGTAGTAAGAAGTTGGTCCACTCAGAATTCAAAGGCCAGAGTATATAGTTTTTCCTTACTTATTTTCTATTTTTAAAAACTCACTTGATAGAGGGTCTAGAACTGGTCTATAATTTTATTCAATTTCAGTATGATGGATCAATTAGTCAATCAATAAATGAAGACAGTTCCAAGACACAAAATAGCAATCCAAAGAAAACCAGCAGTGGACAATTCAAATAATTAGTATAAACACATTAAAAAAATATAAAGAAAAGGAATAAAATATTTAGGGCACATACTGAGTTAGCAAACAGGGCTGAAAAGCCATAGAACAGTGAAGTGAATACTAGAATAGAAAATACATAGATGTGAGGGTTTGGGATTTTTTTTTTTAATAAAGAAAATCCTAGAAGAGATATAATTTTGTTCAACTTTCCAGAAAATTTCACATTATTACAGTGGTATTGGGTACCTCCCCAGATGACTTTTTTATTATTGCCATCACTACTATTCTTGTTTTTGTGCAGACTGCTTTTAATTTGATTACCACAGGACATAACAGAAAAAAAATAGAAAATGGAAGTCATATATGAGAAGATTTCCAAGGAAATATTAGGTGAATATATAGCAAAGCTTCATTTGCACATGAACTTTTTACCAAAAACTACGGGCAATTGAGCTACTCTACAATGTTGAAATGCAGAATACTCCTGTGAGCATTTCTTCCTCAAAGTAACAAACATATATATATATATATATTCATTTGGAATGTAAAACTTCAAGTTGATTACTGTATAATCAACCATGAAAGGCAATGATTGATTGAAATTTCCACACTTTTTCACACAATTCCTTTTATAATACACCTTTTGAATCTCTCATGCCCTCAATGATCTAATGGTGGTGAGATTCAGTCTTTGAAATTTAAACACTGAATTCAATAAAGTCTTCAGAATTGAGAACTCTTAAAATAAGGAAACAAATCCTATGCAACTCATAAAAGTGACACATGTAATATTTTATATACAGGAAAAATTTCCCTCTTTCATCTCTGTCTCTGCCTTATGTAAGTAGGTTGGTCTGAGACACCAGCTCCATTAAAGCACTCTTCCAAGGCCACGGTCATAAAACCATGACAGTGGAATATATGTCCTCTTTCATATTCATGCTAGATTACTTTCCTTCCACACCTTCATTCCACTTCCAGAATTGATAGTCTCATTTCTTTTATGTGGTATAGTATTATCAGGAGTGTAGAAATGTATCATATGGAATATAGAGAAGAACCTTTCCTTTCTTCTTTTTTTCCTAGACTCTGTGTTGTTTAAATTAATTTTTAAACTGCACAGAATGGTTCTGCATAAAAAATTATAGTAGGTATCAGTCCTATATAGAGTCAAAATAATCTGAAGAGGAGGAGTTATGGCTTGTAAATTTACAAGTAACAGCAGAGCTAAGTGAAGCTTTCTCACTTTTCATGAAAACAGACACCCTAGGTTATTGTGAAAAAGTGAAGTTCCATAGAACATAGTCTGATGAGTGTGCTCTGTTTTAAGACCAAACAAAACTTAATAATAATAATGATAATATTAAAATCCTTAAATCACCACTTCACTGCATCATTTTTTTTTTTTTCCATTTAGGGAGAACAGGAAGAATAACTGGTTTAAGGGTGCTTTCTTTAAAATTATGTTTGTAGTCACTTTGAGGTCATTATCAGGTCTAAAATGACTCATGCTTAAGAAGGTATCTCTGACTGATGCTACTGTAGTTTCAGGATATGTTGATTCACCTATAGATGTAATACACTAATATTTGCAGCACTGGCAGGGGGGAAAGGAGTGTTAGGAGAGATAGTGAAGGGTTCTTTATCTCAATGAGAAAGACATGAAAACAAATGGTTTAGTAAAAGAGCTACTTTAATAAGGGAGAGTAACAGGAATAGAGATAGCAAATCTTTTGTCTTCAGATGTCAATGATCTTACATTCATGCAGCATCAGACAGAGCCTACATGGATTTTTCCAAAGGTGTGAAACAGGAGAAGAGAGGTTCCTCCTGTTTGCTAATTCAATCTGTTTATACACAATAAAAAAAACAAAACAAAACAAAAAAACAACTCTATTAAGAAAGGATATTAATGTAGAACTTTTTGCTGCAACTCCATGCTAAGTGGAAGTTGCCTACAGTCCTCTGGTGTACACTGAGCTGACTCAATTTACCCTGTGCTCAAAGAGTCTGTGCAGCACAACACAAGCTGAAGACCACACTGGATGTGTGTGGTGGTACAGATGTTCCTTGACCACATCACGATGACAACACCAGCCAACATGGTTCTTGTTTGGTAACAGGACTGATGGGTCCAACATTGCTCTTGTTTCAATTGCAAGTACAGTGGGTTGGGACAACCTAACACTTTCTAAACTTGCCTGCTGGAGCAGTGAGTTGAGGCAATCTGAAACCTCCTCCTGGTACAAGTGCAGTGAGTTGGGACAATTAGGCACCTACCTGTATGTGGAACTCCTGCTGCCTGGATGACATACAGAGTACCCCTCCCACCTGAGACACAGCCTACTGAGAGTTCCCAAAGATCACCAGACAAAAATTATGAATACAATGGAGAAGTACTGGCCAAAGTCAATCATCTTGCAACTCTATAAATATTGATCCTAAAGTGAGACCTTTTAGAGCTGTCCAGGATCACAACAGGCTGCTACCTTCTTTCTTGACACAATTCAGATTGTCCTCTGACAGACACTGCTGAAGGAAAAGTGTGCTCTTAAGTGGGTTCTTCATTCAAAAACCCACCTGGACACTGTTCTGGTAAGTGGAGCCCCACATTCAGTGGTCATCCTGATAAGCAGGACACTGTTCTTATTTGATAAGGAACAGTGGCCAGCAAGCAAGGTCCTGTGGAGACAAAAGGTCTTCTAACAAAAATCCAGTATAAGGCCACTGAACAGGACGCATGTGCATAAATAAGAGTCAGTGCTTGGTCAACCTGATCAGGGAAGGTCAAGTGACCACCTGGACTCCCATGTTTCAATGACTCATTTCCAGAACATTCTTGAACCCAACATTGATGCTGTGCAAAGCATGCCAAGCCTTGCTCAGGCCAGGGAGCATAAAAGATGCAGATTCGAAACATCAGGTGCACACACCTTCCATCCAAGGACCACAATGTCATGCTGAGATTGTCATGGGATCTGAGGGTGGTGATATATTTTGTATGCCCTATTCCTTCTTTTCTTTCTTCATATCTTTCTCTCTCACTTTATTCTTGGCACATAAGGGTAACATAATTTCTGATTTTGTTAAGTTCTCTTGGTTGTGACCTGTTATTTTGAGACTATAGTTTTGCCAAGTTCTGTTCATTGTAACCCTTTGCCTTGAGAGTAATACTGTTGTGTGTTTCTTGACAAATTTTATAATCTCAACTCACTTTAAGTAAAGTTGTGTTTTGTATAAGTCATCTGGGTAATTGCCTTATTATAAGAGTACCACAAAGAGAATTTAAGAGGTTAATCTCCCCAAAAGGTTGTTAATATAGATTAACTAGAAGAGGGTTAACCCTTCCTCAGGGATAGTTAGAAAAGTTTAACTCAACCTGTGGGATTATGACCCTTACTGAGAGGGATAGATTTGAGAGGAGGACTGGATCTAACTGGCTCCTCCCTGTGAAGGAGTCCAGTTTGAGTCTCCCTGTATTGCCCCCCAGGTGGGACATGGCAAAGGGTGACAGTTTAAATGACTTGAAGTCCTTCTTTCTTCTGTGATGATGTGCAGCACAACGCATTCTGGAAGCCATGCTGGACACACAGCATGATGCAGCACGCTTGCCTGTGCTTGTTCAGTTTACTGTTGTGTGGGTCACTTATTCCTTGATGTACTGTTGTCCCCTGATTAGGATCACTACATTCTACCCCTCCATCCATGTACAATTTATCTTTCTTTTAGATATGATAAGCTACATATTACAGTAACAGCATACATGCTTCTCAAGCCCTGAGTACATGGCCCAGAAGAGGAAACAATTAGACTATTAGAGATCAGTAACTCCTCCAATACAACATGTTCTTCAAGGCCCCCAATTCACCATAGTACTACATTATACAATTATGCATAGATGTGTATAATAGACGTATATGGAGAAATTTTTATAGAAAATATAGCCAAGAAAAAGGTCCAATAATTCTGAAAAAATGTACGTCTGTTACTTGCTATTGATTTTTCCTAATTTTCTGATCATAGCATCCCAACTTCAGCAGGAGATATATTTCTTTTAAACTGAGTTGTGAGCATACTGTGAAGAATCTTCAGTAAGATAACTTTCTATGTATTTCTCTATTTCTCACTAGTATGTCTTGAGAGTGGTTTTAATTGAAAATTTATCCTCCCATAGGTTTCTGATATGGATACTATTAGAATAAGTCAGCACTAACAGAAATGATACAAGCATCTCAAGGTCAGACTGTGCAAAGGACAAAGCAAGAAGAGGAGAGATTCAATATGCTCTTATCAGTTGTTTGCCCACCAGTATCTGAGAGGTGTAAGGACAGTTTTATACTAGCAGCTAAAACCCTAACTATAGGTCAAAACTCCCCTGATAGAAGGAGAGAGCTTGTGAATAGTTTACATGTGGTCTCCCATGTAAATGTTTTTTATCAGGACTCCATGTGAGAGTTGCTCTGTAACTAAAGATAGAAGCCTGGTTATACTCATATTCATATATGAGTATAAAAAAAAAAAATGTCTTTACTCGAAGGAAACCAGAACAGTTAAGCTTTTTCTGATTTCAGATAGTTATTAAAATTCAGCAGAATACTTGCTTATGAATCTGCTTAGGTTTTGAGCTTGAATTTATCTGCCTGCAATCTGAATCATTTTTTCTTTTGACATATTTACACATTTTTCATGACAAGTAAATAATATTTGTATTTCTCTCTTTATATTTATTTTCTATTGCACATGAAGCAATTATGTGATATGGGTTGATAAATACTAAAAGAATATTTATCAAAACAGGAATGGAAGTTAGGTTTGCTTTTGTGTCAGCACAAATTATTTATTCTGTTTACAATAAATATTTTTGTCTCACCTGGGAAATCAAACCCAGACACACATCAATAGTCTAAATTGCAGTTCTAAGGAGGAAAACTCTCTGATCAATGTTCACCAAATAGAAGATAAAACGTTTTAAAGAATGTTAAGATTTTTTTTTAAATTTAAATATGTGTAAGAACTACCTTATTCTTAAAAAAAATGTTTAGTAATTCTAGTTTACATCATAAGGAAGGTAGGTCTTGTTTCTCTTACAAATCAGACTAAACATCTCTTCTCATATAAAGAGAAGACCAGACACAGAGATGGATTTAACATTTACTTATTTTTCTTGAAGTGTGAATCATCAGTTGTAATTTCCGACTGTCCTTGGCAAAATACTGTGGATTCTGTAACAACTTTTCTTTTAATAAGGATTTAAAGCTTTCATATCAACTGGTAAGACATAGCTCCTTTTTACCAGAGTAATTAATTTGGGTTTAGGTATATTAGGAGTAATATAGTACCTGATGCAAGTAAATCAGTCATGAATCGTTAATACACAAAGCCACCAGGACATTGCATTAATACATAAGTAACAGAAGACTCTTTCTTACTAAAAAGATTTCATTTGTCACATAAGTGCAATAACTGCTATTTAGTAAGCAGATAACGTTAAAATATGTTTCTAAACTTTATTTTAGGTGAAAAAAGCCCAAAGAAAAGAACTCGCTTGGGCTTTTTTTAATAAATCCAAGAGAAAAATTTCCATAATGGAAGACAAAAGAAGATGATCTGTGCTGTCAGGTTTTCACTCCATTAATTTGCTGTTTCAGGAGTGTGGGAGCATTTAGAAATCTTTACTTTTCAATTGAAATGCCAAGTACCATCTTATGTACTCTTAATAGGATTAAAGAGTTCATCATTCCCTCCTGCCTAGCTGGATAATTGTATAGATGTATTGTAATTAGCTGTGTGTCAGCGTTTGTGTCTTCCACAGATTAGGCTTTGTTTACTTAACTGGGTATTCTGTGTTTTGAGATTTGAGGTGGGGAAGTGGTTGACATGAAGTACTGTTTTTACTTGTAGCCTTAGAAGTAACAAAAACTTTACGTCAACTTTCAATAATTTTCCTCAAATCAACAATTCCATAAAAGTAAAGAAGACTCCTCTCTGCAATATACATGCAAGTAGAGGTGTAGAAGATCGTATGATACTTGTGGTTTCATTGCTGTAGCTGTGATGGTGTACTAACTATTATTCTGTTAAAGCAGATCACTTTCCCATTTATTGCTTTCTTACTTGTAATAATAACCTAAGTTTTCCAAAGGTAACAAGAGATTAATGTAAGAATGGCCATAGTTCACAATGTATCCTTTCTTTGAAAGTAGACAAAAAGAGCTATAAAGGGAAGACAGAAGAGACTGAGAGTATGCAATACTTTCCTTAAGTATTTCTAGCCTCCATACAGCTTCAGCTTAAAGGAGATCCTGAACTAGGCTTGTTTCAGATGGCATTGAAATTTAAATTTCAGTGAAAACTCATGTTCCATAATCAATCCAATACCCAAATAAGACTTATTTGTAAAAACTTCACAAGTTTTTTCTAAAATTGATGTTTTGTATGCCTTATTTTATATGCTTTATATGCACTTAATAAAATGGGGGCTGATGACAGGAAATGATAAACAGCATGGCTACATTTCTGAAAACAATTTGGTAATTTTCTATAAAGACAACCACAAACTAGTGTGATGCTTATACACATGTATATACTGCAGCCATAGTGCAGGGAAAGCAGTCTTTGCACTTAAATAAGAGAATTATTAGGGAAAGACCATTTTGCTATGGTCTCTTTATATGCATATGCTCCCTGGAAATTAAAATCACACAAACATATTAATATAATTTAATGTATTCATATAATATATAATGTTTTATTTAGAAATACCTGAAGACCAAATTAAACATATTCAAATAGTTAAAGAAGGAATTTATTTGATTTAGAATTAAGGCAGTTTCCCTTTCACTACCTGCATTAATGTCTGAATAGACTTTTAAAGAAATGGTTCTTATTCCATTTGCTAACCAAGAAAAGATGACCTTTGAAAAAGACAGTCAGTGGATAAGACAGCATTATATGATAAATGTTATGATGTATGAGACAGGGCAACTAAGGCCTGCTAGTGCCCCAGGACTTTGACACCATGATGCATCAGTGATTTTCCTGTGTACTTACCTTACCGTGCAGATTTAGTGCTAAAAGAAAGTTGGATTGTTTAATATTAGTATTTTCAATTACTCACCAGTTCCTTAAGTTACAGTCCTAATCCTATTCAATTTGTTTAGCTGACTAACTATATCTCTGAGCTGTTTTTCTAATCTGAACATTAAATCTCATCAGGGTAAAAGCTAACGGGTAATTAATGAAATAGAGCTACATTTCTTTGCATTTTACCAAAAAGAATGCTTTCACCTCGAGTTCTACAAATACAGGTTCTTAATGAGTATATACTAGTGTTTCTATTTTTTATATTACCTTTTTTTATATATATATTAAAAGTCTGTATGGAATTCCTATCTCACTCAAACATTCTAGTTTTCCAAATAACTAGTATCTTTTCAGTCTTCCCTTCTCAAAAATGTCTGTGGTGTTTCTAGCTAGACTCGCATCAGTTTTAAGATAAATGGGGGGAGTTTTAACTTTCCCTTCCAGAAAAAAGAAGAAAACAACCTGTGATGGGCAGTAAACCCCACTCCCTAACCCTATGTTCCACTGGGAGTGAGAAGGTAGAGATATTGTGAACAAAATAACTTGGGCCCATGAAGAAGGGAGGGGTGGGCTAAGGTTCTTAAGCTCTGGGTTTTGGTTTTCTTTTTGCATTATTTTCATTTGATTGATGATAAATTCAACTGGTTTTTTTCCCTAAGTTGAGTCTGTTTTATTCCTCATAGTCCTTGTCTTGATCTATGAGGTTTTAGGTGGATTTCCTCCTAGCTAACATGAAATGAGGATGGGGAAGTGAGCATCAGCATGGTCCTTTGTTATTGGCTGGGCCTAAAACATGAAAATAAGATACCAAAGAGAATGAATTGATAGACAAACAAACAAACAAACAAATAAAAACAACCCAGACAAAAAAAGTATGCAAAAAAAACCCCAAACACAAAACCCACCAAAAAGGCAACAATAAAGCAAAAATATTGTCATTGAGGCACTAGGCTCTGAATTTTCAAGTGACCACTTTTGAGTATATCACCTTGCGTATGCTGATTCCATTCAATGTACATGACAATAACATAGTTTAAATCTCACACACATTCTTCTGCAAATATATAGCCATTCATACTAAAAATTCTATGAATCAATGCTCAGGTTCCATACTTGTATCTTTAATGTTGTGATAGAATCATAGTCACCTGAATCATATGCCACGGTTTGTCCTCTATTTCCTCATATTGTCAATCACATCTAAGTTAACCTTCTACATGTATAAATTACATTATACTCAAACTTTTTCAGTTATTTCACCAGTGCTGCATGTCACAAAAAAATTTGAAAAAAAAATTCCTGAAACGAGAGGAGCATAGATAGCCACAAGAACCATGTTGCGTATTCACAGGAAAATAGTACAGAAACAAACTTGAAACATACTTTGCTTTAACAGCCCTGGAATTTTTTACAACATTTTCTGAAGTTCACAATGCTAAAGCATGGACACTTTCCTTGGAGATTACAAAGCAAACATCCAACCTGGCAACATACAGCCTTGTAATGAAGAGCAAATAAGAAAGAAAGATGGAATAGACCTAAAACTGTAAGACCCTGATGAGTGGAGAGAAAAAGAAAGAAAAAAAGATAGACAAATAAAAACTAAATCCATGTAGGTGATATAATTTGAGCAATTTGTCATCTGACAAAGTGTGAATGGGATAAAAATAATGTACTAGACACAAAAGTTGGAAACAAATAGGCTTCTAATTTGCTTTGTCATATGTTAAGAAATAACACATAATCTAAAGGAAATTTACATACTGCATAGCAAACCAAATCAAAACAAATGTTAGTATGAGTTTGTATAATCCAGTTCCATGTTTTTACTTGACCTATGTTTTATGTGGAATCTACTTTTATCTTGTCCATAATAATAATAGATCACTTCATTAGTATTTATATAAAAAGATAAATTCTATACAGTTAAATGTTAACATTAGTTTGTGGTCAAGAAATTAACAAGTTAGTATATGTATACTTAGTGCAATAATTCTTATCCTGTTGTCAGTTTTGGATGTCTTGAGTCTTACTAAAGTTCTGCTTGGTTATTCATGTTCTACAGGAACGAAAGAGCAACTAGGAGTAGGCACAAATTCACTACACTCTTCTGAGCACCAGCCATTTTGACTTTTTAAAAACCCCACAAAAATGCATATTTTTTCATGCTTTACCACACACACACTTCCCAATGTTAATTGACTGCATTAGTTCCAATACTGTTTGTTTCAAAGAGTAATTGAGAATTCAAATAAAATTTCATAACTAAAAAATTTGGGGTTTTTTGTTGTTTTTCTTTTTTTTTTTTTTTCAGTACCAATGTAACAATATTTCTCTGAACAAAAAGCATCATCTTCACTCTTTGATCATGGACAGACTACTGGATTTAGAATGATCTTGTTGCTATTGAACAGCCAATTGTCTTTGAGTGCTTTTTCCTGAGCAATTGCTGTTGATTTACAGTTTAATATGTTGTATGAGTTGTTGAAATTTTCTTGCATTGTAGAATACGTTGTACCTCACTATTATGAAATTCATCAGCCTTCATATTGACAAATAATAAGTGATACAAGCGTATATGTCTGAGAGGCCACAAATGAAAGATTTACAGTGTAAGAAAATGCTACGAGTACAGACACTTTTCAGGTAATAACCATACTTGAAAGACCACTTTACAAATGTTTGCATCTACTCTGCTATAAATGCATTGTAGCAAAACTGTAATCTTTTAAAAGTACCACTGGCCACATAAGTGAAAATTCATCAGAACTGAAAGGCAAGCAAAGTAAACAACTCTTAGTAAGAATGAATTGCGTGTATCAAAATAAAAATTCTGTTTTCCTAGAATTAGTGGTATTTTCTTATTTGAAAGTTTAGCTTATCTAAGTATTAGCAATATACATAAGTTCACAAACACCTGTAAGTATGTAATGCACAAGATTCATGTAAAGATAGTGGTAGTTTTTTGTGTAGTGTTTTAGAATCTTGTAAAACTAATGTTTGGGGGTTTTTTTGAGATGAAGGGAAAAACAATTTTTGCCTTTGCAGTTAAAAGACAAATATTTTTAATAAGTGGGGAGAACTTTTAATTAATTAATAGCAATATGGTTTGTTTATCTAAGATTCCATGAAAATACAGTTAATGGATTTAAACCATGCAAGTTTAATGAAAAGGCTCTAAAAGTCAAGGGTTACATTTATGTCTATGTCCACATTGCAAATAGATGTTAAACTCCTCCCAAATAGAGATAATTATTAATCATCAATAACATCTTACAGAATGTTTATTTTCTAGTCTAAAAGTAATTTAAGCCAATACTGAATAGCATAACACACCAGTGAAAGATGTTCTCTTTTTTTTCTGCTTAACCCATTGCCTTGATATGTTTGCAATTGCTAGCTTTGTAATCTATGAATCTTGGAAGGGGATTAAATATGGCTTTTTCCATGAGGAGCAGAAACTCATTGAAAACTATTTGGAAATCAAATTATACCTATTTAATACAGACTCAATCATAAGAAGTAGGAAATTTGGCCATGAACATCTATCTTTACACTATTTCCCCCTGTCCTTTGTCTGAATGACACCTGGAACAATTAAAGAACCCTGTTCACCACACATTGTGGAATTTTTCTTCAAACTGCATGAATATCCTACAGATCAATTGTAAAGGATACAGCATACACAATTCTGAGTACATTAGAAAGAGGCCTGGATTGTTCACTGAAAGTAACAGAGAAGACTAAGAAACTGTATCAAGGTGGTGTGGTAAAGGTAAGACAAAAGCTGAGACAGTAAAACTTAACAGTTGGAACTGAATAAACATTCCTTCTCCATAGCCTACTTGGTGATTCTCATATGCCCTTTTAGAATTACCACATTCTCATCAGCTGAGCACCTAGGAGTATTACATTTTATAGCTGAGCCAGATCTTTCAAGAAGAATGAAATGTTCTCTCACCCTCCTTCCTCTTGATATTATCTTATGCCAAGGAGAAGGAAGAAATAATTCCTGAAGCCCAGAATTGGTATAATGTTGGTATGAATCAAACAAGCATGATTAGCAAACATAGGTAGATAAATTTTTTTTTGTTAATGGCACTATCACAGACAAATAGATCATGGTATATAGAAATTCAGTTAATAACTTCTGTATTAAAATTATCCTCCTTTGTTTTGCTTATATTCAAGTGTACTTTGCTGGTGTTGGAGTGAATCTGATTACCACAGGGAATGACATTCATCTATGATTTCTATAGACACAAGGAACAATAGTGTAGTGCAATACCATTCATTCTCTAAGTCACCATTAATTCAGAAAATCATATTAATTTTTACTGCTTAAGAATAGTCTATTATGGAAAAATAAAAAAAAATAAAAATAAAAAAAAAAGCAAGTAAGTATTTAAAAAATCCTTGAAGGAATATATGCTTTATATCCTATACAGATTTTACAACATGTATACTTTACAACAAAGTAGGAATGCCTAGCAAATTATATACTCAATAGTAACTGTCAAATAGTCCTAGTTTTTGTTTTAAGACTAAGAAGACATAGCACTGTTAAATATGTTTTTGGTTCTGAGCAAATAATTCTTTTTTGACAGAGTAGAACTATTAGAGTAATATGTCCCCGATGCCTAAACTGCATCTAAATGAATAGTGCTGTCAAGCAAAGCAGAAGTCAAATATATATATTTTATTTCATCTCTGTCATCTAACACAGTATGGAATACAAAGTTAGTGTCTAATGTGGAAAATGTAGATCAAACTATAAATAACTTTAAAAAAAAGCAAAACATATAAAAATAATTTACAGATTGAGCAAGTACAGAACTTGCATTAATATCACAGTGCTGTTAAGAGAATAAAGGGAATCTAATTACATGGAAATATCCAGTTTGCAGATAACTTTCTTCAGCTTTCTTATGTGAAGTTTCTTAAGAGGCATACAAAGATGGTATAGACACTTTGTATGTCCAAACCACGCATAACCTCCTTGAATGTTTATACAATCATCAAACTCCTAGCAACAATGAAATACAAATCCAATTTCCATTAGTTTTCATTAAGGTAAGATTTTACCTGTGAAAATTCCTTATATCAGAACACAACTATATAAACTATTCCTGAAGAGGAAACCTGGTTTATATGTTTACTGGTTTGCTACCACTGTTTCTGAATTTTTCACAGAGTCACACAATGGTTGAGGTTGGAAGGGACTTCTGGAGTTCTTCTGCTACATTCCCCCTGAAGAAACAGGACTGCTTATGGCCACTTGCCCAAGACCATGTTTTGACGGGTTCTGAACATGTCCTAAGAACAGGGACTCCACACACCCCCTGGACAATCAGTGCCAATGTTCAGACACCCTCACAGTAAAAAAAGTGTTTTCTGATGTTCAGAGAGAAACTCCCATGCTTCAGATTATATCCATTGCCACTTGTCACTGAGCATCACTGAAGAGAGAGTGGCTGCACCCCCTTTTGCACCTTCCCTTCGGGTGTTTATATACATTGATAAGATCCCCTCTGAGCCTTTTCTTCTCTAGGATGAACAGTCACAGCTCTACCAGCCTTTCCTCACAAGTGAGATTCTCCAGTTTCTTCATCACCTCAGTGGCCCTTGGTTGACTAAGATATATGTGTATGTAAGAGTATATGTCTATATACTAAGGAGCCCAGAACTGGATACTGTACTCCAGGTGTGGCTTCACCAGTGACAAGTAGATGGGGAGGACAACAACCCTCCACCTGCTGAAAACATTACTCCTAATATACCCTAGGATACAACTAGCCTTCCTTGAGGCAAGGACACATCTCTACCTCATTTTCAACTTGCTGTCCACCAGTACACCTGGGTCTTTTTCTGCCAAGCTTCTCTTTAAATTGTGTGACTCCCACTACATATTGGTGCATGAACCTTTGCAGTTCTGGCAATGAAAGTGCTAGATAATCTGGCCATAGCCTACAGCTCTGAAATTATCAGGATTAAAAGACAGCAGTTGCAATTATAGGGAAATTAATGTCTTCTTCCAGCCTCTAGGGAACGAAGAATGAGACTGGGAACCCCCGGAGCTGAAGGTGACTCAAGGGAAAGAGAAGCAGTATCTGTAGCATGGGCTTCTCTGTAGCCATGAGCTTCTCAGCACCTGCTCTGAAATAAAAGTACCTACCTGGGCTTTAGGGAATCTGTAATATTTGCTTTAGAAACCTGGAGAACGTGGGGCTGCCATATGGGCTCCCAGATATACAGGTAGGAAGACAGACTTTAATCCCAAAATAGCTTGCAAGATAGACTTAGTAATAAAGTCCCAGTGTACACAGTTTCAGATTGCAGATGCTCTGGAGTTCCTGCAAGCAAGTAAACTCACCTGCGCTTTTGAAAACTACTTTGAAAACAATTTCAGCTTCTAATGGTATTCCTGACAGTTTCCAGTTATTCTTGTAAAATTTACTTATCTGCTGTTGACCTTTAAACAAATTTGATATTCAACTTTAAATACTAGCTTCTGAATATTCAGACTATATGTTTAAGAAGTTTATATTCCTCTATGTCATTACTCATCAAAATTACTGCATTGCACTTTGTAATTATATCTTATAAATGTGATTGCATGTATTTATACTAATTACACAATTACTGATAATTTCATGAATTATGGAAACGCACAAAGAGTGACTAGGCAAAAAGAAATAAACAAATCTCAAAATAAAAATGGCCCTAAGAAAGAACTGAGAATGTGAAGGGATTCTACACAAAGTATCTCAAATTCAGCATTTCCTTCCCAAATATTTTAGCATAAGCCAAATATTATAATAGTTGAATTCATGGTTAATTTGGGAAAAATGCGTGTACTGCACCTACTAAATTTCTTCTAAACAGAGTCTTCTTGGAGTCATACACTGCTCCAAAGTTATACATGGTCAAGCACACTTTAATTCTGTGAAACTGTAGCTGAAACTAATTATGTACCTATGTTCTAAGCACACAGTGATATTAAGCATGATATTAAGCAGCTGAAAAGCACAGAGGTTTAGTGCAAGGTGTCTCTTCCCATGCAAGGGTGTTGGAACCAGATGATCTTTAAGGTCCCTTCCAACCCAAACCATTCTATGATTCTTATAATGAAGCTATTATAAATAGTTCATATTTAATAACATGCTCATCCTATAAATGAACCAGGAAAAGGTGGCTTAATTTAATATTTAATTTTTTGTGTCACACCTACAATGATTTTGATAGAGATTAAATGTGAAGTAACACACTAGGGAACCAGGTCCTAGGTGTATAACATATTTTTTTAAATGAGGATACATTTTTATGGTGATGAAAAGTCAGAAAGATAATAACAACATGCTCCAAACTTACGGGATGACACAGTGTGTAGAAAAAAGAATTTTGGATTCTTGTGAAGATATTAGAACACTGGGTGAGTACTTCCAGTATGCTTACATAAAACAAAGAAATAACTAAACAAGCAAAGAGAAAACCCAAACAAAACCAAACCCAAAATGAAAATTAACCAAGAAAAAAGCAAGGAAACAAATAAACAAACAAAAAATAAAGAATCAAAAACAATATACCCCAAAACAACCAACAACTGAAAACTTGTCTTTTAGTATTTTACCATGTTATCACTATGCTTCACAGATTTCTGCATAGCAGAAAGGCTAGTAAGGCTAGTAAGGAAAATTATTACATATGTATTGCCATGAAAGATTTAAAACTGGAAAAAGGAAACAAAAAATTCATAAAAATTCATCAGTGAAGCAACAAGGGAACTTGCAAGTGATGCATTATGCTAGCAAATAAAAAGTCCAGTTTTATTTTCCATGTCTCCTCCTCTTCCAGGAAATCTTATGTATAGTCAATTCATTTTTGGAATGACTTTGCATTGCCCTGCTCTGTGCTGCACATGCCCAGAACCACCACTGTGGGAATCTCTCGGAATGACCTTGGCCCAGGTTCATGTGCAGCTCATAGGCAGGCACTGTCTAATGAAATTCCTTCCATTACGGTGCTTTCTGAAGTGTTTCATGGAAAGAGAACTTTTGTGGAACTTTCTGAGGTAGATGTTCCTCTGTGGTTGGCAATGTTGCCAGCAACGTTGGAGCAAACATCTCATTTTTTCTCTGTGGTTAGCAATGTTGAAGCAAACAACTCTCACACAGTCTCGTATATAAAAATATTTTTCCCCTGTAATAATGATGTTTGAGCTATCTAATCAATGATCCCTTACAAAGGGCTGGGAGAAATGTCTCATGAGGAATGGCTAAGGACTTTGGGCTTGTCTAGTTTGGAGAAAAAGACTCTGTGAGGTGCGACCTTATTGATCTTTACAGCTTCCTCAGGAGGAGCAGTAGAGACAAAGGTTCTGATCTCTTCTCCCTGGGATCCAGTGACAGGAATCAGTCAACACCAGTGTTCTGGAATGGTTCAAAGCTGTGTCAGGGGAGAGTTTCGACTCCACATTACAAAGCATTTCTTTACAAAGAGGGTGGTCAAACTCTGGAAAAGTCTTCCTAGAGAGGTGGTTGGTGCCTCAAGCCTAGTGTTTAAAAGGAATTGGTTATACCCCTGTATTTGGCACTGGTGAGGCCACAGCCCAACTACTGTGTTCAGTTTTGGGCCTCTCACTAAAAGAGGACACTGAGGTGCTGGAGCTTGAGGGTGACAGAACACTGGAAGAGGCTGCCCAGTGAGGTTGTGAAGGCTCCTTCTCTGAAGACATTCAAAACCCAGCTGTACGTGTTTCTGTGTGACCTACACTAGGTCATCCCGCTCTGGCAGTAGGGTTGGACTCAATAATCTTCTGAGGTCTCTTCCAACCCCTAACATCCTGAAATTCTGCAAATAAAAATGGTGAAAGGTCTATATCGTAAAAAGTTGTATGAGGAGTGGCTGAGGGAACTGGGGTTGTTTAATTTGGAGAAAAGGAGGTTGAGGTGATACCTGCTTGCTCTTTACAACTACCTGAATGGAGGTTGCAGTGAGGCACGTCTCTTCTTCAGAGTATAAACTGACGGGATAAGAGGAAATGGCATCAAGTTGTGCCAGGGGAAGTTTACATTCAATATCAAGAAAAATGTCTTCACCAAAAGGACTTTCAGGGACTGGAACAGGTTGCCCAGGGAGGTAGTGGAGTCGATATCCCTGGAGGTATTTAAAAGATGTGTAGATTACATGCTTACAGACATGGTTTTAGTGGTGGAATTGGTGGTGTTAGGTTAGAAGTTGGACTTGATGTTCTTAAAGGTTTTTCCAAAATTAACAATAAATTATTTTATGATCCTATGCATAATAAATTTAATGCAAGTTAAAACATAAAATTTTAATCAGGAAGGAAATTAGCAATAAATGGCTATTTCTCCCTTTTGATTAAAAGTACTGTTTCTCAGTGTTTTTGCTCAAGGTGAATGAAGGATTGTTAATTCTGGAAATACTCTTAGATGTTTTAATTATTTTTAGTGCTAAAATAATGAAGGATTAATTAACTGGTTACTCTTTAACTAGGTCTGCGTCAAGAATGTTATTTGATAACACTAAATGTTGCAAGTTTACACTAATATACCAAGGATTTAGTGTAAGAGTTAAAAAGCAGAAAAGTATTTCTTAATAATACCATATTTTCAGAAGATGAATTGCTGAATTCTGGGTCAGGGTGGTACTCATTAACAATTCCTGACAAAAAAAGCACAAATCTGGGGAATAATCTGGCTAAAGCAAGGCGTGGGATCACTGGCAATATAGGAAAGTCAATATTTTTGTTCTTTCTCCTACAACAAAGACAACATTTAAAATGAAACTGAACAAAGCTGAAGCAGTAGACAAAGGAGGTCACAACATACACCAGAGAATTGAAAATATGGTCCTTATCACCATAACCATTTCCTGCTAGCAGCAAAAGATTAGAGGAGTGCATGAAAGAGATCCCTCCATCTAATACCCACTGACAGAAAAAAGAAAAAGCATTGCTCAGCTGTGAAGTGTGATTTGTAACAAACACAAAGAGAAGTGAAAAAAGATATATGAAAGGCTTGGCTACAGACATTAGCAGTGTTATAGATATTGCAGTAAACTAATGTAGTGTTGCTTAAGCCATGACTGTCACAACAGGCAAGATGAGGTTTATCAGGAGAGGCAATAGCTGTTACAAGACGAGCTGGTATAATTTCAAAAAAGAAGACAGATCTGCGAAATTCATCATATTAGTAGGAGTCTGATGAAAGAATCCTCCTCTCGGTCATATCTTAGGAAACTATTAGTCTACCAACTACAGACACATGGACAACTATTTCTGAAGCCTTTCTCCTCCCACATGATCTTAGAGCTTAACTTTATTTTAAAAATATTCCTGGCGGTTACTGAATTACTGCATCCCTATGTAAGTCTGAAACATGTTAGCTAGCTCTGAAAGACATGGAATTCCGTATCTTTTAATACAGGTTCTAAAGTACAAGTAAAAGTATTGTTATGGTTTATGGGGTAGAAACTAATTCTGTGGCAGAAGACAAAAGAGTTGGATGACCTCAGTATTCCCTCCCATTTTCTATCATACCCTATAAAATGTCAGAAGGGTAGGAAAGTTGGGCCTAGGCTTCTTTTGGCATAGCAAGCTCCTGGTTCTCTGTCTTCAGTTAGCCATGTGCTCTGCAGAATCTGACTCCATCTGTTGCTGAGAACAGCCCTGGCCCTTTATCCCTTGTTGACTCTGCCACAAGAGACCTTTGGACTCTTATGTCAGCTACCATTGACATTGGGTCTTGTGTATGTGTATATAGATATGTATTTCCTACTTATTACTATCCCTTCCATGTTCCATTAAAACTCTTTGAGTTCTA
Source organism: Phaethornis superciliosus (assembly GCA_023637945.1). Lineage (NCBI taxonomy): Eukaryota > Metazoa > Chordata > Aves > Apodiformes > Trochilidae > Phaethornis > Phaethornis superciliosus. The sequence continues at coordinate 102,190,110 of JAJQWJ010000001.1, forward strand.
ATTTCCAACTTTGAAGTCTCTCTTCATTATTTTTCTTTTATCTTCCTCTGGGAGGGCTGAGGCTGTGTAACAGAGAGCCATTTTGTTCCCTGTGTGTTTGTTTGCCTTGGCCGCTAAATGTTGACAGGTATATAAAATATGCACCTTTGGTGAAAGCATACATAAGGCAGGTTTTATCTGAATGTACAGGTAGAAGTTCTCTGTGCTTTTTGTAAAGGTCTTCAAACTCAAATGGAAAACAAATTTTATCTGCTGACCTGCATTAATTGTTTTATCAGACTTGTATTCAGATGCAGGCATATTTATTAGCAGGCTCATTTACTGCCGCAGAAGCATAAGAGGCTCTTGAAGCTTCTTTGAAGCAGAAGCTGAAGAAAATGTTAGTAGATAAAGCAGATAAATTAAGCCTCAAGAAAGAACCTCAAGTTATACAGATGAGCAGAGAAAGTACTTTTTAGTACTAAGTGCATTCTCTTAAACAATGCAAAAGTGATGATATACTTACTTCCAGGTCAAAAAATCAAAACAAACAAACAAACACTCCCCCCCACCCCCAAAAAAAAAACCAAAAAAAAAAAAACAACACAAAACCAACATCTATAATACTAATAATAGTCAACTCTGGATAATAAATAGTATTTATGTAATATTAACTAAAGGAGAACTAGGTTACTAAATAAGAAATTATGAAGCAAACACGTAAATTGTTGCTTTGAAACAGACATCACTTAAAAGAGCAGACTGTCACGAGGTAAACCTATGATGACATTTAGGGACATGGCAATAAAATCATAGCATAGCCAAAGCTCATTTATAGGTGCCAAATTGAGTTATTTGATTATTGGTGCAACAATGTTCCCTTTCAGTTTATTTTTTCCTTGAGCTGTCACTGTCTTAACAGAAGTAAGGATGAGGAAGATTGACCTCTGCCATTTTCTTGATCTTCATGTGGTAGGAAGATATTAGCAAAGACTAATTACAATGTTTTGCACAAATCATTCAATTAAGGATTCAAATATTTCTGTTCTCTGTAGGAAAATATATATCTATAGGAGAAGAAAATTTCTCAGGAATTATTTACAGCACCTTTCCTTACTGAGACAGAATATAATGTTATAGTTGCAAACTTTATGTATTTTTCTGTTTTCTGAAATAAAATCATTGGTTAAGTATTTCCACTTTGTATATTGTTTATGAGATGCCATAAAATATGCATGTAGCATCAATCAAATATATACGTAATGGTAACCTGGACTTGGAGTGTCAGCTTCATCTTAAATGTGCATTAAAAATTACTTAATCAGGAATCTAGTCTGTATCACTTTCCTTGTTTTTAGCACTATGATATCTGTACTTCAGATATTAAATGGAAAAAAGGGCAGAAGAGGGGATGTTCTAGTTTATTTTGGATAGGTATGTTCCTTATCCACTATAGCCTCTCATTTTAAGCAATATTTAAAATTTACAGCTTTCATGTATTGTTCAAAAAAAAGTTAATTATCTGACTCAGTCTCATTCAGGCAAATAATTCAAACTCATCTTTGCATTAGTAAGACATAGAACTCATGCCCATTGTACCCAAATGTTACATACACTCATGACTTGGACATTGTGTAAGAAGGCTTTTGAAAATAATTGAACATTTAAAAAATGAATGCTAATTCAAATAACTTATGTTCAGAATAGTACTGATCAATGACCCAATCAGAATAGAAAGCATTCAGCAGAAAGGACCCAGTGCCTATGATATACATTGTCTTCTTTGATCAATGCCTGAATCATCTATTAAAATCCAATACTTGTAGGTAGAAATTGCAAGTTATTACTATCTGAATGCTATTTGAAGAATTATATGGAGCTGATAGAAATCTCAATGCCCGGTAGCTGTGTTACAAGTATCTATATAACAAAAGTCATCATCACAATTGGCATTTCTATGGCTATTTCAGGACAAATATTTGCAAAAAAATTGAAATATACCAATTCTGGAGGCTTCTAGCTGCAGCAGATAGTTTTTAAGATAGTTTTTTTAATCTTTAAGATTCCCATGTCACTGTGATTAACATGGCTTTATTCCTGATCAATCTAGTATAGTGATTGCTGGTGCATTAGCTTCTAAAATGTCTAAATATGCTTCTTCTTAATGCTTTACTCTCACAAGGTGATCTTTATGTGAACAAGAAGAAAAATCAATCAGAGAGCATGGAAAATCACTAGTCATTTCTATCCATGATGAACCTTTCTAGGGAGATACAAACCCGATAATTTTCCTTACATAAAATGCACTTAAAACATAAAATGCACTCTTACAAGATATATGATGTTCCTTCTTTATGAAGGATCTTCAAAAGTACCTATGGAGCTGACACTGGCACTGAATATTGGAACTATTCAATCCCTCAAAACTTCCTCAGAAAAGGTAGATTTTCAGGTTTGGAATCCTTGTAGCGTAATGGTCATGTTAATGAGGAGCAGTATGGAAAACAGGTTTCTATTAGCTTTTGTGATCAAAGTGTCAAAGCAAGTTAAATATTTAAGAAGAACTAAAACAAACCTGGTAAAAAAGCATACAATTAAAGGATGAGCATAAGACCTACAAGAATAGATTAGGTTTCTGCTTTTGCCGTTGGCCATCTAATACTGTTTGGATGAGATATTTTGCTGAAAAATGTACAGGTAGCAAACATTCATCTTTTATCAGATTAGGTGGATGCGAGGATGCAACACAGCCCAGGTAATACCAAAATATATGACTTAGCTGAGAATATAAAATGAGGTAACACAGTGAGGTAATACAGTTCTAGTATAACTTTTACCCTTAAAAGAAAATCAAAGGAAAGACTCCTTTTTGTCATTGTAAATCTTAGCCATTGTGAGCATCTCAGCCCTGAATTATCCAACTAGAGGCTCTGTTGAGAACTTTCAAAAGTAAACTTTTCAGATTTCATTTATTAATATAATCTATCTTCTCTTCTGCTTTGCAATTTTTTGGGTAACCTACAATGATAATTTCAATCTTGCCAGTTCAGATTTTTCTTCATTAAAGGTATGAATAGGAATTGGACACTTACATTAGGGCTCTAAACTGAAAATACTGGAAAGTATTTTAGAGGATAATGTAAACTTCAGCTTGGTAAATTTTGTAATATTAATTTCTATTATTTCAATGAGCTATGTTTTCTGATTTTACTGGTAACCCTGTCTCCATAAGGTGACAAATTGTTTTGAAACTCACAATGATGAATATTGTTTCATAAAAACAAAGCAATCATGATGCATATAATTCTGAAGAATCATTCTCAGTAAAGATTATAGGACTACTAGTAAGCCTTTAATAAATACTGTGATATTTCTAGAAAATCCCAAGCAGCATTTTTTCCTGAAGAGACAGAATGGTCTTAGTTTTTTTCTCCCAATAAAAGTTGCCTTCTGATCACAAGCAAGCCAAAAACAAAAATCCAGGCTACAAACTGTTTGGTCCTACTTCTTAATCTACTCATAAGCAGATAAATTATTAAAAGAGACATAAAGAAAAAAACGTTTTAAAAGCAAGAATTCAAAATTCTGAACATGAAAGGTAAGTGTTAATCTAACTGGTAGAACAAAAATATGCATAAGAGTCTAATCAGCATACCAATTAAAACTGTAAGTTGATTGAAACAGAATTAAAGATGTATAAAAATCTTAAACATCACAGTCTAAAACCAGTAAGAAATCTGATACAAATTTGAGGAGAAAAAGAAAAAAAAAAAAAAAAAAAAAAGAAAAAACCAAACAAATATACAGTAAATGTCAAGAAGCACTTCTACATGCAGTTGGCTAACAAAAAGGGAAAGTTTGTTGAGAGAAATGCATCAATGCAATCAAATAGGAATTAGATATGGATATACAGAAGTAGATTAAATAGCAATCATGTCTCATATTTCCTCTTTTATGAAATGGAAGTACAAATCAAACTCACTTTCACAAAATTCCACAATTCTGCATTTCTTTTTGCTTCTTCTGTCACTACGAGAAATTGATTCTGCTGATTTAGGAACGTACCTAAAAGATGCAAATACTGAGTTTGAAAGCAAAATTGCGTGCTTCAACAACAAATGCAGTTACAGTATATATAATAGGAGTGCAATCATGAAGTTTCAGGTAGTGCACCATATATTGCATTATGTATGCTAACATGCATACATACACATACACTGAATTTTTAGACAATCAGTTTACTAGAAATTGCTTTTTCTCTAAAACTGACACTATCAGCAAGAATAAATAATGAAATTCCTTCCAGACAATATGGTGTCTTGGTGTTATTGCTGTCAGTTACTGAATGGGACCACTGAGATTAACTACCTTCTGAAATTGTTCTCTGTGCAGCGAAACCAAATCAAAGTATCATTTTCCAGTTAGTGTCAACAAGTTTGTACATACTCAGTAATAATTTCAGGGTACTTTGTGTAAAGACTGTAGAAGAATAAAAGTTTTATCCCCATTTTAAGACTATGTGTTTTAAACTGTGAATTTTGAATAATGATACTTCTTTCCGAATTTTATCTGCTGTACTAGCAATAGTACTCACATTAAATTTTAAACAAAGTTTTAGGGTGTATGACAAGGATAGTTGAATTAGCATTTCTTGAAATATTATAATGACATGTGGTCAGCAATCTTCACTGGAAAAAAATATTAATAGAAATTAAAATGGAAAAAATAAAATTATTAATAGAAAAAATATCTCAGGCAAAATTATCTCCATAAAAATTAATTAAATTTTCCATTAAAAACAGGTAATGGTAGTAATTTGTAATAAAACAGTTTGACCTTATTTAGACATCATCTTACGAAGCATGTAAAAGTTTCTTACAATTAAATAAAAATAATCAAATCTGATTTCATTGTAGTTACAGTTATTATTCTTTCATTATAGTTATCAAAGAGAGGACTTTTAATGGAAACCTTGTAAGAGCTCTCAGTGTATTTTATTTATCAACAGAAAATATTTTTTTCCATTTTTTATTCTTAAGAATACAAAATCTGGACACTTTGTTTAAGTCTGTAATGGTCTGAAAAATGAAATGAAAGACTAACTCAATTTAGAAAAAAGTTTATAAATAGACAAAACAATTAAGGCCTTGTCCAAATAGAGGAACTAACTCTAAGAATAAGGGGCATGACTTCCCATCACTTTGCAAATATGTATAAAGCCCTGCACGAGGTGCTTTCACCAAAAAAAAAGTTTAGTCTGTATAATTTTTTTAAAAACCTAACACAGTAACATTAAGCACAGACAAATTAGTAAATAGTAATGTACAAGATATTTCCACCGTATGATAAACTACTGACATGTTTTAATTATTCCGAAAGCAAAAATTTCAGAATTTTAGTGATCTTGTTGGTTTTTTTTTTTAGGTGGTAGATATTTTATGTCATTTATAATTTTATTTTTTATTTCAACTGTATGCTTCACTGAATAAAGAACAGACTTTTTTCTACTCATTGTATAACATTCATTCCACCATTTTTCTTTTATTTCCTTTCTTCTAAATAATTTTGTAAAAGAATAGATCAAAATTTATCTTACTCCTAGAAAACATGTAAAATTAAAGTTTAATGGAAAGCACTTTCTGAATATGCTCAATGCCTCAGTACTCACAAGAGTAATCTGATTTAATTTTTATGGCATTCATTACAGACTCTTTATAAAAAAGCTGTACATGTGAAAAATAAGAAATGCTGATTCATACCTTAAATTAATTTCGTTTCTGTTTTATATCCTTCCCTACACAGTGAGGAATAAAACATTGTAATCACTAAGTTTTTCACATAATTGAATATTATGATTTAAAGACAATCATGCACACACACAAGGACAGAGTTGCTCAGTCAATGCAAAACCTGCCATTTTCTAAGCTACAGGTGCTTTGGTTTGCAACTTCATTTTGCAGCTCTTATTATAAACATCAAAATTTATCTTACTCCTAGAAAACATGTAAAATTAAAGTTTAATGGAAAGCACTTTCTGAATATGCTCAATGCCTCAGTACTCACAAGAGTAATCTGATTTAATTTTTATGGCATTCTTTACAGACTCTTTATAAAAAAGCTGTACATGTGAAAAATAAGAAATGCTGATTCATAGCTTTAAATTAATTTCGTTTCTGTTTTATATCCTTCCCTACACAGTGAGGAATAAAACATTGTAATCACTAAGTTTTTCACATAATTGAATATTATGATTTAAAGACAATCATGCACACACACAAGGACAGAGTTGCTCAGTCAATGCAAAACCTGCCATTTTCTAAGCTACAGGTGCTTTAGTTTGCAACTTCATTTTGCAGCTCTTATTATAAACATTGAATGAATGTTTCCTGTACAACTCTTGATTTCATTCAAGAGAATTTATCTTACATTTATCATAGCACTTTTCATCAGAACAAAAGGTCTTGAAACATTTCACCACTGCATCAAAAATGTCTATTCTTTATTTACAAGAATAGCTATCAGAGGCAGTGAAATATTTGCAAGCAGAGAGTTAGAGATGCTCCACTTCAAGGTATATGAGTTAATCAAAGGGATGTGGTTCTATTTGGTGAGTGAAAATAGTGATACAGAAGTAAAATGTGGTGAAAGTGGAAGATATGAAGAGAAGCCCATGTTGAGTTTTCATCAGTTCTCCATCATTAAAGGGTGCATTTTTTGAAGGCAGCACTTCCTTCCAGTGCTGCACAACATATACCAAAATGCGAAATTTCTCAAGTCATTGATTTTATGTTTTGGTAAAAACTTGCTGAGTCTAAGAATTAGCAAATTATTTTGGCAACTTCAGTGTCTTTTTCCTGGAAGAGGTAGAAGAGAGAATTTTTTAATGCACTGAACAGAGGTTAGAACTTTTTTATTTAGTGGAACACAGAAAAAGTAATTTTATGCCAAAGATGTGCTTCTGATAAATATCTGACACTAATACAAACAAGGTATTTTTTTGCCCTTAAGACAATTTAAATAATTCTAATAAGATGAAGTTGCAATAAAACTAGATATTACAAGTAAATACTAACTCATTTTACATTACTCTGCCACCAAGTCTGAAGCATTGAATTATTTTAAAGAGATGAAATACTAATTTGCATTAATAAGTCAGGCAAACTTGTATCATATTGGTTTGAAATTTCCTTACAAATTATTTACAAATGTCTAACAACCAGAGGTTGAAATTACGCTAGTATAATAATTTGCTATCTTATTCATGCAGAAGACAGTTATTAATGACTTCCATTACTGCAGTTAAAATGCATAAAGTCAATCTTATTTATGAACTTGAATGTACCAATTTTCCATGTTTAAGTTACCACGTATAAAAGTGAGGGATGAATTAAAATTTAACAGAAATATGCTTGAGTATTAATATTTAAAATCACAAGAGGATTATAATGTTGCAGAGACAACAGAAACTTTCTAAACATCTGTTTATTATAATTTTATTGCTGTGTCATTACTACAGACACAGAAGCAGAGGTTTTTCAGGGTTTTTTTAACAATAAAATTTTTGTTATTGTATGAGATCTTTCCTAGTTCTTTATCTTTAATATCATGTTAATTACCTGAAGCATCTCCTTCTCTCCTTCATCAGAAACTTCAAAATTACTTATTTGACCACCACTCTAACAGCACACAAAGTATTTTTTCTTCCTCAAAATATGCAAAACTGTGTAGCACATTCTCAATTTAACTCCATCCATATTGAGTGAACTTGTTCTTTTTCCAGCCTGAAGAAACCTTGCTGAGTTGCTGAAGTCAAACAGCTCTTTTTTGTTTTCCCAGTATGTCACAAAGAGAACTGATTTTGCTCTGTATTTGTCTCTGATTTTAACGTTGACTTTAATGGGTCAATACATTCAATCACTTTCAGATTCTTGGATAACTGAACTTTGAATTGTTGAATGTTGGACGCCAATGCCTAGCTCATACTGTATTACATATGCCTAGAAATGGTGAAAAATTAAAATTAATAATATGAAGTGGGTTTTAGTAGCTCTATAATATATATATATTATAACTGTAACTGTATATAAATATATAACAACTATATGATTTATAACTAAACCATATAATACATATTAAATATTATATATTAGTATAATTAAATAATGAATATAACTATATACAGTTATTTAATAAATTTTTCAGGAAGAAGAACTAACACATTTCTAAACAGCTGTGAAAACTGAATTCAAAATACATACTCTCATTAAAGAGAATGATTTTTAAGAAAATATGTACAGATTTATTCTAAGTTTGATTTGATGGCTATTGCTTTGTGTAATAATTTAAAATCATATGTAATACATTACGCATTCATCATACAATTGCACCTAGCTCTATTTAGTGTTGAACACCAAATGATCTAAAAAATAAGTGACTTGGTAGCTCAGTCCTACATATATTCTGCATTGGAAGTTGTTTTTCTCACTGTGAAAAATACATGATATTTGTCTTTACGTTGTTATTTGACAGCCTGCCACATGTTTTGAAGACAAAAATAACTGTTTTTACAGTTTTTTATCCTGGAATATTTTACAGTTTTTTATCCTGGAATAAAGGTTCAGCTTTTTCAAAAATTTCTTTGTGTGGCTCATTTATCATCATTTCGTCTCATTTGCAGATAATGTTGTCTATGCTTAAGGGGAAAAAAGGAAACTTAAGTCACCAACTTTAAAGCATCTTAATTACATATAGCTACTCTCTAATAAATAAAACAATAGTAGAGTCAAACAAGTTGCTTAAGTTTTGATTTGCAGGGATGGTTTTCATTGAGATCTATATTACATGCATTTTACTGCTGTATATGTCATTCAAGGTTATTTGAAAATGAATAGTTGTCATAGCAACTCAACTTTCACAAACTCTGGGCTAATATTCCATTAGGAGTATCAGGAGTCTAGTATGGAATCAATGTAACCAGGAGCAGCATCAACCTGGGAGCAACCCAGGTTGAAGATTTCAAAACATAAAGGTCTGAATTCTCAGCAAACCTTTCAATTTACAAAATTAAAAATATGAGGCAAAGATAGCGTTGCATTGTTTTGTAATTTAATTTTGATGTTATCACAGGCTGTTCTGAGTATTGTTTTAGGGAGTCTCCTTTTTTTTTTCCCTGTAATTAAAAGCACTGAATCAAAAACTCAAACCAAAGAAAGAAATAAAGAAAGAAGAAAGGAAGAAAGAACATTTGTAACTTGAAGAAGTATCTATCCAAACAAAACATGCATGTTTTACCGTGTAAGAGGACTAAAAGTAGCACCTTTTCAACATAAGAGCAGATGATAGCTTGTGATAAATGATGAAATTTTTCATAATACAATGTTTTTTCTCTGAAAATCTAACTTGGTCTCCCTTTTCTTCATTTATATACTTATTATCAATAGTTTACCTCTTTCCCTTTCATATGTTGAATCCTTTATGCTAGCCAGGAAAATTTTTGTGTGCCTGTTCTTAAATAAGCAGTTGTTTGATTTTGTATTTGAGCATTTTGGTGCAATTTTCCTGCACCAAAGAAGCTTCAAGCATGCTAGCTATATTATAAGACTAACTCAGAACGGAGAAATAAATTAATTGGATCAATACTGCAGTAGGTAATACCATGCTGTGTTAAATAAAAAGAATCCTTTGAAGTGATTAAAAAAGTCACAAGATTCTCATGCATTCTCATGCATGTGTGCAACTATTTAATTCTGAAATTCCTTAGGCAGAGATTTCTTGCGCGACTTTATATTATTCCTGTTGCACCAGGATGCCATTCATACCTTACTCAGTTAACCTAACATTTTCTCACATTTTCTTAAAAAGACTGCCACTCCTGCGTCCCTAATAAATGCAAAATTTTAAAAATAACGAATCAATGTACCCTTTTGTATTTTTTCATTTGCTGGAATGGCTACATGGAAATATTAGGAAGCAAAAACAAAAAAGAAGTCTGTTAAATATGTACAAGTAAAGCAAAGAAGAACTATCAAATATTCCTTGATATTTGCTGAAGAAAAAGATAGATCCCTTGATAAATCCAGTCTAAATGTGAGAACTCATTAAATCTTCAATGAGCATTCATTATGGTAAGAACTTTGCATCAATAATTAAAGCAGTTTGTGATTTAAGAGAAAATAACTCAACTGAATTTTAATGTATTGTGTATATACGTAACAATGGCTAACGGAGACAGATGTTAGTAGATATAACAGATGCTAAATGATTCTCTTTTTTATAAGAGATTTATAAAACACAAACAAAATTAAATGTCAAAATGATAGAGCTTCTCTCAGTTCAGAGATACTAGTCTCCCTAAACTCATTAAACTGGAAACAACATCCATAACAGGTGTTCATATAAGTGGGATTTAAGTTTACATTATTGAAAACAATTGTACTTTTTCACATACTCAGATATTCCAGTATGTCTTTCAATTTTGTCTAAAATGTTAAATGTGTATTACATTATGTGTGATATTTTATACTAGATTATTTAGGTCAGTACATAAGTAGATGATGTGCTAGCTTCTTATCCATCATTTATTTAGATACTAAGTTCAAAAATACCAATGTGCCATCAGTAATAACACTGTCCTCCCACCCGTAATGGTTAAGAAATTTATAAATACTGGGGAGATAAAACTAACCTAATGCATCTACAGTGACTCCCAATCTTTATAGTAGTACTAGAACCATGGTGATTCGATAGAATGAATAAATATATCTAGAGTAGACAAATTCAAAACTAAGTGACAAAAAAGGGGGGGGAGGAAATACCTAATAATTAGTGGTATACCAAATTCTTTTATAATGATATTATTTTTCCACTACAAGACAACTAGAATTACTGTCTCATGTATTCAAACAGGTCTTTGATTTCTGTTCTCTTCCATAGATAAAATTGTGTAGTTTTAGGTCCAAATACCCCATAAAAGAAAAAAAACTTCCAGGTTACAGAATTCATCAAGGAATCATCTGCCCCTACACTGAACCACAGAAGTGTATAATGTGGAAGTTGCTTAAGTTTTGTCTATAGCAAGGGAATGTTTTCCTTACAGTACCTGTTATGTGTGTCAACACTTCAGTTGGATCTAACACCAAAAGCTTTCTTTTTTATTTAATAAAACATTTTATTTAAATTCCTCATGACAGGCTAAGATTAGAAGACAAAATAGGTTTGTTAATGCATGAGAAGGAAAAAGAACAGTGAGATAAGCAAAAGATAAACTACAAAAATGGTTTACAGAGAACATTTATATTTACTCTAGCTAATGAATCTACATTGACCATTCAATTTGTAGCTGATTAATAGTATACTGTTTAAAGTTGTCTTACATTTTAAAATAGTTTTTGTAGTAAAAAAAGAAATAACAAAACTTTAAAAATATATTGGCTTCTTGAAAGCAGGAAATTTTGATTAGATGTTACATTAAAACCCCCTGTATTTCTGGTTTATAGAACTTAACATTTTTCCTAGCCACAAGGTAATTTAATGAGAAGCCTTTTTCAGGTTTCAAATAAAATTCCAAAACAGAAAAAAAATATTTGTTGTATAGACAGCTACAGCACTCATCTATACGTACATAAATAATTTTAAAACTGTATTTTAATATTTTTTTTTTAATTAAATGTTATTCTCCATATTACACTAAGCCATCAACACTTGTGAGTATTCTTAACCTGTTCTGTTCAGATATTTCAATATCAACTGGTCCTCAGACTGGTTACTTTTTGTAACAACTGTGTGCTTAAATCACACAGTGATTTAAAATTCATCTGTAAGTGAAGAAACCTGATATCAAGATACAGTTTTCATGAGTGTCTTTCACACATGCATACAAAGCATATACTCACTGAACAGTCTTATGTAGTAAACAGTATTTCCTCAACCTACTTCACTGCAGTTATTTGATATGAAGCCTGAGCATTGATTTGAACAGTGATGGATCCATTGAAAATACTTACCTTTCAGGTGAAGGTTGCCAGAGTATATCTGTAAATCTGTTATTAATGCTTGTATGGTATGTGGATAAAACAGAGGACCTTAAGTTCAGATTTTCAAAAGCTTTCAAAAGCTCTCAAAAGCACTTAGATGTCTAAACCTGGCTTAAAGTTCATGGGACTTGGAACTATTATAAAATAGAAAGCAGGTAATATGAGCTAAAACAAATCACAAAAATGTCATAGTTTTAGGCAATAACTAGGTGACAGATACTCTGCTATCCCCTCCCTAGCTTCCCAGGGAATGATAAAAAGGGGAATAAAAGAGGGAGATTTCAAGGTTGGAGAAAAAAATGGTATACAAAAACGTAATATGGAACACATTCTCCTCAAATGACAATAACTTGTAAATAACTTGTAAAATGCATGTAAAATGTGTCAAGCTGACTGCCTGACCACGCAATTAAAAATCTCTAGAAGTGAAAATGTTTGTACAAAGCAGTCAATGAAATACCATTTTCTTTTATATTTTGATTTTACAGAACAATTAAAGTATTCATATCCCCTTGGTTTTATATTCCCTTCACTTTAATTGTAATTGCTTTTACTGTTTAACACTACAAAAATAAGATTATATATTATGACTCAGACAATTTGCAAATAAAAACATTTGAGTATGCTGTTTTAAATGCTGCTGCTTGTGATTTTGAGATTTTTTTAATCATATCTCTTTTCTCAAAGATTATTAATAGAAATTTGCTAACAAATTATTTTTTTTTAATGGACAGAAAGAAAATATCATAACCTTATTTTGATGAGCTTGGTAGGAAGCCACAACACTCAGAAATGCATTTAACTTTTTTAAAGCTTTTTGGTTAAGCCTACTCAGCCTAAATAAACCTTTCCCCTCCACATCTTTTTATTTTTTTTTCATTTGTGCATGTTCTTGTATGTGTCACTACAAACCAAAATGTCATCTGTGAAGCAACATGCTTTCTAAGAAAATGATAGGCCATTTCTCTCAGACACAAGACTGTGGCATTAGAGTTTTTCCTATTACCTTTCAAATAATACACTTCTAATTTTGTGGCTTCTTCTTCTTTGATCTTTCCTTATGATCATGTTCCTTTTAACAAAGGAAATGAGACTTCTGCAGCAGTCTGGATAGTGACCCCAGCTCAATGAAATCTTCCTAATAGCAAGGCATTTTATGATGATAAATTACAATCATAAAACTCTAGTATTCCAAAATAATTTATAGTGTAAACAGTATTTTTAATGAGTTTTACTCAGGAGATATTTTGTGTTCTTGCATGAGTGCAAAGGATATATGGAGCTCATTCCCATTCATCTGCAATGTGCAGGGAAACACATGAAAAGATAGGTTTGAAATATTAGTCAACTGGACAAGTTGATAATTCCATCTATGATTCTTCTGAGAAATCAGTATTTTTTTTAATATTTCATTCTTCTAGTCATGAAACACTGGTCCAGGACAAAATCTTCATGTCAGGGACAAATAATACAAAAAGGAAAAGGTGCAGGCTGCAAAGTAGGAAAAATACATTTACTGGCAGAGAGTACCATGTTGCAGTATTGAAGATAGTCGTGCTACAAGTAGTAGACTGGACAGTATGGCCTCCAGAAATTCCTTCTAAACAACTGTTCTGTGATTCAACAGATCTCTTGCCTTGCACTTTTGCTCACTACAGCCTCAATCTTTAATGATTCATAATTTTTTTATTATGTAAGTATATCCTTTCTCTCAAGGAAATTTATAGAGAAAGCCCAACATGTTCAACATTCATGTAGGAACAAAAGCAAATCTAAAATATCTGCATTATGAATGTAGTTCTTTAAATTATTCAAACACAAAACCTTATAAAGCAAAAAAAAGTAATTAAGGAAAATGAGAAAGGAAAAGCTTTGCCTGCAGAGACCTTTTCCACTACAGAATGACCAATCATTTTTCATACATATGCTTTAACATAGAATTTCAGTCATATAGCTAAACTAAGATGCTGTAAATATTTAATAGCATTCTTATAGATGCCCTGCTTTTATATTTTCCTGTATGTATTTGAGATTATAATTTTAGTAATACTGTTATTATAAAAAACATTAAAGTATGCAACATGTTAGTAAGGATTTAGGATAAACAACTGCACACTTAAGATTGTACTTCCAATTACTTAATAATTGCTCTTGCTTGCCTAATATATTCTAATTAAGTGCCTGAACCATTTGTTAAAGCAGTAATGTACTAATAGGAATTTAAATCTGAATTTATTACTTATTTAAAGTTGGGCTAAGGGTTGAGCAACTATATTAATCAATCACTTGCTTACCTCAGCAAGTGCTCACTAGTATATATGCTGAGTGTGAAAATAAATATAAATAATTGCTTTCTTATAAAGTGTAATATTTATCAGACTTATATAGATATATATGCACTGGAAATTTGAAAACAGGTTATTATTTCCTCGTTCATTCTTAGTTTCAGAGTGATCTCAAAGTAGCAAGATGAGGCAACATTTAAAATGGCTGCCAAGCTCAAGTTTCCCTATAAGTTGTCCTGGTTTAGGCACAGCCAGTATCAACCAGGCCTCCACTCGGTCATCCCAACTATGGGATGGGGAGGAGACTCAGTCATTGAGAGAAGAATAGGAAGGTTTTCATTCCCTTGTTACTGTAACAGGCAAAAACCAGACTCATGTTGAGAAGAAGAAACCTAATTTAATCTACAAGGAGAAAGACAAACCATGACCAGACCTTCATATCTCTCCCCACACCTCCCTTCATCCCTTGGCACCAAAATGCTTTGCTTCTGCCTCCCCCTCAGGACACAGGGAGGGTCAGGGGGGCTCAGGGTCAGTTCCCCACAGGGAGTTTCTGCCGCTCCTTCCTCCTCAGGGGGAGGACTCCTCACGTTCTTCCCCTGCTCCAAGGCGGGGTCCCTCTCCCGGGAGAGTCCTTCAGGAACCCCTGGGACACGAGTCCCTCCCAGAGGTGCAGTCCCTCAGGCACAGACTGCTCCCGCCTGGGCTGCACACAGAGTCACGGCTGCTGCGGGAGCAGTCACCTCCTCTGGCACTGAGGTCCTCCACAGCTGCAGCTCCACAACCAGCCACCTATTACTCTTCAAGTAATAGGTGGGACACATCTGCTCCACTGTGGTCCTTCGGAGACTGCTCCACCATGCTCCTCCATGGATTGCGGGGGAACATCTTGCCATCTTACCTCTGGCTGCAGAGGAATTTCTTTGGCACTTTCTCCCCTTCCTTCTTCACTGTGATGTTCACTGATGTGTTCACTCTTGACCTTATATGCCTTCATGCTTGGCCTTACAGCAGCCTGCCAATATCTGAAGAGTCCTACAAGAAAGTTGGGGTAGGGCTTTTTACACAACATGATTTAAGATACAGGGATTTCTGTCTAGTGAAAGGGAGACACCTAAACTTCTGTTTTCTTAGACCCCAAGAGTATGCAAATCTTTCTTTTCCTTAGGAGATGCAAGAAAAACACAAAATCCCTTCACTATTACAGGGAACAATAGTAAAGCTGATAGCAGGGATAAAGAAATTTAGGCCACATGCTTAGGCAACCTTGAGTTGGCTCAAGAACCTACCTGAGAGACCAGATGGGATTGCAGGCTGAATGACCTCCATGGCATCAAATAAAAATAAGAGCACAGTTCTCTTATTCCACTGTTCACCCACTGGTGCCTTTCTGTAAAATACTTATTTCAGAACTAAGATGTTTGGACTCAGTAATCTTACCTCTTTCAGTGCCAGCAAGCTTTGGGGGAAATGACAAAGTCATGGAGAAAAAGAAAGAGTGAGCACTGGAGAAGAGAGATCTTATTGGCTAAATAAAACTGCAGTTTTTTTAGGATACCTAGCCCAGTCACAGTGCCTGCTCAGAAAAGAATTATTTTCAGCAGCTTTGTGTAACGCTAGTGTATTTCAACTACATTATCCACCACATAAAGATTAAAATCTGTAATAATGTAAAACATTACTGACATTAAATGAACAGAAGTTATCCATGGAGAGAGACAGGCAATAACATAAACAAACTGACTTGCAGAAAACGACTCTACAACTTGGAAAGTTATAGAGAAGGGTATGTTTATTCAGTGCTGGGCTCACGAGAGGATAATCCCTCTGAAATCCATGTGCACCAATCTTGCAATTAGGCTTTTGTTATATACACTGAAGTTTTACATATTCCTTAGATCTGCAATGTACCTATATATAAGCATCCCCTTCTCCCCCTTCGTATTAAAATTAGTCCCAAGAAGTCATTTTCATAATCTCCTCCCTCCTGCGCTTGCGTAGCGTCTCCTGGTGGTGGTCGTGAGGGTCGTGGGGATGAAGTAAAAATGAAGCAAGGGTCTTTCTCTATGTAAATTTTTCACCTCTTCTTCTCTGGGCATGCACATTTCTTCAGTCTTCAGCCAAGCTGATAACACGTTCTGTTTCTTATCTCAAGGTTTCTATAGTTATCAGTTTAGCACATATATTTCCCTTATAAGGTGATGACCACCTAAACAATTTCTTAGCTTCTATTAAACAAGCATTCTGTGTTAGCTTCTATCAGGTCAATGTGACCACTAGACAATTACTAGCAGGCATTTTATATTAACCCTTACATCAAAACAAACAAAAAAACCCCACAAAACTTTCTTGGATGTTATTTAGTCTTATGAAAGACTACATAAAAAAATTGATATTCATTTCATAATCTGAGAACTACAGAAAAAATGATTAATATTTTTATAATTTCATGCCCTTTATGGATTTGAATATTAAGCATAATTGTGATTATGAATGTATTTTTTCTTTCAGTGTACATCAATATTAATACCCTAGATGGACAGACAACACACTGTGAGGATAATTTGCCCCTTAAATGTGCAAATCCTATTACAATATTTGTCTAAAGCCTGGATTAATACTGAGTTGGTGCTTTTGCTAGCTCATCATAATTTTATCAGTGCATATACTTGAACTATGAGAATGCTAATAACTCACACAGCAGGCACTACCTGTTATAATGGAGTCCAATTACTTTTGACTATTCAAATATGTTGCACATTTCAAAGACAGTTCCCATCTGACTACTTTTTCAAGTAAATGTCAAATTACTAAGTCTTCATTTACTTAAAAAGGAAGGTTTTTAAAATGCAAAGTAGCAAACTACATTATCTCATTTAATTTGTACCTAATTGAACCATAATTTTTTTCATTTTTCATTTCATCTAACTCTTTCTAAATAGATTCCATATGGGAAAGGATCCAGAATATCTTTTACTTATTTTGATAATGAACTCAACATTTTCACCTTTGCTCCATAGTCCACCTCTACCTCATAAAGGATTAAAATAGGGATTTCTCTATTAAGACACTTTTCTGAAAAGATTTAGGGTATATTTTACTCCTGACCTATATATATTTCTTCCTTAAATGAAGAGGTCACAAGTTGACCTTCATTTACTTACACATTTCCAGAAGTTATCTGTCCATCATGTTTACTAGAGTAGATAAAAAGTCTGGTACCTATCTAGTACAGTATCAGTTGTCTCAAGGGCTGACAGACTTCTAAAGACAAATCCATTCTGTGGATTTGAATTGGTAAACACAATGCAACCCTGCAGCCACAAAACTGATGATCATCTATATCGAGGTGTTAAAAATCCTAAGGACTTTTATGATAAAGGGTGAGGACAAAATGTTTAATTCTAGTAACATTCTTGCCATCTTGATGAGCAAGAGATCCTAAGCATATAACCCTTTATTTCCTGAGAGCTGCTAAGCATATAACCCTTTATTTCCTTACTCATACAAGTGATAAAGTGCCCCTGTACTGGTAAGATTTCACCTCGAATACTGTGTTCAATTTTGGGCCCTCTGATACAAGAAAGACGTGCTGGAGCACATGTCTAGAGAAGGGTCTAGAGAATAAACCTTATGTGAAGCAGCTGAGGGAACTGAAGTTGTTCAGGCTGGAGAACAGGAGGCTAAGGGGAGATCACCTCACTCTTGGCTACCTGTAGCCAGTTGGGGGCTGATCTCTTCTACTGAGTAACAGGCAACACAACAAGAGGAAATGGCAATTTGCTCCAGAGGAGGTTTACATTAGATATTGGAAGAAACCATGTCACTAAAAGGGTAATAAACACTGGTTTACAGGGAGGTAGCTGAATCATACTTACTGGAGGTGTTGAGAAGACAGAGAAGTGGTGCTGAGGAACATGCTTTAGCACTTGACCTGGTAGACTTAGGTTAGTGATTGGACATAATGATCTTAAAGGTCTTTTCCAACCAGAAAGATTCTATGACTCTGTAAGGTTCTGGAATCAGTATTTAAAACAAAACCTCTTCAATAGAGCAGAGCTGTCTCTTTGGAGATTAGATATTGCATGGCGTTGTATGCTTCTGCACTCTCATTTCCAATGAGCTTAAATTCCTCTGGGATTCATTCATTTTATTTACCATGTTGCAAATATCAGTCCATGGTACCCAGTTCCTTAGTAGTCCTGGTACTCTTTTCACCCAAGTAAGGACTAATACAGCTCATTTTGTTAAATCTATAAGCCTTGCTAGTGATTCAGGATGACACAAATCACAACATCTCAGATGAATCTCAAGGAAGTTTTTGTACCCTACTAATTAAAGTCCAGCATGCCTTTGTAATAGTTCCCCTCCTCTCATGCAGATTGCTCAGAGCTTTATAAGTCTTCGGATAAAATTATGGTGGGGCCAATCCAAGTAAAAAATGTTGCTCACTCAGCAAAATACTAGATATACATTTTTTTAAAATATATTCAGTATCACTGTAATTATTTTGGAAAAAATATAACATCTGGCACTGTCAATAATGCAAAACTTTGGAAGGCAGAAATAGTCCTGGTGCTGGGCAAACACAGCCAAGACAATAGAGAACTACGTATGAACAGCTGATCACAGTCCTTGAACTGACATTTAGTTTGGGTCCAGTAGCATTATCTTTGCTACATTACACTGTACATCATGATACATAGTGAACTGATTTTATTTTAAGCCTCTTTAACATTAAAGCATGCATCCATAGGACAAAATACCTGACTCACCCAAATCTGACATAGTTTCTCAAACTTTTGTGGTGCTGCATCTGCTTTTACGACTTGCTGACTGAGTTTAAAAGTCTTATGCCCTTATTCAGTCTGGATGTGCAGCTACCCTTAACTCTCCTTTAAGTATTCTCCAATTAACAAGACATTACTGAGCCATATGGGTCTGCATTGGCTGTTAACTCCCATCTGCTGCAAAGGGTCTCTCACATCAAATATGCCACAGTAATACAGCTGTGAGGTTTATGTTTGTCAGTGTGATTGGCATGTAGACAATTTTTTTAAAAAATGTATTCCGAGATAATATATTTCTTCCCTCATTTTTTACCTTGCCACATTCAAGATTACAAATTTGGAACATTATCCTGATGTATTTTGGAACTGTGTATAAAATTTCCACAAAAATGACACCTAGATTATGAAGTCAAGCTTTTCAAAATTATCAACATGAAAATGCAAATTATTTTTGTAATTTGGTTTATGTCTGCTGACATTTTGATGTCATCTTTGACTACATGTATACTACTTTGTTGTTTTTGTTGTTTTTTTTTTAAATTCCTGTAGTGAAATGTATTCTAGATTCACTTCAGACAGGGACACTCTATGGTCTGACAGAGCTGAAACCTTGTTCAGACTCATCACTGACACTTTCCCTTCCACTCCAGTCTCCTCTTTGTCCCTGTCTTCCCTGTAAAACCTCTCAGCCTTGTAAGTGCAACTTCCTTTCCTGCAAAGATCACTATGCTTCTTTTTAAGAGAAGAAAATAGAAATCCAGTAGTACAGACAAATTCTGTGTCTACCATCACATGATATACACACAATATATTTTGAGTCCCTTAGGGTAATGGCTCAAAATTAAAACACATGTAGGTGATAATATAAGAGTAGTTATATTTGGCACTGCTGGGGTCAGGCATCAGGCCTGATTGGGTGGTGGACAGAGTTCCTGTGGCCTGACTGGGGCTGAGCTGGGTTTTCCAGGTGCCTGTGACCCAGTTCCCATTGTGCAGCCTCAGAGAGTTCAGTCCTGTGACTGCCGGCAGGGAAGGGGCTGACAGCAACAGGCATTCCCTGGCAGAAAAATTTCCTGATACAATGGGGATGTGGGAGAGCTTTCACCCTTCTCCTTGGAGTAGGTAGAGCCAATCACTTCTTCAGGGCTCTTAAATATCATCTAATTCCAGCCCCCCTGCATGGGCAAGGACACCTCCCACTAGACCAGGTTCCTCAAAGCCCCATTTCATCCTGGCCTTGAACACTTCCAGGGAGGTGGCATCCACAACCTCCCCAGGCAACTTTTTGTAGTAGCTCACCACTCTTGCAGTAAAGAATCTCTTCCTAATGTCTAACCTAAATCTACCATCTTCCAGCTTAAAACCAATACCCCTTTTCTTATCACCTTGTAAGAAGTCCCTCAACAGCTTTCCTGTAGACCCCTTCAGATTCTGAAAGGCTACAATAAAGTCTCAGAGCCTTTCCTAGGTTGAGCAGTCCCAAATCTCTCAGCCTGTCTTCACAGGAGAGGTGTTCCAGCCCTCAAATATTTTCCCGGCACTCTGCTGGACTTGCTCCAAGAGCTCCATATCCTTCTTGTGTTGGGAGCATATACTAATTAAAGAATGTTAAAAAAAAAATAACATTTTTCTGCTGTTGAGGTCACTAGCTTCAAGTCTCCTTTTCCTTCTGTTATTTTTCCAGAGATCATTGTCAGGGATTTTGCAATTTGTGGATACAGGCCTTCTATTTTGTATTCAGGCATTTCAAGAATTCCTTGGCTCTTGTATTCAACAGGAGCAGTTTTGCACCATTAGCATTAAAGTTGTCTGGCAACTTTCTACCATTTGCATTTTATCTCATCTGCCTGTTACTTCAAAAGTGGCTGTTTATCATGTGGAAAGCAGAGCAGGTCTGCTCCTCAAACTGACTCCTTATCTTTGGAGAATATAAACAGTGAAAAAGCAGAATGGCGCCATTTCATATCCAACTTGCAATGGTAATTTTACTAATACAAGAGACATTTTTTTAATTTACTGCCAGATGTTGACGCCATTTCACAGACACACACACCCCCCAATGGCTCTTGAGTCAGAGAGAGTAAAAGGGAGGGGGAAGGAAAAGGAGAGAGAAAAGTAGAAGGAGAGAGAAAGAGAAAAGTAGAGACAAAAAAAAAAAAAAAAAAAAAAAAGAAAAAAAAAAAGAAAAAAACACAAAAAATGAAAAATAAGAGGTCCATTTGAGAGATTACCAGTTTTGGACTGTGTTTTTTGCTACTGCAGTCAATTTTTTTTACTATTTTCTATTATAATTTATGTTAAGGCAGCAAACTCCTCCCTCAGAAGATAAAATATAATCCAGCTAAACAGCTATGGTAAACAGCATCTTGCAGCTGAGTTACTTCATTTGCTAGCAAGGACAGGTCTTGACTAGTTTCATTAGCAACCAAATCTACCACCTCTTGTAGTTTTACTGCTCGCTTTAGATTATAAATTGCGTCACATGCTCCAATAATAATCTCGCAGGGATTCCATGATGCTTATTTGTAATATTTAATTATTTTTCAGAGGTCCATTCATCACCTTTCCAATTCTGGGAATCAGATTTTGCTATATCCAAAGTTTTGATGGACAATTTTAAGTGTGGTGAAATTTTGTTAGGTAAAAATTTAAAAAGAGGCTGAATTACCCCCGCATAGCATGTACCTGCCCATGTCCATGAAAGATTGCAATAGGCTATATGTCCACCCAAAAAAAAAAAAAAAAAAAAAAAAAAAAATGTTACCTTTAATTGCAAACAAATCCCCATGAAAAGAACATCTATAATAATGTTTCACCCTGATGAGCTGGAGTTGCTGCTCCATGAATTAAATCTAAGCCAGATCGCTCATAAAGCCTTATCCCATCTGTAGCATGTTAGGCTATTTTAGAATCATGTTGGGCTATTTTAGAATCATATATTGAGAACCAATATTGTTTAAAAGTAACAGGATATCCTATTTGGTCATGCCAAGCAATGCCATAATACATTAATCTAAGTTTTGGATTGTCATTTACCCCACAAATGTTCTTTGAATCATCATTTAAAAGTCATTTTGAGCAGTCTATGTTGCTATAATTTTCATTAACACAGTGCCAACCCACAGCCAGTGTAAATTTACATTTTTAAAAACCTAAAACCTTCCTAGTCTTTATTTTAAATTCTGTATCAGTTAATTTACTTTTGAGACAAAATTCCTCCTCTGGGATGTGGTGAAGGTCCCAGGCAAGAGCAACAACAGGGCTTTTAACCATCCAAACTTTAGAATTAGGGTGCATCATCTATCTAGGGTGTATGGGATGTGCCATTCATGGCCACTAGGTGAACCCCTGATGTGATCCACAGACCCCAAAATACCATAAATTGAAAACATTACTTATATTCTGCCATAATTTAATAAAATAATTTTTGTCCTATGGTTCATGAGCGAGCATGTCCCTTGGCATACAAACCAAATCAGATATTAAACAATCTATAAAATATATCAGAAGCAACAACAGTCTGGGAGCAACTGTAAAAAGAAACATGTTTTTCTACTCCACTTAGACTAAAAAGGTGGGTAGTCTCTCGATTGTTACTAAGTAACTTCTTCAGCATCCTGCAGTAGATCAGACAGGTCTGACATTGTCCCTGGGGGGGCCTTACTGATTCCCTAAATTGTAGTGACCTGCAATCACATTGATTCAATCTCATTTCCACACTAATACACAAAACCCGAGTGCACAAAAGAACTGAAAGAAAATATTGATTCACAGTAAACATAAAAAGAAAACATCATTCTTTTTCCACACAAATTATCCAATCTGTGCTAATTTTATGTTGCTTGTTATTCATATCAGATGATAGCCATGTATTTGGATTCTGTTTGTAGAATAAGCTTAACTTTACCGATATTTGGCAAATTTATCCTTTATGTATGACCTGGTTGTAGGGACTGTCTGATTTTCCTTGGAGGCTTCTTATAAACTCTGTTATCTTGAATGGGCAATAAGGGAAAGAAAGCAGCCATTTACCCCCCACCGATTTTTTAACAGTGGAAACTACATAATTAAGTCTTTCTTCCCATCTAGAGTCTTGTTGTCTGATCAATCATGTACTTAACCCGTTGGAATGCTCAACTATGCCATTCCTTTGTGGGGGATAGGGAACATGAAATGTGATATCTTCACTTTTAGCCACTTTTTTCAAGGTGGGAACTAAAATGTGTCCCATGATCAGATTGAATACTGATGGGTTTAGGCAAAACCTGGAAAACCTTTTTCAAAATCAAAACTCCGTTTTCCCTGTTTGCTTTGGCAAACAAAAGCCTCAGAACAAATTAATCCAGATACAATTTCCACAGTCACAATAATGTATTATTTGTGACCTGACCTTCGGAAGGGTCCTATATAATTCACCTGCCAGCTAGACCATGGGGTCTTCCCTTCCCTAAGATGCAAGTTATCAATAGTGGGGGGATGTTGCCCCAGTTGGATTTTACACAAATCACATGAATTTATTGTTTTACACTGTTCACGCGTGACTGACCATCTGGATGCTTGTTCTTTGTACAGATCAAAGATGATTCATCATACTTAACATAACCACACCTTTCCTTCCAACTGGGAAGAAGCATCTATGAACCAGGAGTTTGTCATTTCACTGTTATATACCAAAGTCTCTTTAATAGGACTAAGAGTTTTCATTATTAAATAATTTTCATTTGTGGATCCGATTGGATTCCAAATTTTAATTGTTTATCTGGGCCTTCTTCAATTTGGAAAACTTCAGAAAAGTATTTTCTGAACTTTGACAGTGCCATTTTCAAACTGTCCCCTTTTGTGATAGTCCCTCTGGAGGAGCCTTTCCAGACAGCACATGATTAACTACTTTGAAAGGGCCTCAGAGAATTACCCTTTGGTTTCTTAATTACCTTGCTAATCTCCTTAAGTGCTGTGGTTACAGTGAGCAAGCCTTTCTCCAGAATAGAATACCTTTGACTCTTTCAATGCTTGAGAATAGAAACTTAGTCTTTTGGCCCCCATAAATCCCCATTGCCAAAAGTGATATGATAAAGTGCTGGCAGAAAATCCCCTCTCTATTGTTATCGGATCATCTGGATGAAGAGGTCCCAGCATTTGAAATGCCTCTAAAAGTAATAATTTTAATTCCTCATCATGGGATTGGTCCCATTCCCGGTGTTTCTTTAGTAAATAATACAAAGGACGGGCAGTTATCAAGAGGTCAGGGATATGTTTTCTCCAATACTGGAGGGTCCCCATTATTTCTTGCAACTTCTTTTTATTTGTGGGTTCTTTTATTTTCCTAGGTAAGACAAAGTATCCGGAGGATATTCCACGCCCCCCGTTTTCATTTGATCCCTTTCAATTTTGCCTCTTGGGAGGGAGGTTGCCTTCTCTCCTCAAGCCTCCTTATTTGCAAGCTCATTAAGTATCCCGTTATGGCATCATAAACTGCTCTCATAGTCTCCTCACTCTGGCCCTTATCAGTATAAATCTTCATAATTGGGTTGATTTTTATCTCAGGGATATTTTCCAGCTCATGCACAAGCCCTTGGTGAGCCAGCGTAGGTGAATGTTTGTTTGCCTGGGGCAATCTAGTAAAAGTAGATTGTATTCCATCCCAAGTGAGGGCAAAATATTTTTGATCCTCCAGATCAGTGGGAATTTGAAAGAACATATCTTTCATATCGAGGGAGTGATGTGCTGCTTCCTGCATTTCTAGCACCAAATCAGAAATTTTCGGGACAGCTGCTGTAAACTCCCTGGTGCAGGCATTCGATTTCCCGTAATCTACTGTCATTCTCCATTTACCATTTGGTTTTCTTACAAACCAAATTGGGGAGTTAATGGAGAGTGGCAAGGCACAATAATGCCTCTTTGTCAGAAATTACCTCCTTGATCCTTTCTTTAGCAGTGATAGAAATGGAATACTGTCTCACTTTAGAAATTCTGCTTTAGGGCAACTGGGAAGCAGATTGCAACAATCTTACTTTTTTTTTTTTTTTTTTTTTTTTTCCACAGGATGTCAAAGAACTGTCTGCACTAAACGTACATGATACATATTTGATAAGCACCACAGTGGTAGAAAGAATCTACCTTCATTCTGGTTTTCTGAAGTTTAAAAAATATTTGACAAGATTCAAACCTAACTTACAAACTTAACTATAGTGAGATTGGAAGAGAAAATAAACCTCACTGCACACGAACAGAATTAAGCATGAAGCTATTGCCAGCTCTTGATCCAAGTACTGGGCAAGTATCAATTTAATATTTCAATAATTTCACCATCCTTTTCAATCTAGTCTCCCATTTCATCCTTTAGAGTTCTAATTTCCTCCTTTATTAATTCTTTGCTTTGATAACCTTTTGAGTTACAGTTTCCATATATAGCTGCAGCAATTCACATTCTTTCTTCTTATTTCAGTACCCTTTGATTATGTTCCTAGGCATCTTCAACTTCTTAATCATATTTACTTTTACATTGATTTCATTTTTTCAGATCTCCTTCTCTTTCTTATAAATTATAAATATAAGTAACTGCTCAGATAGGAATTCTGCTTTTACTCCCCAGATATTTTCATTTATAAAGAAAATTAACATATGAATTACTAGCATGAAATACAAACATTTTTCTTTGATAATGTGGATAAAATGTTACTAGACAGTATTGTTGGAGGTTTTTTTTAAGGTTTTTATTTTGTTTGGTTGTTTGGTTGGTTTTTTTTTGGGGGGGGGGGGGGGAGAGGGGTGTTTCTTCATAAAAATAGATTCCATAGCTATGGCTCCAGTGGAAAAACAGTGGCTGGCATATTTTTATCATTAAAAACATTTTGGTGCTATCTTTGCTATTCTAAACTATGTAAAATCTCCTTTTCCAATTACAAAATGTTGTATAAGATGTAATACCACAGAAGTAGTAAAGGACAATCAGATGAAAGCATTAATACAGAACTGATATCACTTGATGTATTTTAAAACACTAAATTAAAATATATGCAATCATTGAGACAGATATTTCTCCTTAGGCAGGAAGAGACATCTTTCTGTACCAAATAGTCACATGGTGATATTGTTATACCTCCTGGCAATTTTGAGAGATGCTTAGAAGAAAAAGAGTACAAGAACAGTCATTTTATCTCTGGACTTGGACACTCACTGCTTAAAACACTAGTTCTACAGTTTTTCCTTGCAATTTGTAATACAAGTGCACTTATTGCTTTGAACTACTTGAAATAGTAACATCAATACTACTTATTTTCTATAACTTTGTCTTTTTCATATTTTGTCTTTGGTTGAAATATTTAAGAATACTTTGTATGTACTTTGACACTTGTATTCACAGCAATTATTCCTTTTCTCACTAACTTTTAGTGTTAGTTTTTTCTTCATTTTCCTGTCTTTTACATGGCAAGGTAACCTCTCATCCTTACATACTTGTCACAGTAACTAGGTGACAGAGGCTCTCTGCTACTACCCCACCATCCTCTTAGAGGAAGATGAAGAAGAGACTAAGAGAGAGAGTTTAATGTTGGGAGAAAAACATAGGTTAGACTTGATGAAATACTAATAGTGATCCTGAATTACAAATTTATATGAAATATGTAAATATGGAAATCATCCTCCTCTGTCAGTAATTACTTCCCAGCCAGAAAAGTCCCACACTGGACCAGGCAGCAGATGGGTGTTCCCAGGTCCAAGGTCTCAGTGACCGATCAGAACAGTTTTAGAG
Organism: Phaethornis superciliosus; assembly: GCA_023637945.1. Taxonomy (NCBI): domain Eukaryota; kingdom Metazoa; phylum Chordata; class Aves; order Apodiformes; family Trochilidae; genus Phaethornis; species Phaethornis superciliosus. The sequence continues at coordinate 102,216,946 of JAJQWJ010000001.1, forward strand.
CAACCAAGCTGGTCCTACTTGAAATGCAAAAGGCAACCTGCATTGGTGGATGATGTTCTGCTCCAGTGAGGCAATGACGAGCAGGGGCAAACAGGCTGTAATTAAACTAGCACCCCAGCAGAGGGCTTTCTTTCTTTTTATAGTGAGCATTATGGGAAGGAATACTGTGATTGGTCCATTTGGGCCACCTGAAGCATCCTAGCCTCCCCATAGACACAGCTGCTCCCCATTATAACCTATACATCAACAGGATGGCTGTTGCTGGTGGTGTTTCAGGCAGTTCTTTTTTCAGTCCTGGTCCTCTCAAACCAGGAAAATGGTGGAAGCCAGTTTTATATAGATTTGTGGTCCATTATTCTAGCTATTCTTGATGTCAGCTGTTTGAAACTTTTCTCAGTATTGGCACATGGATAAATGTATTTACCCTTCTGTGTTCTCTGACTCTCTTATTCTGACTTTAACTTGTCGGAACTTTCAGAGGGAACACCTAAAGAGTTTCCTTCCTCTGCCTAGGTACCTGTTCTCACAAAAATGCAGAGCAAATAAGTTACCTCCAAGATTCCTTGTTTCAGATGTTTCTGAAAGAAACTGATCACAAAGCTACTAGGAGGAGAAGGAGGACAGTGGGGAAGGCAGAGACAGTGTGACCAGACCATGTGCATTTCATTCCCTAAAAATATCAAAAGGAACAGTAATGAGAGAAGAAAAAGCCTACATAACTGATGTATCAAATGAACATTTTATTAGACTGGTCTTAATTTCAACATGAATGAATTAATAAATCTTATGTGTAGATTCTATATCAGATATTTTCAACTTTGTATTTTTAAATGAGTATAAGATGGATAGAAATTGCAGTATCCTTTTATAATTTTTATTTTCCAGAATCCCAGACAAAGAATATATTTTAAACAGCTTTTTTTATTTCTATCTCTAAATGCAGTATTTTTTCCAAAATGCACTGTTCTATTGGAAAAGATAATAAACTTAATCTGATAGCAAGAATAGATAACAAGCTAGATGTCTATAAGCAAGCAATCATTATGATACTTGTTTTAGCTTACTAAAATATTGTCCAAGTAGTGTTCTTGGTAAATATGGATGAAAAATATTTTATAACACTGTTATAAATTAACTGACCATTGCTTTTCTCAGAAAGGCATAGTGCTTATAGAGCAGTCACACATTCTGTCATATGAAATTATTATAAATTGTAGTGTCTATTTTAGTGATCAGTAGCCAACGGAACTATTAATAGCTATAAATCATATAGCACAGGTAGTAATATCTACAGCCATTTTTTCTTACAGCTCCTGAATTCGAAACCACGTTGTAATGCTGAAATTAAAAGTTCAAAGAAGTTTTTTATAAAGAGTGGCTTAGAAAAAAATAGTACAGCCATATTAATGAACTGATGTCTCAGTTTTTATTCCTCACCATGGTTGCAGGGCAGGTTATACATATTTTTTTAACTCTCTCAGTGCATAATATGTAATGGATCTATTCTTCCAACTTATATAAGGACATGGATTCCATTCTCTAGCCCACAAGTCATGCACAAAATTCTTTATATTATCTGATTAAGCTTTACCAACATTGCTCCTCCTTTCAGAAAATAAGTGTCCAATGGCAATGCCTTTTAAGATACCATAAGGATAACATGCTGATATTTTTTATTTAGCATTTGGGAAATACTATTTTGGATTAAAAAAAAAATGTGAAAAAATTTATAAGCATGCTAGGTTTCTTCAAGTAATTTTCTCACAAAAAAACCCCAAACAAAAACCCCCAAAAACTTTTCTCCACTCCCATTAATCAGCTGAAGCTGAAGTAGAATATCCCTTAAATGGAGCTTCTGCAATTCACTCTTCTTCTTGAACTTTGGCATGTATTCTTGTCCCTCCTACCTCCTGCTCTGTCATGGTCTTATTATAAACCAGAATACAAAACCACCCATATCTTTCAGTAAATCTCATTTATACAAACTGAAAAGATTTTGGAGTGAGATTTTGCATTTTTAGAACACAGTCTTTATTTATGAAGGGGAATATCCAGGAAGAATTGTTTACTTCTGTTTCAGACATGACAAGAATATTCCTGAAGTACTTAATACTACTAAGGCTCACAGTTTTTATTCCTGTGTCTTTGCCTTCTTCTCTAATAAGAAAAGGAAGGAGAAATAAGCACAGTGATAGTTACAATCATGTTTAGGACAAAATGCTAGCCTTCCTGTTTTACTCCTATCAAATCTCACTTTATCTCAAGTTTGTGTAGGCTCCACTGTTACATTTTGAGGTGAAATATAGTTTTTTTACCTCCATAAAAGTCAGTATAGTGTGCTTATATGAATAGAATAATTATAATGCTTTTGTTACAGCTACAAGGGAAAATTAGTGACACACGTAAAACTGAAAAATTCCATTTTCAGCATCAGCTTGCCAGGTTATACACTCTAGTATGGTTCCCTTTGTGCTTTAAAACCTGAGTGCTTCATACCCTTTCTCCACAACGTTAAGGCTGTTTTGGCTTCCAGGTAAGGTAAAAAACAACAAAGCTATTCATTGAGCTCCACATATAAATTATCTTCTAGTACTCAAGCTTCTTTATCACTGCGTCTTCACTTTATTAGAGAGTCAGCATCATAGGCAAATCCCTAGCCCCAACTTCTGGAGAACAGGTAATTTTTTTTTCTCTCCCCCAAAGAACATTAACAAATACATCAAATACATCTCTTATATATAATATCCTATTATACCCCATTGACTTCTTGAATACTTTCTTGAACTCAAATACATTACTTTATATGTACAGCATAATTTGGTAATTTACATCAATTAGAATGTTCAATAAAATATTCATATAACTGGCCTCTTGTAGAGATAGACTACCCATTTACTTAAAGATAGGGCTGCAACACTCATAGATGCAATCCATTAGGCAAGCTAATTGATATTTTGACCAATAAATTTTTCTTGACTTCTTGCCATGAATCTTGGCAAAGGATACTGGTCAAAGTGTCAATTCTCACAACTACGGTGTGACATCTACTAGTAAATGAAATGAGGTTGGGGTTTTTTGTGTGGTTTTGGGGTTTTTTTTTTTGGTTTTTTTGTTTTTGCTTTTTTTTTTTTTATAGAACGCTCTGTCTAAGTGACCCTATCTCAATGAATAGACACTGTCATGAATATTTATTTAGTACTGCATTTAATGGAACCTAGTACACTTACGCTACAATGAAGTCAAGCCCTGTTAATTTTCCAAATCCACATTTATAATAGATTGCTGGTGAAAATAAGTTTTCTACAGTTTACTAGATTGTTATCTACCATCTGATTATTTATTTCTATTAGCAAAATTAATTACATGTCATTTTTTGTGGTACAAATATAAATTACAGGTATGGCAAATGTCTTATCTGAAATTAGATCTTGATTAAGCAGACTTTTCCTCCTATGCTTACCTTTATGAATATAAAGACTCTGAAACGTGATATATGAATATGGGATAATGTCCATACAGGCATATAATGGATTGGGGCTTGAATTGTAAAGTACAAAATGTTATTGCTATACTTCGAGTGCATTTTCCTATGTACTTTAAAACAATCCATATACTCAATTAGAGGGACAGTCTAGTAGAGTAGAAAATCTTAAAAAAAATATTACTTTTAGTCTGAACCGGTGATAGTACCTGGCTCTCTTTGTCAAGAACAGGAAGCTATCAGTATTTCTGCCTGTACCGGGGAAAGAGATTGCTGACATTACTGTGGCATATTTTTCTTATTGCTATTTCTTCCTTCTATGCCAAGTGATTCCCTTAATCAAATGATTGTAAGGAATCCAGATGCTTCTCCAGGGAATATTATACAGGAACCTGTCTTAAATTGAATATAAAACTACAGATTAACTGAAGATTTATTTCCATAAATATTTTTTTAAATATGGATAGAAGTAAGGGCAAGTGTAAAAGAATAATCTTTCTTAATCCTGAAACATGAGGAATTTGTGCAGTTCCTCAGCATTATTGTACATCTGAAATTATGCTGAAAATATGCACTTCCTTGAAATATACTGCATACTGAAATTTTACTACTGATAGTGCATGCTTTATCAAGACTATCAGAATGTCTTTCTACATGATATTTCATTTCCCCAATTACAGTATCTTGATGGAAATTGCACTGACTATTTATTGCATATCTATTTAGAGGAGATAATGGGAAAATGTATGGGGGTTACTCAATAAGTGTTTATTTTCCAGAAGAAGAAAGAAGAAATGTTTATGGTCTTTTTTCCCATGTTGAATTACATGGACTATCAACTATTGAAGTACTAAATACTACTCAGCAACCTGAATTTCAGTTTCATAATGAGATTCTCAAGAATTAGACAGAAGCATGTGTTGGAAACACTACAGCACAAAAGGAAGGGAAAGAAAGGAAAGGGAAGGAATTATATTTCAACTAAAAAATAATCTTGATGGAAAATATCTATTGAGAAGCCCAGTTTGTGTTATTTTATATTTCCAAGTAAAATGCTGCTTGTGATAGAAAAAAAAAATACAGATCATTTTATTTGTATAAAGTGCAAATCATTTTATTAGTTTCAGCTGAGGTACCTTTCTTTCCAAAATTCTCCTAGCTTTTCAGATACTTTTAATAAATGGAAAATAGTATAAACACCAAAAAGATTTTAGCAGGAATATTTCTCAATGTACTTGTATCCCAAAGACATTTTGGCTGAAGTAATTTGGCTAAAGACCTTTCCAAGACTAATGAAATACAGCATACACTTTCAACTGCGACTTGTGAGGCATTTAACGGTTCCATTTTCCCATTTACTGTAGATATTTCATGATGTTCTTACCTCTTATTGCTGAGACTCTGACACCATTAAGTTTCAAATGGTGTCTAAGTTCTCCTTGAGTAGTGTTACTGATATAATTCTTTTCTACAGTCTTGCTATTGCCAGCTGGCTCAAATGGGGATCTCTTTAAAGTATCCCAAAAAGAGAAGCATCAACAAAGGAGAGATTCAAGTGTTTTTTTTATTATTTTCTTTATTTTGAGTGAAGAAAGATCTGCCAATTATCAAATGGCTATATACATTAAATTATTAGAATTAGATAATGAGGTAAATAGGATTCTAGTAAGACAAATATTAAAGAAAAAGGGAGTGTGAAAATATTGAATTAAGATAAAAAGCAACACTCCAGTTATTACCGTTCTGTTTAAATACTTACACACCTTTCATGGTATCTGACTTAGCACTTATATAAGACTTCTGTTGTTGGTTTTTTTTAGTATCAGCTTATCCTTGAGATCCTTGTTAGCATTCCAAAGGGGCTGCCAAAGCACTGCCTGCCACCTATGGAAATGGCCTGCTTATGGCTTTGGGTATCTCTGTCTTAAATAGACATAAGGACTGAGGAGCAAAGTGGGCAGAGGTCTGCTCCAGTTGGGCTGTGCTCTTTTATCCATTCCTAAAGTTACAGAAGTGTTCCAGTCAAGTCTTGAGTCATTCTTTCTTGTTAGAAGCATTATTCTAGTCCTTCTCTACCCACCTTTCATTTACTCATTCTGACCTTTCTTAGCATATTATGCAAGTCACACAGCCTTCTTAGATCTATATTAAATCTGTCTGACAAGACAGGCTAGTAATTAACATATTTGAAAAGACACTATGGCATACAATAGCATGCAATTGAGGAAACCTCGAGGCCAAGACATCAACTGACATTTTCTGATTGCCTAAAGAGATGCTTATGTGGAAGATGGTCTTTCAAAAAAACCTGCTCACAATCCAGAAACGCTCAATAAAAGCCTTTATGTAACCTGTATAAAACAAAGCAAACAAATAAACCCCACAAACACTCAACCCCCCAAAATATAAAGAAGCTAGGAGCAGGTAACCCCCCATATTTTATTTTTTTAAGAGTTAAATATTTGGAGACAAATTCAGAGATATTTAAGTCTACAAGATTTCAAATATATTTTTTGGCATCTAATTAATAAAAAGTTATGGGGGGTTTTATAATAAAGGGTGGTTTTATGTCTTAAATTTCACCTGAACACCATTTTTTCATCATCATAGAGTAAATGAAAAATAAATAGATCAGTATTACCTCACAAGATATTAATGCCTGTTCCAAAGGAATATTTTCATTTTATGTTTTTTCTGCATTTCCTTTCCTTACCATTCTCTCTCATTTGCAATTTTTTTCTAGCAAGTTTAATGAGAAAAAATAAATCCAAACAGAAATCATATCACTCATTAAAATAAAATTATTACAGTATTCTAAGAAGAAATCTCTGTTTTGGATTTTTATATGCACGAAGTAAATTAATACTAGGCATTGAAATCTGGTTGCAGTACATTTGTATTATCTAAACATATAGCTGCTTAGAAACAACTGCCAGACCTTCATTGTGGTAGAGGTTAAAGAAGTAGAAGAATAAGATAAAACTCTGCCTCCAGATATTTAGAGCTTAATTATATCTGGAATCTATATTAGTCTCAAGACAGACAGAGATTTACTGGGGCACTCAGTGAGCTTCTCAGTATTCTTTCCCTGGACTGTGAAATGCAATATGTCAGAGATCCTGTAACAACTTTGTGGCTGTTCTATCTTTCTCTCCATATGCTTTGGGTTGAACCCCCTCAGTCCAGATAATTGCAGCATCGACCTCTACAGTATAGAAAATAGCTTAAATTCCTGTGGAACAGAATAAAGATTTACTACTGAATAGCAACTTCCTTTTTTTCTTTTTGCTTTTTTTTTTTTTTTTTTTTTTTTTCATGCAAAAAAAGCCCAGGAAGAAATACCCTGACTACTCCTCTTTTCTTTTCTGGTCATGTTATTCACCTCCACTAGTTTCAAAGAGCTAGTATGATGATTGCCTGAGGTGGGAGTAGAATCCAAAAAAGAATAATTGTGTCAGAACAGCCACCTTGGCAAAATGGACATTGCACTTGGGTGGGGTAATCACCCAGATAAATGGGGCCCTGTTCTCACAAGGAGAGGCCCTCATGTTGGTGCTCATGCTGATAAAATGGGTGCTGTTCTCAGAAGAGCAGCCACTGCCACTCCTTCAGTGGCCATCCCTATAAACTGAACACTGTCCTTTCAAGGGGATCTCTCTTTGGTGGCCACCCTGACAGGCAGGACACTGTCCTTATTTGTTAAGGGACAGGGGCAGGCAAGCTCCCTGTGGAGGCAGTGACATCTTCTGTGTGCCCTGGGTAAAGCCACTGAATGGGGCACATGCACAGAAATAAAGGTTATTGCCCACTCATCCCATCTGGAGGGTCCCAAGTGAACACCTGGATGCATAAGATATGCCAAAGCCCCCCTCCCCTAAAAAAAAAAAGTGGGGCCATGTAGTATAAAAGAGGCACACTTAAAATGCTGGATGCATGGCTGCCATCCAAAAACCACAGCTTCCCACCAAGATCATAGCTGGATCCAAGGAAAGTGATCTTTCTTGTCTTGTCTATTTGTCTCTGTCTCTAAACTTATCTCTGCACATAAGGGTAACGTATGTTTAGTTTTACAACCCATTGTTTTGTTAAGTTTTTGTTAGTTGGAACCTGTTGTTTTGACAATTTCTTTAAGTTTTGTTAAATTGTAATCCATTGCTTTGATAGTAGCATAATTTGTAATTCTGCTAGTTGTAATCTGACATGCTTTACAATTTTACTCACTTTTAAGTAAAACTGTGTTTTGTACAAACCTCCTGAGTAATAACCTTACTCCTAGCTTGAACTTAATCTTGCTGAATGAGTTGTTAAAAGAGCGTAATTAGAGGAGGAGGAGGACAGGGCTTAGCCGCACCTAGGCTCCTCTCTGAGGGAATTGAGAAAGCAAGGGGGCCAGTCTGAATCTCCCTGGGTTAATCCCCACTTCTGAGGAACTCTACCTGTGCTCACTCTATGGGACAAGATAGTTGGTTTGGGCTTCCACTTTCCAGTCACTTGACTGGAATGGTGGGAATCTGGGGACATATAAGCAACACTGAGGCTCCTATTTCATTACCATACTTTACCACCCCACCATCCTGCATCGGGCCCTGTCCAGAATCAAAATGCCATCTTGAACAAGAAACCCTCACTGGACACTCCTGGACCCATTGCGGTGACTTTCTCAAACTCTATCATTCTTTTTTTCCTTTCTTGATTTCTTACTCTTCTCTCCTGTCTCTTTCTCTCTCTCACTCTCTCTCTTTTCCTTGTGTCTTTTCCTTTTCTCTTTTTCCTCTTTTTCCTTCACAACACATTTGCCACATCTTCACAGGGCTATATCACTTTGCTTGTGTATTATTTGTCAAATAAAACTTCATGCTTGCACCCGACCCTTGGTGGTTGGACTTTGTTCTCACAGATCCAAAAAGATACAACCGTGTCAGTCATCATCTCTGAAATTATGGTATTTATAGAGTCAGGTACAACTCTAGGCTGAACACATACATTCTTCTTGAAAACCTCCATGCTTCTTGCAAAGCAAAAACAAACAAACAAACAAATATGGATAAAATTTGTATTGATAATAAAAAGTTTAATTAGAGCACTGAATATGATACAAATAAATTCTCCTCTCTTGAGAATCTAAAAATGTGGAAATCTGGTCTCTGGTTTAAAACTGTCCATGTGCCAGCAAGCTGATCTGCTGAATTGCACCTTAAGAACAGAACTAGAAAGGTGTTGAGATGCCTTGCCTTTCACAGGAATCCTGTACACTAACAATCTCTCAGATCAGATTGATGCTTAATCTTTGAAAGATTAAGATGTAGTGAAAATAATTGTTAACCTAAGTTTAGAACTTAGCTACATTTAATGATTTCAGAAACTTTAATTCTTCTGATAAGTCAAAAAAAAAATAATTCTTCCCCAGTAAAACAAAACACCAAAACCAAGCAAACCAGTAAGAGGATGTAAAAGTTTATAGGAATGTCAAAATACTATTTTTTGCTCACATACTATGTGAGCTGGGAATCTTAGGGGAAATACTTCTGTACTTGATTCAATTCCTTGTCTACTGTCACGGTTTAACACTGGCCCGGCAATTAAACCAAATGAGAGATGCTCTCTATTAATCCCCCTCTCCTCCCTGATAAAGGAAGGAGAGAGCATAAGGGAGAGAGACTTATGGGTTGGAAACTAAACTACACAACTTTAATGAAACAGTAATGATAAATAGGAAAAATTACTAAATATGTACAAATATACAGGAATACATAGGAAAATTGATACCATGTCCTCCCCCTCTTTCCCCCAGTAACTCTCCCGTCACCACCGAGGCTGCAGGGCAGCCCTGGGAAAGTCCAGGCTGGAATCCTGGGGTCAGCAGCAGTCGGGAGCTGGAGGCAGGAACACACAGATTCAGGCTGGTATGGATCAGGACCACAGGCAGAGGAATGGATGGAATCCTCCCAGGATGCCGAAGTAAAACTGGGAACAGGCAAAGAAGGGAAGCAGAAAGGGCAGGAAGGGGTTTGACCCTCGTGATCCCTCAAATTTATACTGAGTATGAAGTGTATGGGATGGAATACTCTGTTTGGTCCGTTCTGGCATTTATCTTGTCTGGTCCTCCCCAAAGGAGGGTTTCAGGTGGGACCTCCTTATTCCTTCTGGAAGGTAAAATGTTCCTCAGAGCTGAGCAGTGTCCTTGGCTCTGCACACTCTGGCTGTAACTATAAACATGGAGTGTTATCAGTCCTAGAAGCAGACAGTGTCTGAGAAACTTGCTGTTAATTTCAGCAAGTCCAACTACTTACAAGAGACTTAGCTGAAAGCAAAAGTACAAGACAGAAAATCACCTTTATCCTCGACCAAACCAGGACACCTACTATAAATGAAAAGTAGACTGCTCATATTGCCTATGATGTCTCTTTTCAGACCATAACCATTCTTTAAATTAGATGATTCTTTAAAGTTCAATCATACTGGTGATTATTGTAATAAATATTAATTCAAACCATTCTATGAATCTATGAATATGTGATTGTTTCCCCATTAAAAAGCAATGCTTTAAAAAAAATTGCTTCGTTTGTGTCCTTACAAATATCTTTTTTGTCTTGAATAATGAAATGAAATGTTCTCCAGTTTGATGAACAGACATGTTTGATGTTTGATGAACAGACATCCCCATATTTCTTTACAAATGAATGTTTTTCACATAGGTAAATAACTATATGAGCCTTTCATTTCACACGTTACACTTCGAGGCTAACCTGAAGTGAATCCTCTACAGAGAAGCTCTTGCTCTGTTTCTTGAATTATCTACATTTAATAATACATCAAGATGGAGAGTGAGTGCTGCCTTCCAAGGTAGTCTCTAAAAAATAACCAAGAATATTTTTTTCCCATGTTTTTGAGTCTTTAAAGAGGCACACTAAGAACTGAAACTGCTACAGTCAACAAGTCTCTAAAATATTTTTTTTTCCATAAATAGGTTTCAAATAAGTTATCCTCTGGGCTAACTAATGTTTTTTCAAAACACCACTCTACCACCAAAGTACAAAATCACTTAATATTCTGACGCAGAACTCCTCTAGAGTAGATAGAAACATCTATAGTGTCAAGCAGAGGAAGACCAGGATCACTGATTCACTGTAAGACATTTCAATGTGTTCAGTTTTAAAAGTGTTGAAAGTGTACTTGTGTGAATTTATGTTTCCAATTCATCTTGAAGAATCCCACTATTTAAGGAAAAAAAAAAGCCCTAACAAGAACTAAATGAAAAAAGTTAGAGTGTTCTTAGGAGGCTACTTATCATTTCGTGAAAATGAAGTACTTGTCTGAAGATTTTATATGATGGATATTGTGAGAGTCTGACCTCTTTGATTTGAAATTGTCTCAAAAAACCCCAATTTTAAACTTAAGAGCCCTGGATAGTGTGGAGGACCTGTCCTGGCCACAACTGAGCAGGGCGTAACACCGTAAAGAGATAAGAACTAAAACCAGCTAGGTGGAGACTACTCCCCTTTTCTTAGGGCCTTCAATGCTGGGATGCCCCTCCAGGCACTGTTACCTTGGCCAGGGTGGAGGAAGCCACCTTGATGGTACTGATGCTGATGTATCTGGCTGAGGGGGCTGGAATGGAGCATGGGGTGGCACCTGGAAAGAGATAAAAACTGTGTGCTGGAAGCCCCCCCTCCAGGCAAGCCTGTCTGCAATGTCTCTGATGCTAATGGACCTGGCCTGGCTGAAGCAGAACAGGGGTGACACCTGGAAGGAGATAAGAACTGATGAGTGGGTGAGGGACTGCATCTTTCTGTGGAAGCTCCCCTCCTCCAGGCAGCCTGTCTGCAATGGCTCTGATGCCAATGCCCCTGGCTGCTGTGGCAGCTGAGTGACAGCTGCCCCTTGGGAACAAAAGGAACTCAGGGGTATATATGGCTGCCCATTCTGTGGCTGTTTGGTTGTCTCTTGACCCACCACCATCTCACATCGGACCCTGTCCAGGATCAGCGACATCTTGAAGAAACTCACTGGACAGCTGCACCCCTGGTGGTGACTCTCTCTCTTGCTCTCATTCTTTTTTCCCACTTTTACTGTTTTTCTCCACTTTTCTCTCTCCCTTATATCTTCTTTTCTCTCTCTCTCTTTTGCCGGGCTCTGTAGTTTTGCCTGTGTCAGTTGTCAAATAAAAGTCTGCTTGCACCCGACCCTTCTACAGTTGGACTTTGATTCGCATAACTAAGACTAAAATAAATTTTAATGTTACATCAGACCATAACAGATACAATCAGTGGAACAGAAGATTGCAACATAAACAAACCTCACTAAAATTGAACGAGAGATACACTGGATACAACCACATAATATCTGTCTCAGACTACTACATCAAGCTCAACAAAATTAGTAATACTAGACCTTCTAGATGAAGAGTTTGCCATGTTTATGTTGACTGATGTCTGTGAACTCATCCTGATCTCAGACACCAAAAAAAAAATGGAAAAATAACCTGTATAGCACTATGCAATAGGCTACTAATTACATCCATCAAAACAATACCTCATTGATCATGAGATAATGATAGGATTGATGTTGTATTTGACAGGTTCACAGGCATCATCTCTAGTAAGAGCATGGGTCAGTGCTGCCTTTTGGTAGTTGCTGGAGACAGAATGATTTAGTATATGCCACAAGGCATAGGGCACATTGGTTCTGGAATGTTGCAGGCTGTACATAGTGAAAGTGACATGCTTAAACTCTTGAGTAATATTCCCTCTGGCAACTATGTTGGGACAAAGAGAAAAAACTTATGAAAAATATTGGTAAACAATTTTAGGGTAATTTTCAAAGTGACAGTGACATTTATTATACTTTATCTCAGTGCTACAAATGATACGTTGTTTCACTAAATTTGTTGATCCATTTATTAAATAGTTAAAACATATAAAATAATTTCCCATTAAAAATAATTGTTGAAATCATACCTTCATATATTCTAATAAAAAATGGTTGCCTCAAATATAATTTTACTGAAATGCATGCATTGCTTTCATAAAATACCTTGCCAAGAAGGGTCCTTAAGAAGATTCTGAGAAGAGAGCTACAAGTGTCATTAGTTTTATCAGACTCCTGGGAATATTGTCTCTCTAGGATCTCAAAGAGTTTAGCAAATGATCTAGAAAACTGCAGGTCCTGGTCAGATAACTGCATGATACTTCTTAGAAAATTAGAACTGTTTGAATTAAAAATATCAGCTCATTTTTAGACTTCAAAAGTGTGAAAACATAGTTTGTGGGCACCATCAAAAGTACATGTATATATACAAGAAAATATACATATTTTTAGCAAGTACACAAGTTGAAAACAAATTTTAGAAAAAAGAATAGCACATACTGAAAATGTGGTTTATTTCCATAGTAATTACTTAGCTGTAACTGCCTAATACTTTTTTTTTTTATCTTTTTACTCCAGTAGGTGTACTTTGCTTAGCTTCATAAAAAGTAATGAAGCCTAAAAATATAAAGCCTCATTATAGATCTTTTCCATTAAAAGTTTGCTGAGACAGTACAAGAAAACAGCCATTAGTATGTGAAGATTGTGATGTCAATGGATCAGAGAGGTTTCATTGGGTACACCTAAAAACATGCTGCTATTATATCATTTATGCTGAGGAAAAAGATTAAGAAGAAACACTTAAAGAGAAAAGAAGTTAATACCTGCAAGGTATTTTGAGTTTACACATTTGGAGTTGTTTTCCTTCATCCTCCTTTTTCTTTTAATGCTTAGTATGCTCCTCCAGAAGCCTTTAATATTAGTATTTTTAGTGCATGTTTTGCTTTAGCAAATATTTTTATTCATTATTCAACTTCTCTTACGTGCAGTCTTATTTCAAGTTTTGTTTTTTTTTTCCCTGAGATAAAAATCCTTCAATAAATTGCTATATTTCTCTTTCTCAAAGGCTTATAGGTACAGGCACTTTGTGTTTTTTAATCTTAAATAATCTTTTACCTATAACATCTCTTATGTCCTTTTATCACCCACCATCCTTAGTATAGAAATGTAAATTTTAGTATGAGACAATACAATATTAAAAAGCATTACACATATCCTGCTAGTCATTATTACTCAGTGTATATAGGCATAGGTTGAACAAACACCAATTTGAATGAACCCTACCTAATTAAACTACAGATGAAGAATATAATTCAGTCCTGTTTCTCAAGAAAAAAAGGAAATCAGAAGCAATTATCACTGAAACTCAGTTTACTTTTCTAAGATTATTATTATCTTTAAATATGTAATTTTAGTTATGCACGATTTATAGTGGAATATAAAGTTTCCTTCTACAGAAGAGGGTGCATTACAAGTGCAATTTTTACTTCATTATAGGATGATATTTTGACATTAGCAACACCTTCATACCTCACTGTGCCTGAAGAGTCTAATTTCCAACAGTTAACTCTCAAAGGTTGAACTCCTTGGTTTAGAATGGGGCAATTAAAATGCTCTATCACTCCTGCAGCACTACTTCCATATCTTTCACACTGCATTGAGGAATTTCCACACAAGTTAATCTACCACAGTATCTTCAAGTGACTGCCCATCTGTGGTCTGGATTTTTTTTTTCATTAAAGGACATTTTTCTGATCAGAAAGTCCAGAGACATCCTTTCAAAACAAAATTCTAAAACTTTTTAATTATTTGTTTTCCTTATATTTCTCTTGCTTTTTGTTGTAAGAAATTATTTTTAAAAATCATACTTACTTGATGGATGGAAAACCTTTACTACAGTTGTGAGTTGTGGAACATTTCATATTATTTGTGAATGATGCTTATTTATGAATTATAATTACAGTTTTAAATGACATGTGCCACTTTGCTCTGGTAAAACCTCACGTGGAGTATTGCATCCAGCTCTGGAGCCCTCACTACAGGAAAGACATGGAGCTGATAGAGCAGGTCCAGATGAGTGTGGGGGGCTACAACACCTCTCCTCTGAGGACAGGTTGAGGGCATCCTTGCTTATTGCAGGGGAGATTGGGCTAAATGACCTTAAGAGGTCGCTTTGGACCCAAATTATTCTATGATTGTAACATGGGAAAGTTCCATTTGTGTATTCTTATGCTCTTTCCAATTAGGTTTAAGTATCTGTGGTAATTATTCACCTGAAGCTCTAAAGAGTTAAGGCTCTTCTTACCTGCCAAACTGGCTTAACAGATATTAACAAATACCTACAAAACTGCAGCTGATGTACCAGCTGGCAGATATTGCTCATTCTCCTGAAATGATGTTTTGGCTATTGGCAAATTTTCTCCATCATTTACTCATTTCCCTGCTCCAGCTGCTATATAGCTTGTCGATTTGCTTAGTCAGTCAGTTTGTCAATCAGTCAGTCAACTACTTTTATAAGAAAAAAAAAAAAAGTTATTTCTTTCTATTTTATAAAATAGCATTGTGGGAAATCCAAATAGAATAGACTGAAGCTGAAATACTAAGAGGCTAATATAAAATGGTAATAATAATCATAATATGTAAAATTATAAAAATATACAAGATAACAATAATATATATAATATAAAATATATAAGACATATATATATGACATCTATAATACATAACATTATAATTTATTATTATTATCAATCAGTATTTTTCTAGGAGCTACACACATTTTATAGGTACCAAACTAAAACATTCTGCTTGAACATAAATCCTGAGCCCACAACAGTTTTGTCACCATATTTTCTTTTGATTTTCTTCATAATTAATCTGATTTAACACATAACAAACCATAAAATTAACTGAATTACTATTTAAGACTTATTTAATGTCATCATACCAGAGAACTGTTCTTGAATTGTTTTACCACTTCTTCAATTAGACACATATAATTGACTATTTTGTCATTAACAAAGCTTTGAATTTAAGTTACACTCCCCCACTCAACTTTTCTTTTTTTTTCCTCACTAGTAATGCAGCGTACAATACTCACTACCAGGAATACAGACCTCCGTGGGGAAAAAAATCTGCTTACAATAATACAAGACCCTCTTTTTTTCATACCATAGGTGGATGTCTTTTCATTTTTCTTAACAATTAGCATGATTTTGTCTTTTTCTGTATTGGGAGGAAGAGAAAAAAGGAAAAAACCTGCTACATTTAGCGATAACAAAATTTTGGAGGTCTAGGTTATCAAAGCAAGAGCTTTTAATGTGTCAGGAACTAGATGGATGTGACTTGATTTTACTTCGTAAGCTGTTGCAAAGGTAGTTCTGAATGACAGATCAGTCTATCTCTCTTGTACTTAATACTTCAAATATATGTACTAGACATCGGCTTTCTAAAAGTGTACAAAACATGAAGCCATATGAGAAGAAAGCTAAGGAAAGCTGCTTCTATAAGCATCTTGGTAAGGTTTCAGATTCGCTTCTCCTTGCTCTCTTGGGAAACTTCACTTTACCAGGTGTCTGCTGGAAATATAATACTGCAGACAGGAAGCAGTCCTGCAGACAGTTATACAAGCAGAAACAAATAATGATAAACCCCACATATAACATTACAGTATAAAACTCCTAAGCCATGTCTATGCCTACCTGAAAAATCCATGCTAATCCAGTATAGAACTAGTGCAAAAGAGGTCTACAGAATGTGTAATACTGCATGGTGGGTTGACCTTGGTGTCCAGCAAGCCTCTCTATCACTCCCTCTCCTCAACAGGACAGAAAGATAAAACACAATGAAAAAGCTCCTGGGTCAAGCTAAGGAGTGGGAGGTCACTCACCGGTTAATGTTACAGCCAAAAAGGACTTGAGTTGAAGAAATGAATGTAATGTATTGCCAATTTATAACAGAGTAATATAGTCAGAAATAAAAACAAAACTAAAACCAACTTTGCCCTGTCCTGGTGGCACATGCCAAGCAGACAGAGCAGGCACTCAAACTGAAAATAAAAATTGCTCAGTACTCTGACAAGCAAAGTAAACCACTAGTTCAGATGCCAGTCTGGAATAATACTTATTATACATAATAGCATAATACTTATGCTATTTACTACTTGTAAGGACAAAGAAGCAAGAAAGTTGATATGAAGTTTAACACAGAAATAGCATCAGACAGGTAAACAACCAATACACTTAAATATTTAAAGCTCTTACACAGCTCCCAATACATTTCTCTTTCCTTTTAGAAACCCGATAGATAACTCAGAGTCCTATTCATTAATCATCATGCCTGTTTAGGATGTCTAAATTAATCAACAGCCAAAATAAATTTCAAGTCTTTTGTATCAAGTTAAATGAGGAAAAAAGCAATTCCCTTACATATATCCTGAGAATCAGCATTTTTCCAAAACTAATAAAAATTTTAATATGCACATGTCCCATCATATTTGATCAACAAAGTTTAAAGGAAAAAATCTAATGCAAATTTATTATTTTTATTTTTTTTAACAAGATTTGATGAGGATTTAAAATGTAAGACATAGATCTATAACAGCACTATAACTTACTAATACCAGAAAAATTAAAAATGCATATTCATATACAGGTTTGTCAGTTTTCCTTATCTCATTTGTGTGTTTTTATAAGCCAGGGTTTGGACTTCTTGGGGATGAATATGTTCAGAATTTTTCAAGCCCTGCAAATATTTTTTATTTTATCCATAGAATTAAATGAATTAAAATTAGATTATAGTTGTATAGATTGTATCAGCCTGCTATACTTGCTACTGAAGCAAGAACAATGTTAGACCCACCTCTCTTGTATGTATACCATACAAAAATACTGTGATGAAAGGAGTTCTCCTGTTTATGCTGAGACATGTAAGAAAGTGATGACCAAATAAGAACTTCTCTAGACCTTGAAAAAAATGGAATGTCAGCAATATCCTGTTTTGGGTTTTTTTCGGGTATAGAAAGATAGTTGCTAACACTAGAATAGCAGTAATCTAACTCCTAAGATATCAAGGGATGTTTTTACAACATTAATGTATGTTTTCTTTTCAGAAAACATATAACAATCTCAAATGGTGTACAAAATTGTAAATTAAAAAGGAAAAAATTAAAAAATCTTTAACTTTTCATTCACCAGCCCCATCACCTCATCCAGTGTTTGTAAACATTGTTTCTAAGTGAGATAAAATAGAGAAAAGAATCCACATCTCAGAGACAAGTAATAACATCAGATAAACACAACTAAAAACGAACAACAGAAAATATCTTCTGTTCTATAGTGCGTACAGAAAACTTAAATTAGCTATTCATATTATTTTGGTTTGCAGTCTATAGATTATTCCTAGACCTTCTATTCTTCTAGAAGTTTCACTATAGCAGATTTCCCTGTAAAGATCAACTGTATTTCTACTGAGTCTTTCTTCTGACAGAAGCTAAACTTCAATAACAGGATCAATATTTATTTAAAATATATTAATAAGAATGTTGGCTGCAGGATATGTGTAGAATTTCTTAGATTCTAGTATTTTTTATATTGCTCTGTACTGTAAAATAATTTTGTTCAAAGTACGAGAAAATGGATTATTTTTCATTAGATAGGTATAGAATTGTGTCACCCAGTCAGTGAGTTTATCTGTTAATATTCAGAATGCAAATCCACTCTAGCTCAAGCCTATTATCAGCCAGAATGCATGAAGTGTATAAGTGGTATTCGATCATTATAAACAGTGATCATGCCATTTGTCATTTTCTGATTGGCCATTGTGCTCAGAACTCCTGACCCACAAGCCCCAAAGTTGTCTCTCTTTTAGTCCCTGTTACTGTCCTGAAATCACACTAAAGCCAAGAGGCTGAACAAAACATAAGTAGAAAAATACCCATGCATCTTAATAAGATTCTCCACTCTCTCTCTCTCTTTCTCTTTTCCTTTCTCTCTTTTTCTCTCTCTCTTTCTTTCTCTCTTTTTCTCTCTCTCTTTCTTTCTCTCTCTCTTTTCTCATATCTTCTCCTTTTCCTCTCTCCCTCTTTTGCCTGCCAACATACTTGCCATACCTTCATGGGGTTCTATCGTATTTTTGGTGTCAATTGTCAAATAAAAGCTTATGCTGGCTTCCGGCCCTTTCTGGTTGGACTTTGTTCTCACAGATCAAAAACCAAAGAAATAATTTAATGTTACTTTGAACTGTAACAAGAGTTATTAGGTATTGTAATAAGAGATTGAACTACACAGAATGGAGTACAACTTTCAAAAAGATTGGGGCAAGAGGGCAAAGAAAGGGTAAGAGGAAAGGTATTGAAGAGAAACAAGCAGAAGTGACTGAGATAAGGTCATCAAGAGCAGAAACAGATTATGAATTGGAGGAAGAAAGAAACAGAGACAGAAAGTGTGATAAGTAGGTTCTGGATCTAGACAAAGATCTGATAGAGAAGAAGAGCTGTGTCCAGTCAAATGGGAATAAAAAGAGCATAAAGACTGGGCTAAAATAGGAAGAATCTGCATTTGCTGAAGGTCACACCCTTGGGAACTAAGCCTGGGGCCAGATCTTGTGCCCTCAGGAATCCACACCTAGCCAGTGGGGTAGATGTGTATGAAAGCATCCAACAGCATCCTTATAACTAGTGATGACCCGTTATAGAGTTATCTTATAAAATCATATTCCACTCTGGAAATCATTAAAAAAACTAAGATGAATTTTCAATTTTTTAAATTTCATTTCTAATTTATGCAGCATTACCTAGCAGGGAACTGCATTCGTAATCTAGTTATTTTATTAGGACTGTCCAACGCCGCTCTTAGCTTTCAGCTATGATCCACTGTATCAGTCACCTGCTTGTTGATCCTCCAACAAGCCTCCCCCTACAAAGAGTTACAGAGAGAAAGTGGCAAATAACAGCTTTTGAAAGTGTAGCTACTGGAAGAGGGCAGTGTCATGGTTATAGACAAAATTCCAGAGAGAGAGCAATGGATGATATAAAAGCTATATTTTATAGGAGCTAGGAGATTACAAAGAATGCATATTGGAACAGAATAAAAATAATGGGTTCTTCTAAAATTTTTGAAACAAATTTATTCCTTTATATCATTTGAATTTAAACAAACCAAAGCAAACAAAAAAACCCAAAACAACCGAATTTCTTTGTCATAGATTAATCCCAGCCAGCAACTCAGCCCCACACAGCTGTTTGCTCACTGTGTCCCAGTGGGATGGGGGAGAGAATCAGAAGGGTCCATACAAGAAAACTCATGGGCTGAGATTAAGATGGTTTAATAGGTTAAGCAAAAGCCATTCACACAAGCAAAGCAACACAAGGAACTCATTCTCTACTTTCCATTGGCAGGCAGATGTTCAGCCATCTCAAGGTCAGCAGGGCACAGTCACACATAATGGTGACTCAGGAAGATAAAAACCATCACTCCAAATATCCCACCCTTAATTCTTCTTCCCCCAGCTTTATATACTGAGCATGAAATCATAAGGTCTGGGATATCCCTTCTGTCAGTTAAGGTTCAGTTGTTCCAGCTGTGTTTCCTCCCAACTTCTTGTTCACTCCTGTCCTGGTCACTTATGGGGTGTTGTGAGCCCTTTTCAGCAGTAAACTAAAAACTTTCTGTGCCATCAGCACTTTTTCCAGCAGAAATCCAAACCATAGCCCCATACTAGCTAATATAAGGGAAAGTAACTCTACGCAGCTAAAACTAGCACATTTTTCCATCTTTTCCTCAACAAAAATTAGAAAATTTCAACTTTAAAACACACCAGTGCCCTTAACAGGGTTTGAAGAGACTACGGGGAAAAATGTTAGGCCATTTGTTTTGCTCATAGAACTGAAATTTAAACATGCAGAGTTTGTATTAATTACTCAAAAAGGAATCACAGGTTTCACGTAGGTTCATTTGAGTAACTACTGAGAGGTGAAATAGGAAAATTTATGAAGTATGGGACTGCTATAATAAAAATAAAATAGACTTGGGTAGGAATGTTTAGGGATGTTTTCTTCCTTCCATTCTTTTAATAACTTAATTACCTCGAGCGCATCTTGTAACTCATTTAAATATTAAAAATTAATAGTCTCCCCTGTTTAAGTACCCTGTGTTCAAATGATCGTTCAGAATAGAAAACATCAAAATGATGGTTTACTTAATAGTCAAATATGATAGGACAACAACTTTTTTCTCTCATTGACATTTGTTTAAAGAAGACATTAAGAAATTTGCTGTTAAAATTCTAACATCAAAGTCCTTCCAACTGAGAATTTTTTTTCATAGAAATTCTTAAAATTTACAAGTTCTCAACTAGATAAATTATCTTTTTATAATCTGGATGAGCAAGATTCAAGAAACATAATTTGAAGTTATGTCTTTCAGTTTTTTTAAAGCAAGAACTTAACAAGCTTTCATCTGATTTCATATTTCCTCATTTGAATGTCCTCTTCACAAGAATGTGAGGTGCACTTTAAGACTCAGCAGTAAAATGTTACCTAGAGCACTACTTCGTCACTTGTGTATTGCAGAAAATGTTCTTTCTTTGCCACTGCTTTGTCTCTTTGTGTGTAGCACAAATGAGAGCAGAGCAAAGAAGAAGCAAGCAGGATATGGAGGCCTCTGTCTGGCTTATGGGCTTCTGAATCCAGAGGCCGATGCCGCAGGAGCTCTGTGTAGCTTTTAAGAATCGAGTGAATCCACAACAAGTACAGCAGATGCCCAGGATGGAATGGAATATCTGTACTGCTAAGCAAAGGCTTCAGTGCTGTCATAAAACCAAACTGATTCTGTCTTGTCGCAGAAGTAAAAATTCTTCCCTTGAAACCAATATAACTACAGAGGATTTTGGCCAATATTTAAAAAATGACAGCTTCTCAAATGCACTTGTGAAACTTAAATGGTCCTGATCCCAGCACGATTTAAATTGGCATAATGTCATTAAAGTCAATAAGGCTTTTTGATTTACATTAGTAGAAGACCTACCCATTTATCTTCTTTCTCGGTATAAGAGCAATTTGTATCTACCTGGAAGTAAAATATCAATCATGTTTTATGCCTTGACAAGTCTAACTGAATGTTTATAAAACAAAAGAATATATGAGTATATATATAAATGTACACATACGTACATGCAGTGACAATTACTACTGTCTTATATGGGAGGCAAAACCTCCCAAAAATTAAAGATTTAACTTTCAGGGAAAAAAGCAGTAAAACCAAGAATCTACCAATTTTCTATTTTAATTTTCTTTGCTCTATGCCATATGACTTTTTTTCTCCATTTCTTTCTGTATTAACTACAGCTACACTCAATATGCAGTATTCTGATACTTCTGTAAGATCCAGCTACCAAAATTGAAAATGTGTATCTGTGTGGAGAAAAAAAGGGAAATAATTAAAATTATGTTAACAGATCATGGTAATGTAAATTTCAAAAAGCCAAAACTTATTTCCCTGTGCACTGCTGTCATGGCTTTCTACAGCCACATCAGCTCTCTCAAGGCTAGGTCTTATGTTTCTACATGGACCAGATCAGACATTAATCCTCTTTAATTTATGGTTCATCTCTTATATGTCCCCACCCCTTTCCTCAGAAGCACTTCCTTTGTTTTCAGTTATTTTAAACCCTCATATAGGCCTTCCATCATAGACAGGAGCTCACAGAACAAGCAAAGTTTCTGCCACAGAGGTAACTGGTTTGGTTTTTCTTTTGGTTTTTTTTTCCCTCATGTTGCAATCATGGTGGGTAGAGATTGTTCATTACTGTGTTTGCCTGCTCCTAAAAAAGTGTTACACATAGGTCCTTATGCATGAGTAGTCAATATGATATATAATAATATTTAGCACTAAAAGGAAGTTCTACAGCTGACCATTATTCGGGCCTCTAAGTCTCCATATATTTTGTCTTCTTACATACCAGAGTTCTTGATCTATTTTGTAACTTATATAGTTACTCATAACAAAAAAAACATGGGAAAAAAAAATTAAACAGTGCTGTTCCCAATAGTATAGTTACAATGTTGCACAGACTTTCACCAAATACACAATATTCCAAGTTGTCTTTACTTTCATTGTTGAAGAAATAGGACAGATTTGTGTAGCCAATACTAAACCACTTTTCTTTTTGAAACTAAATAATCTGAACATTAAGTTTAAGAGTTGAAAAGCTGCATTTTTCCCCACAAAGCCACTGTCTTCTTCATGATTGACTTGTATTACACATTGCTTGGGTTTTTTCTGGTTTTTTTTTTTAAAGGAACAATATTCACAAAGCATTTGTACAGCAATAGGAAACATCTTTCTGTATCGTACAGTGGTTTCCACAAGATTCCAAGTAAGAAAGAGTATCCTATTTAATTTTCAGTAGACTTCAGGACTTATGAAAGATATGAATATTCACCTAATTTTTTTACTTAATTCACTCTTAAATTAATTTTTCATAATTTCAAATATTGGTGTTCTAGTCTGAAGAAAAGTACAGTGCTAAGCTTCTTCTTCAACAGCACAAGACGCATTAAAGCAGATTCAGGGTTTAATACCCCAGAGTCAAAAGAAGAGGGAAGGATATTAACTTTTCCTCAAAAATAAAAGCTAGACTAAAATAATGTACAGGTGCAACTTATTTGAAGATCTAAGACATCTAAGACATTTGAAGATCTAAGAATCTTAATCTCGTGTGCAAAGCAAAAGGAGGCAAGTACCAGTACTGTATTTCAGATTAGTAGAATGGAAGCTTCAGTATTTTAATAATATTTTATGTATGAAAATCAGATCATTCTTTCCTAGTCCCAAATGAAATCTTATGGATGATTACTATACCCTATTCCAGAAAACTCTAAAAGCGTTTTACTCTTTGTTCGCAGGACAGCATAAAATCACATTGACAACAACAAAACAGAATTTCAGTACTCCTTCTGACACATATTTAGAGTTAAAATTTCAAGATTATCTTGAACAAAAATTCACAGTCATGTACTTCCCATTTTAGTTGTCAACTACCATAAAATATTGCTAATACCTAAATCCAGATAGAAACAGCTGCAATTAAAACATGGTCAAAAATTCCAGATCATGTTCAGCTACATAGTATTCAACACGATGTGTATAAAAGTCAACATCTTGAAATCTCTTTGAAAGTTTTAACTAATGAATCCTTCATAACATGCACATTTTTTATAAGTGGAAGAAAAGTAGTACTGCAATGATTTTTATAAGGCACTGGCTGTGAGAGAGTAATGCCAGAGAAAGGACACCAAGGTCAGTGAGGAAGGAGGGGGAAAGGTGCCCGAGCAGAGATTTCCCCACAGCCCCTGGTGAGATGGCGGCTGTGCCCCTGCAGACCATGGAGGAGCGTGGTGGTGCAATCACTGAAGCAGCATGGTGGAATACTCCGGAAGGATCTTGGTGGGGTAAATGTGGTTTTGTAGCCCCTGAAGTGTTACAGGTGGGCAGATGTGAAGCAGCAGCCTGTGCAGGATTATGGAGATGGGTAGATGTGGGTCTGCAGCCATGAAGGACCCCGTGCCAGGGGAGGTAAATGAGCAAGCGGGGGCCTGGTTGGTATCTGCTGGGCCTAAACCCTGATGGACTCACAGCAGGTCACCTCAGTTGATTGAACTGATACAGTAAAATGGATATATGATGTAAAGCATTCTGATTTTATGCATACTTTTGGATATATATATTTGGAGTTACCATTTCCTGCAGACTTCCATATCCTTCACCCTGGACATCACCTACATAACAATTAATTGCTACAGTAACTGTTACATAACTGCAGTTAGTTTGGAAAACAGTTATAAGAAACAAATAGTTCTATTTTGAAGAAGTAGTAGACACCACTTTTTATTTTAGTGGGTTTTTTCCCTATTGTTACCTTTCTGTATCTGTCAGATAGTCTCTCCCAGTCTTAGCCTTTGATATGTTGAGATGAATCCCTAATATTCTTGAACAAAGTTCAAGAAGGAAAGAAACGTTTTGCAAATAGCATATTCATACTGATCGCATTCAGCCAGATTTCTATAAATTACTTTCTGTCTACTACAACTGAAATTGGATATATTTGCTTCACATTAAGTATCTGGATGAGTCTATCACCAGAAAATATGGAGGAAAAAAAACCTTATGTAAAACTTGACAAGAGTATGAAAAACTCATTTGAAATATCCCCCACATTAAAATCAATTCCATAATTCAAAGAACATGAGCCAATCTTTAGTCATTCAGGGAGCTATTGTATTAACATTTGATAAATTAATATCCTGGACAGATTAAATAATTTATTTCAAGTTCTACTTTTCATCATAAAAATTATTTCCTTTAAATCATGGAAAGTGAAAAGAATACAGCTATAAATGTATCTGCATTAAAAAAAAATACTATTAAGGTAACTGAAATCATATAAACTTTAAAAGAAAGAGGGAAATGTCTGCCCTATCTTATTTTTTGATAATGTAATTCAATTTATTATCATTACAGCATTTTTTTTTGCTTCAGTTACATCAAAGAGTTGAAGACAATGTAACATCTTCAACTAAAGTATGGGACAGGGAAGAAACTAATTTTGCACATCTTCCTGAGAAAGTTGCATAAGAAGTAGTGAAATTAGAAGAAAAACAATGTAGAAGTAAAGTAGTTGAAAGCACACAGTAGCCTAACTTTCAACCTTGTATAAAAAACTTCAGAAAATGTTGTAGTCAAAGGAAAAGGCATTACTATGTAATTAATTTATTTAATCTTGGATCTCTTCATTAGTAAGAAATAAAAAATTTGAAAATAAACACATGGTATTTTAAAAAATGTTTTAAGCAAAACAGACTTATGTATTAATCCCTAATAGATTTATCTTCTCTGTTAAAAATTAAACAAACAACCACTCCTGAACTCATCCCTGGAGAACTATGATCTCTTTGTCTCTTGAAATCATAACACATAAATTCCCCTGAAATCTTATTTTAAATCAGAATAATTATGTTTTCATGGATATAACATACTTTCAGACATTGCCTTCAAAAAGGTATATGAGGAGGGTAGTAAAAGATGGCACAATGAAGGCAACCTGTGGCTCATTAAAATACTTCAGCATCTGATAGGATTGAGGAGATGTACTATTAATTTTCTGTTAAAACTACAGCCATTTCAAGACATTTCTCATATACTTGTCAAAAGCAGAAATCTGTACAGTGCCATATAATCATACCATATGTCAAAGGAAAAAAGGAAAAAGGAAAAAAATAGTTATGTATGGAACAGTGAGATTTTTAATAATTCACTCGCCTCAAAGAGGCATTAACATTTCTGTGGTGCTTTGGCTAACAGGTTATGGTCTAAAGCTGGTTAACAGCTTTATGGTCTGTGATTAAGCTGCATTTTCTGCTTTACATAAGGCATATGGTAGTTTCTTCATTAAATACTTTCAATTTTGGGGGGATTTTTACATAAGTAGGGTGGGTTTTGAGAAATGCAGTCATGTGGATTACATTAGATTTATCTCTGTTCTCATCTCAAGTGGAAATATTTGGAAATACATTTTTATTTGCCTTTCATTATGGTTTTTAGAGGTAAAAGTTTTCAGGATTGTATCAGGTGGGCATAGAGCAACTGCACAGCATCACAACAGAACAGAAAAGCAACGTATTTTTCCAGTAGCTGTCTATTAACAACATGGTTTATCTAGTTCCGTATGCATATCTGTATAAATAATGTATTTTTGCCTCAGTCTTTCCTTTAAGTCTCTGTGTAGCGGTTTCTTCAATGTTCAGTTAATAACTATTTTGTGTAACAAATGAATGGAAAAGGTAGGATTCATAACTGTCTTCATTCTACTGAAGCTCAATAGATGTATCCTTAATAATTTGATATTAAAACAGTGTTTAAATTCTGAATTTATCTTATAGAATCACAGAATAGTTTGGGTTGAAAGAGAACTTAAATATCATCTAGTTCCAACACCCCTGCATGGGTGGGGACAACTCCCACTAGACCAGGTTGCTCAAAACCCCAACCCTGGCCTTGAACACTTCCAGGGAGTGGATATCCAAAGGCTTACCTGGACAACCAGTTTGAGTACCTCACTACCCTCACATTAAAAAAATTCTTCCTAACATAAATCTGTCCTCTTCCAGGTTGAAGCCATTGCAGGTTGTCCAGTCACTACATGCCCTTGTAAAAAGTCCCCCTCCAGCATTCCAGTAGGTCCCCTTCTGGTACTGGGATGCCACTGCTAGATCTCCCTGGAACCTACTCTTTTCTAGGCTGAACAACCACAACTGTCTGTTCAGCTTCTTGTCAGCCATGACCCCAAAGTCCTCCTCCTCAGAGTTCTTTTCTATGCAACTTACACCTAACCTGTATTTGTGTTTGAGATTGTCCCAACTCAGGTGCTGAATTTTGCACTTGGTCTTGTTGAACTTCATGCAGTTTGAATGAGCCCAACTCCCAAGCCTGTCAAGGTCCCTCTGGATGGCATCCCTTCCCTCCAACATGTTGACCTCACAACCCAGTTCAGTGTCATCAGCAAACTTGCTGAGGGTGCAGTCAATTGCACTGTCCATGTCAGTGACAAAGATGCTCAACAGTAATGGTCTAAATACTGACCCTTGAGGAACATCATTCATGACTGGTCTCCATCTGGACATTGAACCGTTGACTCTTTGAGTGCAACCATCCAGCTAATTCTTTATTCATGGAGGAGTCTATACATCGATTCCATATTGTTCCAATTTAGTTACCAGAATGCCATGCAGGATGGTGTTGAAAGCTTAGGACATCAATTGCTTTACTTTGTTCACCAACATTTTGACCCCATCATAACAGGCCACCAAATTTTTCAGGCAGGATTTGCCCCTTGTGGACCCATGTTGTCTGTCAACAACCACTTTGTTATTTTCCATGTGCCTTAGCAGAACCTTTAGGAGGATTTGCTCCATGGTCTTGCTGGGCAAAGATATGAGACCGACTGGTAGTTCCTGGTTTCTCTCATTTTCCCCTTTTTGAAAATGAGGTTGTTTCGCCTTTTTTAATCAACGTGAACTTCACCAGACTACCGTGAATTCTCAAATATGATAAACAGCGGCTTTGCAATTTTATCTGCCACTTCCTTCAGGATCTGCAGATTAATCCCTTCAGGCTACATGGACCTGTGCACTTTAAGGTTCTTTGGATGATTTTGCACCTGTTCAAGGGATCTTTTTCCCAGTCCCTTCCTTCTGCTTCTGCAATTTGAGTGAGATAAGACTAAGTGAAGACTGAGACAAAACAATCATTGAGTACCTCAAACTTTTCCAAGTCCTGCATGATCAGGACTCCATTTGCCTTCTTAAGAGGGCTCGTATTTTCCCTTGCCTTCTTCTTATTGCTGACATACCAGTAGAAATTCTTTTTTTTGTCACTGACATTTCTGGCCAGATTCAATTATTCCTGCACTTTGACTTTCTTAACCTGATCCCTAGCTTCTCTAACAATTTCTCTGTAATCATACCTTTTCCTGCTTCCACCTTTTGTAGGCCTTATTTTTACCTTTAATAGTATCCAGGGGTCCATTGTTCATTCACAAAGGCCTTCTGACATTCCTGTCTTCCTTCCTCTTTGTTAGGACACATTGCTCCTGGTCATGGAAGAGGTGATTCTTTAATATGGACCAGTTTTCCTGGGCTCCTCTCTCTTTCAGGGTTTTGTCCCAAAGTACCCTACCCAGCAGACCCTTAAATTCTGCTCTCTTGAACTCGAGGGTAATAAACTTGCTTCATACCTTTCTCCCTGCTCTCCCTGCTCTAAGGATCCTCAATTCTACCATTTCATGGTAGAAATGGTTCAGCCCATCTTGGTTGGTGAAAACAAGGTCCAGAATAGCACCTTTTCTTGTTGCCTCTGCTAATATTTGGAGAAGTAGGTCATCACCAATGAATTCCAGGAACTTACTGGATTGCTGGTGCTTTGATGCGTTGTCCCTCCAACAAATGTTAGGGTTGTTGAAATCCCGCATGGGGACTAGGGCTTGTGAGTGTGAAGCCTCTCCTATCTGTCTATAGAGGGCTTAATCTTCTCTGTCATCCTGGTCAGCTGGCCTGTAACAGATCCCCACTATGATGATATCTCCTGACACTGACTTGCCTTTAACCCTGGTCCATAAGGTCTCAGTAAGCTCCTCATCCATCCCCACACAGAACTCCATGGTCTCCAGAGGTTCACTGACATAGAGGGTAACGCCCCCTCTTCTTCTGCCCTGTCTGTCCTGGCAAAGACAAATGTGGAATGTGTTAAATAGTTAATACTATGTTTTTAATTCCTCAGTATTCAACCATTCTTCAAAACTTAAGGCTCACTTCACTCTTTCCACCACTGTGGATTTTTCTAGTTTTATTTGCAAACATAAAAATTATAAAATTCATCAGGCTCACATTCAGAAGCAAAGTTAAGATCAGCTTGGATATCAGTTCAAAGAAGCCAATAATTCTTCTTAAGAAATCCATGGAGAAAAAAACCCAATAATTTTGTAGCTTAACAGCTGAAGCAGATTGCTAAACCAGTACTTTCTCCTTTTAGTTTCACAGTGTATGAATGCAAAGAAGCCAAGAAATATGAAAAGCAACTATGAAAAAGCAACAAGCATAAAGTAAGTACAACCAAAGGACTAAATTACTATAATTAAAGGACATGTGACTAGGAAAAAGAACACTTTTTATTTCCCAAAGTGTTTAGAAACAATCACCTGCAGGAACAGCATCTATCATCTTGTACTTGATCTCAAGTATCCTTAGCATAAGAACTTTTCATATCCCAGTGCTTTAGAATTTAATTCCAATGAATATTAATTATATTTTTAAACCTTTTCCTTTATCAGATCATGTTATCTCCTTTCCTGACTTCATAAGTGAGCACTACAATACCTAAGAATGTTGACATGAGTTGAGGCAACCTATATCTCTCAGAAATTTTGTTTTAAAATACATAGGCTTCAGGAAAAAAGGTTTTTTCTGTGCAGTCTTATAACAGAGTCATTTCACATCTACAAACATTTAAAACAAAACCGAAGTTGCAGAAGAAGACATTTGACCATTTGAAGAACAGAGGTCGATCTCTCTCTTTACTGCCTTTGGCAGGCTGCTGCCACAAACCCAGCAATCACTCCAGGCTTTATAAAAGATTTGTTCAGGCATTTGTCAATAAGATGTGGAGTTTCTCACTTCAGCTCATTGCTTCCCAATGCATTTACATTATTGCTACATGAATTCATGTCCTACAAAATGTGAGGATTTTTCTCGTAGCTCAAATGAGCAGGCTTGATAGACTGTCTCCTGTTTTGAGTGATCCACATCTTACACCTGTTTTTTCTGTCAGTAGCAAAGGAAGGAAAAGCTGGAGACTACAGCAGAATTTTTTCCTGCAGTTGGAGCAGGCTGGCAGCCTCTTGTGCCAACAACTTTCTGTGCTGTTGCTTTTCCAAGAAAATGCATATAAATTTGGGAATCACTTTCCAAAAGCACTGAATAAATTTTTTTTAAATAAGAAATTAGCAGAGAAGGAAGGAAAACAGACTTATGACATGAAAGCAAGAAAAAAGAATTAATTTCTAAATACCTCTTTTCCTTCCTCAATTTCTTTCCACTGATTTACATTAATAAGTCATTTAATTAAACTTGCTCTTTGTTCCCTACACAGAGGTTTTCTTCCTAGGACTCTTCTATGATTAAGATTTACTTTGGGCAAAAGGCTAATGAGGCTCGCAGCAGTATTACAAGTCTGTGTGGAAATAAGATAACAAATCACTTCCATCATTGGCTCTCAGTAGACCAAATTTCACCATTTGTTTACAAAATCATTTGCATTAGGCACTGGAGAAACTTGGTTCCTTTTATCCATATGAACGATCATCACCTTCTTGGACACAGAGTGACTCAATACTCCCCAAAGAAAAGCTGTCAGGTTCAGCCATCCTCCGCTGAATTAAAATGGTCAGAGAAAAGGGACAAAGTATTAATATAGGGAAGCAAAGAATCTAGGACAAGGTTTTGGTAGGGAGGAGGAGGAAAGAGAGAAAAAATTTCCCTGTCTTACATTACTTCAGGCAGAAACCCATTTAGGATGTAGAAATATATCAATCATGTAGGCCCAGACTCAGCAAACGCCCCTATGTTAAAAGGCCAACAAAACACACACTTAACTGTAAGTCAACTGGGACTTGTAGCCCATCAGTACTGATTCATATATTGAATTCTTGCAAAACTATTTTGTTGCTACTACTAAGCTTCATATATTCCATCAAACAGTAATATTAGGCTTAATTTTTACCATTTTAGCATTTTCAACCTCCGATGCTGTTTCTTAGATTTAATCTTTGAATATTACACAAAATGTCAACCAATCATCTATGTCATCTGCTAAAAGTTGCATGTTGTTCCTTTGGTCAGCACAATTCAGTGGTGACAATAATTAAGTAACCATAAGGTCTACTTTTTTCACTGGCTGTTATTTTTACTAAGTAGCATGTTCAGAGGGCAGTTATTACATTTAAATTTATTGCCTCAAAATACTCTCTAGAGACTGGTCATTGAAATAATATGCATATTTTCCATACAGAATTGTAAAGAAACACTGCCCTCTTCTGTCAAAACAAGATGAATCTCTGAAGGGAAGGCTTTACTTTGGAAAACCAAGCTGAGTTAGAAGAGAATTAAAAAAAAAAAAAATTAATTTATATAAAAATAAAAGACTATGTTCTATGTTCAAACAGCATATTTGAAAATGTTAAATTTTTTATGTTAATAAATGTTAACTATTTTTTGGCACCTTTATCCATTTACCTTCATTTTTTTACTTTTTTAGTTTAAGACTTAACTGATCTACTAAGTCAGTTTAACAACCAAAACCAAAACCAAAGCCAAAACCATAGACCCAGTTTCATAGAAACACATGCAGTGCCATGTGCCATGAGAAAGGCAGATACAGCTAATATATTCTTTAAGACATGCCATTTTAGTCTTCCCTTAATGGTGGTATTGCTATAAACTCATATAAAAGTCACCAGATCTTCCCTGCTCTATTCTACACTCTGAAAAAAAAATCTCAAATAATGCATAAACTTTCTAGGTTTTCAGGGTAATTTTGGTCTGTTGTTTTCTGCCACTGTTAAAAAAATGACTCAGTAAGATTAAGAATTTTCTTTGCTAGTAGAACACCAGAGAAAAGAATTACCCAGTCACAATCTCTTCTCTATTTAGAAAGACACAGCAATACCATGGGCATCACACTGGTCAACACAAATAGAAAAACATCTTCACTAGGTTTTTTGGTTGGCTGGTTGTGTTTTGTTTTGTTTTGTTTGCTTTTTGGTTGCTTGTTTTTGTTTGTTTGTTTGTTTGTTTTTGTTTTGTTTTGTTTTTTTTGAGGTAAACAACAAAAATTAGCTTTACAGATAAAAAAAACACTGTACCTAAGTTTCCTCTTTAGAAAATCTGGGAAAAACAGAAAAAAATCTAGCATGGTTTCATAAGCATTTATAAGCTAAAAGCTGAATCCATTCCAAGGTATTTTGACATGTAACTTTATAATTTTTCATAAGGCAATTTCCTCACACTATTGCATTAAGGTACTTTTGATGATCTTTGTAGCCCATTCCTTCAAAGACTGAATTTGACTTCACTCAGTGAAATCTCTGAGACAAACCTCTTTGGTTCAAGATATTCCTACAAAGCACCTCTTTTTCTCCCAGAGAGTTGTTTATCATAACCTGTACTTTTCTGCAGATGTGCACAAATATCACTTGCCAACATCAAGGATTTTTCTCCTACTTTTTATATCCACATAAATGTACAAAGCTCTAACTTATGGCAGCTTACAAGCCCCCTGTGAGTCACAGATTACACAGACTTCAGGGAACTCTGCAGAGAATAAATATAGGACAAAGAATGTCTTATTTTTCTGGTCTTTCTCTAACTGTTCTCAGCAGGTAGTGGGACTGTATTTTACCTCTTATAGTTTCCAACCAGCAGTCATTGCTGGATTTAAAGACCCCTTCCCTCCCACTGAATCATAGAACCATAACTGTACAGGGCTATATGAGGCCATGGAAACTTAATTATTGGCAGAATATCATATTAGCTCTTCTAAAATTTGTTTCCCATTAATCATGCCATTAACATAAAATCTTCATTAACCTGATATTCTGGCAGGACATTTTGTGTTAGTGGACAGTGAACAAATTGTGACTGACAGATGAATAAGGATAAAAGCAACACAATTATCATCCATAACTATGCCTTACACAATGGGCAGAACAACAGCTACTTGTTACAAATTCTGTCTGAAATGTGAAAATAAAACAAAAACAGAACCACAACCTAATGTTCCACTTTAAATACACAGATGAATCACCCAAGTAGGATAAGAGATCATTACTATATCCAATTCAGCAGCTTTCACAGTTTTAGCCCCAGTGTACCTCCCTCCTTTATCCCTCAGCAGAGGTAAACTTCAAATCTAACCAGCAAGGTCCTTCAACTCAAGGATCTTCAACATTTCTACAAGACAGTTTAATGCTTTTGAAAAGTACAGGCTAGTGTGAAGCTGATTTTAATGCTGAAAATAATGGCATGTGATGCTTCAAAGTTTTTGAAGTAGAAAACCATTACTATTCCAACCAAAATTTCTGGGGAAGAATTTCCGTCTTTCACAAAATGCACTCCAGCATTTATTAGCTGTACAGCTTTGGAATGATAATTTTATGAAAAGCTGTCCTTTACAATATATTCCTTGAAGAATGTTTGTATGCATAAGTTAAAAATATTACTTCCAGAGTCCCTGTGGTGCAATATTCAGGGTGCTAGATTAGGACATAGGGACCAGTTTAATTCTGGTTTTGCTGTTGGCCTGATGGATAATCTTGAGGAAGACACTTCACATCTGTGTTTTCCTATTAATCTTTCAGTCTACTTAAATCATAAGATCTTGGGGAAGGCATTGTCTCTTGCTTTTTTTGCATGATATTTAGCACTCTAGGACCTGCTATAATGCACTGGTGTTGTAATCCATAAAAGTAAACAGCTAATAAAAAAAAAAAGCAAATAGGTCTAGGAGTCCATATAGTGTTTGACAATTGCCAAGAACAGAATTGGACCAGAAATGGATTAATAGGTTTTATTATGCAATGGGATTCAGACCAGGTATTTTATAGGCCAAGTTAAACCCTTCTACAAATTAATTTACAATTTTTCAGTCTTTTTATTGCCAAGGAAGGAAGGAAGGAAAGAAAGAGCGAGCTTAGAAAGCCCAGTGATGCTTGTACCTTCCCCTTTTAAGTTTATTTTCTAATCTAATAAGCCAAAAGTTGCTTCCTCCAGAAGCCACCAGACTTCAAATGTCAAACTGGCACCTGAAAATAGTTTAAGATTATTGTTCTCTAAAACATGATCTAAGTAATGAGTGCACTTCCATCACAGTTGACAAAGTCTACAACTGCTAATCATGCATGAGCGAGAAAATAAACTGGGGGTCCTACCATGACAACCCTGTATCACTTGTAGAAAAAATTGATACCAGAATTTACAGAGAGAACTAAATTATTTCCTTTCATGCATACACTGCTGTTTCTGCAAGGGTATCCAAGGAGACCTGTTGGCCCATATGGCAGAAGTATATTGACAGTGAGAGGCTACAAATTTTGATATGCATGCAAGTCAATCTTCTCAAACATCCACAGTTAAAATTAGCATGCACAACACCATATATCATAGCTTGAATGTAAGTGTTTGCAGAGAAGTCCTTCAGGTTAGGCTTGCTTTGATCAGAAAGCATGAAAATCATTTTCAATGTTCTTTTAAATATAAATGCCTAATAGCAAGCTTGAAAGCATATTATAAAATACTGTAACAAAGACAACCTGTGAAACTGTATAAAAGCATTTATAAACAATATATTTTC
The DNA here is from genome assembly GCA_023637945.1 of Phaethornis superciliosus. Classification (NCBI taxonomy): domain Eukaryota; kingdom Metazoa; phylum Chordata; class Aves; order Apodiformes; family Trochilidae; genus Phaethornis; species Phaethornis superciliosus. Next base: position 102,251,248 of record JAJQWJ010000001.1, read on the forward strand.
TATTCTGATATTATTTCACCAATGTACTGAAAAGCTGATGATTCATTCTATGTCATGATCTTATTCAGAATATTCATTCTTGTTTCGGTCCGAGGTAACATTTAAATTTATGTTTGTTTTGGATCCATGAAACAGTCCAACCGTAGAAGAGACAGGTGCAAGCAGGTTTTATTTGGCAATTGACACAGGCAAAACTATAGAACCAGGCAAAAGAGGGAGAGAGGAAAATAAGATATGAGAGAGAAAAGTGGAGAAAAAGGGTAAGAAAGTGGGAAAAAAGAATGAGAGAGAGAAAGAGTGAGAGTCACCAACTGGGGTGCAGCTGCCTTGTGAGTTTCTTCAAGATATCGCTGATCCTGGACAGGGTCCGATGCAACACGGTGGTGGGTCAAGAGATGACCAAACAGGCACAGCATGGGAAGCCATATATACCCCTGAGTCCCTTTTGTTCCCAAGGGGCAGCTGTCACTCAGCTGCCACAGCAGCCAGGGGCATTGGCATCAGAGCCATTGCAGACAGGCTGCCTGGAGGAGGGGAGCTTCCACAGAAGGGTGCAGTCCCCCACCCAGCCATTAGTTCTTCTCTCTTTCCAGGTGCCACTCCCTGCTCCATTCCAACCCCCTCATCCAGGTGCATCAGCATCAGTACAATCAAAGAGCCTTCCTCCACCTGGCCAGAGTAATCATGCCTGGAGGGATGGCCCAGCATTGAAGGCCCTCAGAAAAGGGGAGTAGTCTCCACCCACTAGGTCTTATCTCTTCTCAAGGTGTCAGCCCCTGCTCAGCTCTGGACAGCTGGGTCCTCCACCCTAGCCAGAACTATTCACTTTAAAATTGCTCCTTTCAGACAATTTCAAATCAGTGAGGTCAGACACTCACAATTCTTACCAAAGTCAGTGCGTGTTTCTCTGGGTTTGTAATAAAACCAAAGATGAGCTTATCTGAACAAACTAAATGGCAGTGTTAAATGAAAAGGTAGTTGCCCAAGACAATGTGCAGATGTTTTTTCCAGTATCTCCAAGGATGGAGACTCCACAGTCTCCCTGGTCAACCTATCCCAATGCTCAGTCACTCTCACAGTGAAAAAGTGATTACTGGTGTTCAGAGGGAACCTTCTGTGTTTCCATTTGTGCCCACTGCCTCGTCCTGTCATTTGGCAATGCTGGAAAAATCCTGGTTCTATCCTCTTTGAATCTTCCCGTCAGGTATTTATATACACTGATAAGATATTCCCAACCCCCAAGTATTCCCTTTTCTAGCCTAAGCAGTTTCAGCTCTCTTGGCCTTTCCTCATAGGTGAGATGCTCCAGTCCCTTAATCATCTCAGTGGCCCAACACTGGACTCTTTTCAGTTTACACACATTTTACTGGAGAACCCAGAACTGGACACCGCACTCTAGGTGTGGCCTCATCAGTGCTGAGGAGAGAGGAAGGATCATGTCCCTCTGTCTGCTGGAAACAGTCGTCCTAAAGAAGCCCAGGATACTGTTATCCTTCTTTGCAGCAAGGGGCACATTTATGGATCATTTTCAACCTTGTGCCCACCAGGAATTCAAGCACCTTTTCTGACAAGCATCTTTTACATTAATCAACCCCCAGCATATACTGGTTCATGGGGTAGTTGTAAACTCAACATTTTAAGACTTCTTTCATGAATGGAAGTAGAGCAATGAATTTGTTGAGGATCTGATCATCAGTCAGCTAAGTTCTCCCTTTTTATATAACAGACTTTTCCTGAATAGTATAAAAAATATTGCTGATATCTACCTGGTGACAAAGAGGAACAACCTTTGACAGCCAGAAGTAGAAAGCCTCACAACAATCACAATGTCTATGATATACAAAGTATAATTTTCTCTGGGAAAGATAATTTAGTAGCCTCAGGGTGCTGGACATTTTGGGGGTTGACATGCATTAGAGTTTTAAAATCCTTTTAGAGTTTCTAAAACTACTACCTGCTATACCATTATTTCCACCAGGCAACAGATACTAGGTCTTGTTTTTGGATACCTTGAATTCACAGAATCACAGAAATTGTTGGGTTGGAAGGGATCTCAAATGATCATCTAGTCCAGTATGTTTCTTTCTTATGGAGTTTCACATTTATCCACAGTCAGCTTCCTTCAATTTCCCCATTACCATGACCTTCTGGAATATGTGCAGTTGCTTAACAAAAGCAAGACCCATTCCTTAAGCCAAATTAAGTCTTTATTGCTGGTAGGGTCTGTTCCTTAAAAGGGTAAAAAAAGAAACATAGTTTTATCTTGCTTATGTGATTGCTTATGTCATTACTTTTGTGATTTTATCCAATCTTGAACAGTAACTCTACCAAGATATAAATGACAGACTGCTAAAATGTTCTGAATAAATTCTACTTTCTTGCAATAGTTATCTCTCAAGTTAAAGCAAGTTTTTTTTTTTTAAAAAAAATGTTATTTGTAATAATACATGCCTCAAATACTCCATTTTTCTCTAAGTTTTATAAGTATAAATAATATCTATCTGCAAAAAGAAATCACCTTACAGAAGGAGTTTTAAAATACATTTTTCATCACGGAAATAATAAGCACTACAGCAAATCTTATATTTCTGTCATGTAAATTCATTAAGTATAAATATGCTAAGGTGTTGCAAGTATTCCTCTAGAAAGAAATTCTGGTCTTACCAAAGTTAACCATTTTTTTTCTCAGTGAAGCTCAGTTTTCACATATGCACTGCATGGACTTTATTTATTACAGTGGATTTATGTGTGTACAAAGTAGTTCTGAAGATCAGGACAATGAGCAAGGATATTATATAAACTATTAAATTATTCAAGATAGAAATTATTTTCAGTGCAATATTGTCAGTTTATCCCTACTGTGCATCAGGTAATTCAACTTGTGCAGATTAAGTATAAAAATCAAACGAAACAAACTCTCTGCTTAAATTTCAGTATTTTCAGATGTTCTAAAAAAATATAGCTACTACTGTGTATGGTGCTAATACCCTTTGCATACCCCAAAATATTCCAAAAAATCTTGGGTAAACTTTAGACCAACATCTGATCATTTTGGTGTCTATGCACGATGAAACATTTGTCCTTTTGCCAGTTGTCAGTTTATACCATCCTTCCCCACCATGGGAAACAGCAAGGTGCCCATAAAAATTTTCCTCAGGAGCACTGACACCATTCCCTTTTCATGTGATTTCTCTGATTTAGTGGCCACAAAAAGTTCCTTAAGGTCATTAAACTCCTGTAGTTTCCAACATCCTTCAAATGCCACAGAAAACAAGATACTATGGACCAGTAGAATAGTTACCCATTATCTTCAAGTTCTCTGCTACTCATGTCTTGCTTTTGACATTGCTAGGATGACAGAAAATATTTTTTCTTCCCAAAATTACCTTTTTGTACCTGTCTAGGAATGTTTTATGAAGCCATCCATTACCTTCAGCTCCTACTAGGGAAAAAGAAGCAACTCAGTTGATGTGATGAGGGTTGTGAAACATCTGCAAAATGGTAACGTTATTCCTGCTTCATGTTCAGAATTACAGCAGCTTAATTTTCTAAAAAGAAATAGCAGGAAATGTTATTTGGATGTTTTTGCTAGTATTGCCTATTCTGTGGAGACAATATAAACTTCAAAATGAACAATCAAATGTTGTAAAATATCAAGTCCATTTTTTTATAGGAAGACCTATAGGAAGACATGGGCACTGAAAATGCATTTGTGGTGTGTGCAGTTGCTTCTGTTGATAGAAGAGTACTGGACAAATTCAGTACCTGCTGGCAGGCTTATTCTCATAGGGAACACTGCAGCAACAGGAAGCTCCAAAAGCATTTTGCTCAGTGCAAATGATGCTCAGTGCTGAGCATCATTTATAAGAATACATGGAGCCAACCCAGAACTTAGAAATACCTAGTGTATAATCCTTCCTTTTCAAACTGATAGTTAGCTGTAAAACTTGAAAGTAAATAATCTTATAAATTTCAAAATGTTAAGAATGTTAATAACTGGAAAGATAAAGATGTAGCTTAATTCTTATAAAACATATTAAAGGTGGGGAGATGAGACCTTGTAAAACAGTACTTCATCAGTTTTTCCACTGATAACATTACTACAGGAAGCATGTGCATTTGCTTTAATAAAAAACAATAAGTTATTATTTATTACTAAAAAATTGAAGCAGTTGTCTTTTATCCAGGAGGATAATATGAGAGACAGTATCCAAAGCTTTCCTGAAGTCCAGAACTATCCAGAACTAATTACATTGTCTAGCTTCCCTTGATCAACTAGGTGTGTTAGTAGACTGGGAACTCTACAGATTGCTAGGACCTTCCAGAAATGCTGTTAAGATGCCTAGCAATGACATCAGAAAGCTCTTTGAGAACTTTTGGATGAATCTCATCAGGCCCCATGGACTCATAGGGACATAACTGTATCAGCAGATTCTATACAAATTCAGGGTTAACTAAGGGTTGATCCTTGTTGCAGCCATGGTCCTCCAGTTCTGGGCACTGAGGCCCCTTTGATCCATCATTGGTTCTGAAGGCAGAGGCAAAGAATGTATTAAATACCTCTGCTTTGTCTATATCCCTGTTGGTGAGGTGACCATCCTTGTCCTGTAAAGGACTGATGTTGTTTCTATACTGTCTTTTGCCATTAGTGTATTTGAAAAAAACTTCTTTTTATTGTCCCCCACAATTCTGGCCAGTTGCAGCTTCAGGTGAGCTTTGGCCATTCAAATTTTCTCCATACAGTAGTGAGCAGTGTCTCTGTATTCTTTGCGTGTCACCTGGCCTGGCTTCCACTGGGCATACACCTTCCTTTTTTGCCTGATTTGTAGGAGCAAACCCCTGTTCAGCCAAGCTGGTTTCTGACTTGTCTGCTTGACTCTGGACATTTTGGGGTTGCCTGCCTCTGTGACTTTAGGAGATTATGTTTAAAGAGTGACTAGCACATATGAACCCCAGTATCTGCAAAAATATTTTCCCAGGACACTTGAATCAGAAGCTCCCTGAGCAGCCTGAAGTCTGCTCTCCTTATGTCCAGTGTTGAAGTCTTCCTGTCAGTTTTCCTCTTGTCAACAGAGATTTTGAACTCAATTGACTCATGGTCACTGTACCTGAGATGACCTCCGATCTCCAATTCACTCATGAAATGCTCTCTGTTGATGAGCAGTGGATCAAGGAGGACATTCTTCCAAGTTGGCTTCCTTATGATCTGTTCCATAAAGCTGTCACCCAGATAGCTTAGAAGTCTTCTGGCCCAGGTTGTCCTAGCTGTATGTTGTTCCCAGTTGGTTTCTGGCAAGTTGTAGTCTCTCATAAGGGCAAGGACAGTTGACTTTGAAGCATCCCTTAGTTCCTCAAAGAACAGGTTATCAACATCCTCATCATGTCCAGGAGGTCAATAGCTGTGATCTTTAAGAGCATGGGGCTCATGCAGTCTGTGCTCCAAAGCCTAGATCTTGTTTTTTGTCGTAATAAGGACAGTCTATTAGGAGAGTCTTGGCTACATACTATGTATCTTATTTTCAGCACCAACCTAAGGACAAGGAAGCAGAGATAGCACCATCTTTCACTCCCCAACAATCTTACAGCTAACTGTCAGATCCTTCATACAAATGGGGAAAGGATGCTCCCAGCCCATATCTCCCATTTAGAAGAAAACTAATTCTGATGAGAAGCTGTAAGATGCCTTATACAGAGCTCTCTCCAAGACAATTTGCACCACCTAGAGTAGGCAGATGTTTTTCTAGCATTAGTATTCTTTTTCCCTATCTGTGTTTATTTGTATATCTAGATATTAGAGGGAACAGTTAAATGCAGAATAATGTATGGTTTCAGAGGTAAAGTCTAGAAAATGGAAATATTCTATGTTCATTCTGCAGTTTTTGGGGCACACTAATAATATTTTCCCTCTCCCTGTTTCACTTGCCAGAAAAGCACATAAAAATCCTTCACAATTTTATATGCTGCTTCTATTCTGGGGAAAAAAAACAAAACAAAACATCAAACCAAAACAAAAGAAAACAAAAAAGCCCCAATCAAACAAAACAAAAAAAAAACCAAAAAAAAAAAATAAGGGGAAAAATAGACTGAGAGACCATAAACTTGTAGAAAATAGTGTAATCAGATTGTCAGTTCTTTCCTCAAAAAACTGTTCCACAGCTCCAAGATAGCTTCGATCAGATATAAGTTCTTTTCCCATTGTTTTTGTTTTGTATTGGTTTTGATTTGTTTGTTGTTTTTGTTTGTTTGTTTGTATGCTTGTGTGTTAAATAAACAGATAGCCATACAAATCTACTTATTTCCAGGCTACTGCTGGTATGACCATTTGTCGGGATTTTCCAAAGCATCCAATGCAAACAGAGGTAGCAATATCAAAGTCTAGAGATTCCATGCTCATGTTCCAAGTCAAAATGGCAATCAAATGAAGTCAATATGAAATTGTTGAACTTAACTTTTTTACTTCTTTGCATAGAAGTTTTGAACTTGGCAATTTTAAGGTGACTTTGGGTTTTTTTGAGTTTTCTTCCTCTCCAGTTGCTAACATGGGGAACTTTTCATGCTATTCTTTCAAGGGTTTTGTATGACTGCAGCAATTTTACAGAGAAAATTAATGATGAAAGCAGTAGCTTCAAGAAGAGTCACTTTGTAATCTCCCAGCTTACTCCATGCATTCTCTTCCTTGTATCAGAATACTTATAAAGAACAGCAGGACTGAAGCAGCATCTCTTTAATTAAATGTCTAGTGAAAATAGAAAAGACACTTGGGTCCAGACTTTGTGAATGGGAAGGGGAATGAAGGGAGAGAGGAAACATGAGTTGCATTCTTGCATAAAGGCAAGTTAAAACTGGAAATTAATTTCCTTTACCAATAGGTTTTCAAAGATAACTTTCTTGAAGAATTCACCAGAACAGAAGTAGATCTGAAGTAACTAAATGTAATATTTTTTTTCCCAGTTATTTGAATTCCTTCTTGAACAACTTAAAGCAAAGAATTGAGAGGAGTTTAACCAAAAATGTTTCCACTTCAGTCCCATTTAAGTCCAAAATATTTAATGGTAATTTCCACATAAAATAAAGTTATTAAGAGTACATTTAATTCCCTTGTCCAGACCATTGCTAGAGATACTCAAGAGGACTGGCCCCAGTACTGGATGCAGTACTTGTGACTGACTACTAAATGGATACAAACACTTGAAGAAGAGTAGCAAAAAATGCAAGTCAGTTGTCTTGTCTTGTCTTGTCTTAAGATGTTAACCGCAAGACCTTAAAGAACATACTGGAGCTATAATTTGCCAAGTGCAGAAATATTAGAACATTGCTATCAGTTCAGATTTGTAATCTCAGATCCAGAATACAAGGCAAAAATTTTTATATACAAAAATATGCAGTACCAGCCAGGGGTTAATCCTGGAAGCTTCTTTATTTATCATGAATAAGAGGAGTTGCAAAGAACTGCACTGAAAATGAGAATGGATCTACTAGACTGCCATACAGTTTTAATCATGGACCTCTTCTGCTTGCATATTCAGGACAGCCTTCAAGGTTGTAAGTATATTCTCTGCATTAAAAATGTCTTTATACTCTTCTAGTGTTCTTGTGCAGGAATTAATTTCTAGAACCTGAAATTAATATTAGAGCTGAGCACTTTCTGCCTCAATAGCATGACAGAGTCCAAAGGTTTGAGGCTGTGAATTTTGATGTTACCATTTTCTCCCCAGGGCTAAAATTTCATCAGTGTTCAATGGCTACTAGAGCAATTCAGATATTGCAACTATATTCTACAAAACCAGTGTAATTGCTCTATGTTATGAAAAACACGAGACCTGTACAAAAACAGTACCTCGGTGCAAATTCCTCTTAAGAATTCTGTATTCTCCAAAGATTTAATTTGTCCTTAGTGCTCCACCACACAAGGGACAATTCCTTTTTGTGTTAGGTCTGGCTGAGGTGTAATTAATTTTCCTCATAGCAGTCCTCATAGTGCTGTGCCTTTTATTAGTAGCTAGAAAGGTGTTGCTAACACACAAGTGTTTTGACTGAACAGTGATCCCACAGCATCAAAGCTGTTTCAACTTTCCCTTCCTCACACAGTAATCTGGGGGTGGACAAGAAGTTGGGAGGGCACCTATCCAGGATAACTGTCCCAAACCAATGAGAGGGATATTCCATACTATTTGACATCTTCTCAGGAATAATAACTAAGAGAAAGGATGAAGAGAGGAGCATTCATTATTAAGGCACTTGTCTTCTGGAGCAACCATTACACATATTGAAGCCCTCCTTCCTAGAAACTGTCTGGACATTGCCTGTTGATGGAAAGTAGAGAATAAATATTTTGTTTTCATGTGTAGCCTTTGCTTTTGCATAATTAAACTGCCTTTATCTTGACCTGTGAGATTTTACCGCTACTTGCAGTTTGAACTGTGACTAAATCAATTTTTGTTTCAGTAATTTTACTTTTCGTTAAAGTTTCACCTAGAATAGCTTCACTTGCTGAAATTAACACCATGTTTTTCAGTCAGTGTCTGCTTCCAGGATGGAGTGGAGATAGGAATATACATATATATATATATATATATGTATGTATACACACGTATATGCTTTTGTATATATATTTGTATACATAGTCCTCCACAGGCACCCCCTTGTCATGGGGCAGGAGCTTATGTGCCCTTGTGAAGTTGCAAGCTATGGTATTTGTTCTCAGACAACTGCAAGAGAAGTGTAGGGAACAGAACAAAGGTCTTTATATAACATTCATTGACCTCACTAAAGCTTTTGACACTGTGAGTAGAAAGGCCCTGTGGCAAATCTTGGAACAATTGGGGTGTCCCCCCAGTTCCTCAAAATTATCATCCTGCTACATGATGATCAGCGAGGCCAAGTCAGATATGGCGATGCACTCTATGAATGCTTCCCAATAATCAGTGGTGTGAAACAAGGCTGTGTTGTCACACCCACTCTATTCACAATCTTTTTCAGCACGATGCTCCAAAGAGACACATCAAACCTTGATGAAGAAAATGGCATTTACATCTGATATGGTACCGATGGGAGCCTATTCAACCTAAGGTGACTGAAGGCCCACATCAAGACCCTGAATCACCACGTCCCAGAGTTGCTTTTTGCTGCTGATGCTGCCCTCGTTGCTCACACAGAAGCAGCTCTGCAGTGCACAACATCCTACTTTGCAGAGGCTGCAGTTCTTTTCAGGCTGGAAGTCAGCTTGAAGAAGACAGAAGTTCTCTGCCAGCCTGCACCACAGGAACACTTCCATCATCCCCACATCACCACAAGTGAATCAGAGCTTAAGGCAGTCCAGCAGTTCAGCTCTCTGGGATGCATTATTTCGTCAGACACCAAGATCGACAAAGAGATAGACAACAGATTAGCAAAGGCATACAGAGTATTCGGAAGACTTCATAAAAGAGTCTGGAGAAATAAACACCTGAGGAAAAGTACAAAGATGAGTGTCTGCAGGGCCATTCTCCTGTCTACTCTTATATGGGTCTGAATCGTGGGACATCTACTGCCACCACCTGCGAATCCTTGAACACTTCCATCAGTGCTGCCTCCGTACAATCCTAAACATCCACGGGACTGACTGTGTGACCAATGTTCCTGTCCTTGAACAGTCAGGGGTCACCAGTACTGAGGCCATGCTACTGAGGACACAGCTGTGCTGGGCAGGGCAGGTCCCCAGGATGGAGGATCACCTCCTCCCTGACATTGTGCTCTGTGGGGAACTTGCCACCAAATGCCGTGACAGAGGAGCCCCATAGAGGAGATACAGGGACTCCCTGAAACAATCCCTCAGCTTTGGCCATATTGACTGCCATCGGTGGCCCACTCTGGCCTCCAGTCAGGAGACATGGAGACACCATCCATGACGCTGCTGCCTCCTTTGAGAACACAGTAGAATCAGTCTGGAGGAGAAAAGACAGTGCAGAAAGAGCCATGCCTTGGCTGTCCCCTCACAGGAGACTTTCTGCTCTGCCTTTTGCAACCCCACTGCCTGTCCCACATTGACCTCATCAGCCATCAGCGTGGGGAGAGCCCTTCTGAAATCTTCATTTGCAAATATATATATATTATGTTTATAGTTACTGCTGGGGAATGGTATGAAGAATCAGGGGCTCTGCTTGTTTCTGCTAGACTTCTTTTGCACTAGAAATGAAAGAGAGGATAAGGAGTCACCTCTGAGACCCTCCTGTGGGGAGGAGCTGACCAGATAGGTGACCCAAACTGAACAAACCTAATATTCCATCACACATGCATTTTACTCAGTATAAATCTTGTAGATCCAAAGGTCAAGCTCTCTTCATCCATAGCCCAAACCCTGGGAGGATTCCATCCATTCTCCCGCCTTTTTACCCAGTCTGAGTGTTCCTGAATTCAGCTCCCGTCTGCTGTTGACTTCAGGAGCCCAGTTCAGTCACTTTTGCATGGCCTGCCCTGAAGGCTCCATGGTGATGAATATTGGTAGCAGGGTACTAGTTGGTTTTGTATATTTCTGCACATTTCGTAGTTTTCTTTTACATCATTACTATTTCATTAAAGCTGTGTAGTTTAGGTTCCAACCTCTAAGTATTTCTTATTTTCTTTTTTTTTTTTCCTTTCTGGGAAGGGAGATGTGTTAATAGAGAGCATCTGACATTACTTTAATTGCTAGGCTAGCCCTAAATCTTGACACAATTTTTTTTTTCTCCATCCCTTTCCTGATGAGGAGGCAAGTGGTAGAGCAGCTTTGTGGCCACCTGGTGTTCAGCCGAGGTCAACTCAACACACTTTTCCTTTTTCTCCTTTATGTCCCTTCCATTTTCTCACTACATGGGTTTGATTAAAAAGACAGCATTTGAAAGAACTCTGTTGTCAGAGGAGAACTAGTTCATTAACTTGGGGATTACATTTTGAATGGAAGTTCAGGTTTATTGATGAACATGTGAACTCATAGTTCAATATGGAGAACACAAAGTATACACATAAAAATCTATACTTTAGCATATCTATGGTAAGACATGTCTGATAAAGATATAGATTAAATTTTGTTCTTTATCCACCAGTCAGCACTTGTTGATCACCATCGTGTAATGCAGTTGTAAAGGTCCATTAATTGGCTCAAAAATCTCCAGTATAGGGGATTTTCTAAAGGCTGTGTGGGGGTTTTGTGCCTCAACGTAGATAACCACAGAGAAACATCAAGGCATTCAGTCCAACATTTCTCCAACAACAAAGGAATATCTCTTTCCTCGGAAAGTGTTTTGAAGACTGCTTTCTGAAAAAAAACACCTCAAAAAGCTCTGTTATGGCAGGAACTTGGTTAGACAGTGCCCACCTATCCTTGCCCCCCACCCCTCCATTCAAACTGTGCATGAGCCTGGGCCAGAGGTCTTTAGTTTGCCACTGAGAGACCCCCACTGGGATGGTACTGGGCATGTGCAACAGAGGGGCCAGGTAGTGTAAAACAGTTCCAAAAATTAATTGACTATGCAGAAGATTTCCCGGAAGAAGAGGAGACAAGAACAATAAATAATAGGTGTTACTGGCAAGAGTTTGAAGTTTCCCTCCTGTGGATCCGCCAACAGGACACTGTTGGATTGTGTGGGTGGCATGCTTATATATCCCCCTATTTCTTTCCTACTTTGTTTTCCTACTTTTTTCTCCCTCCACCCACCCCCACACACCCACCCCCACCCCTCTGCCTGCTAAGTTATTGTTGCACTAATAAAGTGCTTTTGACATCAGACAAGTGACATCTGACCTCATTTGTGTCTTAATTTCACCTCAGAGGAGCCCAGTAGTCTTTGGTGGAATAGGGGACTGAATCAGATCATAACAAGAGTTGATCTGTAGGAAATACTGTGTCAGACAAGGAGAAATTTGCTTAAAACATCATAGAAGTACCATAGTACAACTCTACTGATGTACACAGCCAAAAAAAAAACAACAAACCCACAAAAACCTAAACCCCAAATTCATACAAATCAAACTTTCACAAGGAAACGGCAATGCTTTCCTCATCCCCACTCCTCAAATACTCAGGCCCTTAAAACAACTACCAGACATGAACATACTGATAAATATTTCCTGAATTTGTCCTGACAAGTGTGCAAACTAACCAGGTATCTACCAATTTTTTTTCATCATCAAATAATGCTTGATTTCACACCTCAGGGCTACAATTTATTTTTCTAAACAGAAACTTTGGCACTAAAATCTTTCACAGGTAACCCCCCAAAGACATTTAATTAATGATTCTGATAACTGGTGAGCTCTGAAGTTAACTATATTCTTCAGAACTTATGTAAGGGATTAGGTAAAAAAACGTTTGGGCAGAGATGTCACCAGACTAACTGGTGATAGGCTATTTATTGTAAGACTGAACACATGCAGACTGTAAAAGGTGAGCTTTAAAATATTAATAATAAAAAAATATTTTCTGCAGTGATGAAGCTATTACAGTTAAAGTCTGACCTCAAGGAATGAAAATTTCCAAAATGGAGAGAAACAATAAGATATTCAGCAGCACTCATGTTGAAAAAAAAAAAGATAAAGAAATTAATGCTTTAAAAATGAGATCTTTGATGACAATTTGCTATAGAACTGCAAATATTGCTGAATTGCTGTTGAAGATGTGCAAGACCCAGAAAATACATTTCAAAAATCAGCTAAATGGTGTTAGAAAAAAAGTAGAACAGTCAAATAAAGCAGGGTCTTACATCATAAATACTTTGGCAGATACAACATATTTACAGATTCAGTATTTCAGTTATTATATATGCAGTTATTATTTCAGTTATTATTTCAGTTGCTATACATGCATATATAAAGAGAAAGAATTCTCGATTGATTACTGCACACAGTCTGGGGTAAATGTGGAAAGGTTCCCTGAAGGACCATGATTATTGTCAGTTCTGCCAAAATGTATTAAAAGTAAAGTTAGTAGTATATTTAAGGTACCAACTTGAAAAGCAATTTACGACATAGCTCCTCCTGAAGCAAAAACAACTTGTAAAGAAAGGATAGGGCAGACAAAAATCAGCACTTTCTTGGTAGAAAGAACTAAGTAATAACTTTTATCCTGACAAAAACAGCTCCTTATCTCAAAATTGTGGTCAGGTGAATAGATTTACAAACATGTCTTCAAATTTTGGTAAGGAACTAGATTTTAAGACACTATTAAGGAACAATTTTTATAGGAATTAGGCATTTATAAACATAGATTTGTAACTTCCTAGGAGTCCAAGAACATTGAAATGTACTATGAGTTCATACATATGTGTTGCAAAACAGCCTTCACCACTTTCTATTTGAATATAAAATTTTCACTTGAGAATCCTTTAGCAGGAATTTACAAGGTAAGATATGTTACAACTAGGACATGTTGAAACCAAGGTAAAAAGAGGCAAAGTGGCAGATTTGTAATGAGTGACTTACAAAGACAGATCTTGATAGCTCTTCTAGGATTTTCTTTAGCCTTTATATTTTCTGGTGTTCATAATTTGTAACTGTGGTGCTAGTACAGCAGGTAGTGCTGATTCAGTGTTCAAAAACCTGTTTGACAATTAATTATATTGCATTTATTTCCATGTTTATCTTTCTAGAATGTAAACATACCTAACTAAATCAACTGTTGATTCCTCAACGCTGCACTGAAAGAATATTCATGCACAAAATCCTGCCATGAGTACACACATATTACTCACTGCTGAAGATACAAATCTACAATATAGATCAACTATACTGATATTTATACCTGTAAGTTTCCTTCTCCAAAATCAATTGATATTTCACAAGCATGCTGGAGAGTGGATTTATATTCACAGATCGAAACACATTTCCACAGACAAAACCCACATGAATAAAGATATTGATCACACTTACAGTGAAAAAGCCACACATAGTGCATTCATTTTTCCCAGCTGAAAAAGGATTATTGATTCACTGTAAATATGGTTGGCTTGAAATTGTTATAAGGTAATGGAATTTCCACGCAAATAAATAAATAAATACATATTTTAATTTACATATTTAGTAACAACTACACTAAACTATTAAGCATGTTTTCTACTGTGATTAAATGCTTCATATGAAGCAAATAAAGTGTCAGTTCTGTCTTTTAATATTTTCAAGTGGGAAAATGATCACAATATAAAGTAAAAGAATAATTTAACACTTCACCTGGGTTTGTTAAGGTTAAACATCATCTCCCTGACTTTTATTCAAGTCATTGAGCAGTTATTTTGACACAAACACAGAATATAATTTAAGTTCAGGCTGAAAGAGCCGTGCTGTGTGCAGATTTACCTAACTCAAATTTTAAACATAGCTATGCTATGATCTGTAAAGAATTTCACAACCAATGAAGTGTTATAATTATATCAAATGTTTTTATAAAAGGGAACTTAATTGTAACATACTCTAAATCTCCATTGCTTAATATATTCTCATGAAAACAGAACAAAACTCATGGTTAAGATATTTTGATTATATAGCAAAAAACCAAGATCTGAACGATGGTGATATATGCAAAAATTATCTTTATTGATAGCTAATGAGATTGGAAATTCTTTTTTAATTTGGTGAAATTTGTTCTAATTATTCAAAGGTACTCTTCCAGTATTTCAAGGGTAAATTATGTTCAATATACCGGCTGAAAAAAAAAAATCCAGTCTGTCTTAAATTTTTGATACAATTGTTTTTTAATGAATTATTGCAGTGAGTTTACTCTGGCTGGAAACCAAATACCCACCAAATCTGCTTTATCATTCCACTTCCTCTTCTGAATGAGGGACAGAAAAGGTAAAGAAAAGCTTGTGGGTTAAGAGAAGGATAGGGGTGGATCACTCACCAGTCACTGTCATGGATATAACAGACTCAACTTGGGGAAATAATTTTAATTTATTACGGCTCAAATCAGAGAAGGGTATTGAGAAATAAAAAGAAATCCTAAATCACCTTCCCGTCCCTTCTTCCCAGGCCCAGCTGTACTCTCAAATTCTCTACCTCCTCCCCTGAGTGGCAGAAGGGAATGGGGAGGGGGGGTTGTTGTCAGCTTGTCATATGTTGCTCCTTCCCCCTCAGGAGGAGGACTCCTCACCACCTTTCCCTGCTCCAGTGTGTGTCCCTCCAACAGGAGACAGTTCTCCATGAACTTCTCCAATGTGACAATTTCTGCACAATCTGCTCCAGCATGAGTCCCTTCCACAAGGTGCAGACCTCCAGAAACAGATTTCATTATCATGGATCTCCCACAGGGGTGTCAGGTCCTACCAGGAGGCTGCTCCAGTGGGGCTTCTCACAGTGTCACAGCCTCTTTTGGGCAAGTCCACTTGTTTGGGAATGGAGTCAGCATGGCTGTAAGGATATCTGCTCCACCATTAACTTCCATGGGTTGAAGAGAGACAGACTGCCTCACTTTGATCTTCACCACAAACTGAAGAGGAATCTCTGCTAGATTATATTAAGCATCTCCTCCACTTCCTTCTTCACTGACCGTGGTGTCTTAAGAGTTTTTCCTCATATTTTCTCACTTTGGCTGTTGTTGTGCAGTTTTTTTCCCTGCTTCTTAAATAAGTTATTACAGAGGCAGTACCACTACCAGTGATGGCCTCAGCCTTGGCCAGCAGCAGGCTTGTCTGGGAGCTGTCTGGCACTGCTGGAACAAGGGTAACTTCTAGCAGCTTTTTGCAGAAGCCACCCTTTTAGCCTCTTGCCACACAATCCCAATACAAAGATTTTAAGAAAAAAATCAACCAGTTATGAAACATTGTACAAAATTTTTAATAAATATTTCCACAGACAAATATTTTTCAGTCATGAGTCACACAATTTGTATCATGCACTAGCCTAATAATCTCCCACCTTCATTGAGCTCTGTGATTGGAGCTGTCCACCTTGCTCTGCAGCTGTTTTCAGTTAAGATTAGAAAAAGTCACTTGAGTTAAAAAAAAAAACAATGACACAAATGTTGTAAATGTTTTTGTTTTAAACCACTATGAGAGCCAATTGTTTATATGCTTATGTAATCACAGTTTAATGAAAAACAAATCTTGGACTATTGTGTGTTTCACCTGATTTCAGAATTCGTTAATGTTTAAAAAATAGAAAAACATTGCATCCCACTGTAGCTTTGAAAGGGATATATCCAGTAGCTCATGAAATTACTGGACTTATCCAGAAACCTTCTTGTCACAGTAAATCTTATTTAGGGAAAACAAATTTGTGAATGTGTAACATGTTCATGGACAACTATAAAGAATCCAGGGCTTCTAAGTGTTTAGAGATATTTGTTACATCTGGAGGTATATAATCTCAACTGCATGTAGTGTTAGTTAAAATGCTGCCAGATCAGCAAAACAGTATTTTTCCCAGTCCTTTTCAGTTTTGCACATAGCATACACCTGGATGTTTCTGTGCTCACAGTACCCATTAGGCTTTTAGCCTTTCTCAGGCTCAAATAAAACGTTCTTGTTGATTTTTCCTTTTACATAGACTACATCAGAGTATACTCAAATATCCAGAAGAAACAAGTTTCTTTCTTCCAAAATTTGAAATTATCATTACTGACCTGCTTTCAGCTTAGGACACAGTGAATAAATAGCAGTAAAGCAAGCAATTTCTTTGACTTTAGAAAGAATATATCCCTGCATCCTCCCTCTCACTTTAACAGTGGCTACAGACTTCTGCTTGTAGCCATAGCACAAGACAATACTTACCAAAACTAACAACAAAAATGCTTTGGGTAGACATATACCTTGTTTAAGGGTGGAATACCCTAAAACAGACTCATCAATCATTATACATCACATAGACCAATATAATGTCCATATGTCCTACATTTTTAAACACATAATCAAAGTGAAAGATCCTTTACTCTTCTAACAGTAGGCTTATCTCTAAGTCAAGGACAACTGTATTTGCCTCCATACAGGAGGATTTGTGGAGTTACACTATACCTCAGCATCTTTTTGGATCAATGGTTTAATCGGTCAATTAGAATCATCCATAAAGACACAAATAGGCTTACTACCCATTTCCAGGTGTTCTTTCAGTAGGTGGAATAGACTCAAAAGTTTAATTTGGCAGACCTCTATAGTATTTTCAAGAATAAACAAAGAGCAAAAGCATAATCCAATGAAATTTGATCTACGCAAAAGAGCAGAGAGGGAAGAATCTGCCAAAGAGATGCTTTGAGACAACCTATTCTCTCATATAAAAACAGATTAAGTCTTCTTTGTTCTTAGAACAATAATGAAGTCTAACTATCTGATGAATTTTCATTTTTACAAAACTAGAAAAATATTATACACCCTTAAATGAAACATCTAAATATTTTCAGTACCCTGCCTTAAGTATTTCTTGTTTACCAGAAATAACATTAAAACATGCAAGACTTGAGAACAGCCAGTCCTCCATATCCCTTGCCTATAAAAGAACTAATTATTATGTCAATTTGCCTGAAAATCTCACAGGAGAAAGTCAAGTTGGAAGTAGGAGGCAGCAGCAGACAAAAGTTATGAGAAACTTTCTACAAAGTGAAGGCTCTGAATGTTACTATGGTTTCACTAATGAATTAAATAAAATTTAATTCAAGACTGATTGAACTGTATTGCTTGGCTTTTGAGAAAGGGGTAGTTTTGATTGACTAGACTACCTCAAATATAAAAAGGTTGGCTGGCTTATGAATAATAAGCCAGAGAATATTTACATTCTATGTTTCCAGAAAAATAGTATAAGCATTTTGATTAGAAAAATTTTTAACTAAAGGAGATCCACAAGCACAAAATATTTTGCTGATCTTACCACTCTGTAATTCCATGTCTAGGTTTCAAGGTCCTATTTCAAAAATTCAAAGAACAATATGAAGCAAATTGTTGATCTGTCTCTTCTCTGGATATCTCTTCACCCATATTTTAACATAAGATATTATATACTGTTTAAAATTGTGTATCATATTTTTATTATTTAATTTGAGTAAATTCTGTCAATAAAAACATAAAAGAAATATAGAATAAATATAAAATAAAAGAATACGGAGTAGATGGGCATATTACTTGACCCATTCAGAAACTACTCTATTCCCCTACCCACGCTTACACAACTGCTGATTTAAAGTTTTCATAATTTTTTATCCTCTAAAATACAAAATAACTTGATGGGACTTATGGTTCTTACAGTAATTTACTAATATATATATACTGATACATTCCAGTATAATGTAAAATTATACTCTTTAAGTATTTACTTTGAAATTCTATAAATACAGAAATTTTTGTTTCACTGTGACAAAAGAAGTTTTTGTTTTAGAAAGATTTCTAGAGAAGAGAGAAATATTTTTTCTTAAGTTTTAATACTACACAGTTTTGATATCACTTCATGGCCCTACATAAGAATCCCAGAAGTTAGAATAACACTGGAAAAAACTGCTCTAGAAAACGTTTTCAAGAATTAATTATGAATGGTGCCAAGGTGAGCTAAGAAAAAGTGACTTATGCAGAAAATAAGAATCCTTGCCTACATGCCAAGAATAGATTAACTCAATGAATTTATCCTCTTAGGTATCTATACTGATACCGCTGACTTAATCTTTCCCAGAGCATCCATGCCTGGATTTGTAGAGATAGTTATACATAATAAGAACCAAACTGAAACTGTCAATACAACATTTGATATGGTTAGTAGCTTCCCAAAGACTGAAACTGAAAAGGTAAAGATGATGAGCTATCCCTTCACTGTAGGTACCCAGAGATATAATACCCATAATAGTGCCAATACTTTCAAAGAACATGATGTCATATCAAAAAAAGAGTGCCTTAACAGGATTTGCTTTCTTAGGAACCAGGTGTTTGCACAGATCAGGTCTTCATATTAGGCATTTAAAAATCTAAATGTTTGGGTTTTTTTTAAGACAGGAAGAAGGTAATTCCTCAGACAGCTAGTCTATTATTACATGGTTTATTCCACACCACTGAATGTTTCTGCAGAGCCTTAGTGGCTTTTGTTGAAGAAAAAAACAAGCACTCACCTAAAATAATACAGTAGGAGAAAACTTCTCATCAGACATGTATTTTAGCATTGATAAAATACTAATTCTAACATTCAGTCATGGATAGGATGAAATCCCCAATACAGTGATGGACATCATCATCACAATCACATTGTTATATTAGATTAAGGTTCAAGCTGAACTCGACCCTGAATTACCTAATCATTCATAGAAGTAATGCTTGTTTTTTCTGTCTTTGCTGCTGGTCAAAGACACAGGTCTGTATATCTGGACACTCAGGCACTGAGCAAGAACCAGACCTGTACTTAAGCTCTGTTTTCACAGATCATATTGACCATTTAGGGATGATCTAGTATGGTTGTGCCTTTGACTCAAGCACAGCTACCATACACCTCATCATGGATAGCAGAAGAGTAACCTTAAGACCCTGAGCTGCTTGAATTTTCTTTTGGTTTTAGTGAGAAGTTATGTCCTAAAACTGAGGCAAAACCACAAGAAGAGTCTGTCTCAAAGTGCACTTGTCTGATGTGGAATGAGAACTAGAGTGATCACCTTTCTAAAATCAGTTTCTCAAAGGACTTCACCAGCACTCACAAGAAGTCATCCTCATCCTGCAGACTACTTTTTCTGCTGTGAGAATCAAAAAGATACATTTTTACATAAAACAAAGCCCATATGTTTGACATTTTTTTCCTGAAGTTATTTACATGTTTAGATCTTTGCTGCATAATCAAAAATTTTAAAAAGTTCAAAGATATTTGTTTTAAGTAGACACAGGTGTTCAAAAGCTGTATTTTCTATTTGTTTTTAAAGGAAGTAAAGATGTTGGCTATGAATATTATTGAGAAATAAACAAGCATGTTTTCAGATATTCAAGATGCTCTGAAGTATTCACCACACAACTGTCTTTACTCAACTGATTGCCATACTTGCTGTAAACATTTATTTCTATCTTTACAGTAAAGTCATAGGCTTTGTAGTTTTCAAACTGAATGAACATCTGAAATGCAATAAATTTGTTCTGACAGGATATGGCAGAACTTGCGTGGGTCACAATCTGAAGAAATGTGAGAAAGGACAATGTGAGAAAGGACTACAGAGCAATAAAAAATATAAAATGTTAGCAAACATAATCCTTGGCAGAAACTTCAGACTCCTCTTTTTGAGCATACTGAAATCAGTTTCCTAAAAGCTGTAGTACATAAAGGTTCTTGTGATGTAGAAGAGCCACCTTGACACTGCCCAATCGTTCATATCTACTCCAGGTTAAAATGAACCAGTAAGAGGCTGAAGACAGAAGTTTTCTAACTATGAACAATACAACTGGACAAAAAAGTCATTGTTGAGAAAAGACTGTAGAGAAACCTAGAAGATGAAAGCCCAAGAGTTCTAAACAGTTTCTGCCCTGTTTTTGGAATGTGTACTAACACAGACAAAACCAGAAGAAACTCCAAAATTTCACCTGAAGCCAGCTGCTAGGACCTTGTGCAGACAGTTTTTTTAATTTGTCCAAGGTTAGAGATTTTATATTATTATTGCTTTGGAATAGGAATCTAGCTATTTTGAGTATATGTTATAATTTTTTCAGAGGACATAGTCCAATCCTCTCCCAAATCCATTGTTGCTTATGTTTTCAGAGATGTTTAGATTATTCTGATCATTAAATTAATTCCTGTGTAAATTACATTATGTATTGAAGAATCCTGATGACCTTATCCACAGAGGAAAATATGTTTCACATTTATTTTACAAAATTGAATCAATGTTTATATAATTTCATCCTCTATTTTACTCTATATGAAACAAGTCTGTGTGTAGAAATTTCATGCCGTGATTCCATATAGATCACAAAGCTGAGTTCAATTCATGAATAAAATTTACAGGAAACCTATAAAAAAGAGACAAAGACATTCTTTTCAATCTATAGCTGCCAAAAGTAATGTCAAAATTCTCAATATTTTCACCTAATATTTTCATTAGCTAACAGGATTATGATCTCAACACATTTCTTTGAATCCCCTTTTACAATGGAAAAAAAAAAAAAAAAAAAAAAAAAAGGAAGAGACTATGTTAGAGTATCAAAACCTTGACATACACATACAGAAGAAAGAGTAAATAGCAAAAGATAAGAGTGACAGAAAATGTACCAACCTGATCAGTTCAATAAACAAACATTAATTTTGCAGCTGGATATATTGTGGCAATTTGATGTAGGCAGGCATGCCTTCATTTGTTATGCACTTTGTTCATGTTTTCCAAGACAAGTGTTCATTTCTAATTGTTATATTGTTATTACTGTGGTATATTCCTGAAACGAGAGGGCAGAAGATACATTGAACAATAAACACCTGAAAGCTCTATTACAAAAATTACTTCCTTTTCTGATTATTGCTGAATGTCAAAAGTCAGAATTAAACTGGCCTGTCTATCCCAAATCTGTTCAAAATGAAGGCTTGGACAAGCTCTTTACATGTGAGCAGCTTTAATTAAGTTTGTTATATTTCTAAATATCAAGCATGAATTTTATAAATGCTGGATACAAGGTCAACATAATTTTCTTAGCAAGGTAGAGAAATTTCTTTATGTCAACAACAGCTAGAAAAGCATGATAAAAACATGCACACTACTTTTGAAGAATGGTTCTGAACCTTCTTTGAGCTCAAACTAGAAAGTACAAGATTTTGCATATTTATAGCCCTCAGTAAGTATTGCAACCCTTGATAAGTTTTGAAAACAAATGGCATTGTAACATCAGAGTTTATTTCATGCTTATATAAATGCAAATTAGCTTATACAGTTCACAGGAAGTATTTACTAGGAATAACAGGAAAAGATCAAGGAAAGCCAGTTCCTCAGAACTTTGGCTAATGTAATGGAAGATTTCTAAAAGGTCAGAAAAGTGATGGGTTGCTCTCTGAGTAAATTATAATATGATTTAGAGATCATTAACAACTTCACTGCTCAAAGAGTGCTTGCATAGTTTAGTAAAAAGAAGTTCTCTTGAATAGTGGTAGTCTAATTTACAGTGAAGAATCTGATAAAAAATAGCTTTGTATATCAGTGTCACCACTACAGGGGTTTGATTTTATTTATTGTATGTAGCATGGTGTTCTTGTTACATTAAAAATAGATAAAAGGGTCACTTAGTTACTCCATGGAATTCAAAGAGAGAAAGGAGTTTTTTGTTATGGGAATGTCACTTATTTTCCAGTAGAAAATCTTGCAGTGCAAGAGATGGCTTTCTACTGTTTGCAGTAAGAAACATCAAAATAAATTGCAGTAACCAAAATTATAGCACTAATTGTAAATAGAGCATATACTTTGCTTAAACACATATCCTCCAAGTCGCCAACAGCAGCTTAGTACAGTCAGATTTGGAAACAGCTTTTTTCTTCTTTTAAATCAAAGAGACAGATACTGATTATGCAGAGCCATATAAAGGAGTTCCCTACAAGAAACATACCTCTTTGATTTTCACTTGATCTAATTTGTTTTTTTCGTGCATAGTTATGAATTCCATACTGGGAATGTAGCTTTATTAAACATATACCATGAGATCTGGTTTGGAGAAGAGGAGGCTGAGACTTTATTGCTCTCTCCAGCTACCTGAAGGGAGATTGTTAGGAGGTGGGTGATGGCCTCTCACTGAAGTGAATAGGACTAGAGGAAATGACCTGAAGTTGCACCAGGGGAGGTTTAGACTAGATGTCAGAAATAATTTCTTTACTGAGAGAGTAGTTAGATGTTGGAATGGGCTGCCCAGGGAGGTGGTGGAATAAACATCCCTGGAAGTATTTAAAAACCATGTAGATGAGGCACTTCAGGACATGAACTAGTGGGAATGGTGATGAAGATACTGGTGAGTATATTTATTTTATGTGGGGAGATGTTTATAGTTGCATGTAGTAATCTTAGAGGTCCAACCAGGACAGTTCTGTGATTCTGTGAAAATAAAGATCTAAGGGGTTTTTATTATAAAAGAAAAACAAGAAAAACAAACAAAGGCCTAGAGAGGTGGTGGAAGCCCCATCCCTGAAATCTTTTAAGGCCAAGCTGGAGAGGGCTCTGTGCAACCTGATCTACTGGGAGGTGTTCCTGCTTATGGCAGGTGGTTAGAACTAAATGATCTTAAAGCTTCCTTCCAACCCTGAAAATTCTATGATTCTATGAAGTCTGAGATGGTGAAGAAACAAAAGTTTTAATTGAAACATCTTTTTATGACCTAGTGCCAACTCAGTTTTTAATTCAGACTACTGAACTGGCTTACAAAGGTAAAAGACTGACAAAATTATAGAGCTACAAAATTAAGCTCTTGTACAGTATTCTGTATACACAGTATATGCACAGTATATACAGTAGTCTAGAGATAACACATAGACTTCATGAGTTTGTGAAAATTAAGATTGGAAAGAAATCTTGGTAAAGCTGGAAAGGGTTAGGGTTAGGGTTCTATTTTGTGTTCTGTTCCCACCTTTAATCCATTTGTCTGTTTAGGATTAATGCTATGTATAAGCAAAGTTGAACTGATTGTTACACAGCCACATGATGCCCAATTTGCAAAAAACTAGCAATGTTATGACCTCCAGGATCTACAGAAAACAAAAAATAAGAAAGCCCACAAAAAATAATGTTCATATAGATTTTTTCCCCTTAGATACACCCTCTAGTATTTGGTGAGGTGGGATAGAAATACTTAATTCCAGCAGCAGCGAGGCAGAGAAGGACCTTAGAGTCTTCTAATATCCAACCTAAACCTCCCCTGGCAGAGCTTAAGTCCATGCCCTCTTGTCTTGTTGAAAGTTGCCTGGGAGAAGAGCCCAACCCCCCCTGGCTCCAGCCTCCTTTCAGGGAGTTGTAGAGAGCGATGAGGTCTCCCCTGAGCCTCCTCTTCTCCAGGCTGAACACCCCCAGCCTCTCCTCATAGGGTCTCTTCTCGAGACCCCAACTGTGTCCTGGGATGCATTAAGAACAGTGTCACAAGGCATTCAAGGGAGGTGATTGTCCCACCCTACTCTGCACTACTACAGCCCCACTTCAAGAACTGTGCGCAGTTTTGGGCACCGCAGTATAAAAGTGATGTCTAGCTTTTGGAGAGCATCCAAAAAAGAGCAACAAGGATGGTGAAGGGTCTGGAGTGAATGACTTATGAGGAGTGGCTAAGGTCACTTGGATTGTTTAGTCTGGAGAAAAGTAGTCTGAGAGGAGACCTCATTGAAGTATATGGCTTCCTTACAAGGGGAAGAGATGGGACTGGCACCAATTTCTTCACTTCTGTGACAGAACACAGGACTTGGGGAAATGGAAGCTGAATCAGGGGAGGTTTAGGTTAGGTATTAAGAAAAGGTTTTTCACCCAGAGGATGGTTGAGCAATGGAACAAGCTCCCCAGGGAAGTGTTACAGCACCAAGCCTGCTTGAGTTAAAAAATTGTTTGGATGACAATCATGGTGTGATCCTGGTGGTGCCCTACAAAGGGACAGGAGTTGGACTTGATGACCCTCATGGGTCCCTTGGCAGATTCTATGATTCTGTGTTTTAGTGAGTAAGTTCATTTTTTCCTCAATAAATTTGCAGACGCCATGGGATGGATGGGATGGATGGGATGGGAATATTGATTTGCTTGATGGTCAGAAGGCTCTGCAAAGGGAACTGGACAGGCTGGACCAGTGAGCTGAGGTTAGTAAAATGAGGTTTAACAAGGCCAACTGCCAGGTCCTGCATTTCATTCACAACAACCCCATGCAACACTACAGGACTGGGGAGCAGTGTCTGGAAAGCTGCCAGGCAGAAAAGGACCTGTGGGTGCTGCGTGACAGACAGCTGAATATGAGCCAGCAGTGTGCCCAGGTGGCCACGGAGGTCAACAGCATCCTGGCTTGTATCAGGAATAGTGTGGCCAGCAGGAGAAGGGAAATGATCATGCCCCTGTACTTGGCATTGGTGAGGCCGCACCTCGAGTGCCGTGTTCTGTTCCAAGCTCCTCGCTACAATACAGACGTGTTGCTGCTGGAGTGAGTTCAGAGAAGGGCAGCCAAGATGGTGAAGGGTCTGGAGAGCAAGCCTTCTGAGAAGAGGTTGAGGGAACTGGTAATTTTTAGTTTGGAGAAGAGAAGGCTGAGAGGAGACATTATTGCTCTCTACTGTTACCTGAAAGGAAGTTTCAGGGAGGTGGGTGAAGCATTATCTCTCAAGTAAACAATGATAGAACTAGAGGAAATTACCTGAAATTGCACCGGGGGATATTTAGACTAAATTTCAGAAAGAATTTCTTTACTAAAAGAGTATTTATATGTTCGAATGAGCTGCTCAGGGACGTTGTGGAATCACCGTCTCTGGAAGTATTTTAAAACTGTGCAGAAAAGGCATTTCAGGACATGCACTAGTGGGTGACGCAGATATTGATAAATATTTTTTTGGGTGGGTGGGGGATGCTGAAATTTGGACACAATGGTCTTTTTATTTTTAATGATTTTATGGTAAAATACCTCTTTTTCAAGGTCTCATATTAAAAAGGATAGATTTAGGTTAGACATTAGGAAGAAATTTTTTAGCCTGAGGGAGGTTAGACACTCAAACAAGCTGTAAGGGAGAATTGTGGATGCCTTATCTGTGGAAGTATTTAAGGTCAGGTTGGATTGGGTTCTGAGCAAGCGGGTCCAGTGGGAGGTATCCCTGCCCATGCAAATCATTCTATGATTCTGTAAAAATCTTGTTAAATGAGAATAATAGTGTGAAGAAGTGTAGCAATTAAATACTTTTCTAAACCAACTTCCAAGCTTCAAATTATTTAAATAACTGCAGGGGAAGAAAGAAGAATTGCTTAAAATTTCTTTTCCTGCACATAATTAATTATAGGAACACCCACATGCAGGTTAGAAGCAGGCTGATAAATGTAACAACCATTTATCTGGTACCTTAAGGAGAAAAGTTGTCCATACTTCTCCTTCAAATTAAGTCAACCTTTTTAATTTTTAAAGCCATTCAAAATCAGTATAATTCTTCAAAGACTTCTTATTACTGTTTCAATGCTTCAGTATGTACTTGTAAAGCCTGTTGAGACCTCTTCTCCATAAAAAAAAAAAACAAACCAAACAAAACAACCCCCAAATCCTTACTATGTTTCTCTTGTCATTTTCTTCTCTGAAGTACCTACATTCAATAATGCATAAAACATTAACTATGATTTATGACAAAATTTTAAATGTCTATATTACTTATTTAGACCTTTACCCCCCTTAGTGACCAGGGAATCTCAACCACTGTCTGGTTCAGACAAAGGAGTGAGCTTAAGAGTGCACAAGTGGCAGAAGTATTCTATTGTGACCATCCTGGAGTCACTGTGTAGTCTTGGTAGAGAATACCTAAGAAAAGCTGTCTTAAGGATTATTCTAGTGAATAGCAGTGGGATTTGGGTATAGCCACTGAGGATACAGACATGAAACAGATGTCTACCTTGCCCAGCCTCTCAGATGATCTTTCTGTTGCGGAGTTGCTGCAGGTCAAAGAACAGCAAGTGCCAATTGTTACTATGACTGTGCACTGGCAGCAATATCTCAACAATTTCAACTTCCCAGTGCCCACATATGAGCTGATTTGTCGCCCTGAGAGCCAAGGAGTTATAAGCAAGACTCAAACCCTCTTTTAAAGTCCCACTTGGGGTGTCAAAAAGGATTGCAATGGGTTGACTGTGGCCAAGGGCTAAGCACCACACAGCGCTTTGTCACTTTCCTCAGGTGTGGGACAAGAAGAAAATAGAAAAATGAAAAAAGTCGTATGGATGCATATGAAGACAGTCTATTGAGTGAAGCAAAAGCTACACAAGCAGAGCTACAAGCAAAGAAAAAAAAAATATCATGCACTATTGGCAGGCAGTTGTCCAGCCACTTCCTGGAAAGCAGGACCTCAGCACACATTTATAATTACTTGTGAAGACAAATGTTGTAACTACTAACACACCTCTTCAGTCCTTCTAGCCTGGAGTTGTTATTTCCAAGTGTGGCATAGTGGGGTTTGGAATATCCTTCTGGTTCATCAGAAACCTATAATCTTACACTTCATACACAGAAACATAGATTTTTTTATCTGTAAACAAACCAGTACATACCAATGTAGTCCTCTGAGGTGCTTTTTGAGGTGGTTCACTTAGGTTTTTTTCTTGATGTACATGTGCTTACGTGTTGTGTTGTGAAATAAACTTGGTGGTTTTATAAATTGCCTAAGCATGTGCTCATGGGAAAACACAAGATTTTTTTTTTTTCTACAATACACAAAGTAGCTTGTAAACACTGTTAGGCAGCTATGTATTTTACATGTTTGTTTTTAGCTCCTATAGGCCAGCTGATGTCCTAGTATCAAGTTGTGACTACTTTTTTTCTTTTTATATTCATCATATATATACTATTTTAAATACTCAAATGCTTAAAAGATTTAGAAATATGTGGATTAATTTAAACGGAAAACATTCTTGTTTCACTGGAGAAAAAATAATCTGTTTGTTGTTATAATCTTTACAGTATTTGTTAGTATTCCTTCTACTACACTATCTAGTAGATAAACCTATGTAAATCCAGCATAAATAAAGAAGTAAGTGTAAAGTGTTCATTATTTAACTGATAAAGGGAAAGGAGAAGGAGGAAGATGAGACCAGAGGATTCAATAGACTTAAAATATACAAAAAATTACTGAAGAATTAAAAAGAATTACCTTAATTTTTTTCAATAAACAAATATAAGAGCAGTTAAAGATATTTAAAGATAGTCAAAGATATTTAAACTTCATGAAAAAATCCCAAACTGGACAGACAAGAAAGAGAAGAGCTTTCATGCAAAAAAGCTTAAGTAGACATTGAAGGAATGGGCCTGATTCTTTTGCAGGTGTTATGGTTATAAAAAAATTTCAAGAGGTTATAGAAGAGAATGCTAAGTTATGTGCTGAAGCCCAGAAAATGAACTGAGCAAATTATGGTTGTCCTCCATCAGTCTCTGGTTGTACACTTTGCCCAACAAATACAACCTTCCAAGTTCAAGCATAGGATATATCTAGACACCATTCTTGTCAAAGTCAAACTCATGTTCCATAAAAGAGCACTGACAAAAATTCTGTCAGGAAGGCACGAATCCAAGACCAAAATGAAAAACAGCATTTAAGCACTTGCCTCTGGTTTGAGAGTAAATTACTTGACACTTCCTTCATTCATGCCATTGAAGACATTTCAAGTTTTACTTCTTCTTTAAATCTTCCAGGTTTGGAAATGAAGATGTAAAGTGAAGCCAGAAAAAGCTGTTCCAACAATAGCAAAAGGACAAACTGGAAATCAGCAGTAGGATTTTTCTGTATATCTCATCTCTTTCCAACTCCTTTTTTGCTCCCATCTTGCTTTTTGTATTTTTCTGTACTCCTGGCACATTTCAGCTTTGCTATGGCTTTTTTTTTTTTTTTTTTTTTTTAACACGCTATCTTCCCTTCACAATAGTAAAAATGAGAAGAACTCTGTATGTATTTTGTCCAAGTTTTTTGACAAAACACAGTTCCTCTAATGTAAGCTGATAACACAAAAGTAGCAATATTTGATATTCTTTACTTGGAGAGTACTTGGCTTTGGGTTGACTGTTATCTTTTTTTTCAGCAGTTTTAAACCCAATGGAGTGAAGCTATCTAGCAGTGAAGAGGCAGTTTGTCTGATTAGTTATTCTAGCAGTTCCTTTGAGGCCTGTGACAATGTTAGAACAATTTGGAAGTTTATTGATCATCTAGAGTAGAACTGTTGGAGAAAACAAAGCTGATGTAGGAAGTAAGAATTTGAATTCGAATCACTTCTGACTATATATTGAATAGTCACATTACTTGTGCATACTTTTTGTTGCTGGGTTGTTTTTTTCACCCTTCTTTTCTGATTCATATAGACATTCAAGGTATTGTCCAAACTACAGTTAATGCACATATGAGTCTACTGAATACAGCAGCTGACAGTTAGAGGACTTAATGGAATTTCATTTTTCTAGGAGAAGTAAATAGGCAGAATCTTCAGTGGCATGCAAAAGAAAAAACATATCTGGATGAAATTGATTAGTCTTTCCATAAATACAGCTCTAAGTACCTTTAGATATCCTTCTGTAATTGCATGCTTCATGAGAGCAGAGAAAGCAAAAATAATGTGGTTTACACTTGTGTCTAGTTAGATTCATCAGCAACATGCTCATTCTCTTGGAACATAAAAAAAACCTCAAGCCTCTTTTTTTCCCTTGAGAAGCTGTTAACATTTCAGTGAAAAATTGGTCTTAAATTTCTAGCGCTGATCTTAACTTTATGAAACCTACAGCCTTTTGTATATTAAGAATATCCATTTCTAATGTCCATTTAAGGTTGCACGCTTTTTTTTTTCCTCATTTTATCACAAAAATAAAAATACAGATGTGTATATTTATTCTCAGTGGGCTATTAAAACCTAGACAAAAATTTTAGTACTGGGAACAACTGCTTACCAAACTCCTCAGAAGGATTTGGAGACATGTGATCAACTATAAAATTTTCCCAAGTAAAAGGTCTTTCCGCTATTTACCATTATATTAAGATAGTGGTGTCTGTAGCAACACACTAAATGTTAGCACTGAGTACTTTTTTTTCCCCAGTCAATATTTTTATGATTGTAGCAAGCCTGTTAGACTGTTTTAAAGATGAATTCTGCTTAATATGCATTTGCTTTATGGTACTTGCCTTCTCATCTAAATTTGTTATCAAAGTACATGAATTGTGTATGTCATCCATATATTATTTAGCATACGGGTGCTCTAACAAATGGAATAATCTTATGAGAAATCTAGGAAAAAACCAATGAGTAAGTATTTGTGCAGCAGACACAGAACACAATTCTGTAACAAGTTAGATACTCAGAGACAACAGTCAAGTTTAACATAATATACATAAGAATATTTAAAAGATATTACAAACATGACTTTAGAACATATTCTGAAATGCTAGTGAGAGGCAGACCATAGAGAAGGGAAGACTGGTTTTGTGACAGTTTAGCAGGTGAGATGAGAAAGATGGAACCAACTGTGTTGCACTGAACTGACCCAACAACATTAATAGATCAAAATAGAAACACTGCATCAATCACAGCCCTCTGCTCCTGAGTGCAAAGTGGTTGTCATGTCAGACAAGCCACCAAGAGATAATCAAATTTTGCACAGAGAAGTTAGGTGCTTCACCAGTGTTTTAAACTACACATTCTCTCCACCTACAGATGATTATTCATGCCACATGAAAAAAAGTTCACTATTCTTCCTTTTATCAACTGTTGCTTTTCTCACATTTGAGGTCAGCAGGTTGTCATTTAATTAAAAAAATCTGTGCCTGTAACACATAAAACTAAAAAGATGTACTTTAATGTTTTTCAGTGTAGAAAATTAACTTGAAGGGAAATGGGGACATGAGGGGCAATACATGATCATGTCATGCTATCCTAAATGCTACAAGTGCAGCACTCCATCTGGAAGGACATGGAGTAGGTAGAAGAGAGGAAATAATTCTCTGTGCAATTTGCATAATTTTGCTAAGAACATGCCAGCTGTACAACTATTATTTTAGGTGAAGACTTCACCTTCTCTTAGTTTTTTTTCATACAATCTGTGCAAATGAAACATTCCTGAATGCATCTCTATGCAGCTGTCAATCTTGTGCCAACAGCAGTACCACGAGGTTAAAGGAAGTAGAAAAAAGAGAAATAGCAATTTCTTTCCCATTGAGTGAGCACTTAAATTAAACAATAATTTGGAAATCTATTTCTCCTTCTGTAGCACCCTTTGTCACCACTGAAGGAGGTGCCAGAGTGATGCACTGGTTTCAGAATGACTTAGCTTGTACCCAGAAGGGCTGCTGTGCAAGTTGACAATGGCACCTTACAACTTTTATCAAAATTAATAAAACATGCAGAAATCTGAGACAGTACAGAGATGTTAAACAAAGGCTCATACTGTGCAGTACTGACTAATTACTGTTAATACTGCAGTTGAAACAAGACTTTTTCAGGTCCCTTGACTTTGATCTGAAACAGAATACCAAAACAAACAAAATGTTGCTTCATGCTGTAAAATCTAATTGTGTTCCAAGGTACCAAAAAACCCTTAGCTTCAGACCTATACAAATGGTATCTGTTTTAAAAAGGTCTAAAGAATAAAATAAACTTAAACAGCTTTTATAATTTTTGTATCAGAAATAACTGATTTTTCATTATTTCATTACTTACACCAGTTCTGGAAGCTTGAGTCAGGAATTTCTTGAGAAATCTCAGCCCATTCAAGCCCAACACAAGCGAGGAGACCTGAGAGCACTGAGAAAGCTGACTGATGGTTATGCAAAGTTTCTGTCTCAGTTTAGTGGTCAGGGACAACCAAAAAACAGGAGGTAGTACTGCTCTCTATTACCTCCTCCATTCTCCCAAGGGAATGTAAAAGGAGAATACGGAAGAGAGACTTAAAGGTTGGACATTAAAACTGGGACAGGTTTTCTGGAACAGGGTAAAGGAAGTAAAGGGATATATACATTTGTAAGATATATACATTGTATTTACATATCTACAAATATGTGCAAAACCCAGTCTTGATGACTGCAGAGATAGGTGTCTGAGAGTCTCTTCAACTAGAAAGAGTATCAGTCCAAAAAATTTGAAAATTAACAATAATACAAGTTCCTTTCAAACACAACTTCAATTTTCACCATTTTCTTCCAAAAATCAGAAAATTGAAGAAGGTTGGTTTTGGCTGGGTTTTTTATTCCTCCTTCTACAGTACCTTAAGAAAAATCTACAGTTCAACACTATCAAGGAGTCACAATTTCATAGTCCTACAGTAAGTCTTTTGAGCCTCCAAAGTGTTTAACAGAAATTTGCATTCCAGTTCACATCTAACTTCCTCCTCTCATTGATATTTTCTGATTTTACTCCCAGAGATTAATTTTGGATCACACTTCCTATATCTCTTGTCAAAGTAACTTAAAGTGGTTTTAGAAATTCTACAAGTGTAATTATTATTAATCACACCTAACATTTTAGGTAGCTTTTGTTATTACACAGAATCAGATTATGTACCTCTGACCAACTGCAAGAACACAGTCAAAACAGCTGAAGAGGCCATAGAGTCATTTCGTTTTGGTTTGGTTTGTTTTTTGTCTTCTAAACAAAGGTTTGGTGATTTGCAAACATATAATGTAGACCTGCAAAGGATATCTGCTCTGCACCTCCTTTCCTTTCTCTCATCTTGCTGCTCACAGGAGCGTTTTTCACACTTTCCTCCCTCACCACTTGGCAGTGTTTTGCCCTGCCTTGTAGAGGATTTTCCCAAAGTGCTGCCATGGTGGCTGTGAGGCTCAGCTGTTCCCTGTAGGGTGTCAGCTGGAGCCACCTGGAACTGGATGTATCCAGCATGGGGCAGCCACAGTTGGTCCTCACAGGGACCCCTGCAACCCCACTACTACCAAAAACTTCATAACTACACCCAATAGAGATAACCACCACCTTCATTGTCTGGAAAATTGAAAATTACATTTTATGTACTTTCATTGAACTGAAGAATTGTAACAATAAATTGGTTTTGAATTTAGACTAGGAAAGTACCATGATCAGGGAAAATTTTTCCCTCCATATTCATATCCTCTGTGTTAAAGAAAGTGAGAGAAAATAATTGGTTCTTGCTGTGAATAACTTCTGTGAATTATTGGAGAACAATTTTCTTCCCCTTTTTAAACTCGCTTCCTTTTAAGGGAGACATATCTTATTTTTATTGCTACCGTCACCAGGTCTGTCATGTTGTTTTCTAATTTAATGGTGTGATACTTCCACTTTCAGAGTCATCAAGTCTCTTTTAAGGAAAAGCTTATCTCTTCAGTGAAATGAAAACACAGCTCAAGTAAGTAATTTTGAAGGGGACATTAAATAGTTCTTTATACCAATACTGTAAATAAATGAATAAAACTCTGCTGCAGCTTAGGCGCTAATAGACACTACACCAAAATGAGTCATAGGTAGAAAAATACAATCATAAAAGCCTTGATAAGATAGTTCTTTGGTACTGAGAAAGACCTGAAAGCCAGTGTGTCCTTCTAAATTAAATAAAATTTCATGCTGCTATCAGGAGCAGAAGACTGAAAAAGACTGTTGTTACTAACACAGGACAACATATATGGATGCAGATGGACCTGTGATGTTCCAGTTAGGTTTTGCCTAAAATGAAAAAGGTAAATAAAACACTACCCTCACTACTGCTTGACCCTCTCCTATGATGGAACCACCCTCCCCCTCCTCTTCTCCACCACAAGACCACCAGGATGCCACTGGATCCTTGGGTGGTGACTTTCCTCTCCTTTCTCTTCCTCCCTCCATTCCTTCCTCTCTGTCTTTCTTTTCTCTTCTCTCTCTATAGGATTAGTCTAACAGCTATTGTTTTAATTCCTAGAAGTTGTGTGTGTGTTCAATAGAATTGTGTTTTCACCCCGTACTGTGTTATCTTGACTTTGTTCTTTTGGATTCAACAAGAATCCCTACATTTCCAGCCCTTGGTATGTGAGAGGATCCATCTGTAACATACGTACTCTGACAGAGTGCCTGTGAATGAACCAAGGTTACACAAATGTATCTGAAGTTTCCATTTTGTTTCTTGCAGTGTTTTTGGTTGATGTTATATGTGCTAGCAGAATTACTTTTTAATTTTATATTTTAC
Source organism: Phaethornis superciliosus (assembly GCA_023637945.1). Lineage (NCBI taxonomy): Eukaryota > Metazoa > Chordata > Aves > Apodiformes > Trochilidae > Phaethornis > Phaethornis superciliosus. The sequence goes on from JAJQWJ010000001.1 coordinate 102,284,964, forward strand.
CTGTGTCTGTAGAAGTTACTCAGACTCCTAGTACATGTAGAGATTTGCTAATTGAAGGTGCAGTGGAATTTCCAGAAATATACCTATTTTTTTTCATTTTTTCTTTTTTCTTTTTCTTCTCATTTATATTGTCAATGTATATTTTATTATTATTTAAATCCATTCAAAATGAAGAATTATCAATTACTTTGTTGTGGGCTTTATGGCACTGAAAAAGAATTTTTTCCCTAGTGTGGTGAATTTTTTTTGTTTGACTACAATGATTTCTTTCAAGATGTCTATAACTGATATTTCTTTTATTTCTCGAGTTAATAAATAAAAAATGTAACATGATTCTTTTTTTTTCTGCCTTCCACAAATTGAAGAAATTCTAATTTAGTTTACAATTTAGACTTCTAAGAAAACACAATGTTTCTTTGAGGGACTCTAAATTGGTTTAAAGTGTACTTAGTGTGTCTTGTAGTCATTTCTAATCTTATATTTCCAGAGAGTCTTCATCAGTTCAGATGGCTCTGGACTTTTGTCTGAAGAATTGAATAGACTGAGGTCTTAAATTTCTAAATTCATGCTGTTTTGTCTACAAATTCACATTATTGAAGACAGCTAAAAGCTATGTGAGAGTCCATTATACCCAGAAGTACATCACAGTGTCAGAACAATGTCTTTGTCTTAAAGGCCTAATCCATGGGGGAAAAAAATGAAGCATGTGACCAATTATGATTTAGAAAATGAGGGCCCTGACAGTGATTTCATCAAAATAATTTGGGGACTGCTGTGTTACTTCACCCTTTAATATCGCAATGAAAAATTTAATCCTATCTCTATACTCTTAATTGACTCATATTATGTGATCCCTCACAAAAGACTAATTTGCCCAACATTTCCATAATGCACTTATTGTCACAGTTGAGTTCAAGCTGGATTCAAGCATTAAAGCTTCTTATACTTTCATTCTTCTTTATAGGTTCAGGACTACAAATTCAAGTTTTCTTATCTATGATGAATTCTAAATTCAGGTCGAGTCTTTGATTTTTACTGTCTCTAGTAATTACTATATTCTGATGAAGCATTTCCACTTTCTTTGAATCAGGGAATAATATTGGTTTTTGATAGCATCTGCTGAATACTGCCCTCTCAGATTTCAAACTCTCAGACACACAGATGCATTCTCAGGTCATCGTCTTGTTTGCACATCACTACATTGTGTGTACTTCTGATTCATTAAATCTTTAGTTATTGACAGTTATGATTACTCCTGCCTAGATGCAATTCTTTCACTTAAGAAGCATCTTATTTTCTCTGGTTATATATCAGATAATTTTGCAGTTATCTGAAATTATCATACAGTTTCCTACAACATTACAGTTCTATCTTTGGTTGCAGCTGCCACCAGTAATTCCTCAAACCAGATATGGTTTTATACTATATGTTGAAAGATTAGTGTAAGACACTGCCATAAAAAATCACTGCAACACTGTTAAAATAGAAGTTTTCCTCTTTTAGGGTTGCTTGTAGAAATATTGCTTTAAATGTCTAGCACTTCTGTGTCAAAACCAAACCAACAATCCTTTGGGGAAAAAAATCTAAAATATGAAGATTAATGGGAACAGAAATTTTAATTTAAAATCTAAAATGTTTCAAAATATTGTTCCATCTTTGCATCGTGCAAAAATGCTGTCCTACTGCAGGACAAAACCCATTTCTCTAAATTATTTATTGAGTTTTCCTATTTAGGTTTTCCAATATGTTTTTGTTTCTGGTTCAAGAGGTTGGCTTATATTTTTGTGTACTAATTTACAAAATAAGATATTCTCTTTCTTTTTGTAAGATACTAGAATGGATTTTGTGTTCAAAATTAATTTAAGTGATTAAATGCATTAAATTAAATTATGTTTTTAAAACTCTTTAAAATTTATGAAGAGAAAAATCTGAAAATTTATTTCAGAATTTTAAAACCACTTCTGCAACTTTCTTTATTTTGTATTAATTAAAATAAGTGTGGTCTAATAATTGTTATGAGTACAAGTAAATCATTTTTCAAAATCAGTGGTTTTGTTCAGGAGGAGCAAAAATTAATGCATAATCACTTCCTGCAGTATGTCTTTTTTTTTTCTTTCTTTCTATTTTGATTTTAATATATTCCATCCAAATTATTTTTTATTTGTACTTATATGTCAACATATAATAATATACTTATATAATAAACTTCTACAAAGTTAAAAGATAAATAAAGTTCAGCAGTTTTTCCTGGGACTAGAAAATTTACAGCACATGCTCCACAAGCATAACCTGACCTTCATAAAATTAATGTAAGACCTGTGTCCTAACATCTTCTGCTTTTGTTATACTATTCCAGAGCCTAAATTCCATAGAGACTGAAGTAGGCTGGCCAGTGTTTTAGTGGCTGATCTTACTGGTGTAAAATATTACTTAAACTTCCTTATAGTACTACATCTGTAAATGGAAAACAAGTAATTAAGTTTTTAGAGCGTCTCAGTTAGTGTTCTTGGCATATACCAGAAACCAAGGATCATAAATCAAAAGGACCAAGAAAGTCCTTTTGGTTTAAAGGTATTTTTTTTAGGTTTTATTACCTTCTATGCATTTCAAAACTTATCCTTGCTATTTTACTCTTGTTCCACATGTAGGGCTCATATTTCAAACTAAAACTTGAGCAAGATGTTGCTTTTATGCCTTTGTGTTTCTACCAAAAGCTGTTTAAAATAGTTCACCATATTTTAAGCAAACACATAATAAAGAAAAGCAGCTGGGCATACATAGTGAAAGGTCTTGAAAAGATGCAAGGAAAAGTAATTTCCTTTTGAAATGACTGACAGTGAAATATAGTGCTTGCTTGTTTTGCAAGCAACTCGAAAAACGCAGAAGGGAGAAAAGAATGAGAAATATGCCTTGCCCTTCTCCTTTTTGATGTTTGACCAGAATTATATTTTCACTTTGAAAGCTTCTACAAACATATTGAAAAAATCAGTACTTTGCATTTTAGGGGTAGAGCAACTGTTACAATACTAAGCATAGGTCCAAGGCACCTGTTTTGCAGAACTGAATGCTGCTTTGTTGTCTGCTCAGCCTTTAAGAACAACTCTTGTTACCTGGGTAAAGGAGTACATCTAAGGCTAAGGCAACTTAGTCCTCTATTAATCTATTAAATAGGTGCCAAATGTAAGTATTCAATCATGTAGACTGACTTGATACTTCACAGGGTCTGTAGCACATTCCCTATTAAATAGAAAAAGTCATAGGGTACCTAAGTCCTAACTTATTTACCAATCAGGAAATTACACTTAAAGGTACATATGTTCATATGTAACTTATAGTATCTAAAAATGCATTTTCATAATTTTCAGCACTGTTATTGCAGAAAAATTGAAAAAATTGCTAGTATTGCAATATTACAATATTTGCTGCAGACAGTTAAGAGATGAAGGGCCAAAGAGTAACCAGTCACTTCCAGCAGCTCATAAGGTATTGGAATAACAACCTTGAGGAGCAGTCATTAAAAAACATATTAAGAAAATTATTGACATTTTTATATCAATAAATGTTTTCTCTCCTTGTTCAAAATCTACTAAAGAAAGACATTAATACATTCAGCTTTCTGGAACTAGGACTACTATTGTGCAAATAGCACATTCTTCCCCTTAACTGAACAATTTTTAAAAAATGGTCTCAGATCAGGCCAACAAAATTGTACATACTTTCAGCAAGATAAAATAACTAGTTTCAATTTCTTTGGGGGTTTTTACATTTATCTGTATGAAATTAACATGAAAAATAATTAGCTCAATAGAAAAAGACAGTGTTGCTATTCCCTTTTATCCAAAAGATATGAAGTAAATAGTTCTGTTTTAAGAGAAACTTCATTTCATTTCTGTTGCATTGAAGAGAAACTTCAGCGCCATGCTACTTTTTGATGATGTAGTAACTTATGTACATTTTTAATAATGAATAATTACAAATTATGAAGTAGTGGACAGAATTCAGTATCTTGCATTACCATCAGAAACAGAGAGGCTTTCTTATTTTTGTCTCTGGAGGGGGCAATCCATGCAGAAATAATAAAAAAAATACCACAAACCAAAACAAAAACCCCACCCAAAATTAAATCAAACAAAACTGATGAAGTCAAACCAACAGTTCATGGGTGTTCAGATACTGTCTTAGGTGGAGGTTAAAAAAATATCTCATGTAAAAATTGTCTAAGAGAGCAAGAAATATTCAGTCTGTATCAGGGAAAGCTCAGGAGGATCTTACTAAAGCAAATATATATATATATGTGTGTGTGTGTGTCTGACATTAGGCAGTGAAAAAAGAAGGAGCCAGATTTTTCTCAGTAGTATCCAATAATACAGGAGACAACAAGTACAAACTAACGTACAGGAGACCTCATTTTAACTTAAAACCTGGAACAAGTTTCCCACAGTGGTGGACTCTCCATCCTTGAAGATATTCAGAACCCAACTGGACACAGCCCTAAGCAACTCACCTTGGCTACCCCTTCTCTGAATAGGGAGAGTTTGCATTATATGATCTTCAGAGGTACCTTCTTGCCTAGTGATTGCAAGCGTCTGATCTGTTCTGGATTGCTTCAGGAGAGTAGCTTGCCTCATTTGACTGAACATTTTACTCCATTGTCTATGCCAAGCTGGCTACTCTGTTCATTTAGTCAGGGACAATACAATTTCTTAAATTCATACGCTCCATGTTATAAAGGAGAACAAGACGTTTTCCTCCTCACTTTGCATTTTTACTTTCCCTTGACTCTTGGCCAGATTCCCTTCTTTTTTTTGATTACCTTAAGGCTTAAGTGTTTATGTGACTGTTGGTCTGAACTCTTCTTAATCTGCTCTTATATTTTTGTATTGGGAGGAGCTGTCAACTGCCTTGAGGGCAGGCAGGGCCTGCAGGGAGATCTCAACAGGTTAGAGAGATGGACAATTTTCAACAACATATTTAAAAGGGCGGGTTGCAACCCAGGTTGCACCTGGGATGGGGCAGCCCTGGTGGTAAGTACAGACTGGGAAAGTACAGATCAGTGTGACAGAAAGGAACCTGGGCGGCATAGTTGATGGCAAACTGAATATGAGCCAGCAGTGTGCCCTGGCAGCCAGGAGGGACAACCGTGTCCTGGGGTTCATCAGGCATTGAGTTGCCAGCTAGCCAAGGGAGGTCATTGTCATTAGGATGTTTATTACTTTTAAATTTGATGCTTAGTGGACCAATGGTCTGTTATTAATCTTGATTAGAAAATGATCAAAGCAAATAAAAACAGGTAGAGTATACTAAAATGCAACCTTTCAGTTTGCTCAATCGTTTTTCAACAAGTATATTTCTCATTGCAAGTAATGATGGAAAAATATCTGTTGAAATCACAAACATTGTAGCACAGAAATACCTTATCTAACCAGCTCTGCTACTGTTGCTACTATATATGTATGAAAACAAAGCACAGAAAGACTGATTACAGAGGAACACAATGGCAGAGAATAAGTTCCCAGTTCTCAAAATAGAATCCTATGATTTCTATCAGCCTTCAGTATGAGAACCTACCTAGTTGGTGATTCCTCAATTATTTCACCACCTTTTCTTATTCTTCTTAAAGACCATCTAAATGGGTATTTTCTGTAGAATAAGAACAATGAATCTATCTCTCTACTCACCTCCTGAAAATTTCTCATCAGAATATGCTCTACTGACTGACATTTTAAGACATTTTGTTCAATATCTAGTTCTCATTAGGTACAAAAAGATGGTATTTAAATCTTTACACCCACTGAATATGTCAAAGTGCTGTTTTAGTTTAATTCCTTCTGACTACCAGCTGACAACTTAGTTAACAATTCTAGTCCCAACTTAATGAACTAGGAGTACCATGGTATTTAAGAGAGATCTTTACCTTTTGCTGTCCTTCAGAACATATCTTAGACTTGACATTTCTATTTTAATGAGATGTACTACATTTCTGATTTCTGCTTTGAAACTGGAGGGAGTCTGATAAACAATAGAAAGTGTATTTTATTCTTCCCCTTAATCTAAACAATCCTCCAGGGAAGAAATAAACACTCTTCTTCCCTTATGATCCTTGATGGTGGAAAATATTAGTTTCTTTTTTTTTTTTTAAAAATAAGGTATTTTTCTAAAAACAAAGTCTTACTGAATATCATAGATGCAATGGGAAAACTTAGAGCAGTAATGTAGTCTGTTTCCTGGATCATTTAACTTCTGGTCACTATATAAGGACCACTTCTTCCTTTATGATCACAATATACATTATTTTAATTTTTGTGTGAAAGGTAAAGAAGGGAAGAAACAAGTCTCTTGAATTTTAATTCCTAAGCTCAATTCTTACCTGTGGTTCCTTTTGAACACCAGCACTGGCTCTAACATCTGCAGAAACACCCATGAATTCTTAATTCCACGTTTAAACAATATCTGAAAAATGCTAGTAAATCTTTTCTAGGAAAAGGAAATACTCAAAAACTCCTTGCAGTTCCTACAACAATGTAATTGTTCTTGACCACATGCAATACTTAACATCAGTGCTCCATAAAAGAAAAATACTCTTTCTGTCCTGGAATTTCAAAGTTGCTGAAGCAGTCTAGGTCCATATATTTTATTGTCATTAGATAAAATATGCTCGCATCCTCAGTTCCCTGTTCACTTCAAAGAAAGGTTGAACACATAATTTTTTAAAATGCTTGAATATTTCCAGTTTTGACCTTTAGTGCCATTCTTCAATAATTGGAGGTAATTCAGGTCCTGAGAATCTGGTGACATATGTTCACCATTGTTTATTATAAACTATGAGAGACAAGCATTAGAAGGCAGAAAAATCTTAACGAGACCACTTGAAAAAAAATATCTAACAAGAAGCTGGCATTTGTTTCCACCAGTACTGTGTGATCTTTATGATTTGTACTCTCATTTGATTTAATAATTTATAATTACTTGCTGCACAAGTGTATCTTAAATCATTTTCCATGTAATGTGCTAATTGAGATATAGACACAACCAAAGAAAAAGTATTCTGTGGCAATAAATATTTCATCAGTAGAAGATCATTCTCTATTTCCTCCAAATGCTCCTGTGAACCTAGACAGCATCTTATAAAAAATGTACACAACATAACTATAGGAGTGGAAAACATTAGCTTAAAAATGCAGAGCAGATTCTTATGTTCTAGAGAATAGTGCTAATGTGCAATCAAAAAAAAAAAAAAAAAGACCTCAAAAAAGAAGACAAAACTTGTCATGGCATAGGACATGAAAATACAGGTACTCCCTGATCAGTAATGTCATCAGTTTGCATGACATTTCTGGAAGTATTAAAACATTCATTGCATAATATGGTGGGCTGGCTTTGTCCAGTAGCCACACTCCCACACCACCCAGTCACACACCACCCAGTACACACAATAATATTGTTAATACCCTAAATGCTCACTTAACAGAGTGTTATAGGCCATGAAAAACTATATTGTGCCTCAACAGCTGCTATAGCTGCCAGTAATGAATCTATATTTAATTTATATCGCAAAGACTTGAGGGGTTAAATAGTAGCAAACATAACATTTCATAGACAATTTAAAAGTAAGGAAAGAAATAACTTTATAACGTTGTCATGTCAGATAAAGATGTATCTGGAAGCTGTTTGATGGCTCCTTCCATTTTGCCTTTCCTTGAATGGGTTGAATATCATTCAAATGCCACAGAAATTCAATAAATTACCTTTGCATCACAGAGACAAAAAAAGGTGGGGAAACAAAAATGTATGCATGTGTGAGGCTGCAGACCTCCATCTCACAGATCCACATTGCAATATGAACACCAGTGACCATTGTTCTTTTTTTAATTACAAGGGTTGTGGGCTCAAGAATGTGTTTCAATAGCAGGTGCAGCGTGGGCTGAGATGGTTCAGCACATCCTGTCTTTGTCTGCTAGAGCAGCGAGTTTTAAACAGTTGATTTAAACACACATGGGATCCTACTTAGATCATGGGCCCACTCGGAAAATTGCTAAAGATGAGACAGTGTGAATTGTGTTCAACAGGAAAAAATACCAAAATCATTCTTCTTGAGACACTATGACACTATAAGTGTTGGTCCTAAGTGGGAGGCTCTTTGGAGCTCACCAGTGTTGCACTAAGTTGTAACCCTCTGTCTCACAAAAGAAGCTGTTTCATCCATCTGGGAAGTGAAAGTAGCTGGACACTTCTCTGGAATATGGGGGAAAAGTCACATTCCATTCTTCTTCCATTCTGTTAGGTACCAAAATCTTAAAACAGGTTAACCTCTATATCTGTGTGTATGCATGCAATTTACATTAGAAACCTCGTAAACTTTAGAAATCTGTTCTTTTTTTGCAGGATAACAGACCCTAGAAGCAGGCAATGGTCTGGAAAATGAAAGCTGGTTTTGCTTCCAGGAAGCTGGGAAGCTACGATGGGTTAAGCAAGGCATGGGGGAAAAGGTGCCATCAGTACCTCTGAAGGAAGTGATGCAATCTCAGTGCTAATGAACACCAACCTGTGGAAAGTAGGGATAATGGAATTATAGCCATTAGCTCAGATACCATGAGCTGTAAATTTTCTCCCTCCACAGTATCATAAATGGTGTAATTTTTTCTCCCCACAATCAGTACAAGTGCTAGGAGAGAAGCAGGAGCCACTGAATTGCTCTGTCCACCACTCTGTAGCATTAATAGCCCTGGCATAAACTTTATAGATGGTAACTTCTGCTCCCTACTGCCAGTCGATAAGACTTGTCAAAAACAGAAGTAATCATCACATTGCTCAGTTTGGCATAGACTCAGTGAAACCTATTTGTCAACCATCTTGCTGAAAGATGGCAGACTAGAAATTTGTACCAAAGTATTGTTGAGATAAAAATGTTAAAAAAGGGCATCCATGGTTGGGAAAAAAAACATGTGAGTAACTGCATCCCGAGATAAAAAGACAGGATCAATTCAATGAAATACAGGAGACTATGACCTAATGTGTAGCCAGATGGCTGAAGCTGCTTGGTGTCACCTTCATCCTACACAAAACCAGTACCTCCCCTGAAGCTTTTGATTCTGTGATATTACTTGGGCAAAAACAGATTCCATGTTTTCGTTAATCTCCATGTTGGTTATGATTTGTAAATACTTACATTAGACATTTCTCAAAAAAATAACAGGAAGAGTAGAGTATCAGCACAATATCACCAATATAAAAGGATAGATAATTCAAGGCTTCTAGTATTCTCAGAGACACCAGGTGAAACTGAGAGGGGTCTCTGCATGACCTTCCATGTCAGGACATCTGATTACACAGATAGTCCAAGCTTGGTATTTCATGCACTGAATACAAGAGCTGAGATACCTGAGATACCACTGAACAATATCTGTTCAGTGCCATGCAGATAAAATGCTGCTTTAGTAGGCTCAGTCTCTTCTCTCTTCTCTACCTTGAGAGTGTCTATATGTCCTTTCCTGTCTCCCTCCCAAGCTAATATATGCATGCTAGCAGTCAGATTCCTTCAAAAATTGTCTTACCCCAGGAGGACTGTCAAGGATGCTTGGCAAAGAAAAAGCTGACTGAAGTTTTTCTTTAGTTTTTCTTTTTTTTCCTTTCTTAACTTCCTAAATTCCTTGGGTTTCAGCTATTAGATTGAAACCTAATTTTAAATAGATAATTACTTTAGATATTATTTAGATACTCCTTTAGTAGCAACACAGGGTATATATCACTGTTTACATTCAGATTTTTCATCAGCATAAAATCATATTTTTACTTTCATAATTAATTTGGATAGGATTCCAGTTGTAAAAACTTTGATAAATTGAAGTAATTTAGAAATGTCAAAGCATGCTCTTTCAGTGCTGTCTCCTTTATGTAGGTATTATTATTTGTAAAAAAATGTATGAACACAGCTACTTAAAAACTGATTATTCCTACCTGTGAGTATTCAGACCCTATAGTCACAACAGACTCTAGAGAAGCTGGAAGGAGGTTCAGTGCTATTGGCATCTTCATAATCAAAGACAGTGCAGAAACATAAAGACAAACATATCACTGTATTTGATGATGTGCTAAAGTTTACCTTTAAAAGAACAGTTGAACTTTAAAATTATATTTTAAAATAATAAGGTCCTCAGGCAGATGCAAACAACATCCTCAACAAAGATCTTGAGAAAGTGTGAACAAGAGTCAAAATTTGAAGAGGGATGCAAAAGAAGAAGGAAAACCTCAGTATATTTGAAAGTTTGTTAAGTTTAATGCTTATTACTGAAAATAAAATTGAGTATTAATAGACCAACCTAGAATTATTAATAGGAGACCAGTAGTTATAAATAAGATGTTATAACAAAGAACCTACTCACACTGTTATATTTATATAGAGACATATATAATGATTTGAAATTATGTGGGGCCTGTGTGGAAAAACATATCTCTTAAATAATGCCTCCCCTTAGTCCAATTGCCAACACTGTTCGTGGATTGTGGCTGGGAGAAAAAAAGTACCTGTTATTTTTGTGATGACCTTTGACCTACTATATCTCAAGAAACTTCAGGCAGATCAGCCTATTTCTATGGCGAAAAGGAATCAGTGATAATGAATAATTTTAACTGTCCTAATATTTACTAAAGAGAACAGACAGCTGAACAGTCTTCAGAATAAATTACAGGGATTAATTATTCACCATTTTTTTTTGACTGGATAGTCAAAATCCAAACAAAAATTTACAGCAATATGTACTTAAAGGCAAAATAATGAAATCCAGTGCTTACAATGGAAGTCAGTCAGGAATCAAGAACATCCTAACACTGCCAAAACACTGAAAGTATAAGACCAAGGAAAAGATCCATAAATCCATCAGTGCAATGGATAATAATAGATAACCAAAAAAAGCCCAAGTGCTGAGTTCTTCTGAATCAGTTTTCACTAAAAAGGTCAGCTGCTGACATACAGATAACAAAGTTAGCATCTGTGACAGCACTGAGTGAGAAAGGGAAAGGTTAGATAGGATACAGACAAGTTAGATGCATCACACATGTCTGGACCTCTCAGTCACAGAAGTAACTGAGGAAATCTTGGAGCCACTGAGAACAAGACAGAAAGATATGAAAAAATAAGAAACAGGAATACATGATGCAAATTTTTAGGTAACTGAAAAGACAGGAATTATCTTTTGGAAAATAATTTCAGTCCCCATAAATATTTTCATAAAATAATCAGACTTTGTTTGTAAGCACAGAATAAAAAAGTGAGCACAAATAAGTTAAAAATGTATCTGGTTACACCAGATTCACTGTAAAATCACCGTAAGTGAATTTACTACCACGTAGATGCTACATTAATTGGTAAAGTATATTCAGAGAATAATAATTGGTAGTTCATTATAAGGAGGATGCTATAAACAAGATTCAAATGTACTTTGTCCTACATATATTGCCATTCCATTTCCCCCCTTAATTATCTGGACAATAGTATAGCTGTTTTGTGTATTTTCAGAAGATGATAACCTGGAGAAAAAAAATTATGTTAGGAGATGGGGTAGAGTTAAAAGCTCGCTTCTATAGAAAAGTATGCTAAAACCACATATATATGTGCAAAAATTTGATGTCTTCCATATTGCAAAGATATTTAGTTTCACATTAATTAAATGTCAGGAATTTGGCTAAGATTTCTATTATCAGAATGACACAGGAAAGTAAAAATTGTTAAATGTATTTTAAATATTTATCATACTTCCAAAGAAGACTAGTCATGGCCATCTTATGATTATTTGGTTCTGTAGCATTTTAAAGATTAAATATTTAATCAGTAATTCCATGAGAATGTAATTCAAAGGGACACTTTCTTTAATGGAAAAAAAGCTTGGCAAGAGTGCAAGGAGACAGTGGGTGCCCCAGTCCCCCTTTCCCCCTCCCTGCCACAGGGAGAGAGAGCCCTTGACTCAACATGGGCAACATTCTTTAAAAAGGAAATCTTTAACAAGCCATCTTCCTGTGTCAAAAGACAAGCCAGAGGGGAAGAACATATGGGGACAGCCCACTCCTGGGCCTTAAAGATTTCCTTCTTGAAGAGAGTCCAGTGACTTCACCCACATGCTTCGCCCTGTACCACTAGGCTCATCATTGATGTTCCTGGTTTTATCCCCTTCCCCCTTCAAGTCTAGTTTAAAACCCTGTCCATGAGTCCTACTAACTCTTGCCCTAGTACACCTTTCCCCTTTTAGGATGAGGATTTCCCATCCGTTGCAAATAGGCCTGGTGTTCTGTAAATCAAACCATGATTTAAAAAAAAATTCTGCTGGTAGCACCAGTTTTGGAGACAGGCATTTGTGTGTCTGGTCTTCTTGTCACTAAAGGAAGGGTCCCAGGTCTTGTCACTAAAGGAAGGGTCCCACAGTGAGAGGACAGGGGAAGGGAGTTTTAGGTTAGACATTAGGAAAAAATTCATTCTTATGAGGATGGTAAGATGCCGAAACAGGTTGCCCAGGGAAGCTGTAGCTGCCCCCTCCCTGGAAGTCCTCAAGGCCAGGTCTGATGAGTCCTTAAGCAATCTGATCGAGTGGTAGGTGTCCCTGTCCATGGCATGGGGGTTGGAACTAGATGATATTTATGGTCCATTCCAACACTAGCTATTCTATGATTATATGATTCTAGTATTCTATGATTCTATTCTGTGACATCAGCCAACAACACATGATGTCAGTTTTATTCCTTCACATAAAAACTTTCAGAGCCCTTGTTGGTCATGTAGCATCATGAAGGCAGTGCTGGGCCATCAGTCCACACCTGTTTACCAGGTCTAGAACTTCAAGCTGAGCTGGAGCTAAGCAGTGGGAGTGACAAAGAGTACAGGAAAAGTGTAAAAGAAAAAAAAATCTGAGAGCACCAGTGTTGTAAGACAAACCTTTCTTGGGGTATGACTCTCTGAAGCCAAACCGGTGCTCTGGCAGAAGCTGATGCCTTCAGGGTCAGTCAGTCTGGGTCAGTGCTGGTGCTCCCAACCCCACCAACCTCTCCCCTGGCCTGCTCTGCAAGTGAGCTGAGCTTGTGCTGGAGGCCAGGCCTTTTATTGGCCTCCTGATCCTGCCCCTGCGCAGTTGGGGCCAGCCCTAACCAGGCACAGGGGGGCTGAATGCAGGCTCACGCCCACTGCCTCCTGAGTAGCAGCACCTGGCTGCTGCCTCATCTCACTACACACCAGAACAGTCTTTGAGATGCCCTCACAGAGTCTCTGTTGCGTCTCTAGAATTAAATCCACTATTTCCACTCGAAGTTCCTTTGTTTACACCAGTGACCAAGTCAGAGGCAGCTCAGCCAGCAGCTAGCATGGCATCACTTAGAAGTGAGCAGGTAAACAGTAAGGAGGATAAGAATTGAAGAAGTGCAAACAGAAATTGAAACCAGGCTTATGAGTCCTTGTGGCAGTACTAAAATAATTATCATTAGGAATGTGGTGGATGGTTAACCTGACATTTCTGTAGGTATTCCTTACCAGATCCAGAGTCATGAAAACAGGGGTCTATGGAATAACTTTCTTTCAGACACTGTACTTCAGGTTTCTAAGTGTATTCCGTATACGGGAGCAAACTAAACATAGTCAGGCATAAATCCCCAGTTAATGTTCACAGTTTGAATTTAGGCAATGCAGCACCAGCTGTTTCATTTTGCTGATCCACCTCTACTGCATCACACTATGAAATAAGGTGAGTATAGCCAAACTATCCATCTAGCTCTCCAATGTTAATCTGGCAGTTGCCACTAGCAGATGTCTAAGAAAACCTCAATTTTGGAGTAGCCCTTTAGAATATTCTTTCAATTTCTGTCAATGATTTATTAGGTAGCATTTACATAATTGGTTTTAACAGCTACTAATCTATTTTTCATAATTTTTTCTTTTTTGAACCTGTTTATACTTTTGCTTTACACAATGTCCAGTGACAATATAGACTGACTTTATGAAATGGCTTCTTTAGATAATTTTAATAAAATATTCATAATTTTCAATAATAATTCAACAGTTCAACACACAAATACATATACACATACACATACACACACATACACAAAAAGAACCTACATTTGAAATTGAATTATTGATATTACTAGTAATTTATATATTATGTTTATATGTAAATTTTCATGTGTTCTACATTGTGAATAGAATAGCTGGTTTTTAATGACTAGACATATATGGATTTTAAAATTGCTATGTACCAGAAAATTTAACAAATGTTTTCAGTTACTTTTTCTCTGGACAAACAATAATATATGCTGATGTAATATGACATTTGGATTGTAATTTTCCTTGTATCTTCAAAACTGCTGACTTACTAAAAAGCTTTGTGCTACATCAGTGGAATAGTCTTAACTTTTATTGATGTACAGCCAGCAAATGAAAAAGCATTTACCATCTGCATATGTTGTTACAGTGAGAATCTTGGCTCTGTAAAGTAACAAGTGGAGATTTTAATTGACCATTTACAAAAACAAAAACCCCCCAAAAACCCAAAATAGCAAAAAAAATAACCCCAAGACAAATAAGAGGGAAAAAACCCCTCTGTTTTAGAGAAAGCTGTGAAGATTAATGACATAATTTTCTTTCTTCTAATTTCAGATTGGTACTAGGAGAATATTAGAACTACTAAATAAATGAATGCATGCTACATTTTTACAGATTTATATAGCTAGAATAGGTTCTAAAATATCTGCTTAGTTTTCCACAAAATTTCTCATTTAAGCATTAGTAATTATCCTTACTATCATGGGGATAAAAACCCAGCAGAGGTGGATTCAGGTGAAACTTCAGGTGAAAGGGTTAAGAAATTAAATGAAAATGTGTGGTGGATTATTTTGAAAACAATCAACATGAAAAAAATTAACTTTAATATATAATTTGTGTCACATTCTGAGAGATGTCTATTCTCTAACTAGCCCGATATCTTTGTTCAAGTGAGAGGGTATTTTATCCTGATGAGAGACCTCAAAATGTTTTATTTTCAATGGATTATGATGGATTCAAGGTTCTTCATAAGAAAAATTTCACAGGCTTGATTTGCTCAAATCAATTGGAAGGAAGAAAGAAAAGGTAGACATTAGAACAGAGAGTGAGAAAGAAACAATTGGGAAGGGGTGAAATAAAAATGTGTGCTGATAGAAGAAGGAAAAAGAAAAAGCAGTTACTTGAGCCCTCAAGCTAACACAGCAGTTAACCATTCCTGCTGATCATTCTAACTGAGGAAGCTGGGGAAAACTAGCAAAATGAACCTCAAAACATAAACCTCAAGTTATTCTTGCTCCTGTTAGGTAATTTTTCAGAGAGGAAATAAATATTTTGCAAACTCACAGCAAAAGAAAACTACTCTTTTTTAGCTTCTGTTTCTGATGAGACCTAACAGCTGCACAAGTGGCTTAACCAGGGTTGATTCCTAGTGGATCTGCCTTTTCATGGAAACAGAATCATAAGATGGTTTGGGTTGGCAAGAACTGTAAAGATCATCTAGTTACAACGCCCCCTGTAAGGTCAGGGACACCTCCCAGTAGACCAGGTTTCTCAGAGACCCATCCAATATGGCCTTTAACACTTCCAGGGATGAGGCATCCACAACCAGTGTCTCACCACCCTCACAGTGAAGAATTTCTTCCTAGTGTCTAACCTATATGTACCTTCTTCCAGTTAAAAGCCATTACCCCTTGTCCTATCACCATATACACTTATAAAAAGCATCTCTCTACCTTTCCTGTTGACTCTTTCAGATCATAAAAGGTTGCTGTATGGTCTCCACAGAACCTTCTCCTGTCTAAACAACCCCAACTCCCTCATCCTGTCTTCCGAGGAGAGGTGCTCCATCCCTCTGATCATCTTTGTGGCTCTCTCTGGACTTGCTCCAACAGCCCAATGTCCTTCCACTGTTGGGAGCTCCCGAACTGGACTCAGAACTCCAGGTGGGGTCTCATGAGAGCAGCGTAGAGACCTTCTAGCCATGCTTCTTTTGAGGCTGCCCAGTCTACAGTTGTCTTTCTGGATTGCAAGTGAACATTATCAGCTCATATTGAGCATTGCATATTTACACTGCTAAAAGTAACAGTGTAAGTTTTAAAAATTATGTTTGCTGATGTGCTAGTTAAAAATGAGTAATCAGTTAACATTGATGTAATATAATAGTTGCAGAGCTTGGATAATATCAAAAGTATTTCAGGCAAATCTTGTCTACCTAGTTTGCCCTCTCTAGCCATAACGTTCCTTTCTCTTAAATATGAGCTATAATGACACATTAGAAGAAGATCTTTTGTAGGACATGGTTTAAATAAATCACATGAAATGTCTTTTGTTATGATCTATATTAGGACACACACAGATTGGGTGGTTGGCAGGGTCAAATAAAACTCCATTAGCAGCTCAGTGTAAGTGCACAGGAAACCTGGTAGTTCTATACCTAACGTAGTGCCCACTTCATTTTGATTAATACCATGACTAAAGGATCTCTGCTGTAGTGTTAAAACATCAGAAAGTTCTTCCAAAAATGAACTGAGTGCAGTTGTCATCCAAAGGAACTACTTCAGGTAGCTCTATGTTAGCTTTTGTCCAAACACTATGTGAGCTTTTCTGTCTTTGTCTTACTTGATCAAAACAGTATTGAGGGTGGATATGTCAGTATTTAGTGCTTGAGTAGTTCTAGAAATCACTATTATGAAGAAAAATGTTTTTCCCTACCCCTAAATCCTGTTCATAGTTCTTTAGCTATTTTTTGACCTAGAATTATCTTGCAGTATGATCACAGAAATTCGTTCTCTTTTTTCGTCAATAGCACTGAAAGAACAAAAGAGGAAATAGAACGTGACATATTCTGGTGTGATGAAAGTTTATTCCCAGCAAAAACTGTCTTCTAGAATAGTCATTTTCTCTTAGTGATGTTTTCTCAGAACACTTTCCAAAGAACTTTGGAAGAGTTATCTGCAAATTGAAAAGACTTCATTGCCCATCCGGGCCACCAGTTTAACAAGAACTAAAAATAATTCCTATTTCTGAGGCAGAGCTCATTATTTTAGCCTAGTTACCAAGTGAAATACCTAATATGCTTATGCTTTTAATTTGTGTATAATAGATTCATTCAGTGCCCTGGTTACCTCACAATTGTACACAGCAACATGTGTTTATTTTTTATTCATTTACATGTATTAAATTCAGAGCTTAAGAGCCTAGTAGCATAGTGGCAGGCTGCAGAAGGACCAGTGCTTCAGTGTTTTAAGGCTTTCAATATGATTATGCAAAGAGCTATGGGCAAGGGTGCTTCTGACCAGTATTCCAGGGAAAGACCGTTAGAACTGGCCCTTAAATTCTGGTTTCAATTGGCATTTATTAATTGTCACAAGAATAGGAGATTAATATATCTGAAAATTGAAGATGAACAGCAGACCAACTGGAATGACTTTACAAATATAAATAACTTATAATTCTATATTATGTTATTTAAGTAGCACGTACTATAGCGTAAATATAAAATTTAATTCTTCTCTCAGAGACACTGCAGGCCTGTAAATCAAAGATCAGTTTGTAAAATTAGGCTTAAAGTAATAAGTTTCAAATAGATTTTTTTGTTCTTTTTTATTTCCATGGAGAAAAAACTATTGTAATGAAAAGTATCACACACCACCTTCCAACATCAGGACATTCATCCAACATTCTATAAATAAATATAGCTCAGAAATTGGATGTTAGTGATAATAAAATAGAGAAAGCAGTGTCTTTGGAGTTAACAGCCTGTCAACATCGGTGGGTGGTAGACAGTTTATAATGGACAGATACCCTTTTCCTTGTCCAGTAAGGCTCTATACTTGGAGTTTTCAGGAGGTGTAAGAAAAGCCCTGAGCACCCTGGGATCATCCCAAAGCTGGACTTGTTTTGGGGGCTGGACTTGAGACCTCCTGAGGGTCCTTCCCTCTTGACTTTGCTTTCTTTTCAGTGTTAAAAAGATGTTTATTCAAGCATCTCTCTTCTAATTGATAGAATCTTGAAGACCCTTTGGTGGATTTTTTCCTAGAAATTTGTTGTAATTCTTCAACAACAAACTAATCTCTATCACCTGTTTATGCTTTTCTCATCCCACTGCCGGTATTCAGTATAAGCAGCAGTTAAATTTCAGGGGGTTTCATTTGTGTTTAAAGATTCCTATCAAAAACTTAACACATAGGCAGATTTACCATACTAACCTAATCTCCTAAGTAACATTTCAAGAGGAGACACAGATAATTTATTTCTTATTCATTATTTAGTTGACATGTTCTGGAAATCAATGTATCTTCACATGTTTTTTTCCCCTTTAGATAGGAATCACTCCTTGTGCTTGAGCCCTGTTCAGATGAAATTAGAGATCTAGATGGGCCTGAGAATCTCTAGAGAATGCTGTGATGTGTCAAACCATTAAAATTATCTCATTTTCTGTATTCTCTATCAGAAGATAAAAAAGGCATCTCTGACTGTGCTTCAGAGGAATACACGATTCTTCCAATTGCATGAAGTTCATGCAATAAATGACTAATTAAGATGAAACTCAGACCCACAAAACATAATTAGTATATACATATTTGACTGCTTTCTCTTCACTAATCTCAGCTGTCCTTTGGAAATCAAAGATCAAATTCATGCTTTTCCTCCCACAAAGCATTATGCATAGACTGGAAAAGGAGGGGGGAAATAGCCAGGATTATGCAATATTTGGAAAGCACCTTTCTACTGTTTTATCCAACTGCTTATCTGAGTGCATATAACAAGTTAAAGGCATGGCATCAAAGAAAGTGGAGGGAAGGGGAGAGAGCTTTTGAGATCTATTCAATTTATTATTTAATAAGTTTAGTAGAACCAAGCAGTGATCTTAATTTGCACAGGAATATGTATGAGCAAGAGTCTTTCTGCATACCATTCTCCAGCAGTCACTATAAACATTGAATGCTATCAGTCTTAGAAGAAGATATTGACAGAAAACCATGCTGTTAATTTCATGAAGTGCAGCTACTTAGAAGAACTTCAATGAAAATAAAATTACTAAGAAAGAAAATTTGTTCTGTATGGGCTCGAACCAGGACACAGAACATGTTTGTGTCTTGGCTGGGCCATGAGGAAATACAAAATCTGAATTGTTTGATTGAATCATAAAATTGCTTTCCCTTTCCCCCAGGATTTATGGGGGTTTCTTTACGGATTATCTGTTCAGAGTTACACAAGTGACAAAACTAACTTTATGAAAAATCTTTCATTTAGGTGACTTTGATCAAGTTCAATGCTTATATATAATAGAATGAATGTGAACTGATACTTCATGAGATCATCAATAAAATTATTCTCTGACTTTCAAAGACATGGCAAGTCATGTGATATGAATGTGGAACACTTAGTCATTATACCACGGTATTGTATGTGACAGCAGTTATAAAAGACAGAACTTTCTTTGTTTCCACAGTATGTCTAAAAAACCTGCAGTACAGGGAAAAGATTTTTAACTAAAATCAAAGCAGTTTAAAGAAGAGATACACCTTTTTTTTGTGATTTCTGAGGGATGAATGGTTTCACGGTATCCTAGCCTTTTAAATAACCTCAGCATGGGTTGAGTTTGCATATGCAAACTGAAATGTTACAAAGTATGACCATTTCTTTATATCATGTTTTTTACCTTGATTTTGCGATAATGAAATGCTTTTTAATGCCATTAAATAATGGCAAGATGAGTCTCTACGATTATGCAGTGTTGTCTTTTATCAAAGAATTTTAACACAAACTTTATACTAAAAGGATATGGATGATTAAAATTCTTGTACAGTGCTGTACAAGTAGAATGATTCTGTTTTAATTTCCCTCATTTACATTTTAACATGACAGATTTTAGACACACAGTGTATACAGATTTGTTTATTCAGTATTTTAAAATGTTTCTAATTTTAAATAAACATGTGCATTTTTAACTATAAGGTTACATACTTCTGCAAGTTAATCACAAACTTGCAATTAAACTAGCCATGTTTTTAAAAACATTATTATAAGGAAACTGCTCCTGGGGATTTAGAAATAAGTTTTTTTCCTGTGAAAAACACATTTTTGTTTGGTGGAGTTTTCATTATGCTCATGCTTTCACAGCATGATATCCTTGCTGGTATGTGATATGGACAAATTACAGATTATCTCTGAGAAACTAATTCTGGTTCTGATAACAGTTTGGACACGGCAACAAGTAACTTAAGACAAGCTCAACACCTAAATATTTACATCTTTTTGTAGCTCTCCTAAGAATCTTACCATTTGTACATACAAGCAAAACATCAGTAAATGAACAATATAGTTTTTCCGAGCAGACTGCTTTTAAATATATCGTGTTAATCTCTTGTTTCTCAACTCTTCTTAGCACTAGGGTTGAGTTTGAATATAAGAATATAAGATTCAATTACAACTATTTGCTGCAACAGGTTATCAAGTATTTTGGCTCTGCCCTCGGCAACTGTACCTGTTAGAACCTTCTGTAGTGATGGCAACATGGTAAAAAATCTGTCTGTACATGAAATGTCAGTGGCTGGAAGAGGAACAAAGCAAATATGATGACAATGCTGTCTTTGTAATAAGAAGTATTGATGTACTGATTGAAGGCCATATGACATCTAGCAGAAGAAGCAATCAATTCTAGGTCTGTTTAGTCAAGTTAAAACATCTCCCTGATGAGGAAAGGATGAGGGATCTGGATCTCTCTAGCTCAGAGAAGAGGAGACTGAGGGGCAACGTCAGTAATGGTTATAAATATGCAGAGGGTGAGTGTCAGGAGGAAAGAGCTAGGATCTTCTTAGTGATGTCCAATGATAGGACAAGGGGCAATGTGTGCAGGCTGGAGCATAGGAGGTTCCACATAAACATAAAGAAAAGCTTTTTCACTTTGAG
Source organism: Phaethornis superciliosus (assembly GCA_023637945.1). Taxonomy (NCBI): domain Eukaryota; kingdom Metazoa; phylum Chordata; class Aves; order Apodiformes; family Trochilidae; genus Phaethornis; species Phaethornis superciliosus. The sequence goes on from JAJQWJ010000001.1 coordinate 102,305,893, forward strand.
GGTGACAGAACACTGGAACAAGCTGCCCAGTGAGGTTGTGGAGTCTCCTTCTCTGGTGACATTCAAAACCCTCCCAGAGGCATTCCTTTGTGACATAATGAAGGTGATCCTGCCCTGGCAGGGGGGTTGGACTCCCTGATCTTTCAAGGGCACTTACAGCCCCTAACATTGGGTCATTCTGTGAAAACAAAAGCTAAGTTTGCATGGACAGGTTGTCTCTAGTGGATTTCCAGAGATTTTCAGTTAAATGTGTTAGTTATAACTAAGTAATGTTTTCACAGTTAAATGTAACCATTTTCATTTTAAAAATTCCAAACAGATCTTATATAACACTTCTAAACTACTGTGCATTTCTTCTTTAATAAGTTGCAATCAAAATTATTCTAATGCCAATAAAAAACATATAAAAGAGCACAAGTTGGTGCAAACGTGGTGGTATGGTGGAACCAGCACCACCAGCAGCACCCCCTCGTCACTCCTGCACAAAGCTGCCCCTGAGAGTGTGGGGAACAGAGTGAGCAAGCAGGGCATGACAGGTTAGCCAGGGTGTGGGGTGGCAGATTGAGTTCATGTAGGGAGAGGGCAGAAGCTCTGATGGCAGATAGTTAGTGTGGAAGGTAGTTTGCACAATAGTTAACAGTAATTTTACAGTATATGGAAGAAGCAACTCACCACTTCATAAAAATATAAGGATGCTGCCAGAGTAAGCAAGGAGGAAACGAGAAAAGCCAAAGCCTCCTTGGAATTAAACCTGGGAAGGGATGTCAAGGTCAACAGGAAGGGTTTCTTCAAGTATATCAAGGCAAAAGGAAAACTATAGAAAGTGCGGGCCTTCATCACGAGTGATGAAGGAGCTGCAGTCATTGCTGAGACACTCTGCATTATTTCAGAAAGATCATGGAAAACAGGTGAGGTGACTTAGGACTGGAGGAAAGTCATTGTTACTCTAGTCTTCAAAAAGGGCAAGAAGAAGGATCCAGAAAACTACAGGCCAGTCAGACTCACCTCCATCCTTGGAAAGGATGCAATTGCTGTCTATGGGCAAATCACTACCTAGTGGTGCATTAAAATAGGAAGGCAATTAGGGATAAGAAACATAGTCAGAGAAAAAATGGAGAAAAATCCACAGCAAAAAAGAATTATTGTTTCAATATCACAGGCAGTATCTTTTCCTTTTATTATCAATCCCAAGCTCAAATTAATTGATCACCACATAACCAGTGCGCAGGTGCCATAGTCTGCATTTGTTTTGCCTGTGCCTGTGCCTACTACACTAGGGTATAGTAAATACAAGTGTAGAGAGTGGTCTGGGGGTAAGTGCAAACTGCAAAAGGGGATAGGGCCAAAAAGTCATTTGGAGACAAAGTCACCCATGGTATAGATTCAATGCATAACCAGGAAACAAGTCTGAAGGCAGGGATGAATACAGGCGTAATCACAAGGTAGCTCTTGAAATGGCCCAAGATGAAAACCAGCCTAAGCCATTCTATGAAATGGAGACCAGCAAGTGAGGAGTGTGGGGAGGCAGAGGAGGGGGTCTACCAGGGAGATCCATATGTAAAAGAGAGATAAAAGTACTGGGAATCCATCAACATCATGACTCCCCTTCAGACACCTACTTAACATTGTTTAGTTATGTCTGTGCTCTCAAAAGTAAGTAATAATCACTGGCTAAAGGGAATTTACAAGGTCATGATTGTGTGAAGTTAAATGGAATGACTTGTCGTTTCCATTTTGTCATGGAATTACAAATTTGACATTTGTCATGTTATATTTTAGCAAGGACTTCCTGAAAAATAAACCCAAAAACAACAACTTTGTTTTTTAACCTTAACGTTGTGAATTTTACACTACAAGAGCAGACTTTCTAAGTTATTGATCTACAGAATGAAATCTGAATGCAATCCAGATGTGAGAAGATTTCAATGGTTTGGATAGGCTGATGCCCTCATTCCAGAACAGGACTAATTTGTAGACAAAAGGCATCTTGAATCAATATATTTTTTTCTCTTTTAGCTTCAGCTCCAGTATCTGGCATATTTAAAATATATTACCTAGCCCTCAGTGCAGCCATGTCAACAGAAACTGCCTGAATATATGATGAAGAATACCTGATATAATATTTTAGTCATATTTCATAAACATTATGATTCATTTTTAATAATAAATATCTTAAAATAATGTTTTAAAAGATAAAAATTAAACCATCTGAGCTGTGAATTAGTCAGTGCAAAGAATGTCTTAAAAATGTTTAAAATCTTAAAGTCTTAAAAGGTTGACTATCCTGCTCTACATATTGCGTTATAAAATAGTCACCTTTTTTGCTATACTCCCTATGACAAAATGCTTTTGACCTAGTCAAGAAGAGGCAGTAGAAATGCAGCCTGTACATGAAGAGTGTTAGTCTTTCAACAATGTAGGCTAGAAGAATTTGATTTGTTAAACAGATTTTTCCTAGCATTAGTATTAGTATTAGTATTAGTATTAGTATTAGTATTAGTATTAGTCCACGTTCTGAGAAAAAGCTTTCCTCTGGTGAGACATAATAAGCCTTTTTACTGTACTTATATATCATTAAATATTAGAATTCAATGTAATAGTTTTGCTGTTCAGACTACAGTAATGCTGTGAAATTGTTGACCTATAGCTATGAACTCATTTCCTAGGAATAAGGTTCATTTTACATTGTTTGAATATGAGAAACTGACTTGAAAAACAGCAACCTGTTCTTCCTATTTATATAAAGGGAACATTTGGACTCATTGCTGAAAGATAGAGGAGTCAGAAGACCCATATTACATGTTTGACAGTAGATGATTAGCTTAGGAAGAAGAGCTTGCTATCATGTAAATAAGCTGACTGTGTGGCTTAGTGATCACAGAAATCACAGAAATCACAGAAAGTTAGGGACCTTGAAAGGTCATTGAGTCCAACCCCTCTGCCGGAGCCTACAGTCACCTACAGGAGGTCACACAGGAACACATCCAGGTGTGTTTTGAATGTCTCCAGGGAAGGAGATTCCACAACATCTCTGGGCAGCCTGTGCCAGTGCTCTGTCACCCTCACAGTGAAAAAATTCCTCCTCATGTTTATATGGAATCTCCTATTCTCAAGATTATATCTGTTGCCTCTTGTCCTATCATTGGGCATAACTAGGAACCATTCTCCTGAATCTCTCCCTTTATCTATTTATAAACATTTCTGAAATCATCCCTCATTCTCCTCCAAGCTGAAGAGCCCCCAGCTTCCTCAGTCTTTCCTCATAAGGGAGATGTTCCACTCCCTCAGACATCTTGGTCGCTCTCCTCTGGACTCTCTCAAGCAGTTCCCTGTCCTTTGGAACTGAGGGGCCCAGAACTGGACAAATTATTCCAGATGCAGCCTCACCAGGGCAGAGTAGAGGGGGAGGAGAGCCTCTCTCAACCACCTCCCTTCTAATGCACCCCAAGATGCCATTGCCCTTCTTGGCCACAAGGGCACATTGCTGCCTCATGGTCATCCTTCCCTCCACCAGCACACCCAGGACCCTTTCCCCTTCACTTCTGTCCAACAGCTCAGTCCCCAAACTGCACTGGTTCCTGAGGTTGTTCCTATCCAGATTCAAGACTCAATGATGCAAGAATCAGTGATTTTTCTGGCTTCAGAGGAGAGCTGCTGATAGAAGGCAGTTCTCAATACCTTTTACTCTATGGACAATGTGGTAAAATGTGACCTCATGAAAGTCACGAGTCACACCTCACGATAGTAAAGTGGAAGGCAGAGGTCTCAAGCTACAATATATCTTTAATAAGAGCTTGGTAGTGGAAATGTGCTTTGATCATTACTGTTGTCTGTGTAATATTGAAGGGTCTACCTCTGCAATAGCTGACAATGTGCTTTCAACAGGAAACAAAGTAAAGACTGCCCAACACTCCTGCCTCATCAGTCTGGAATCCACAAACTTTTGAAAATCAAAACTAATACATATTGAAATTGCCTTATATAAAATGCATTTTAATTTATTTCCATTTTACTTTGCTCAAAACATATCTTCCTTAGTGATCAGATTTACTTTTAAAATAAACATTAGATTATTTTCAAGTTCACAGAAGCATTAGCAAACCAATCTACAAATCCACCGGTGTTGTCTTATTTGTTTATACAATTTATCAAAAGGCAAAGTTGTCCAGACTACTAATCATATTCAGTTTGACAGAATTTAAATCTTTCTTCAAGTTACATCCCAAGCTTACTTTTGCAGCATAACTTCTATGTTGTTCAAAACAATCTGAGATGTTTTTTAAATATCAGTAGTTGGGCCATATATGAGACACCTTTGTCTGTTCCTCAGAGGCATAAGCTGTTCTACAGACATACTTAACCCTTATCTATATTGTCATATTAGCAGTGACAAAACCCTATTTTAATAGTAAACCTACAAGATTATTTAGGAAAAAAAAAAAAGAGATCCTCTTGGGTGTAGGTGTCAAACAGTTGACAGCAGTGGGTAGCAGAGATCTCTGGCAAAAGGCTTCTGTATCCCAGGCAGCTACAATAGACCCACTGCAAGACACAGATGAGCTTGTCTTGCCATACAAGATGGTAGCACAAATGTACTTAAGAAGGGTCAAAATATTATGCAGGAGTGAGGACAAAAAGTGTGAGAAACATCCCTGTGGCCACCATGGTGAGAGAAGGAGGGGAAGGAGGTGCTTCAGACATAGAAGCAGAAATTCCCCTGCAGCCCATTGAGTGGAACATGGTAGAGCTTATTTTATGCATGCTGTAGTCTGTGAAAAAAACCCACGTGGAGAAGGTGGATATTTCCTGAAGGAATCTGAGTCATGTGGACAACTCATACTGAAACAGGCTCCTGACAGTAATTGAAAGCTATGAAGAGAATTTGCACAGGGAGCAGGTTTTCTGGAAGGAAGTGTGGCTCATGAAGGACCTATATGGCAGGGGGTTTTGTCCTGAAGGACTTGGTCCTGTGGAGAGGGCCCATATCTGAGCTGAGAAAAAGTGGGAGGAGGAAGAAGCATCGGAGAACAGTTGTTGACTGACCATATTCAACATCCATCTCCACCACCTCAGGAGAGAGAAAGTAGAGGAGATGAGGGTAATGGAATGAAGATCAGCCTGAGAAGGCTGGAGGGAACTAATTTTTAGTTTAGGTCTTTGTTTTTCAACAACCAGCTGTATGTTTAAATGGCAATAAACTAATTTTCAAAAAATGAAATCTCTTTTACCCATGATGGTAATTGGTAAGTGATCTCCCTGTCTTTATGTCTACCCAGGAGCTCTTTTCAACTATTATAATCCTTCTCCTGAAACAGTGAGAGAGCAGCTGGGTGGGCAGATGGAATGTTGCCAAGCTCAATACACCATAATTTAATAGACAAAAACCTTTTATTTTAAAAAATATTAAGCCTCTTGACTCAAGTTATATTATTCTAAGCAGGCACAAGTTCATGGCAAGATCAGAATTTGTCTGTGTTTGGATTCAAAAAGTATATTTCAAATTCAGTAAAATTTTTAAGGAGATGTAATTTTGGTTAGGTTTTTGTAGAAAGGATTTAGGACCCTCTGCATCCTGAGCACCATTCAGTTTTAGAATCATCAGACTTCAGATTTTAAATGGTCAATATTGTTATTTTCTTAGCTTATTCTAATTCCATGTTGATATCAAAATTACACCAGAATGATGAAAATTTTAATAATGAAGAGATTAAAATCTTTATATATTAAACTTTGTGTCATCTTGAAGGTTCTTTTCTTACAGTGGCTGAAAATGGCAGTATTTCTTGTCATGATTTTAGCCCATACTGCCAATATTTAGATATGATAGAGAAAACTGCTTAAAAAATGAATCAGGTTTAATAAAGATTTTTTTAACAGGTGACCCATTCCTATAGTGCCTGAGACACGAAGGTCTTTGAAGCCTGACAGCCTGTAGGGTCCTGTAGTGTTTACTGTGCATTGCTTCCATTGTATTGTAACAGATAAACGAATGAGAGAAACAAAATATTTCCAAGGCTTTTTTAAGAAGCTTTTGTCCTAAACTAAACAAACAAATTCACTTGCAGTTAAAAGTATGAGAATAAAATCTGGAAATTCAAGAAATGCTCTTTCTAAGGATGTCAAATTAAAAAGGAAATAATTCAAATCACTAGAGACAAGTGAAACATACACAGATAAAAATATAATCAAATGCTCACATATACAAAAGAAATAGAAACTTATAGATAAAAAAAGAAAGAAACAGTTTCTTCTTTTCTGTTCTATTGCAATAAGTTTCTCTTATTCACTTGTTTTATTTATGTATTATTCTGGTCTCACAGAATAAATTGAAAATCACACTGCTCTTCATTGGCAAGAAGTAATATTAAAATATGTAAGACTTATTTGTAAGCTTTAAGTAATGTTTGCATTTCAACATTTTCCTCACTGTGAGCCATCTTCTACATAGTAATTACTATTTTACTAGTCTAAGCAAACATTACTTTAGTGAAATAAAAATATTTGACAAACAAGTCTCTTAATAGGAAAATATTTGTGTGTGCATGTGTTTGTATGAATTGCTCAAGGGCAAACAATTCAAGACAGAATTTCTGCACTTTGAAAATAATCTTGAATTTTTCTGTTATTCCTCTCCCTGACCTTTGATTGTATTAACTGTTCAGATACATGATGATTTGCTTTCTAAACATTTCCTTCTAATGTCCAAACAGAAGTTATTTATCATCAGTCTCAATCCACCTCTTTTTCTGCCAACATGACCTTGGTCTTTTTACTTCTTGGGGAATGCCTCATATTTTTAACATGCCCCATCATATGTGTACAAAACAATCAAGATGCTCTGCAACATACTGGTCTAATTAAAGAACACTCATTTATTCTTTTTATTATGTATACAATTCTTACTCTTGATCCTGAAGCTATTTCTTGTTTCAGTAGGAGTTAATCATTCTTGAAAACAGTTGATCAACACTCTGCAGTGTTTATAATTAGGTCAGTCATTGCTTAATAAAATACAATTAAACATTTCCTCTGCTAAATATGACTTAAACAATATGACTTATGATAACATTCACTTTTATCATGGATGTGACATTTTTCTGCAAGAAAATGACTTAATCTTTCATTGCTGTTTTTAAAGTGCTACACTTTGTAAAATGTCCAGTGCTTTATAGTTCATTAGGAAAAGAAAGCCTTCTTCTACTAGGGAGTCTTTTATCTAAACTTCAAAGCTCTAGCATTTAAAAAGAAGATTTCAGCATCCAAAATACCAAGCATCTGAACAGAATCTATTGTAAACTATAGGGTCTGAACAAACTTAAATTATATTATAAATATATAATCTATATTATATTATATTTTTTATATATTATAAAAATTCCTTTTTTATTCCAAATTTTACTTTCAGTTTATGTGTCAGTGAGACAGATCTAAGACTTTGATTATTTTTGAGTGAGTACAACTTTAAAAAAAGGCTTAGGACTAAGATCTGATATTTTTATTCCAACCATATTTGCCACATTTCTAATAAGCAAGATTGTAACAATGTTCATGGCTTTCCCAGAATCCTAAACTATTCCAATCCTATGTGAACCCTAGAAGCCACAATGTTGTGGATAAAAACTAAAATAAGTCTTTAAAAATATTGCAACCTGTTTTCCCATTATTTCAGGAATGTAAATGCAGTTAAAACACTATAAATTCATTGTTACTGAGTTTTGTACATTTTATAGGTACATCATGATGTCAAAAAACTAGTGAATATTATATCTCTGTTCCTTGTTTTATTCTAAACAAACAGTCAAAAAAAAAAAATTACTTCCCCTCAGTAGACAGGTAAGGTCTTGACTCTGTGAGGCCACTATTCATCAACAGCCAAAACATCCCTGTATTATCTACACTGTTTTGGTCACAAATCCACATAGCACCATACGTGCTACTCTGAAGAAAATTAACTGTATTGCAACAAAAACCAGCACAAACTTTTAAGACAGTCAGTATACTGAACACATTTACATTCAGAAATGACTTCCAACTTACCTATACTTACTTTTCTTTAATTATACTTTCCTTTAATAAATTAAAAAATTGGCACTTTTTTGCCACACAGTGGCATCAAGGAAGATTTATTATACAAATCTCCTGAGGGAAGTATAATTTTAATTAATTAGCAAATGATATTTTACAAGTCAGCTTATTTGCATCCAGAAGGTGTGGAGATTTTACTGCAGTACCTAAGTACATTAAGCTTTTTTTCATTTACTGTCATAAACAAGCCTGTTGAGACTGGAAATATTACTTTCATTTTAAAATGAGGAATAAGCCAAAACTGCCTTGTGTAATCAAATACATAAGACATTTCAAAAAGACATCTAAGCCCAATTGGCATCTCTCACCTATTAAAAGTCATACACATTAAAGGATTTTGCTTGTTTATTGTCTACCTTGAAAGGATTTGATCACAGAGACAAGGCTGAGGTTGCAACACACTTATTCCATCTTCCTGGGTCAGGCAAACATGTCTTTTGTTCAAGTGAAAATGTATAGCAAGATTAGCTAAAAAATAGAGTTCTAGCGGTATTCTAAAAATTTCAAGCCTAAGAAATAAATGAGGGAAACAATCTCCCACCAAGATTTGCAATAAGTGTGAAACAGAAATAAGAGGGTGCAAACTTACTATGAACTTTAGAATGGATCATGCTTTAAGAGAAGAGATTATACATGTTAAAGCAATCTTACAGTTATGTATTGAATATGTTGAGTATACTTGACATTGTAATTTTATTATATATATATACATACATATATAATTTTATTATAATATAAATCATCTTGTGTTGTAGTAAAACAACATATGTTGTAATCATGTCAACAAGTTACCTAGATGCCCTCTGGACAGTTATCAGGCTTAGAGGGGAAAATGCCCACATAATTTCCCTATAATGACAACATTACTTTAAAAGCTTTCAAGGAAACATCTAGGGAATTACGAACAACTAAGTTAATTATCAGTACTGGTAAACTAGTGGCAGTTGTTATCACCATCTGGATAAATATGGCTTGGGAAAAGTAAAAACAGGTTTATTTAAGGGTAGGGATGTCACATAATCTAGGAAGAAGTGGTCTCTCAAGGCTTCTTCAGCCAGCAAGGGGGAGGGGAGAATGGTCTGGGTAGTGGCCACTGTGGTGGGTTCCTGCAAGCACTCAGCAGAATCCCTTACCAAGAGGACCTACAAAAACAAAGTTGCCATAGGAAAGGAAGGAAAATATTGATGTGGAAGTGTAATAGGTCAAAAGTAAAAACAACAAATAAATCAAGGATTGGAATGAATAATAACTTTTCACAGAGAAGGGATTAACACTAGTAGAGTATAGCTCCACTCTGCTAATAGAGGTCTGCTAAATATTGGATAGCACAAAGAATGTTTATTTCTTATGCAGAATCTCAGATGACACAAATTAAACAAATACTCAGGAAGTTGAAAACAGTAATACTAATATATGTACAGTTTTGAAACTCCTATCCTCAGTGGACTATAGAATCAAAAGTTTTTATTTGGCTCAGAAATCAGAATGTTTAGCTTTCCTGTACAAATCTGTACAGAATAATCCGTTGGGGATTAAAGAAGAAGATATTTCTGGAAAAGTATTGGTTTACAGTTCTTCTACTCCAGTATTTTTCATTGCTGTCTAACAAATACTTCATTAAACTGCTGTTTTCATGTTAAAATTTTCACCATGGGCGAAACATATGCAGGAATACTGAATTAAATTTGGAACACCTTTTCATTTTTATGTGATATTATTTTTTCCCTTTTTTTTCAGCCTTTAACAATATGCAAGTGCATTACAGACAAGTTCACTGATATGACCAAGTTCACTAACACTGTACATTTTCATTTTCATTTTCCGTAACTAGCATTTACACAGTATGAGTATATTGATTTACAATTATGTACTCTGTTAGAGATACATCAGTAAAGAGGGAGAGGTAATTTAGCAAAATAATTCAATCTTTAGGTTTGTCTTATTCCTCAGATTTAAGTCTAGACCAATACCAGCAAGTTATTTTCCGAATTAAAATAAGCACAATTACTACATTTTACGCAAATTCAGGTGTTTGGACAGAAATGTTTTCCTTCTTACTTTAACTATTGTATAGCAAGATGATTAGTATAGTAAATGATCATATTGAGGTTGAAGCAAATTACACAGCTGCAGAGATCCTCATTCTATTTACACAGCTGAATATTTTTGCAGGATACAGGAATTTTTCTACAGAAAATCTATTTCCTGGATTGGGTGGATGCTTTTGACATAATCTATGTTTCTTCTAGCAAAGACTATTTTTTTAGTACCTTCAGTTATCTCTCAAGTGGTTGAACATCACTCAAAAGGATCAAATTTTCACCTCCAGGTTCTGCTCAGTTTATAATGATGCTCCGTAGAAACTAGGGGAATGGCATAATATTATGGAGAACATAAATGAAAATTGTATTCATAGTGACCACAGAGATATACCATTAATATCTTACATTAATATCACATGTATTGTTTTATTTTTCTCTGTAAACTCCACTATATCTCCACCTACTTTCCTCCATTTCCTCTTATTTCTTTAATAATGCAGATTGTTATTCTTTGACTGTCTGACAATTTTAAAATAACAAAGCTCTTTCAGAAACAGTGTCAATATTCGCATATGACACTTTACTTCATTTAAGATGCAGCTTGTTTATTCCTCCAGCAGAATGTTTTCCATGTCAGCATTCAAATTCATCTGCCTATTTGTACAGCTCATATGAAAAGTAATAATTGAATGTATTTTCTATTCCAACCCTAGGTCACCTGTAAAGACATTGGAAAATGACTCTCAGCATCAATTTAACAACTGCTGAAAGTGAGGAAAAAACATTGCTAATTAAAACAATAAGGTTAACAGCATGGAAGAACATTTTCTTTCTACAGCAGGTAGCACATCTGGAGGAGACATCAAATCTTCAAAGTTATAACCTCCTTTTCCAGAACCCCACCCAGAAATTCTGCACAGATTTACTGGAATTAAACAGTATTCCAAAGTAGTACAACTTCGGAATTTATGGTAGATTTGCGCAAACAACTCTCCACACTTCAAAACTGAGTTTAAAATGTATCAGGTGTGGCATATCAACCTGGCTAGCAGGAAAGCCCCAGCCAGGTACTTGCTTGTCCCCTCCTCCTTCAAGATACAGGAGAGAATCAGAAGTGCAAAGGAGAAAAACTTACATTGTCAAGATAAAGGCAGTTTGATAAGTGAAGAAAAATGGCACATCCAAGGAAAACAAAATAGGGAATTAATTTCCTACTTCCCATAAACAGGCAGATGTTTTGTGCTACCCAGAGAGCAGTGCCTCAACATGCTTCATGGTTACTTGGGAAGACAAATGCCATAATCTCAAACGTCCTCATTTCTTTGAGTTTTTAATTCTGATCGCCAGGTCATATGGCATGGAACACCCCTTTGATCAATTTGGGTCAGCTGTACTGCCTGTGTCCCCCAGAATCTTTCACATCACCACCCTACTTACTGTGGAGGCAGTGTAAGAAATGGAGATCTTGATGATGTTCAAACACTGTTCAACAATAGCTAAAACATCAGTATGTTGCTAACAATTGGTGTGATTTAGTCACAAATCCAAAACACATATGGTCTGCTATGAAGAAAATTCACCATATCTCAGACAGCCAGAGTATAATCACCACCCCTTAATCCCTACTGTTTACACTGTGCTCACTAGTGGGTCCCACACTACACAGTGCACCCTCAATGACCACCTTCTCCCACCCCATCCTTTGTTATATGTACATATATCATTCCTTCAGTACATGTGCCACCCTGGTGAAATGTCCACAAAATGTACAGAGCCCACGGAACCCAAGATTTGGGTTCCCTCTGTTACAGTGGGTGCTCATGAGAGGAGAGGTGGAATGTTGTGTTGAGTTATTAGGTGCCAGTGTCAGATGAGGCTGGGTCACTGCTGCACTTTTCTGCCTTCTTGCAAGGCTCATTGTCCTGCAGCAGAATTTCCTATAATAAATAATTCAGACAATGAATTTCAACTTCACGTTATAACCATTGCAAATTAATATGTAGCCTATATTTACAATGTTTTTTGTTGTTGTTGTTCCTTTACCAGAATAAGTTGCTTCAGCCCCTTGTCCTCTGTAACTGAAAGTTACCCTCTCAAATATATCATAATTTTGTTTGTTTACATAATTGGTCAGGTTAAGCTTACTAATATGTTCTAGAATACATTCAGCACAACTTTGATGCAAAATATATTTCTGACAGAGCTTGTTCTTATTGAAACAGTTATGCACTTTAAAAATAAACAAAAATACACCTTTCTGCAGGAAAAACTCCCTAGCATGCTTTGAAATAACTTGAAAACTGTGCAAGAGAGTTACATTTCTATGGAATTATGATGTCCATGTTCTTTGTGTTAGCTTCCAGCTCTCTTTCTGGTGTTGTCATTTGATGGCTGATGCCAGAACTACTCAGGTGTGCTTTCTTCAACATGTTCGTCTTTTTTACCTTATGATATACCAAAGGGTATTCTTTTACATGATTTCTCCTTCCTCCAGTAAACTCGAGTTAGTAAGTGTCAGGCACTGGAATAAATTTACATTGTATTTATATAGTCTATCACCTTATTCAAGGTCACTGAGGTATGAAATATGTCATATTTTACTGTCTGTTTCCTTACTTCTGGCAATTATCACTGAGAATAAGTGTATCTTTCTGTCTGATTCCAGAGGGAAAAATAAGCACAAATGGGGTTCATATAAAATTCATTTAGAGTTGACAAGAGTTTAGCAATAGATCTCAAGTTCTTATTTGCTCTTCTGGTTTCCTCAAGGGAAAAAAGTGGGTGGCCTTTTATTCAGGTTTCCAACTCCATTTTCTTATCAGAAGTAACACTTTTTCTTTTTAAAATTTCTCCTTGTCACATTGCTGCTGGTCACAATAACCTTTTATGAAGAGAAAAGCAGATATGATTAAAATGTCCCTTAGAGGGCTTGATGAAGACATGGTAATGGCAGTAATTTCCATGCATATTTCATAAAATACCTCAGCACTTACTGAATATCTAAGTACCTCTTAACTATTATAACTTTTAAACCACATTGTCTAATTGCACATATTCCCATTAAAATATGTTCTTAACAGTTCTTACAGAAAGTAGAATGCTATAGAAATAAATGCTGGAGGCTATGCACTATCCTTATGAAAACTGAGTACATTCTGCTAAACCTGCATGCATGTGTGTGTGCACATGTAGAGAACATTTCTTGTGGAAAGAAATGAACACTTGTAAGCTTCCACAAAACACAAAGTAAAAAATTAACTCAAAGCTTGTGCTAAATGAATCTGATATTCTTATCTTTTTTAAACTCGAAAGATACCAATTATAGCTTTTTTAAGTTGGTCAAGTTATTCTGATATAGGCATATTCAGTCAGCTATTAGTGTTTATCTCTGAAACATACCAAAGAAATAAAATATTACTATTTATTTTTAAAAAGCATTCTTCATTAGGTATCAAATCTGCATTACAGATTGTATTACTCGTGTTGTTTTTACTAAGCACATCCAATAAGAGATGATGTCATGTTATTGAAACAAAAGACAATGAATGAAAGGAAGAATAGCAGTTCAGCTGTTGAACTTTTATGTTGAATGTGCTTGTTCATATATTAGCTCAAGTTTTCTTCAAATGCATTCTGTTGCAGGTTTTCCATTGACTTTTGTAGGAGCTAGATAAGAATTTGCAAGGGCAAAAGCTATTAAGTGTAGCATGTATTATTAATGTGTTTATGTCACCCTTGCTATATTTATTATAAGCACATTAATGAAAATGCCATGAGTGTTAGGGCTGATTTATAAGAACAGAGTAAAGCTTTACAGCCAGAATACCGCACACTGGAAATATTTTATTTACTTAACTATATGAATTTACAATTTATTAAGACACTTGTATCATTCAAAAAAACCAGTCTCTATTAAGAAGATCAATGACCTGCAGGTTTACAATGTTTTCTTCTGAACCTCACTGTTGAGAGGAAAAGATTGTTCCAATTTATATTGAGAATCAATTTTTATGCTAGAATTTACCAAATAATAAAAATACACTCATAAGGTATGTCATAATCCATTTAGAGATAATGAAACTGAATTTAATAACATTAATATGCATACAGATAAAACATGTAGGGCCCAAATTAATCTTCTTGTAGGTGCCCACTTGTTCTCCACGTTCTGTATAGGAAACCACAACTTTCCATGGATACAGAGGATGTCTCAGGGCTTCATACTGTTAAAGCCCCTGTCCTCAAAGAATGAATTCTGATTCAATCAAGTAGTTGAAGAAGAGAATATGACCAAATGTTAAACAGCTATTTTGAGTGAAGGAATTTGCTTTACAAATTCCACTAAACTGTGTATAAAGAGCTTTATTAATGAAAATGAAGAAGACTTGTATGCCTGATAGGGCATGATCAGTGTGTGAGAATACAGAGCTAAAGAGGATGTAATGAATCCATTCCAGATTGCTTAGCTATTACTAGAGATGCTCAGGTAACATTCCTTGCAGATGGAGGATTTTCAGAGGCATTATTTTTTTGCTAAAGAAGTCACAGAGGGTCTGGAAGGGTTTGAAAGGAAGCTCCTGTTAGTTTTCAATAAAGTATTGTAAGAAAATTATAACCCACTCCAGGTAGCTGGATGGTTGACAGCTTAAAGTAGAAAAAAAAAAAAAACAAACCAATAAAACTATAAGAGGAGCTGAACATGAAATGGAAATAAATGGGATGAATCTGGAAATCATTCAAGGAAATCACCATCATGTCAAAGCCAATGGTCTATACCCTGCATGCCAATACAATTTTAACTTGAGAGAAGCACATGTGAATACAATCTTTCAAACAAGCATATCTTGTTTAGTCTAATAATAATGGTTGAGGGCAGGGAGAATTTGTCTGTGAAAAAGTGTTCACTGAAGGCCTCCATTGTAATCAGTACTTATGAGCTGTTACACGCAACAAAGCAGACTGGGTCCAAAAGAAATCTTCATCTATAAATTGCTCTTAAAGAAATAGATCTGTTCTGAAATGACTCCTGGATTATAAATCTTTGATCTATTAAAGCTTTATTTTAGGAACCTTACAGTGCTATATGGTCCCATTTTTTTTGTTTTGTTTTTTTTTTAATTAGTTTATTTTTATTCCTCTGGAGGTGTACAACTGTGCAAGTCACAAAAGAGAAGAGACTAGAAAGTTGATTTTCAATATCAAAAGATTGCTACCCACCCTATACAGAAGGATTTACTTTCTATGACTAATTTTGAACTATGATCAAAGACAAGCAATGGACCAAAAGACAAACAAGCCTACACAAACATATCCTACAGGAGCTACAGCATAAATCTATTACTATGCTGGAGCATGAAAAAAGCTTCCTAATTATTTATCTGACTCACAAAGCCTGAGTTGTAAAAAGACTGATGCTAGTATTTCTGGAGAGAGACATGAATGAGAAAACTTAGGAGTGGAAATTTTTGCTAGTTTTGTTCAAGCAGGTTGTGCTACAGCAATAAAAGTCAATTGTCCAATATATGAACTGGAAACAGATTCACTGTGTCATGCTGGACACTTACTGAAAAGAAAGAGAAACCAAGGTTATAAAGCCCTCTGAGGCTCATGCTTTATCATTGTATTAGCAGGGCAGAATGGTGCTTCCAATAGGACAAATTCAGTTTTACTAGTCTGTTACATTGTTTTAAAAGTAATTAAAATGTTTTTTTCACAAATTGTGAAAGATGATCCACACTTGAGTTTTCAATTCAAATCAAAGTTCTGTGATGCAATAACACATTACCTCAAAGAAGCAAAAAAAAAGATTTTTCTGTAAGATCATGTGTACCAATCTCATATACACAAAAAGGAGAACAACTATATTTTCTGATGTGTAAAAAAAAATCTTACTCAAAATTTTCCCTGAACATAAACATATGATCAAACTATAATAGGCTGGTAGGATTCGAGTCCATTTAAAAGAGCTCATGGGGGTTCATACACACAATTGAAAGATAAGATATGAGTAAAGAATTCCTATTATGAAATATGTTTAAAGAATATCTGCAGATTATGTTATATATAAGGAAAATCTGTGGGATTTGTACAGAATTCTATCAGAAATTCAAATCTCTGTTCTTTCTGAAATTCTTATTAAGACTTCATATCACTGCCATGGTTTTTGAAAGGAGGAAAATACAATTAATTATCATTAAAAAAAAATAAATCGTTTACCAACTTGCATAGAGAAAAAACAATAATAGCTAACGTGCCCTGTTCTGCAAAGACTACAAGTTCATATGATTTTTCTAGATGTTCTTTGTATTATGTGACATAGGCTAGATAAAATCTTCACTTTATTTATCCTCAAAAAATTATCTGGAGATGTGACTATTACCTCCTGTAAAGGTAATAGGGGAGCTTACAGAAAAAAAAATAAATAAATGGAAGATGCAAGCTCACATGCCCTCAGGCAGAAAGGAAGAGGGGTTGGAAGCATGAAAAAGAGGCATGTGCAAACCACCAGAAAACCTTTCCAGACTATGATCAAGTAGTAAAATCATGCACTTGTTTGATTAAAGGTATTGTACTGCTGAAACTTGGGAACCCCAAATTGACTAACACCAATGAATTTCACTGAATTTTTACGTAAAGTGGATTTCAATATTCTAAGGGTCAATACTACCTATAAGACTCAAGTTGTACTGTGAGAACAATGGAATGAGTTAAAGTATGAAGAGTATATAAAGGAATATCTTATTTCAAAACAGTTATTATTGTTTATCTTTTGTGAGCTAAAAATGAGCTACCATCAAACAAACATCATAAGCATTTATAAATGTGAAGCTTATATCAGCCAAATGTCCCTGGCTTATCTTTTTTTCTTTTTTTCCTTTTTTTTTTTTCCATAAATACAAACTGAAGCCTACAGGAATGTAGCTGTACTGATAGAGTATATCCATATCCCTCCCACATGTAGTCATAGACATGTTGATTTGATACACATCCACCTCATCCCTAGCTTCACATCAGCATCAGGTAGGAAAATTCTCAGGATAAGAACCTCAGATGAAACTTAAAGATGAGCTCAGTCAGATGAAGCAATAGACCAGCTTTTTGAATTTTATCTTGTTTGTTTAGAGCTTCGGCTAAAATGGCCTTGACTGACAGGGAGGAGTTTAGTGTCCTTCCCTTCATTTCAAACAAGTGAAATATTTTTCTAGAAAAATCCATCTGCTAAAAAGAACTGAAATGAAAAATGTCCTGGAAATAGATTTTGCAAAATAATCAAATGGAAAGAATAGAAGGTGATTTACAACAGCATATCAATGGCAGGAATAAAGTTTTCCAAGTTTGTGTTTTTTAATAAAGCAGAAATACATGATACTCAGTAAAAATAACAGAGAACAGATTGAAGGTGAATAAAATAAATATTTTTATATTACATATAATGAATTTACTGCATCAAGAGAATGAAATACAAAAGAAGCATTTAAATGTGATGAAAATATTTACTTTTTTATGCCGTATATGACATTTTGTGGAACTAAGTGACTGATGATAATACAAAATATTAAAGTATATTCATCCTTTTGTTTCCTGATGTTTTCATTACATTTTCATTGCTATTTCTAATTTCTCTGTAATAAGGGTAATTGTGCTACAGCTTCATCATGACATCTCTCAACCTTTATCTGACTGATTATAAAATTTTAAAATTTGGAGTGAAAATTTAAATTTAAGTATTTCTTTTTAATTCCAGAATCTAGATTTTTACAGAGAAACAGATAAACAGAAAATTTAAGTTCTAATATGAATACATTCCTGATAAATATATTTTGGTTGCACTACAGATTATAAAAAATAAAAAGAAGGGAGAAAGATTGCATCCTGAACAAAGGAAGTAAACAACTGCTGAGGTTCATGTTATTTGTGGTAAATAACCACCCTGAAACAGTTTCTGCAATCTTGGCTTATTCACTTACTCTGGTAGCCTGAATATTTTAAATGTTTCATCAGTAATGAAAAATCTAGTTACAAGACCCTACTGAAAACACTTAGTTCATACCATTAACATCTTGTCTTTTGATTTAAAGAAAATTATCTTTTTATTTTTTTCATTTCTATATTTTTATTATTATTATTATTATTATTTTCTGGTAAGTGAGTCAAAAAGAAAACAAGAAAGCTTGAAGTGAAAAGGCAATATATAATATGGCTTCTGAAAATTATTTTTAAATTATAGAATATGCTAATTTTTATCCTTTTAATAAGGGGAGAAGGATTATTATTAATAATACACTTAATTTCAGATCAAAGGTATCTACATGCTTCATTGTGATTAGCTTGTCTCTGTGATTTTTATTAACTTTCTTCATGAATGTAAAAGGTCATTAAGATACCATATTTTGAAAGCTCTGCCAGTGTGAAAAATGAGATGAAATTGATTTGTACATTGCTATACATCAGATTCCAGGAAATAATTTTATAAAAAAGGCACTCCTCTATTCTAAAATTAAATGCCATTTTAATTTTAAGATAGTATACTATCCAGGATTTCTTTACAAATGAACATTAATAAAAAAGCCTTAACAGAATTTTGAAAAAGACCTATCTGACTTAAAACAATACATGTTCGGTAAATCCTAAAAAAAATAAAATACTTATTAAAGATGGTAGTTTTTATGAGAGACAGTTAAATTCCTATCCAATTTTGCTCCTTCCTTTCAGTCTTACATCATCCTTGTTTACCACTCTAATATGTGGTCTTAGGTGATACATTTGTAGGGGCTTATCAAAATACAGGTTGGCTGTTACATCTCTAACGACCTTCATACAAGAAAAAATGTCTTGAATCACTGAATTGAGCACCCTGCTTATTGCCCATACATAGCTGATGTAGTGAACCACAGAGAAACAGATAAACATAAAATCAGCTTAAATTGCCTTAAAATCAGCTATGTTTTTATCTCCTTTTGAATTTTTCATAGTGTTCCAGATCCTAACTCCACTGATTTCTAGGAACTGATTTCCTTTAGTTTCCAACCTAAACTTATTCACAGAATATTTACTCTAATTTGCTTTCATTTCTGTGTATTTTCTTTGCTTAGCACATTTGCCATACAAATGTATTCTTACAGAATGATGATACTGCATTCAGCCTTTTTTTGTTAGAGAAGGAAATTAGGAATTTTTATCTCTTCATTCCTGCCAATCATTATAATGACATTTTTGAAAACAAAGTGGGTCTAGTACTTCAGCTTCATTTTTTTTCTTTTGATAGATAAAAGATCATACATGATACTTTGTATGGGAATGAATCCCTACTGCACACAATGTGAGCAATACACCCTGCATATATATATATATGTATATATATATATGCAATAGACCTGTAATAGAAATATCAGTACAGCACAGGGCAATAAATAATTTCTCATATTAATTTCTCACATTCCCTCTATTTCTAATTTCACATGCAAGAAAACCCAACAAAACTAACCAAAGCTACAATGATGTAGAAATATAGTGGTTAAGAACAACTATTGATTATTTTCTGACAATGTTTTGAAGCTCTCTGCAACTACATTACTGAAGTATTTTTAGTAACATTTAGACTTTTTCTGATTTTAAGGCACTTGTTTACTTGATGTGGCATGATGGAAGAAATATTTCTTCCCACTGGACCTTATTGCAGACTTTCAGAACTTAAAAGGGACCTCTAAGAAAGACAGGAACAAACTTTTTAGCAGGGCCTATTTTGATAGGACAATGGGTAATGCTTTCAATATTCAAGACGTTAGATTTAAACTAAATGTAAGGATGAAGTATTCTACAGAGAGGGTGATGAAACACTGGAGTAGGTTGCCTACAGATGTGGCAGATGCCCCAGTTTCCTGGTTTGAGCTAGGATAGAATTAATTTTTTTTTCTTGTAATTTTACTTTCATCTAAGTTCCTTCTAAGTAGCTGAAATTAACAGCAAGTTTCTGAGTCCATGCCTGCTTCTAGAACTGGTAATGCTCAAAGTTTCCTTCACTTAAATTAAATTTCTTTTGGATAATCTGTACACTAATGTAAAGTATCACCACTTCTGGCCATTAACAACATCCCAGCTATGATAGTTATGTTTATATGAAGAATTTTAAAATAAAATTATTACTTCTTTTAATACTGATAAAACAGTAAAATAGGTTTCATAATTTCTAGTCTATTCTAGTCTAATTAATGATTTTACTAATTAGTGTTTCAACTGCTCTGAAACTTTCCAGTTATCTGGGAGCCATATCTTGTCTTAGTAAGCTCCATTTCTATGAGCAAAGTTAGAAACGCTTTAAGGTCATAAATATGGAAGTGACATTCAACATACCTCTGAACTAAGCGTGCAGCAGCAAAAAAGAAATTATATGTGCTTTTTAGATCATTCAGAGGAATTCATTATCTCTCTCAGTCAAAAGTGACACACAGAAACTGCCAAACATTTAATTTATTGCATAAAAACCAGATGGTGAGACTACACACGGTCATATGGAGTCACAGTGAGTAAATAAGGCATTTATTGGTATGTCTTATACAGCTATGCTTTATTATACTATAAACTTGAACTATCTACCTATCTTATGGTCATCTGTCTAGAGAACCAAAACATTTTATTTCCTGAGACTGCATTGAATTACTATTTAATCTTTTTAAGCCATTAAACCAAATAATAGAATCTTCCAGATTATATCATAAAATTTTACATTTTAATTTTAAAGATTGTATAACAGAGCATCTACTTCATGTGTTATACTTTTTCCAACAAGCTTTCATCTCCTTACGATATTTCACTTCACAAAATTGGGTTTCAGTACAGTCTAGAAACAGAATTAAGACTCACAGACATCATTTCAACTCCCCTATCTGCTTAGAGGGTCCATTTTGGAAAGGAACTGAGTAGACAGATGGTTGTGAGAAGTTCTGTGGCAGAATGGCTCAAATCTGAGAAGAACCAAGGGGATCCTGTTACCATCTTTGCCCTTCAGCATTCTTAAGGAACCTACCAGTAGAGTCAGTTATACTATCATGAAATAAATAAGCTACATACCTTTAGCTTAGAAAGTCCTGATTATCTACTAAAGTATTTCTGAAGAAAGCACCAGGTTCTTTATTCTTTTAAAGGTGAATCTTGATGTTAAAAATTCATTTGACAAACCTGGAAACCAGACAAGAACTGCTCTGACTACTTTGTCCTTGAAAATTGTTACTGTTCTTACAGAGATTATTGAGCTGCTTGCCAGGTTTTTTGTTGCTTCGTATGATTAGAATATCATAAAATCAAATGGTTTTGAATTTTGGCTGTCTTCAGAAAAGACATTTATTCCAAATATCATGAGTTAAATTGGTGTCATGGTTTGGGCCAGGACAGAACTATTTATCTTTCTTGTAATTTTACTTTCGACTAAGTCCTTACTAAGTGGCTCTACAGCGTGTTTGTTTCTCAGTTAGTGTGTGTTTCAAAGACTGCTTGGTGTTTATAGTTATGGCTAGAGAATAGTATGCAGAACCACGGCCACATCTCAGTTCTGAGGAACATCTTATGTTCCAGAAAGAGAGAGAGAATAAAGAGGTCACACCTGCAACCCTCCTTTAGGCAGCAGCAGAGCATACAGGTGACCAAAATTAACCAAACAAAGTATTCCATCCCACACGCATCGTACTCAGTAAAAATTGAGGGAGCATAGGGGTCAAGGTCTCTTTGGCCATGGATGGAATCCTTTGAGGATTCTATCTGTTCGGTTTTGATCTGGATCTGTCCCCTCCTGAATCCATGTGTTCCTGCCTCCAACTCCAGTCTGCCACTAACACCAGGAGCCCAGCCTGGGACTTTTCCAGGGTTGCCCTGCAGCCTCAGTAGTGACATGAGCATTGTTGGGTGGAAGGAGAGAGGAATCTGATATCACATTTGTATATATTTGTATATATTGAATAATTTTCCTTTTCATCATTACTGTTTCATTAAAGTTGTGTAGTTTAATTTCCAACCTCTAAGTCTCCTTTATTCTCTCTCCTTTCTTTATGAGAGAGGGGGATTAATAAAGAGCATCTGTCATTCATTTAATTGCCAACCCAACATTAAACCATGACAACTAGTTAAATTTTAATTTAGACAGCACACACCTTTGGTGCTTGGTATTAAACCTCTATGCAAACTTGTAGAAATTTTCTATACACAACGGGAAAAGGATAAGTGCATCAAAGTGTTCAAGAAAGCCTTATCAGATTCTCTTTATTGGAATAAAACGTGGAATATTGAACTTTTCAGAGATATTGGGTTGGAAGAAAACTCTGAAAATATCTTCCACATTGAAACTGTAACATTCCCAAACATTCATATTGCAGTAGTTAAATTATTGTTCATCACTTCACAGCAAACTTCCTCTGATCATATTGTATTTTTACTGCTGGCAATACAATATGGTATAAAACAAACTGTATCCCAAGTGATTATACCCTGAACCAAAAATTTGGAAATTACAAGCACTCACAAATGTCCTAGAAATTAGGATGTGGCTTTCTATTTCTGAGCACAGCCTGTTAATATCAGTAATCACAGTAGCAGAAATGCTCTCCAACAGAAAAGAGCTCACCTGCACATTTGCCAAAGCCAGCATCCTGCCCATATCACCCATCACTGCCATTTATTTTTTACATTGCCTTTCCTTCCCTGGAGTGTTTTGTTCACTCTTGGCTTTGTAACTCATCCTTTAGCCTGCTTTTGTCCTACTGTTACTAATATTTTTCTTTTAACTCAGCATTTTATTTTGATTTCGTGGATCTTTAAAAAACTTATTGCATAATTAATAGATTAATCTACTGATTATTCACTTAATTTATCTACTACCTGACTAATTAGCTAATACAGTCTGTAAGTTACATACTCTGAATTGTCTGTATACCATACTCTTTGTTTACATGAATTAATTCATCCATTGTGCTATTGTCTCCTTGTTTACAGTTTTACAGTTAATTACATTGATTTCCTGTTTAAACAATTAGTGATATCAGTATCTATGTTTCAATGTTTAATTCCTCAGTTATGCTCATGATATATAACCTCTGTTACATTTTGTCTGAGGTGCCTTTTGTCCCTTCACATACACATATCTATTCTCCTATGTATTACTTTCCCCTGTGTATTTCAGTGAGGTGCTAATAATCCTTCAATAGCCCTCTAAAAGAAAGAGGACCAAAACACTAAACCAAAAGGCTTCATTATCTCAGAATATCTGAAAAATAGATAGGATTGAAATCAAGAGGTACCTTTCTATATATTTATGGAAGGCTGATTTACATATATATCATATAATAGTCTATCTTCTATACATATAATAGTCTATCTCCTTTTTGCTCCTAACTCAATATTCTCTAACTTCATGTTTCATGAGCTAATCCATTAAAAAATTGTGGCTCATAAATTGATTCTAATTTTGAACTTTTAAATTATTATTAGCAAGTGCTGAGAGTTAGTAATTAAAAAAATAAGATAGTTCAGACTTTTTTTACTCCATACAGTTTTTAGAGAGAAGACAATTCAAAGTTTTAATTACAAAGACAAATCTCTGCTTTAAATTACTGTATTAATGTTTATCTAATGGAAATTTCTTATGTTTTAGTCAGTTTAGATTTCTCTTTATGTGATTAATTTAAACTGCAGTTTAATCCTTTTAAGGGAACCTAGAAAAGGGAAGTGAATATTCTTTTGTTTGTTCTTTGAGTGTATGTTGTTTACTTAAATTGCAATGTTTGTTTAATAGATTTTCTTTATTAGAAAGAGAATAAGTGGAGCATGGAAATTTAATCACTATGTATTCTTAGATAAAACCATTAATTTGATTTATTTTTTGATGATTACATTTTTATTTTAAGCTAAAGTAGGAAAAATTCTCTAATTTTTTCTTTTTGTTCTATTAATATTTACTGTCTTTTACCAAAAAAACCCATATATATTCAGTAACAGTTAGTGAGGTTAAAAGTTATTATACTATCGTAGAAATCAGAACACATTAAAAGTTAAGTAGGATTAGATTATTAGATTATTATTACCTCAGTACCCTCCTAGAAAAATCCAAATGCTTATTTAATATTTTTTCTTATGAATCAAGCATATTTCAACAAAACAATTTCTGTCTATGATATATACTACTCTTGTCCCAAGTTGTTGTTGTGCAATAAGCCAACCCACACATGGAGTCAAGATATTTGCTATAACCATCTCTGCACAGAAAAAGCATCAGGGTGGTATTACACAGAGCAAGTTTAATTTCCCAAAACACAAGTGCTACTTTTATACCTCAAAACATGAGAAAGAACATTATCTCTGACATTATTCTATCATTCATACCCATGACTGGTTAACTAATTCCTTGCTTCCACTTAAAGTGGCAATGATCAAAACTTTTACTACTCATGCTCAACAAATAAGTAACCAAGATAAGTTGTGGGAAGCTGTGGGCAGTATGCCTTCCTATCCCTTTCATCTGTTTTGCAGATATCTTAAGCCGGGACGGTTGACCACTTGTGATGCATTTTTCTCCAGTTGGAATCTGTTTGATTTTTTTTTTCTAATTCTCGCTGTTTCACTGCTATGTGAGCCATATTTTTATTCTGCATGCCTTTTTTGTTGTCTTTTATGTGATTTGCCCCCAAATGTTATTTTCCCCCTAAAATTTTATTTATTTCAATTACTAACTGACATCACTGTTTCCAGGAATAAGAAGATAAATTCAAAACAGCCCCAAATGAGAGGAGACAAAGAGTTGCATAACAGAATTAGAAGTGTATGTTAGGTCTAAAAAAGAAGGTCTAAAAATTTTATAATAGAAACTCACAGCAGCAGTGTTTCCTAATAAAGATCATGTTTTCTGTGTGAGGAGTTAAGTGCATTTCAGGTTTTATAAAAGCTTATGAAAGCTTATAAAATATCATTAATAGTTAAAATGTATAGGAATGCATAACATTCAAACTCGTTAATTTGTCGTATTCTAGTTGTTCCTCTTTTCCCATATTTGTTTCAAGCAATTTATTTTCCAAACAGTTCAACCTTTAGTTGGTTTCCCTTGTTTGAAGGAGAGTATGCAAGAGATATGCAAATTGAAAGAAACAAATGCAAAGTAACCGAATGTTACTTTGATTGATTCATTGATTGATAATGGATGTGAAATCCATGGCCATAAAAAAAACCAAAATAAAATAAACAGTCATCCCACTGCTGGCATTACAAGTATATTCATTGCAACTGCAAAAAACCATCCTAGTGCCTCTGTTTTGTGCAGATTTCTCAATTTCTCAAGACTTTGGATTCTGAAGATTCTCACCCTAGAGGAAAGGAACCTCAAGGTGATAAAAGTGGCAAAAGAAATAGAACTGATAAAAGTGATAAAGACTACTCCCATCTGGGCTCTCTCTTACTACTCTGCCATTGGAAAGATTTAACAGCTGATGCTTCCAGGTAGATAACAAATTGTGATAATGCTAGGCTGGACTGGGAATTACTCCACAACACATTTTAGCTCTTTCTCTTTGTGGCTGTGCTTTCAATTGCATGTGTAATTTAGATCAAATTGCTGACAATTAATCTTCCTGCTCTTCTCTGCCTCAAACAGTGTGAACAT
The DNA here is from genome assembly GCA_023637945.1 of Phaethornis superciliosus. Lineage (NCBI taxonomy): Eukaryota > Metazoa > Chordata > Aves > Apodiformes > Trochilidae > Phaethornis > Phaethornis superciliosus. The sequence goes on from JAJQWJ010000001.1 coordinate 102,331,654, forward strand.
TTTTGCATTTGTTTCTTTCCCTGTGTATGTAATGTATGGATTTAAATTCACAAATGTTTGCTTGTTTTATTCTAGTACTTTCCATAGCCTACATCAAAAGTCTGCAACATTTCCATTTTTTAAAAAAGGTGTTTTTTTAATTTGCAAAATTCCATTTTGACAAGCCAAGCTCAAATATTTTCCATTCGCAAAACAAAATTCAAAATAAAATGCCTTCAGTATCCATAGAGGATACCCTTAGTGACTCATACAGAGTGTGCTAGCACACACTAATGTGCCTGAGCCTCAGTCCTGTTAAAATTGATGCACCTAAACATACAGCTTTTTTAGACAATTGCCTATCTTCTTCTGAGACAATCTGACTATATTTTGAACTGCTGTTATGCTCATACATTTGCTAAATCTTCTACTAAATGATTGTATAACCTTTGAACAATCTACATCAAATATTTTAAAATGTTCTACATACAAATATAAACATTTACAAGCCTGACTGTCAAGGCAACAAATGCTCCATCCATTACTATACCTCATATGCTTTTCCTTTAACTTCACTGATAACTGCAAAACAACTAAGCACGCAGGGGTGAGCTTGTCATTAAATCTGTCCTACTGTTCTTTGTTCATTCCTCAGACAGAATAAATAATTGATAATGGATGTATTCAGAAAGGCTTTAAATGGAATGAGAGAGGAAAATTTGGTCTGTTGTCATCTGAAATTCACATTCTTTCTGTGATTTCTGTAATATAAATAGCATTTTTTCCAACATTTTGTCTTCTTTTCTAACAGAAAAGATTCTCAAACTCCCAGAACAGATGAACTTTCTTAACATTAACTATGAACTGACAGTTCCTGTACCTGAAAGTGCTTTGTTAAACTGACATTTTCTGGCGGCAGTACACACTTTAGGAAAAAGCATAGTTTTGGTTTAGTGTTTTACCTGAAATATTAAAATAAATTTTTAATTAAAACTAAAGTAATTATACTTTCAACATTAAAATGCCACAAGCACCAACAAATTCCCTTCTAAATTGCAAGCCAATTGATGAGTATTAACTTTCCAAAAATTGCCAGTATTTATATTAACCTAATATGACGTTATATTTCTTTGTATGTCAGCCGCTTCATAATAGGAAATCCTATGCTCCCTCTAAGTGAAAACCCAGGTTTCCTTTATGTTCATGTTTTTCCAATAGAGAACAATCATTAAGAAAGGATACTCTCAGCATTTTAAACTCAGAATACCATCTAAAATGTCACTGAAATTGGAGGCAGTAATTCCATAAGCTTCTGTGTGTAGGTGAGATCAGGTTCAGAAGAAATTAGTACAGAATATTTGAATCCCCTACCAGCTGATAACGTTATTTTCATGCCAGAATTTTTAATCTTAAACATCTTCGTTCCTTATGGTCTACTTCAGAATGTGGTTCATGAATAAACAATTTACTAAATAATGAGAAACAACATATATTTTAAGGAAGTCTAATCATCAAGTAATGCAATTCAGAAAAGCATTTTAGTGCTTTGCTATAATTCATAGTAAGTATAATTTTTTTCCCCTCAAAGAGATCATCTAATGCATTTGATACCATCAATTCATCAGTTCTGTTTCATGACATTTTAATTTCAATAGTACTTTTTTCCCCATTTTTTATTAGTAAGTTTTACCATGTACTTCATGTCATCTAGAAAAAAGTATTAATAATTGTATAGGCATCTTTAGTGAATTACTTTCCTTTACATTTATTTGAAAGGCAATAACTTAGCTCATCCCACCTATTGTGGGGAAAAGAAAACCTAGCTTATACTTTTCCATCTCTGACAGTTAGATTGAATTATATTTTCAGTTTATGTGAAATAATCTAAAAAGTCATATAAACATAGTTATTTTATTGATGTTTAAATGACACAGAAATGTGCATGTTCACATTCTGTTATAAAAAGAATATGACATCATAGAGTTGAGTTCTAGGAATAACACAAAATGTGGACTAAAGTCAATATGAAGCTATTAATCCAATAATCCTTTCAGATGGAGACTGGGTCAGTTTATAGTTTTCCAAAGATTTCAAAATTTTATTCTGTCTTTTAAATTCTCTGATTTCTCAATTTTTATTCCTATTTCTTCCTCTAGGACAGAAAGGCAATATGCTTATTTGAATCAATATACAGATTAAAAAGATTGATAATAGAATCATACAAAGGCTAGGGTTGGAAGGCACCTTAAAGATCACTTGGATTCAACCCCCCTGCCATGGGCAGGGACACCTCCCACTAGACCAGGTTGCTCAAGGCTCCATCAAACCTGTCCTTGAAGACTTCCAGGGAGGGGGCAGCCACAACTTCCCTATGCAACCTCTTCCAAAGTCTCACCACCCTCAAATTAAAGAATTTGCTCGTAATAAGTAATCTAAATTTCCCCTCTTCAAGTTTGAAACCATTGCCCCTTGCCCTCTCACTGAACATCCATGCAAAAAGTCCAACGCCACCTTTCTTGTAGGACTCCTTTGAATATTGGAAAGTTGCTGTAAAGTCACCTTGGATCATCCTCTTCTCCAGGATGAACAACACCAACTTCCTCAGTCTGTCTTCACAGGGGAAGTGCTCCAGACCTCTGATCATTTTTATCTCTCTCCTCTGGGCGCACTCAAGGATCTCCATGTCCTTCTTATGCTGGGGGATCCAGAACTGGACACAGTACTCCAGGTGGGATCTTACAAGAGCAGAGTAGAGGGGGAAAATCATCTCCCTCGACTGGCTTGCTACGCTTCATTTGATGCAGCCCAGGACATGGTTGGCTTTCCATGCTGCAAGCACATGTTGGCAGCTTATGTTAAGATTTTCATCCACTATCACCCCCAAATCCTTCTCCTTAGGGCTGTCCTCAACCCATTCTCTTTCCAACCTGTATTTGTACATGGGATTTCCTCTCCACATGTGCAGAACCTTGCACTTGGCCTTGTTGGACTTCTTGCAGTTTGCACGAGTCCATTTCTCAAGCTTCAGTAACAGATTGCTCCTGTATGGTCACAAGTCCTGTTCCTGGGTGGTCCACAAAGTCCTGCTAGAAAACCTGCTCCAGAGTGGTTTCCTCTCTCCCCAGGTTAACAGATCCTACCAGGAGCCTGCTCCAGTGTGAGCTTTCCATGGGGTCACATTTGGCCATTTCTGCTTGCTTGGGTGTGGAGTCCTCTGCAGGCTGCAGGTGTGTATCTGCTGAAACATTATCCTCCATGGGCTGCAGAAGGACAGCCTGCCTCACCATGTGCTTCACCACAGGCTATAGGGGAATCTTTGTTCAGGCACCTGGAGCATCTCCTTCCCCTCCTTCTTCACTGGCCTAGGTGTCTGCAGAGTTGTTTCTCTCTCGTATTCTCGTATTCCCACTCCTCTCTTCTGACTGTGTTATGCCCTTTCCCTCCCCACTTATTAAATACATTACCACAGAGGCACTACCAGTATCACTTATGGGCATGGCCTTGGCCAGCAGTGGGTCTGTCTTGAAGCCGTCATTGTCTCTGTCAGACATGAGGAAGCTTCTAGAAGCTTCTCACAGAAATCAGACCCATGCTACAAAACCATTGCTACATAAACCCAACACAATAGCTTCTTCAACTACAGGTTGTCTTAATGTAATAGGAATAAAGACTCCACTGTGGAAGTTAAAGAGAAACAGTTTACCAGGATTTCTTTATTTTTTTGTAAGACAAAAATGTAAAGAATGAAAGCAGGGATTTAGGAGATGAAGAGAGAATCTTTGTGTCAACAAAACTAAAATATATCTGGAAGAATTTTGGCAGAACAGTCTGTGGGATCACAACAAATTGAAATTTGATTTCTACATCACTATAGGACATTGTAAACCTACCTCTCCTTTCTCCCACTCTCTCTAGAAGATGCAAAATGGATGTTTACATTGGTCCAATTCTGCAACTTTTACCTTTGTATACTAAACAAGCAACTGAAGGGTGACTAAGGACAGCTGCTGGATATTTTAATTACACCATCAGTTATCATCTAGGAGTGATATTATTGTAGACATCAAAGTAACATCATTGGGGTTTTTTCACTGTTGCACTGAAAAAAGTTTAAGGACAATCTATTATCTTTCATGCTCATACATACATAAGGACAAATAACAGAATTTGTATTCCTGACAATGAGACTTGAGCCATCCTTGTGGCTAACCAAAGAAACAAACCACTGTCATTTGTGCATGCTTACTGGAGTGATTCCTGGGGTGTCCTCAGCTGACACTGAGGCAGATCTGGTTCCCAGCTCTGCAACACTTTAAGCAACCCTTACAGTTGCTCAAACACTGACTCTCTCAAAATGTTTGCTTCTCAATCCCTCTCGAATGCTGAGACTTTATCCAGAAAAACTGAACTCATACAGTTTAGCTTCTACTGCAATCAGTGAAGCATATTAGAGACAAAAGAATTTCCTTTAGAGACTATAGTAAATATACTGCCTGATAACCCTCATTAATAAACCAGTAAAGCTCCTGGATACCAATCTCCTTTCTCCTGTAGAAGTTCATGAGGGCATACTCAGTTAAGTAAAGTGTGCATCCTATGAGACTTCCCTTAATTTTGACTGATGAGTATGGATCAGTCAGGGGCAGAGAATCATCTGGGATTTGCCACCACATTTCTTCCTGGTGGATCTCAGCAGGGTACAGACTGCAACTCAGAGGAAACAATCTCAGACAATTCCAGTCTGTTGTGCCAGCTCAGCTGGTTACTGGAGCACATGACAGAATTGCTTCGGAAACAGATACAAATTAAACAAACAAGCAAATAAACAAATTGTGAAAAACACAGTTATTTTACCTTGCAGTAGTTCTCAGCTTCATTGCCTGTTTCCTTGATAAAATGGTAGCCAGGATTGGCTACCATATGCAGACCCACACTTTCACAGCTGCTTGAGTCTCCTCTAATGAAATTGCATGCCCAGAAAACACAGGGCTATTTCTGGGCTAGGGGAGGAGCAGGGAGGAAGGAAAAAAACAATTTTAATGCCAATATTTAGCAGGTCATTTTCTTTGTTCTGTAATGAAGTGTAACTAGGAGGCAAAATGATGCAAATGTACATGTGGGTAGGAGTCACTAGGCTGCTGGAGGTACTAAAGTCTAGCTTGCAGGCTATGAACAGAATTTTTTACCTCTCACATTGAAAGATATTAAGGATGTTTCATTAAAAGGTTTGCATGTAAATGAAGAATATTTCATGCCCAGGAATATTCATATTTCAGCATAATTTCCTTTGTAAATTAGTAAAAATCTCTTACATTCAAAGTATATGTTAGTCCTTTTTCATATCTATCATAATAGCAAGAAGATTAATTTAACAACGATTTTGACAAGTGAGAAGAAACCAGCTAATTAGTGGCTTATGTGTCATGTTAGACAGACCTGAACCAAAATATGCAAAAAATAACAGCAGGGATTTTTAAAAAATGCCTTCGGTGACCCACTAGACCAGATGGTGCTCAATTCCCCTTCTCTCTCCTGCTGCAGATGACAGAATTATTATTTTAAAAGACAAAATCAGGAGGACATTTCAAGTGGAAAGCTCCAGATTTCTCCAGTTCTCTGCCATTTCCAAATGAGATTGTACCTGAAGAAAGGAAGTGAGAAGAAAGCACCTTGTCCCAGAAGACACTGGTAGAGGACATTGCTACATGGTAGGGATTGTATCTCCTGCACTTGGAGATATGATTTGGCATGGCACAAAAAGTACGCCTAGGTGCTTGTTGGAAAGGGTCCCTGGTTAGCTGTCTCTCTCTTCTTTAAAGAAAGGAAGTCATCTAGAACAGAAAATGCAGCAGCGGACTTCTGTGCAGACATCTGCAATTTATATATTTATGTTTAGTGCTGAGATTATCAGGTCTCACAACATTGTTTTGACATAGAGGCAGATCTTAGATCAAAAGCAGCAGAGGGATAGAGATGTGTGGAAGAGAAGAACACCTTGACTAGAGCTAAGTGACTGCTTTGTTCTGTCTTGTGCACGAGCAGCTGCCATTGATAAGGCTCCAGTGACAAAGTCTGATTAGCACACACTGAAGTGATTAGGTTAAAAATCCAATACATAGTGATTATTAAAAAAAAAAAAAAGAAAAAAAAAAAGCAAGCTGAAAATATTAATTATCTGTTTCTCGATCTGCAGCTGCACAGTCATTTCAACCCACAATAATAATATAAAGAAAGCTTTGCTTTTTCATCCTCCTCTTTCCTTTCCTGGAAAAATGATGTTTTATTTATAGTAGGAGCTTGACAAATGTTACTCCTGATCACTTGAGCCATTCCTGTAATCCAGTCTCTTTTCAAGGAAGAACATATTTCAGCTGTTAAAGGTTTATTTCCAAGAAGAAAAACATTTTAATAAAATATGAGAAGACTGAAAAGAAAATGTCAGACCCTAATTAGAGCCCAAAAGACATTCAAAGGCTCCTGTCATCTTCCTGTTACTCATTTGCAAAGAAGACCTAGGGATTGACCAAAAAGGGGCTAAGTCATTACTGCGACTTCAGTCTGCTTCCCTGAAGGAGTGCCATAGGTCAATTACATAATGACATCTAAAGGAAACTTTAAAATTTCAGAAAGTACTAGAGAGATAGCAATAGTATATTTTCTTTTTTCATACACGTCATTATTACAATTATTATAATTATTTTCTGTTAAAAAAAAAAGCAACATGTTAAGAAATATCAATCTTGTTTTTCAAATTTTTGTAGGTGGAGCTCAAGTTTGTGGGGCACAATGTCATGTTCCTCTCTACACCATACTCTTAAATATATTTAGGTAGAAATGTGATTTGTGTGGGTAGTGTTTACATGAGAAACAAAATACAAAATATCTTGCTTTGCGTTTGCTTTGAGACTATTGCAATTAGAACTGATCAAGTTTCTTGGAATCTAGAGGATTTTTTCCTTCAAAGGAAAAAGTGTTCCTTTTTCACAGAATGGCATAACATCTACCAGTCCTTCTGGAAAAAGTCAAAGAATGCATGGTACTGTGAAAGAAGAGATTACAAACAAACAAATGAGGATCTGATCTTGGGATTCAAGGCAAATTTTCAAGAACAATTCTAAAATTTAATCTACTTTCGCTTACATTTTGCAGTCCTTCAAATTCCAGATTTTGATGTAAAATATATGTTTGTACTCACATAGAATTTGAATTTCTACTATTCAGATAAAAAGACATCCATTAAAGAAAGAAACAGCCAAAGTAGCTGAAAAAGTACAAAATATACTACATATAACAAAGGGTGCAATGAGACCAATTACAAGATAAGAAGAGAATTTAAACTACATTTTTATGAGAATACGGATGTGTCATGATCTTATGCTGTTGCTGTTTAATAAAAAATCAAGTACTTACATTTGATCAAGACTACAGTAAGTCAAAGAATATACTTACCTGAGAATAGTCTCTGTTCAGACAAACTTGGGGAAGAAATCATCAGAACTTGTCCTATGACTTCAACTGCATTGGTTTTGAATTTCATAGTATCTGTGGAACAAACTGGTGGCAGTAAGAAAAATGGCACAACTAAACCCAAGTATCATTGTTGAAAAGATACAAGGAAAATTAAAAAGAAATATAAATTAATAAAAATCAAACTATATCATAAATATAATATTTTTGAAATAGTCACAAAAATGGTCATATTGCATTTTTCTGAAGATAAAGAGAGAAAAAATAATTGATCCTAATAGAGGCAAATCTATGCTATCACTAATGCTTGGGCAGTTTGTTCATTTAGATGTCTTGGAAAGTATCCTTAATGTCGGGAGATTTTTCACGGATGCTGCCGTACATTTCATAGTACAGAAGTCATATGCAACTGTAAGTGGCAGTTGTTTTCAGCAGTATTAAGTAATGTTATTGCTGTAAGCTGCAGAAAGGTGTCATGATTTCCCCTTTCTTTTTAGATGCCCCCAAACTACTTTTAAAGTTTAAGCACAGAAGGAGACTTAGGGATAATGATTCAGGGTTGAAACAACTCACACTTACCAAATGCTCTACAGCCAATTCCAGTGACAAATAGAACAGGCTCTGCAAAATACCTCACACATATGCTTTTGAATTCCTGGTTGTGCTCACTCGTGGACATGAAAGATTAATTTTTCATCTAACCCTTAAGGACATTACTGCATTAGTCTCTCCTTCTCTAATCCAATCAGTGGCACTGTTCCTCTCATGGGTAAATGGTCAAGTTTTGCCACTCTTCATCATGACAAAAATGAAAGCTTCAGAATTTCTGTTTTCTTCAGTAAACTGCTTCACTGAGCCTTAGGAAGCCTGAGAGACAAGTGCATGGTAATGAAAGGAGGCTGTTCAGGACAGAGATATTTTATCCTAATTTCCTAACTGTTTGTCTTAGAGCTTCATAAAAAGGATAGAAATAGTGTGGTTAAAACATCAAAATTTAAGTGTGGTTAAAACATCAAAATACATGTAAAAATAACTTCACAACTAGAAATGGGTGATATGTATTTTGAACTGGTTTCTTAAAAGTCACTAGCTTCTTATCTCAGTTTCACACAGGGGAGTTTATTCTTTGTTTAACTTCTGTTCAACACATGAAGATGAAAAATGTCTAGATGTAGTATTTGATGGATCAAACGCTACATGCTTATATGTGTACATATATATATTTATATAAGAATTATAAACAACCGCGTGTGTGCTAATAAACCCACTTGTGTGTGTTTTAGCTATTTATATATATGAAAGATAGGTATATGGAAGATGATAAGCTTTTACTACCTACAGAAAACTGTGTAGCTTGAAATATTTCAAGGAATTTTGTCTGTCAGATGTTGCTCACTTTTACCCAAACCTTTCAAAATGTTCTCCGGAAATATTACAGAAGATAAAAATTACATTAAAGAGCAATTAAGGGGGAAATCTTACACAAGAACTGAAAAAGCAAGTATGTTTTTTGAAATTAAATAATTTTTTGATAGGTCACATATCTCTGACAATGGTTCCTCAGTAAAAGAATACAATTCAAGTCTGAATCCACACTTACTTCTACAAAGTGGCCCATTTTATATAATTGCATAAAAACATTTATTAATATTATTGTATTGATCAGAACATTGCTGAATATGCACTTTGGTGCATGAATTCATAACTCGAGTGGATTAGAAATTGAGAGTAACATGTTAAAGATTCTTACAGTGATATTCAATTTACTTGAGTTTCCCATATGTAAAGAAGATTGCAAAACATATATTTATTCCTCAGCATTTCACATTTAACAGCAAACTTCCTTGGCTTCTTTGAGTGGGTGACAGTTTCTTTGGCCTACAGAAAAAAAAAAGATTAAATAGTTGGCAACATAAACAGAAAATCTGTACACTTCTGTAAGATATTTAAGATAAAATCACTCTGCAAACATCCCACATAGTAATCTCAATTTTGCTTTTGCATTCAAGAGCCCCTTTGTTCTGTGTATTTTCTTGGTGAGATAGCATAGCTGTAATTTATTTTCAGCTACTTGGTATTTACAGATATCCTGAATAAGGGCTTGAGCTTACCACATGCAACTTTCCTTTGATTACATAGCATGAACTCCTATTTTTAAAGAAGTTGAAGCAAATTTGCCTCCCCCAATAATAGCTTATTGCATTACTTAATTGCAGCAATCATTTTCCTTGAGGGAAAAATTAAAAACAGAAAAGGAAAGCATAGGTGAATGCACATGCTAATAATGAAACAATTTCTGATATTGTGTGCACAATACCACCACAGAAAAGAAGAAAAAGTCTGGAAAGTAAAGTCCTTCAAAACTGGGCTAGAAGTACAATAGGTATGTAACATTATGTTAAATTACTCAACTGCATGAACCAAATAGGTTTTGATCTAAACACCAAAGCAGTGATTTGAATGAACGAGCTCCCTTCCCACTACCAAACTCTTGCCATTTAGACCAGAAGTAGAATACTCTATTATAACAATGAAGTTATACACATTGTAGAAAAGGTTGCGAATGCAAGAGCTGCAATTAATCATATTTTGGCTGCAAAACACAGCAGTAATATGTAACCATTTCAGAGTGCAGTAAGGCATGTGATGGGAATGCAACAGGGTCATCAAGTATCACTTGTTAAATATTTTTAATAATTTGCAAATGGAATTAAAGAATATATTGGTAACAGTTTAGCTGACCATAATTGAAGTGCTGTGATTGAATATAAAAATAACAATGCTGAAAAGGTCTAAAAAGTTAAATGATGAGCTATGTACATAAGTGATGATAAAATGAGGCTCTGTTTAACTGTGAAGCCTGTGAACAATTAGCCTAAATTTTTTCCTGTCTGTACAAACCTTAGTGAGGACACAGAATAATAAGAAACAAACCACATATAACAGTGCGGGATTTTTTTTTTTTTTCTTTAACAGTAATAGGTAAGAAGATACAAGGATAACAACAAAATACAAGTGAAGTTTTATCAGTAGTCAAGTAGCACTAGGAAAAAAATCTGGTTTTGGATATGCTACATCCCTGGGCTACTAAAAGCAATGAATCTTGTCTTTTTATTTCCTTCTGGTATTGCCTTCCTTTCTCCTGGTAGACACTAAGAGCTCACAGAAAACCATATTGACTTCTAGAAAATTACTCTACAACTTGGAAAGTTATAGAGAAGGGTATGTTTATTCAGCGCTGGGTGCATGAGAGGATAATTCCTTTGAAATCTGTGTGCACCAATCTTGCAATTAGGCTTTTTTTATATACACTGAAGTTTACACATTCATTAGATCTGCAATACGCCTATATATATGCATCACTTTCTCCCGCTTGTGCTATAATATGTTATACCTACATTTTCTTGGAAAATGTTACCTATATTTGGCACTGAATATGAAGGAGGAAAAATATTGTAATCATATTTGAGAGTTTTAATCATGAGCTGAAACTTATTATTTCAAGTTTTAAACTAGGGCTTGTAGAATGTAGGAACATAAAAATATAATATAAAATTAGGAAGTTGTATTTGTCTTCAGTATTGTTTCTAAGACTCATTAATATTGACACCACAAGCCTTGTGTACAGTGGCATGTTGCAAAGTAATTTTCAAAGCAGGAATGTGAAGTGACACACTCAACTGGGATACCCAATGGAATTTTCCCAGAAGGGGACTGCATCTCTTGTAAGGATTATTTCAGAAGAAGTGCATTTATCAGTGGATTTATCTTATGCAAGAAAGTGTTTCAATTAAACTGAGTAAAGCCATCGTAATGGATACACTGGGCTATCTTAAAAGGAAGCAGTACTTGCAGCACTTTGTAACTGTTACGATTTCTTCATGTAACAGAAATGAACAGAAAGAATGCTCTTCAAAGAGAACATAAATGCAATTAACCATCCCAGGATGAGATTCATAACTCCCAGGACACTCACTTCTTTCCACAGATGCAGCTTTCATTATGTTACACCATAAAGATACAGTATTTGCAAGAAATGCTGAGCTCAAATATTTCCAAGAAATCATCCCAGCTGCAAAGAAGAGATTGAGTTTCACAGATGAATCAGGACTAAATGCAGACAGGGTAACTTTATACTCTCTCAAGGAAGACCAAAATAAAAGATTTAACTGTAGGGATATCCAGAACTGAAACGACAGCCTTCATTGTTCCAGTAACTATGCTGAGCATGTAGTATACATAGTTTTTTTTAATATGGAAGGTGATCCATTAGGAATTAAAATCAGCAGGCTTACCAGGCTAGCCCTGTAGGCAACAGATTTAGATGAAAATAAAGAACAAATAAGAATAGAAAAAATGTTAGATTTCTCTTTAATCAGACATTAGAATACAGGCAGTTGAAATAAAGTTATGACAAGTATGGACTTCTTGGCTTTTACCCTGTTTAGATAATCAAGGGACTAGTCTTAACACAGTTTCCATGCAACTCTTCTGTGTTTTTTTCTGTTTCAATTTGAGAATACTGGAATTTTTCTTCCTCTTTTTGAGCACTGGCAATGCCCATGAGTACCAAAAGTCCTGTAGTATTTCCCTTATTGAACTTTGTATGAACTTTATATGTAGGATTATTTATAGGGCCATTCTTAGGCTTAAAAATCAGCTCAAAAACTTGTATCTCAATAGTTTTCAAAATGCAGATATGGACACCTGACTTTCCACAAGTATATGATATTGCTTATGCTAAGGAGTGAACAGGCAATATTAAGAAGCTCAGACACCAGTTGTTGATGACACAGGTATGAGTCAAGCAGAGCATGTCAAAGCACTTTTTAATTCTTACACAGAAAGATAAAAAGGTCAAGGGAAATAATGAACAGAAAGTAATGTCTGCGTTAGGAACATAAGTCAGTTCTCTTGACTTCAAATCCTCTGTTTAACAGCTATGCTTTTCATCTCTCTAGTCACCTGAATTTGTTTAAATTCTTTGGACCAAACAACAGGAAAGAAATTCTGACTGCATCAAAAAACAGTTGAACTCAGACAGAATAATAATAATAATAGTTAAACATTCACTATGGTCTGTTTCAGAGATTCATCCCTCTGCCATATTAATTAAAAGTACACTTAGCAGCATTATTATTGCTATAAGTCCTTCTGCAGCCACTATGAGCTGGTACAAGCTCTTCTCAATTAACTTGTTTTCTTTTTTTTTTTTTTATTCACTCAATGGTTTTGACTTATGTCACGGTCTCTAATTATTAGTATTTCATATTTTGTTTGTGAAGAAATATTAGCCACTGTGCATACACGTCCTACAAATCGCAAAAGTAACCAGCTTTATGGTTTGAACAGATTACAAAGTTTATTTCAGGGAAAATAACACCACATTGAAAGGAGTCTTAGGAAGGAGTTAATAATGGGAGAGAAAAACAGGGTAAAAATTTTTAAACAAATTCATCACCCTAGGGAAAGGGCTGTTAAGAAAAGAAAGAGCACAATTAGTGTTCTTTTCATTCTCCAAAGAAAATCTCTGCCGCCAGGCCACCAGTGTCACTGCTCCTTCTCACGGATCTCGTTGGTGCTTGCTGCTCTTTAGGCTTTTGGCATGCTGCTCATTCGCTTCTCTTCGCTTCCGTATTTTTATATTAAAAAGTTCCTCCTTCTCATCAATTATTGCCGAAGGCTGCAAATTGGTCTTCCCTTTGTATTCAGGCTTTCTGGAATTCTTTAATTCTTGTATTTGCTACCAATTTGCGTTAGCTGTTTGGCTGCTTATCAGGAGGCATTCTGATTAGCATTTTGATGAGATTAGTCTTGATACATTTAGAGATCGTAAACAGGGAAAAGGTGGTGTTGGTGTGGAAGGGGTTTTGCTGATGGAAATGTTTGGTACATTTTAAACAGTGAAAACAGAAACAGTGGACCCAGGGGTTTGCTGATTCAAGGGTCAGTTTTTCTATTTTCAATGTATCTACATTACAACTAAAATGACAAAAAATTAGCACCTGAACTTTTCCTAGCAGGTCAATCATCATGTTTAGTAACTTTTGAGAAGATCATTTTGGCACCTGTTTTTTGAGAACGAAAGACTCATGTCTGCATTTAGAATAGAATTTGAGGAAATACTGGGAAAGTGAGACTGCCCTTCAGAGACCTCCAGGTAGACATGCAGCCACTAGCAAACCAAAGAGCAGCTGCAGGTCCATGACCCACAACTCCCAAACCTGATAGTAGTGGCCACACTATGAAAGAGTAGGGGTAATTACTCTTGTTTGCCTTAGAAGCTTTGGTTCATACAATTAACACTGGAGCTAATAAAAAACAGGTATTCATGTAGATTCCTTGGGATAAGGGGATATGGCCTGGGAAATTTTAGCATTTTTCAGGTGTCCAAAGTGGCTCAGGCTCTTCGAGCATTTTTACTGCCTCCTTCTTTCCCTGTCCTCCTATGCTATTCTCTCCATTTTTTGCAGTACGTGCATCTTTTATTTGTTTTACTCACTAGAAGCATTTGACCTCTTCTCTCTTGCAGAGCTATGAAGCTTCTAAAATATTCCTAATTTGCTAGTGCCATACATTTCTGCCATATCCTTTCACTTTCTAGTCTATATTTACCACTTGCTTCATATCTATTTCAGATTTATCTTTAAATGAAATAATATTTCACCAGCAAATATGAAACAATAAATATAGGAGAGGAAAAAGGAATGCATTTTGAAAACAGATTCTGAGCTTCTAGGAGTCATTTTTACTACACACAATGTAACACATTTGTGTTTTACAGTTAAACCTCACTCTATATAATTTTTACCTGTTATAAAACTCAGAACTGTTAATTTTTATCTCTCTTACAGTCTGAGTTATTTTTATAACTCCTCTTCTTGTTTCTTTCTATGTTCTCTTCTTCCTTTATTAATTTATTTTCACACAGAGAGAATCCCAGGAACATTTTATTGTAAGCATCTCCCCATTTGTGTCTCATGAACTGTGAAATATGGTTTAAATACAAGGGAGAAGATAAATTGTTTTCATTTGTAACCCACAGAAAATGGCTTGTTCTGCTCTGGTTACTGGTAAATCTAAAATATACTCTAACACAAATTCTTTGTTCTCTTTAATAACAACAGTCATATAAGTGAGTGGCTGAACTTATAGAACATTCCTGTTATGCATCAAGATGAACTCTATTAAGGCTTTAATACTATAGGCATTTAACATTTAAAAGTTGTCTTACCTTTGGAATAAATATGTCTGATATGCTCTCAACTTAGAATTAAATGTATCATAACTGTAAATGAACTGTTGCCTGCTATTCTTATCTTTTAGATTGGAATGTATGTTGAAGTTGCTGTAATATATCAGGTACTAATTTCATTACACCTGAAGTTTTCCCTGTCCTCTACTTCCTTCACACTATCCATTTGTACATTCATCTCCTTGCTTATGAACACTTCTTGCTGATACTGAATTTATCCTCAAAATGTATTTCCAAGGACAGAAGCATTAAGATCTCCTCTGCAGATCAGGAACTAAAGCATAGAAGAATAAAATAGTTTGCTAAGAATCAAGTAAATTTAAAATCTATCTACAATATTTAAGTCAAGAACCCAAATTTAATTTGAGAGTATACTAATACTGTATTAAAAATAGAGATACAAATGAGAAATAATCCTTCATAGTGAAGTTATGTGGTTTTGTTTTCTTTTTTTTTAAGTGTAAATCGAACCTTTCCACTTGTCAAATGTGTATTTTCTGAGCTGGATAGAATCATAACAGGTTTTTCAGTTCTTAGAATCCTGAAGATACTATTAAAGTACTAGTTTAAGATTTATTGAAGCTTAGTCTTATTCAGGAGAAAGCACATTGCAAAACAGAATAATTAACAATATAAATGGCATTGAGGTTGGATCAATTCAAAGAATTTCAATCACATTTCCTAAGAAAATCTCTGGATAAAGCCCTCATGAGAAAAACTGTCAAGTTTTTAAGGGTTTTATGTATGTGTGGGGCTTTTGATGTTGTGGAAGACTTTTGTTTTGATGAAAGTGAATGCAGCTTGACACTAATATGAGGTTTTTTGACCAAAATGTTGAGTCATGAAGACTGTTCTTAAGGAACATTGGGGAGCTAAAATGCTAGGAGGAAATAAAATTTAAAAAACCTTGAGAGAAATTGTAAAAGTGAGTTTTCAATAGATAAGAATTAGTCATTAAGTACTGTGCAATTGTGTATCCCATTCTCAGTAATATTCTTAACAAGGTGAAGCTGTAGCTGCAATAAGAAAAAAATTATTTACAAAACTTCTCAAAAACATCTCAAAAGCACATCACCAACAACCAACTCGCAACATTCTTCTAGATAGTACAGCACAACAGCAAACAGGTATGTTGTACACTTATTTAAAGAAGAATTCACAAAAGATGTTTAAATTTCAAATCCCAAAATATGCAGGCAAGTTTTTCACTTTTTACTTAACAAATAAATGTATTCCATCACGTCTGAAAATGGCTGGACTGCAGTTTTCAATATTCAAACACTGGGACAAATAATTTTGTTAATATTTTAATTATGACAGCAGTCATAGAAATGCCTGAACCCATGCCAAGGACCACCATATCTTTGTTCTTTTCACTATACAAACTCACAGGAATTAACTGCAATAAAAGGTCCTTCCTCCAACTGGCTTATAACATATCCAGTAAACTAATCATTCCCAAAAGACATTATCAATACAAAGACTAAAAACTTTCTTCACAGTCAGAGGAAATACAAAGTTGACTAAAAGCTGCACTCTTTGCTGAATGGAGATGCTCCCCTCCTACTTTTCAGTGTCCCATGAATGACAACCTAACAGAATCAATATATATATTGATTTTTTATATATATATATAAAACTATAGATTAAGAGCAATAAAAGGTGCTCTAATTTTGAATGATATCTTAAAGTTGTGCATAGTAATTTCATTGTGAGAAAACAGCTACTGTATAGTGTTGCCACACAGAATAGTGAGGAAATCACTAAGTGGCACAAACAGCTAACTGCAAATCTAGTCATGGTATTTGAGGTGTCAAATATAGATTCAGAAAAGATAAAAATCTTTTAATTCCCTTAAGCCAAATTTTGTCTACTTAGTTCTGTAAGAATAACTCACCTGCATTTAAGAAAATAAAGTTATCTCAATAGGTTGCTTTTTTTTATTATTTTGCATTTTGATTGCATTTTGATAGATAAATTAGAACTCACAGTGAGAGAACCAACTTGGTAAATCAGATATTATGGTTAAAAATATTAAAAGAAAATTATTTTTTAATAGCATTTTCAAATAATGAGTTTTCATATTTAGACTCAAATAAACAGATGCCTAGATTGCATTTCAGAACAACTTTGTTAGAAGATCATTAATAAGAATGAGGACAACTAATGTCATGAACCCCAATTTAAGCTGAAAAATTTTGTAGATAGTGCTATTTCCATAGACAGGTTAGTTCATGCCTTTAGTATTTCAACAGATATAGAGGTGACCTGGCTTGAGCCAGGATAGAAACAATTTTCCTGCCAGTACTGTTATTTTCAGTTAAGTCTCTTCTAAGTAGCTGCACTTGCTGAAATTAACACCAAGTTTCTCAGTCAGAGTCTGCCCTCCTGAATCTGTCTGTTCCTGCCTCCAGTTCCCGTCTGCCGCCCAGTCCAGGAGCCCAGGCTGGGACTTCTCCAGGGCTGCCCTGCAGCCTCAGTGGTGACATGAGCATTAGCATGAGGAAGAGGGGAGGAACATAATATTGCTTTTGTATATATCTGTATAAGTTTAGTAATTTTCCTTTCACCGTCACGGTTTCATTAAAGCTGTGAAGTTTAGAGAAACCTGTAAGTTTCTCTTTTGTTCTCTTGCATTCTTGCTGTAGGGGAATTAACAGAGGGCATCTGTCATTCGTTTAATCACCGTCCCAATATTAAACTGTGACAATAGGAAACAAAATATGCTTATATTTATAAAAGATATGCTATCCAGTTTTTTACTTTATATGAAAACTCCATAGTTACCCACTATGTTTGCATAAAATCAATGGGAAATTTCCCAGTGACCTACAAAATGTCACAACAGGGACTATGGGCATTCCTGTTTGAAGATAAAGCTCTCTGTACAAACATGATTACTTCAGTAATAACCTAAACAATCAGCAAATCTAACTTAAATGTTAATTCAAAATATTAGTTTTAAGCAAATTCAGTGCGCTGACGGCAATACCAAAACTCAACAGGGTTTGCTTTTAGAAGTGCTTGAAAGTCATAGTGTCAGTTCAAGGTTTGTGAACTGTAGACAAAAGTCAGTGGTGGTGGAGCAGACAAGAAGGATGAACTGAGGTTTCTACTGGAGTGGAGAGTGGCTATTATAGCTGGGAAAGGAGCTACTCTGGGAGAACAGGAAGTTTTGGAGAGAGATGAGAGTCTCCTGGAAGCTTTGGATGAAAATTTACATTTCTTCCCTGTAAAATCTGAAGAATCATAGAATCATAGAATTGGCTGGGTTGGAAGAGACCTCAGAGATCATCAAGTCCAACCCTTGACCACTACCGCTGCGGTTACCAGACCATGGCACTGAGTGCCACATCCAGTCTCTTTTTAAATATCTCCAGGGACGGAGAATCCACTACTTCCCTGGGCAGCCCATTCCAATGTCTGATCACCCTCTCCGTAAAGAAATTCCTTCTAATATCCAACCTAAGCCTCCCCTGGCAGAGCTTCAGTCCATGTCCTCTTGTCCTGCTGATGGCTGCCTGGGAGAAGAGCCCAACCCCCCCTGGCTCCAGCCTCCTTTCAGGGAGTTGTAGAGAGCGATGAGGTCTCCCCTGAGCCTCCTCTTCTCCAGGCTGAACACCCCCAGCTCCCTCAGCCTCTCCTCACAGGACTTGTGCTGGAGTCCCTTCACCAGCCTGGTTGCCCTCCTTTGGACCTGCTCCAGGACCTCAATCTCCTTCCTGAACTGAGGGGCCCAGAACTGGACACAGGACTCGAGCTGTGGCCTCACCAGGGCTGAGTACAGGGGCAGAATCACTTCCTTGGAACTGCTGGCCCTTTTCTTTCTTTCCCAGTGATTCCCACTTTTCAATTGATATCTTTTCCTTGCAATTCCAGTCTTTGAAATCCTTCCTTGCTGTTGCCCAGCCATAGCTAGCTGTCTGTGCCCACTTGCACCCCACGTGCTGGCACTGTGCTCCTCCACTTCCAGACACTTCATGGCGGCTGCCAAGGCAGGAAGCAGGCATCAATCTCTTTGTGCAGGGCCACAGTGCCCCTTATTTCCATCTGGCACATGCAAAGGACACACATTTCTGCCTATAAAAGGCCGTTATCTATTTTGTCAATGGCTTGAGCTGGCTTCAAATTCAAGATGCTAGCAGCAGCAGTTAATTCTGTTGGAAGAGATGGTTAAGGATATAACTTCCAGGATAGTATAGAACAATGAAGAATAAAAGCCTTCTCTGCTGATCTCCAAAAAGAGCTCAGAGTCTCTACCAGCAATCTCTTACTGACCTTAGACATGGAAAATAACTTTCTCCACAACAGTAGTTGCTTATATAAGGTGGTCAAAAGTAATAGTTGGAAACACTGAGCAAATTGACACTTTCAAGAAAAGAATTACTGCAAATAAATCCAAGCATTCTAGTAGGTAAGTTACTTCAAAAGGACTGCAAATATTTTCAGAGAAGAGTAGCAAGTAAAATATTAGATCAGATTTGCAGGCCCCCGCTTCAGAACTAGTTCACATGGTTTTGATCAAATTTGAAATAAAACAACTGAAAAACTACATAAACTGATGTGCCATGCTGCGACAGATAATATCTTACACCAATAAATAAGGGGCAAATATGAAGTTATCTTGTTTTGGAAAGCAGTTTGAAATTACAAATTTAGTTTCATAAAACCAGTGCCAGAACAATTGGCCACAAATGTGACAAGATTTTTTAAAAAATAGATTACTTAAATCATATATTAATTTAAAATAATAATAATAATAATAATAATAATAGTAAAGTTACTCATGAGATTCCATTGACACAGTTTCAGTGGGAACAGACTGTACATGACCAGGAAAGGATGATTTTTAGAAAATATGAATTTAAGGAAAACAGAATTTTCTATGTATGGGGAGACAATGTATGTGTGTCAGACAATATCCTGCCCTCCTTTTTAACCATTTTTATTTAAACAAATATTTTTTAAAAACAAGTAAGCTGAGACCTTAGTGGATTCCTTCTTCTTCCTTAAGAAGAAAAATAACACCCAAGAATATATTTTTCTCTGCAAAAAGAGAGAACTACTATATTGCAGGGGCTAATACACAAAAACATTGTTATTAGAGTACAATATGATCAACCAGTGTTCTTGCAGCATCCATCAGTGAGGAACAAGCCTTCAGCTTTATTTAGCAGGGCTACTTAATCTGAGATAAAGTCAGAAAATTTTGTCTCTAGAGATATCATTGCACATTGGAGAAAACCTATAGACTTCCTTGGACTCGCTCTGAAGATACATCTGCATTAGAGCTGAATTTAATTTTCATTCTCAGCTGTGGTTCAAGACAAAACACTCGTACACTTCGTCCTTACTTTTTTATTTCATTGAATTATCTGGAAGATAGAATTGGGCAGACATTGTCAAAGAGGTTGGTTCAGGTAACTGTATTATTTGCGCTTTTCAGACTATAAAATTTCTCTCTCAGGAATTTAAAATCTTGAAAGTCACAAATATCTCAAAAGGTATTTCAGCTGCTCATTACACTGAGGATATATAGTAATATCTCTTCCTACTTTTAATCCGAGCCAAGATTCTTCGAAAGACATAAGGCTACTGGAAAAATATCAGTAGCCTTGAATAGGAAGTGTACCTTATAGCTTGTTCATCTATGGCTGATGGAAAAGAAACATAAACAGAGTAGTGTTATATACTCACTGAAAACATTCCTTATCAACTAATTTCTGCTGTATGTTAACTGAGGTCTTGAAGTTCAAGCTGTTTGTTCTGCAACTAAAATTGTTCTTCTGTTTTGCTTAATGGACAACACTGCTTTTTTTTTCTTCCTGTATGATCACATCAGTAGTAGTGATGTATATCCATCCTCAGCAAATGTGCTGATGACACCAAGCTGTGTGGTGCAGCTGAATCGCTGGACGGAAGGGATGCCATCCAGAGGGATCTTGTCGGGCTGGAGAGGTGGGCCTGTGCCAACCTCATGAAGTTTAACAAGACCAAGTGCAAGGTCCTGAATCTGGGTCAAGGCAATCCCAAGCACTGATACAGGCTGGGCAGTGACTGTCTTGAGAAGAGACCTGAAGAAAAGGACTTGGAGGTGCTGGTGGATGAGAAGTTCAACGTGAGCCATCAAGTGTACACTAGCAACCCAGAAAGCCAGTAGGATCCTTGGCTGCACCAAGAGAAGCGTGGCCAGCAGGTCCAGGGAAGTGATTGTCCCCCTCTACTATGCTCTTGTGAGACTCCCACCTGGAGTACTGCATCCAGTTCTGGAGTCCCTGTTACAAGAAAGACATGGATGTGCTGGAGTGTGTCCAGAGAAGGGCCACAAGGATGATCAGAGAGCTGGAGCACATCTCCTATGAAGACAGACAGAGAGAGTTGGTGTTATTCAGTCTGGAGAGGGGAAGGCTCCAAGGAGACCTTAGTGTAGCCTTCCAGTATCTGAAGGGGGCTACAAGAAAAGTGAGGGACTTTTTAGGATGTCAGCTAGTGACAGGACATGGGGCAATGGATTCAAACTAGAGGAGGGTCGATTTAGATTGGAAGTTAGGAAGATGTTCTTCACTGTGAGGATGGTGAAATACTGGAAGATGTTGCCCAGAGAGGTGGCAGAAACCCCACCCCTGAAAGTCTTTAAGGCCAGGCTGGACAGGGCTCTGAGCAACCTGATCTAGTGGGAGATGTCCCTGCCCATGGCAAGGGGCTTGGAACTAGGTGTTCTTAAAAGTCTCTTCCAATCCTGAAAATTCTCTAATTCTATGGTATTATTTGCTTGTCATCTTTGTTTATATTAGTATTGATGTAGCAAAAAGTAAACATAAATTGTATGACTATGATCAAACCTATATACGAATGTGTGCTAGTATTTGTAAATAAAGCAGTGTACCTATCTATCTTAAACTGGTGCAAGACATGTATATAACTGCTGCTACTGAAAGTAACAAAAATATTTTCCCTGTTCTGATTGTTAATTTCTCAGTAACACAACAAGGCTTCTCCTAATTCAAGGGAAAAAAAAAAAAGAAGAGGTGCTATACTAACTACAAATAGGACTAGGTCCTGAAAAAACATTCTATAACTAGATTCATCCTTGAGGAAAAAACAAACTCAAGAATAGCCTCCAAAAAAAAACCAATAAAAGAACACAAAGCCTACTGGAACAGTGTAATAACACTGCCACCTTCTTCTTGTACCCTGTTATTAATAAATGCCATGATTACAACTGCAGAACCTATAGACAGAACAGTTTAACAAAACATAGTGAAGTACATTCTCTGATCCGAAAGATACACAAGCTTAGCAGAGCAGTCTCCAGTGAGATCAAAGGAATGTTTGACGGAGAAACCTCTCTTCTGACAATATTGTTTGATCTGTGTCTCAAGGACAGAAAAGCAATGTTATTTCCATTTCCAAGCTGACATACAGCAGTTTGCTAGAAGGACGTTCTCATAAACAAAGTACTGCAGACCATGATATCATCCAGCCCCTATTTTTTTCCAGATTTCAGAGTAGGGGTAATTCATACTATAGAATATTTTCAGGTGAGACTATGATGTAGAGAAGTCCAATAAAATTTAAAAACACATATAGCCTTAGGAGATACTTAGAAACTACAGAAACTTACTGCTATTGAAAAAGTAAGACATTATACTTTTGAACATGGCTGAAATATATTTATATACATATATATAAAAATATAGCTACACTTCCCTTTTTATTAGCTGTGTGTGGAATCAAGTTTGCAATAAAGAATATTTTGCCTTTCATTTTGATGAGTAATGGGATATTGGTATGATGATTCTAGTGATACATTCAGAGGTGGTTTAATTTTTTTTTGTTATTTTAACTACCAATCACCTGCGCCATCCCACCCTTGCCCCCAGTTTGGTCAATCATCTCTACATTTATTTTCAATCTCTGATTAAGAATTGTGGTTATGAAATTAATCAGACCTTAATAACAAATCTGCAGATGAACTGTGAGAGCTGGGTAAACAATTCAGGGCACACAGATAGAGTCAATTAATTCTGATCTCCATTGTTAGTAAATTATTCACAAAGTAGTGTTGATTTTAGAGTGGGGTTTTTTTCATAGTTTAGAACTATGCAGCAGTTCAGCCATTAAAGATATCAGCATCATATAGTTTTCTTGCAATATATTAGGATTTACCGTAATGGCCAGAACTTACTCTATTCACTATCCTGATCCTGTTCTCTCTTTACTTTCCTAGGAATTACAGGGTTCCAAATGTGCATAAAACCAGAGAGATGCAGTTTCAGAAGAGCAGGGAGATTCTGGACTTGATGGAAAACCAAAACTGAGTGTACATCCTCCTCGTGGTCTGCAAATTATTCTCCCTCTGTTGTGTCTTGTTGATTTGTGGTTGTCCTAGCTGTCATTCTTTCCTTTTCCTTTACTTTGGTTTGGGGTTGCTCTTTTTTATCTGTTCTGCAGTGCTATACAGAAAACTTTCTTACAAGCTGTTTTGTAAGCAAAAAACAAAGTTTGTAAATTAAAAATTAAAGTGTCATGATTTAGACCAGGATAGAATTAATTTTCTATCCTGCAATTTTACTTTCAGCTAAGCCTCCTGTAAGTAGCTGAATGTGATGAAATTAACAGCAAGTTTCTCAGTCAGTGTCTGCTTCTAAGATGGTTAACACCTGATGTTTCTAGTTAAGATTAGAGAATGGTATGCAGAACCAAAGCCACTGCTTAGTTCTGAGAAACATCTTATGCCCTGGAAAGAGAAAGAAAACAAAGGGGTCACACCTGCAACCCTCTTTTAGAGGAGCAGACAAGACGTTGACCAAACAGAGTATTCTATCCTATGTCATACTCAGTAAAAAATCTGAGGTATCACGAGCATCAATGCCTTTTCCTGCCTCCTTCCTTCTTCAGTATCCTTGGAGGATTCTGTCCATTGGTCTGCCTGCAGTCCCAGTCCATGCCATCCTCAATCTGTGTGTTCCTGCCTCCAGCACCCAACTGCTGATGACTCCAGGAATCCATCCTAGACTTTCCCAAGGCTCCCCTGCAGCCTTGGTGGTGACGTGAGAGTTACTGGGGGGATAGGGAGGAATGCTGTATATTTCACCTACTTTAAAGCATTCGGATGCCAGAATATTTAAAGTTCTCCTGGATGCGATGTATCAAGTACTCTATAAAGCCTGTCAAAAGGAAAAGTAAAAAATATTTTTTGAAGCATTTATCATCTCTTGCTTGAATTCAGCACTCTCAATTACTTTTCAGGTGTTTCCTAGAGAGCAAAATCTATCACAGTTCTTTGTGACCATGTTAAATTTAAATAATAGGCTCTCTAAATTATAACAGATCTTAAAGCTTGGGTGGAGACTTTGTGCAAGATCCTTTATAAGCTTAGACACAGAAAAGATTGAACTCTGTATTTGGAAAACCAAGGAATAATCTAGTTTGACACACATTTGCTACCGTTCAATTTATGAAGTACTTATTAAAGTTCTGTCTATAAAAAAACAGGAAACTGCAAAGTTAATCCTCACAGTTGAAGCTGATTTGCAGTGCCACAGGAAAACTAAACTAAACCCTGTAATCAATTGAATAAGTTTTTATTATTTTCCTACACGGCTTTCATCAGTTTTGGTTAGCAAGAAAACTACCATTAACAACCTTGTATAAGTATTTTTTTTTTCTGCTAGAACATCTGTATCTGCCAATAGCAACACAGAGTTTATTATTCTGCAGAAATTCTGTCACCAGAAGTCCCTTGGCTGTCTTTTAGAGGAAGATCCTGTAAAAATAGCCACGTATATGGGGATTTTGGATATGGAATTTTATTCTCTGTCAGTGGTTTAGAAGCATTTTCCCTTTCCATCCAGCATGTATGCCAACACTTTATCACAAAGACTCTAATCTAATATACATCAATATATGAGGATAGTGAGACATCTCTGGTAAAAATCATATAGACCTGTACCATACTCCTGAGTTCAAATATGATAATGAGGCATATTATATTTCAATGTATTCTTGACTAGTGACAAAAATGTTCTGGGATTAAATTGCAGTGCACATTGCAGAAATCATGAGGAAGTTTGTACCAATAGCTCTATGGCTCTACTTACAGAGAATAGCAGAACCAACAATCAGTGGGAAATTAGTCTTTCAGCTTCTTGTAATAGCAGTGATTTATTTGATTTATTAACTAATTAATCCCCTTAGCAATCCTGTGTAAGATTTCTAATCATGTTATCCCCTGAAAAAATGGCAAGGGAAGAATAAATACGCTGCAGGTTTTTGTCAGTATCATTTCACAGGAATGAAGAAAACCCTCGCCTTTCTCTGCATACAAAGGACAAGGAAATCACTTCTCCGCTACAGATGCCTTGGGCATCAATCCCTTACTCAGCATTTAATGAAAGAAAGCACAGAAAGTTGTCACAGCCTACAGCAAAATTGATTTTGTGCAGTTTACATAAATGCTTTGTCTTGAGGGAACGAAGGTAGATATGTCCTCCTGTACGACCTCATCAAGAGAGAATGATGTCCAGGCAAGCAGCAAGAGAAATGAGATGCACGGTGTCTCTCTCTTTCTGTAAACCATGCAGGAGAAATCTACTTAGAAAAGCTTTTAGTGGGCTTATCTATGTGGAGATCCAGGATTTGCTCATCAGATTGGATATCCACAGTACCAAATGATCTATATTCATCCTGTAACAATGCTGCAGTGGCCTCCTAAGCTAACTCCAAGGAAACCATCTTCTTCCCAATACTATCAGTCCTCAGCTTGATATCCATTTATAGAGAAAGAAGGGCAGATGTAATTCAAGCCAGGCTTGTAGAAGGAAAATATCTTTTCAAATATGTTTGTACATTGACCTACAAACTGCTATAAGATAGCTTGCTGGGTGAGGGGAGAGATATTGGTATTTCTGCAGTACATTCAACACAATGGATTAAGACTGCCATCTATTGTCTCTGAGGCTGTGCTAGTGTAATCTTGTTGGATTTTTATGAACAAGTTCATGTTTCTCTACAGCTAATATCTGAGGAACAAAGCTCTTGACATGAATATTTTTCTTCAGTTTTCAGGCTTTTCTGAAACGATATCTAACAGGCTAATGTACTCAGGCAGAATATAGTCTTGGTATCTGATATCTTTGTTATCTTTTTAATGCATGTATTCTTTGTAGAACAAAGGTTTACAGGTACCTTTCTTAGGATGGAACGTGTATTCTTGAACTATATGAGGAGGAAACCATATTCAATAATTACAAATTCCTAGTGCATTAATAGAAGATTACATGTATCATCTGGATTTCTTGAAATAAAACCTGAAAGCAACCAACTCCAAATATCCTTCTCTGATAGTGATATTGTGACATGGGACACTACTTAGCCAGTTACATGTCATGAGAATGTAACGCCTATCATAAGTACTGGATGTATATTCTTTGGTTTATATCAGCACACTTCTGCTGAAAACGGATACAATATCTGAGGATTGTGATCGATATTTTTGTGATCAAAAATCATGCCACTTATCCAACTGACTGTGCTTTAAGTTTAAATAAATATTGCAAGATAAACTGTATAGAAAGTTGTACATTTTTATGACAAACATGCCACCTGCAAGGCAAACAAGTGGATTTGAATGTCAGGGACACATACTGACAAGATTAAAGTGGTCAGCTTACTCATACTTTTACCAAACATATAGACAGGGTCAATTCTTGCTTCTCCTTCAGACATCAATGATAGCATCTGAAAGACAAAGATTTTCTCTTCTTTAAAAAGTACTATCTGCAAAAATTCCCAAGATTTTGGATGAGCAATGTCTAACATTCAGTTTTCTTTCACTCATTATTTGTGCTATATAGAACATTATGTACAATCCCTAGGAATGGACATGGCTCTCACTGTTGACTACAGAATGAATACATAAAAGACAGTTCTTGTACACAAACATACAACCTCTGTAGCAGATGAAAGTTGACGTGTAGTTGCAAGGCAAAAGTGCCTTCATAATAGTGCAATTGATATGACTTTGTTGTTAGACTTTAAAAAAAAAAAAAAAAAAAAAAAAAAAAAAAGACTTTACAGTCTCACTTCTAGTATGGACACTTTTCTTGCAGTTTTAAGTTCCAAATTTTCACATACTAAGATCATAACTTAAATCCCACTATAATAAACATAGCTACATTAATTTTAGTGTATTTCTTCATCTTTTCAAAACTAGAATAAGTATCCTAGTTTGGGCCTCTTCTTTCTTGTAATTTTCCTTTCAGATAAGTCTTCCGAAGTAGCTGTACTAGCTGAAATTAAGAGCAAGCTTCTCAGTGAATGTCTGCTTCTAAGACTGCTAATGCTCAGTGTGTAGCTATGGCTAGAGAATGTTATACAGAATCAAGGACACTGCTTGTTCTGAGAAACAACTTATGCACTGGAAAGAGAAAGGAAATAAAAGGGTCACACCTGCATCCCTTCTTTAGGAAGGAGCAGAAAAGACAGGTGACCAAAACTGACCAAATGGAGTACTCCATTCCATAAGCATCATATTCCATATAAATTTGAGAGATCATGAAGATGATCCCTTCCTGTCTTATTCTTTCTTTGGCATCCTGGGAGGATTCCATCTGTTTGTCTACCTGTGGTTTCAATCTGTGTCATCCTGAATCTATGTGTTCTTGCTTCTGTCTCCCAGTGACTCCAGGAGCCCAGAGTGAGACTTTCCCTGGGCTGCCCTGCAGTCTCAGTAGTGATGTGTTATTGGGAGGAAGGGGGAGGAACACAATATCACTTTTGTTTAATATAGTTAATAATTGTCCTTTTTTAAATTACTGTTTCATTAAAGCTGTGTAGTTCAGTTTCCAATCCATAAGTGTCTCTACCTTATTCTCTCTTTATTATCGGGGAGAGGAGAAGGATTAATCTGTCAGTGGTTTAATGGCCCGTCCAGTGTTAAACTGTGACAGTAAGAAGAAATCAGCAAGACTACATAAAAATACAGGGTGTGTATGTGATTTGTAACACAGAACTACCATTTGCTTATTTGCGTTATGGTAAAACATGTTGCATATACAAGACTGGCATGAACATAGTTTTGGAAAAATTGAGAGGTAAAACCTTTTTTCTATTGACAGTGTCAATATAATTTTAAGGTAATAACCCTATTTTTATTTGTTAGTTGAAACTGTGATTAAGGTTGGCAAAAACAGTGTAATCTCTCATAGGATTTTCCTTTATAATACATATTTTCCAGTTTATAAGTTTAATATGCACAGGTTTCTTTTGCTGAAAGTAATCTTTGCCTAAACTTTACTTAACCTGTTTGTCTATATTTTGGCTGGTACATTAAAGTTATACTGCCATTACCAGAAAATTTTTCCATGTTTTTTAAAAATTATCTTGGCTATGGACACAATGGTTTGGTTAGACTCTTATAATGAAAGTTGTAGTGTAACCATCTTCACTCTTTGGGGTCTTTCCCATTACAGTACCTACACACAGTCTATCCATGCATGCATCATTTTTGCACAGCAAGCATGCACTTTCCATTGTAGAACTTCAGAAACAGAGCAGGATTGCCCAGCAATTTGATTCTACAACCTATCAACTTTTATGCTAAATATCAGACCCAGAGGCATCAGCTCCAACTTCCTTTTGCTCCTATTTCCTCACTCTTTGCATTCAGTCAACACAAAGTCCTACACTGAAAAATGAAGCAAGGAACTGTACTCTGTATCAGATTAATTTAGCTTAGGTAAATTACACACATTTGGATCTATTTTTGTTTGTTTGTTGGTTTGTCTCTCATTAGTCACTGCAAAATCTTTTTATAGAGACTCATAGTTAATGCAGAAAAAAATAATGAGTTATAAATCACCATTATTTTTTAAAGTCAAAAGAGCTGTCTTTTATCATGCTCAAAACAGTTATGAGTCATATTTGCTTTACCTTGTTATGAAGCACTTTTTTATGCTTTTAACTTAAAATGTTAACCATGGATGAAAAAAACCCACTAAATTACAATTATATCAAACCTATCTGAACAGTTATAACCCCATGTCCATAGCTAAATTATTATAACATCTTAGCCTTCCAGGGAGGTTATAAAAATCCTCAGTTAAAAAAAATAAAAATAAAATAAAAAATTTTTTTTAAAAAAGTTTGATATCTTACTGACATATTTAAACTTAAGACGCTGTTATTTTATATCCTATTTTTTTATATACTCTATTCCCCAGTTCTTCAAGGTAAAAGAGAAAAGATACAGCCTAATTAATTACTTTATAACAAACAGAGGAACTTCTAATTTCCTAGATCTCTTTAGGCTATGTTTTTTCCTATCTATATTTAAAAAAAAAAAATTCCTTATGTGCCCAACAATAGAAGGCAGGCACCAAGAAGGCTGGAAAAAAATCACAGAATTACTTTGGCTGGAAGAGACCTTCTAGATCATCAAGTCATTAACCATTAACCTAACAGTGACAATTCCTTAACTAAACTTTATCCTTAACTACTATGTCTATATGACTCTTAAATACCTATGGGGATGATGACTCCACCACTGCTCTGGGCATCCTGTTCCAATGCCCGATATCCCTTTCCATGAAGAAATTCTTCTTAACATCCAGTCAAAGCCTTCCCTGCTGCAACTTGAAGCCATTATCTCCTCTCCTATCACTTGTAACATCATTGAACAGATGGATGCCCACCTCCTCACAACGTCCTTTCACGCAGCTGTAGACATCAATAAGGCCCCCTTTTCCCATCAACCCCAGGTCCCTTGGCTACTCTTCCTAAGACATATGCTCCAAATCCTTCATCAGATTTTTTTCCCTTCTACAATCACACTCTAGTAGCTCAACATCCTTTCTGTAGTGAGAGGCCCAAAAACTGGACACAGTACTTGAGGTGCGGCCTCACCAGGGCTGAGTACAGGGACAAGATCACCTCCCTGGTCCTGCTGGCTTCACTGCATCTTATACAAGCCAGGATGCCATTGGCCTTCTTGGCCACCTGGGCACACTGCTGGCTCATGTTCAGCTTCCTGTCAATCAACACCCACAGGTCCCTCTCTGCTGGGCAACTCCCCAGCCACTCCTCCCTGAGACTGTAGCGCCGCTGGCGGTATTGTGGCCGAAGTACAGGACACAACATTTGGCTTTATTGAAACTCATTCAGTAGCCCATGGCCTATTTATTAAGCATGTCTGGATCCCTCTGTAGAGCCTCCCTGCCCTCAGGGAGAAGGAAGAAAAAGCTGCAGTCAAGAAGATCATCAGACTATGGGCAAGGAAGAAGAAAAGGAGGCGATAGAACTGCCTCCTATGATAATAAGGCAAGGGCTGACTGTAGATCCATCTCAGATCTCTTGGGTGATTTTTAATCAAATTTAGTAAAACGTGGAATTATAAAAGAGCTAAGATGTAGTCATTCGAGATTAAATTAAATCAAATGAAGATGACAACACAAAGGAAAAAAGTTTGCTTTCTCTGCAAAATTTGTTTTGTTTATATCTGGAAGCTGCTTGACATGCACATAATATAAATCAGTATAACTTATTGGAAAATTTTGATTTCTATATTCAATTATTTCATGAATGGGTCATCCTACTGACTAATGACTTTTAGAATCAATACGGTTACTTAGAAAATGAATTTTAGTCTGTAAAACTATAGTTTTATAATTATTTTAAACTTTATGTCACAGAAGCACTCAGAAGCAACTTTTATCAAAGATCTACTATGTTAAGTAGCAGGCAAGTCTGACATATCTTTGCTCTGAAGAGACTGTAAAAATATTTGCAATTTAAATGAGGCCCCTTGAGTACCAATAATTCATATTTATTTTTCCTTGGGAGCATATTTTAGTTTTCTTCTACCCTTAGAAGAATATTTTAAGATACTACATGGGCAATATTTTAGGAACATATTTTGTTTTAATCACTTATAGGGTGTTCAGAATGTGCTCTTAGTTTGCATGCATATTTTCTATTGTCATGTTTTAATATAGAGCTAATGTTGAAATACTCTGGCCCAAATATTAATTCTCAATATACTGAGCAGGTTCACCAATAGCCAACCAATATTCAAGGAGATGGAGGCTTTGACAAAGACTGTGGTATAATGAAGGTTCTAATTTATACAAAAAGCAACAATCAAAATCTTATTATAATTCCTTTTAAGAACTTTTTGCACTTTTTTGCATTTCTTTCTCATTTTAAAACCAAGAATAAATATAAAATTTATTTTTGCTCTTTCCTATCATCTTTAACAATGGAATATATGTACATAGAAGGTTGTGTATGTAAAACACATGTATATAAAACATATTTGCCAACATTTCTACAGCATTACAAAAATGTCAATCAAATCTTTGTACACCAATAATATTTTCCACTGCCATTTCGAGAATTAAGTGCATTTTTTTTTCTTTGTTGCTTTTTATTTATCAGAAAGGAACCTACATAATGTATATTCTCAATCATTTGTGATTAACAGGAAAAAAAGCTTTATTTTTTTCTCCTTTTAAGCTGTTGTCATTATGTAGGTAGAATTTTTTCCTAGAAATAGACTGATTTTCCTTATTTAAATTCTGGAATTTTTTTTTCCACAGGTTCTGACTTTTACTTGCATGCGTACGGCTGTGAAAATGCACACAAACACTTGGTTCCATAGCAAAATCAGTGAAATGAAAGCAACTGCACAAACGTTAAGCCTATTCAGAAGAAATTACGAATGGCAGAAAGAAAACCAGCAACTAACCCTGCTGGAAAACAAGCACCAAAGCCAGGGCTGTGGAAGAGTGCCTCCAAAGTTTACTTAAGGAGCTGTCTAGCTCTGTTCCAGGAATGCTTGAGCCGAACCACTTCAGTGTGTTTTGCATGCTATGCAGAACCTTTCTGGAAAATTCAGCCCTTTGTGGTACACAAGGGGATTCATGGACAAAGGATGCATTTAACAGTGTTCTTATCTATCCTGTGGTTGTGGGGACATCTCAGCTGACAACAAGCCCAGCAGAGGCAAGGATGGTGAAGCTCTGTTTAACTCAGACAGTGAAGAGAAGAGTCAAGGAAACAGATGGCTAATCTGACTCTTGGATGGACACCTATGGATGGTTTGCTGTGGTGCCTTTGCAATTGTGTGTTGCCTTTTCCCCAGTGGTGGTGGCAAAGATGAAGCTGGGACCAGAGTTCTCTGTTCTGTATCTGTGCCTTTCATTCGATAATGTTCAGCATGGTTGGCTTAAGCTGTCTTCATGAATAGAGTTACACATTCTGGAAATCTGTAAATAAGTATTGTGGAAAATCACAGCCGAGGGAAAACATGTCTCATGTTTGCAGCCAGACATATTGCTACTGAGCCTTTAAATCTATATGAATGTCTAGAAATGGCATGTTCTGCAAAAAAAATTTTTACAAAAAATATCTTTTTTTTTCAACAAATGAAAATAAAATTTTTCTAACAGAAATTATGGCAAAAAAGTTTTTCTCTCCTGTTGGCTTGGGTTTTAATTTTCTAAAGTTTTTGAACCTCAATGCAGGAACACAGAAATCTGAGAAAATTTAAAGATTACTTCTCTTATTTCAGCCTTCCTTATTGTAATTATTGTCACTAGGTGAAATGGATTCTAGGAGAAATACTCTAAATAGGTATAACAAGTCAGAACTCTGCTGAAGTCAAACAATGAGGTATTTTCAATTATATTTTGTAGAAATTTTAAAAACAAGAAAAAATAACGAAGATTTTGAAAATCCCAAACATGTTGAGAAGCGAAAAAATAAAATAAGAGGTAGATAATTAAATTTTAAAAAGTTAAACCTTTTGCATATCAAAGCCTGTTAGTTCTGTTATAGGATTTCTTAGGTAGAAACTAGAGAAAGTAAAATGTAAGGGAGCATTCCCACCTATTGTGATCTCTGGTCACCACTAATAAGATCAGCCTCTCAAATCCTATTTGCCCTGAAGTACAATTAATTTATAAACATTTCTATTAATAAACATTTAACAGAATAATGGGATAAACATTTATATTGCAATCTACTTTTAAAATATAAAAAATTGCTGTGTAAAATATTTTTTAAATGCAAACATTCTACAGTGATAACACAAAAACCATTTTTCTGCCTCATTTACAAAGCACAGTGTGATCACCAGTTGTTACACACTGCCACCTAGGACTTCATGCACAGTCCCTGTGCCTTATGAACTATAATAAGTACTTTTGCTTGTGACACTGGAAATTCAATAGTAGGTGCCTTACCTATGGATTAGTTATTTGTCTCCTACTAGAGTTTTAATAGAAAAGAAGTTCCATTAAGATTTAGTTGCATGTGACTACTGGAATGATTCATACAGACTATTCAATAAGGCTGATTTTGGGGTTTAGAGCCCCATATTCTCGCTGTACCCACTGAACAATATTAGACTCCATTAGTGGGTATTTCAAAGCACAATCCTAAATTTAGTGGCATGTAACAAGTTTTGGGGGAGCTTGTTTGCACAGCAAGGGCTGTGTTTATGAACATTCTCAATTATTTTTATGCAATATAATGGGCTTTATAGGGGATAAAAAAAATCCATAAGGAAGAATGTAAAAATAGATTTTTTTCTGTTCATTTCATACTCATATCATCCCTCTAAAACTTTTATCCTTTTTTGATTATTTTTTAATTTTACTTTTTGTATGTCAATACTATTAACAAATTGATTTCTTGAAGTTTGACTTTTCTATTCTATTTCCATTTCTGGATCAGTACAAACACTACCTCTATGGGGAGAAGAAGAAAAGAAAATGGGAAAACATTTCTCTGGTTCAGCTGCTTCAAATGCAGAGTTGAGTAGCCATTCCCCTTTCAGTCATAGCTGAGCTTCTTAAAGGTGAACTTTTCTTATTTTTTTCTAGCACAATTACTGCATTTCTTAAGCACAGCTTCATTAATGGTTTCTTCTGCTGTTCTTCTTTCTGGGTATTCCTAAGGACCTTTGAGGATTTTATTTCCAAAACATCTAGGTACTTTAACTTCCAGGCAAATTACTACAATATTTGGCTGCAGGAAAAGGAAGAAAAAAAAAAAAAAAAAGCAAAAGCATCTGACCTACATTCATTTTCTTCATTTGTTCATTTAACCTTCGAGTTCTGTCCTTAGAGAATATAAAAACCAGAACCAGTAGCAATGTCAAGATTTGATTTAATCCCTCCACTATTCCCAGGCAAGGAAAACTATGCCTAACCTATTTCTAAAACCTACTTGTGTAATTCTTTTTAAATAACCCTCTAAAGTTGATAACCTTTGTAAGCAATCTATTTTAGTGCTTTACTGTAGAAATATGAGTATTCTGCTCTGCATTGCATTTCTGATTACTTTTCTCATACCTAGTGATCCCAGGTAACAGATTATTCCCTGATCATGTTATGTAGAATATCTAAGTCTTTACACAGCTTCACTTTAAAATTCCTTCTAAACATTTTTTTCCTTAGATACTTATGGTTTTTTGGTTTTGTTTTGGTTTTTTCTTTTTTTTTTTTTTTTTTTTTTTTTTTTTTTTCTTTTGGTTTTGTTGGGTTTTGTTGTTTTGTTTTGTTTTGGTTGTTTGTTTTTCTTTTTTTTTTTTTTTTTCCAGCTGAGTTTCTATGAAGCGAGAAGAAAAAAAATTGCAGAAATGCTGATCTTTTCTCCCTGTAGTTAGGATGAAAATAAAGGAAAGTAGGACAAATTCACATTAAATTGAGGAAGAAGGTCCAGGGGTAGGGAAAAGTTAATAATATGGCAAAGATGTGAGAAAACACAAAATACGGTTGTCTGTGACTTCTGTCCTATTGCTTTAAAAGCATGGCTGAAAACCTGAACTTTGACAATATCATTGTCTTTTGAGGCATAAGGTTTCACACTGACTCTCCTTTTTGGAGAAAAAAATAGTTTCTATATGAATTATCATGGCTTACATGGCAACTTTGGCTTTTTATTTTAGTATCAAATCTGTCAAAATTTCTATGTTTGGAAATATCTTTGACTATAACATATATTTTGCTATAATTTTACCAAAATAAATCCCAATCAGCAGATTGAAAATGCCTCCATTAAGAGCTAATGTTTTGTGCTGGTAATAGAATAATCTTCCAGAAAAGAGATTAGTACAGATAAAATATTTAACTGTGAAATAATACTAATTTGATTTTTCAGTTTAATTTGTTACTACTTCAGTTCCACATCCTTTGTTAGTATGATTTGTATGAATTTTGCCCATTCTGACATATAATTAATTGCTATTAATGCTTAATTTAAGATTGTGTACATTCTTCATAATTTTTAACACAGATACTTTAATTAATGAGAAATAAATTATGAGGATTAGTTAAGGAAAAATTCTAATGAGTAAGAGCAACTTATTATTCAAATTTATCATTCTCAGGAGACTATCCCATTGGGATCAGTGGAAATACAAATGTCCATAATATTAATGAGATAAATTTGTGTATTTGAAACAAGTAAATTGGAATTAAATAGCTGTTAGGTGCTGGTGGTTAAGCTATTGGGTTTTTTTGACAATAAGTAGGCATGTTAATATTACAATTTGTGAGTACAGTGGATGAGATTATTTTTTTTTATTTCAGCAAACATGTTTTTCCCTCAACTTCTTGACATTTCTAGCATCGTTACACTTTCCACCTTGTCAAGGATCTAACTCACATCACATTACTGTAAGTGATTAAGTTACTTAATTGTCTCCAATGATTTCAAATCACACTCACAGAAGAGTTACATTGTGAAACACCACTGTAGAATGTAATGCTTTTGTCTAGATGAATTTGAGGAGCTCTTAGAAGCACCAAGCCAGTAGGCATTGTCTGATTGTGTAAAATCTGGCACAAATGTAATTTTTCAATGAATAATTGCCAGGTGACATAAAGACACTATACTTTTACCACTTTTGGTAGATAATTCTGTAGATAAAGATCTTTATGCTGTGTTTTGCACTGTGGTAGATCTATAATTTTATGCTGTATTGGTCTTATTTCTGATGGTTATAAAATATGCTGATAGATCTGTAATTAATAGTAGATAGCATGGCTACTGCATACTATTTCTTATGCCTTTCTTCTTACATTAGTTTTAATATCCTTCAAGAAAAGACTGATAGAAGTAGTACTAGTAGTAGCACATTGCCACAGGTATGCATTTTGATATTCTTGTTCCCTAGAGAAACACAGAATTCAGTCGAATTTTAGAATCTAGTTTGGAGAACTATAACTGAATTTAAGTTCAGATGTATTAAATGTTCACGTGCCCCAGATAATAAATATGTAGAAGCAGACAAGTTGCAACAGGAGTAATTGAAATAGAAACATTTCTCATTGGTGGCTATGAAAAGCCAAATATTTACTTTTTTTAATGTGAGAAAATATGATAACTAGAACTAGTTGAATATAAACAATTTTCTCATTATGCAGAGTTTTTGTTTGTCAAAGAAGATTTAGCAACTAAGCTGAAGGTGATGTATTTTCATAATCAAGCTCTAACATTTACAATTAATTAATCTTTCAAATGTCATTTATTTATTTGCACAGTGAAAGGTGTGTGGTGGGATGAGGAGAAGGGGAAAAAACGTGTATGTGTAGCTACAGTAGCTACAGTACCAGAGGAGGAGAGGTATGGGCAAAGTACAATTTCACATCTGATTATAGGAAAGAAGTGAAATGTCAAGACTGTAATATTCCTGCTGGGAAAAGCAGGGCATCCTGGTGTCTGTAGAGCTTGTGTCTGCCAGGGGTCTTCTGCATTTGCAAGAGGCAGCTTGCTTTGCCATGCTTGGAGAAATCCAGCAGAGACAGCTGAATGTCCATATCTTGCCTCTGCATGAGCCAGCGCCTCTTGCTGAGATCCTGCAGACATCCTGAATGCAGTAATTTCCCCTCTAAAGTAGGATGCTGTAACACTATGCCCCACCAAATATTTTCCCTCTTCAAGGGCTTCACAGACATGAATTAGCCTAGGGAACCTGGGAAAAGTAAAGTTTACTGTTTATTTCAGTATATTCTTTAGCAAACTATGCAATATGAGGGTTTGACATGAAGGTGAGGAAACAAGGAAGCCATATTTCAATTTTATAGTAACCTAGAGCATAATATAACTCAAATTTAGATCAAGTAAGAAATTAATTTATCTTTTAACCTCTGATATTCAGAGTTGGCTGTATTTTGAAACAGAAGAGGTGTAATTATTAAAATTTTACAAAAAAAATATATTAATCAATAATTATAATATAATTATAATTTATTCTCTTTGACAACAAAGCACTGTTACTATTGCACTGGAATTCGCAGCATTTCATGTAGTAATTTATAAGAGGGATTTCAAATTGAGACTATATTTTTTAATCAAGGTGTATGTAGGAATACGCATCTCTTCTGTAGTAAAAAAAAAGTACAGCATTACTGATACAAATTAACTAAATAAAACAAAGATATAGTACAATGAACATATTCATACATGATGACACACTCATACATATGCTATTTTAGGGCTATAGTAGTTTAGCCTTGCAAATGTCCAAGGGAATTCTAATATGCTATGAAATATTTCTATAATAGAAAAGAGACATTCAAGAGGCATAGGAAAATGGCCATCGATGCACTAAACATATGTTGTCTTGCAGATAGAAGACCTTTTACATCCAAAAAAATAGGATTCCATTCCTCCTTCCTTTTTCTGGTGTACAAAACACCTGACACCAGTTTTGTTTTTTTTCCATGCTATGCTAATTCAGTAGTCTTACCGCAGCCTACGGCTACCCAACACAGCTGCTCTTTCACTCCCACCCGCAGCAGAATGGGTGGAGAAAATACAGTAAAAGCACGAGAACTCATGGGCCAAGATAAAGACATCGTAATAAGTGAAAGAAAGAGGGAGAAAAAACAACAAGAGAGAAAAAAAAACCACACACTTGAAGCAAATAAAGTTGCTCACCACTTCCCACAGGCAGGCAGAAACTCAGGCAGGGTTTGATCAGCCATTTCAAACCCAACTCTCCATTGCTCTTCTTCCTGCTCTACCTCAGTTTTTATTGCTGAATGTAATGTCATATGGTATAAAGTATCTCTTAAGCAAAGCTGGGTCATCTGTCCAAGCTGTGACACCTTCCAGTCTCTTGCCCACCCCCACCCTACTCACTGTGTTGGATGCAGAGTGTGAAGAAGAGAAAGCCTTGGTGCTATGCAAGCACTTTTCAGCATTAAGCAAGATATCAGTGTTATCAGCATTGTTTAACATCCATATCCAGAACACAGCACCTTAGATACTGCTGTGTTAAAAGTTAACTCTATCCCAGCCAGACTCAGTACAGGATAACAGCTCTCAGCTGATCTGTTTTGTAACAGATGTTCTGTGTCAT
Source organism: Phaethornis superciliosus (assembly GCA_023637945.1). NCBI lineage: Eukaryota > Metazoa > Chordata > Aves > Apodiformes > Trochilidae > Phaethornis > Phaethornis superciliosus. The sequence continues at coordinate 102,369,729 of JAJQWJ010000001.1, forward strand.
GTAGATGTCACATCACATTATGTGAACCATTTAATGGTTCTGAGGATGTTTCCAGCATGACAAGCATGAAGAAGGTGCTCAATAATTATCAGTAAAAAGGTAACATTATGTGAATTGGTTTCCATAATGACATAAAAGATCAAAGCTGCAAGGAAATCTTGTGAATTGCAGAGAGATGGATACCAAAATAAAACTGCAAAATCTACAGTATCATCAACATCTCCCTAAAAACGAGGAGCAACTCACTGAAGTAGATAAATGGTAAAGAGCTCCAAAATTTCTTCCCTCTAGTAATTCAATGCACAAAGAGCTTCACTGGATTCGTTATACATAAATGGACTCATCTGAATGAGCTTTAATGAGGGTCTAGTTTAGTCCCCTTAATCAATTATAGAGTTAAGACTAAGAAATTCTAGGGCTTTTCTCATGCAAGTATTCAAATGCTCTAGTAATTTTTTTACATACTTAAAGAGAAATCCAAGCATAAAGCTATATTGTTACAATTGTTTGCTCTCAACTTAGATCCCTCCACACTGCTTCAGCAGAACACAGGCTGCAAAAACAGTTTCAGCAGGTTCTTCTGATCAGCCTGTTTTGTTCAGTGCAGATGGATGCAGGAAAATCTTTGCAGGGATTCTATGTATTCCATTTGCTACTAAACTTTATTGGATGTAATTAATGATCACAAAAATTAAGAGAATACAGCTCATTCTCACTTACTGTAGAGGTTTATAAAGTTTCAAAAAGGAGCTTTTTATTTTTAAGGATCCCCAAAATGCTTTTGAATAAATTAAATGAAATAGACTAAAATAGCATAAGCTATTTATTTATTTATTTTTAATAGTCTTCTTGTCCTGTGTAGATTTTTACCAAATTTTTTCATTAGTTGCACTGGTTAGAAGACTAAAGTTCTGGATTCCTTGCAGTGAGGAAAGCCAGCATTATTTTGAGTAAATAGAAAAGTAAAAAATATTAGAAACCCTTTTGGATTTAAATCATGCAGTTTATTAATTATAATTAGTTTAATTATGTATTTCTAATTCTTCCTTCACTAATAATGAGCATTTTTAGTTTACTTATACATCTTAGTTGACTCTTCACTCACAAAAAATAGTCTATTTAAACACATTTGATACACTCTGTTGAGAGAGTTTCTAGGATTGTATGCTAGTGTCTGGTTCACGTCTGAAGGGATCTGAAGATTTTATTTTCCTAATTATGCTGTACTATTTCTTTGAAGACTCACTATTAGTTTTTTTCTACAGTCTGATGATCTAAGTTTATTTTCTCTGTAAACTACCCATAAACACTGAAGCTGCTAAAGGATTCTGTCCTACAAAACACAGAAATAGAATTTCAAAATGGCTGATACCGAGTCCTTCTGTCAACAAATCTGTCTTCCATAAACTTTTTGTCCAGCTACCAGTCCCAAATCGGCCACCCTCACAAAGAGAATAAAGCATCTCTGCTCTATGAGTTAGCAAAAATTTAGTTCCAAGGCTGTTATACATGTGTTTCCTCAGCAATCATATTAATAATACCAGTAAGGATGCAGAGCATATTTGCTCTGATTTGCTGTTAGTTTTAGATGTGGCATTTGTTTTTCCTTGTTACATGATTTTAGGCTCACATTTTTAAAACTGGTTTGCTTAGAAAGCTGGAGAAAGCAATTACAATTGTCCTCTCACCATTTTATTAAGCTGATGAGTAACAAAACATCTGTGGTGTTTATTGGAAGGAGTAACCCAAGGCAGCAAAGTTTGTGTTCTCTCTGCTGCTTGAAGGTCATGCTGTGCCAGTTGTTCCAAAATAACCTACCCTTGCTGTTTCCCCTGCTGTGACAGTATTTCTAGCACAAATGCCTTACTGACTTTCTAGGATGATGATGTTGTGTAGCCACTGAGCCAAATGCTGCTAGGATGTCTATAATCAAGAATATAGAGTTATAACATGGAGATACGTACCTATCTATTTTGACATTTGTCCCAGGAACTCTTCTGGGTTAGCTTTTTGTTTTCACTTAATCAACATAAGTCTGCATAAAAAAGCCAGTAGGTATTTGGTTGGTAGGATTTTGATGGGTGGAGGTTTTTTGTTGGTTTTGTTTTTTCTGCTTATTTTGTTGTTTGTTTGCTTTTTAAGGGGAGGTGTTTCACTATCATTATACTGTAGATTTACTTGTATAAAAGTAATTTTGGGGGTAAACTCTAAGCTCCAAAGTGAAGGTGGAGATCATAATCATACTAATTATAGCAAGATATGTTCCACCCTGCTGCCCAGCATCCTGGATTCTTATTAACCCGGACTAGACAACCTTCCAAACATGAAAGAAACTGAGTCTCTAGCCTGACCCATGCTCTCTGACTGCCTTTTTCCTGAAGCAAAGGGTGTGTGTACACACACAAGGCTGACCCTGGCATGCAAGATAGAAACAGCAAGGATGCAAACCATTCTGAAAACAGGAAAGTGCTCCTGAGGCCTTCAATTTACACATACCCATGGCATGCCAAATAGTCTATTCACAGGAGGGCAAATTGTGAGCAGGGGTAAGTCTGTATCACTGTACCATCTTAAAAGGCATTGCTTATTTTTGGACACATAACAAATAAACACAAAGCTGGACTACCTTTTGATCATATATATGTGTGGGGTTGTTTTATGGATAGTCACAACTACTCTTTGAGAGTTTGATTGTATTAGTCACACCAATTAACAACAGAAATTAAACCTCACCCTAGTAGTTTTCATCATCATTTTTCCCCTACCAAAAGGTTCTGTGCCCACAAAGAAACTTCCCTGTTCCTAAAAAGGTCTTCTTTTACCCAATTTCTTGTTTATTTTTAACAACTGAGGGAGGCTGGAAAAATTCTTGGAGGCACACAGGGAGTGAAAACGCTTCTTGCTCAAATAACTCCTGTAGTCACAGATAAAACAACTATGACAGTGCTGAGCTATGGAAAACGACAACTGTTCTCAGCCAACCATCTGCTGGAACCAACTCTCCACTGCCAACTCTATCTACATCAGCTCTCTGATGGGTATTTCTACACTACACACTCTTCTGGGACAACTCTATGCACAAGAGACTGTGCTGGGCTTCTCTGCCACCCAGCACTGTGCTGCTTCTCCCTTCTGTACGGCACCAAACCTCAGGTCTTCCATTCGCATGGTGAGCTCTGAAAAGTCCTCGAAAATGGTCAGAGGCTCTGTGTGGCACTACTGGGAGCCCCAGGCAATTGGCAGCAAGCAATCTCTCACAGGACATAGAGAAGGGATTGCCAGAGAGCTTGTTCCTGACTGTCCTGTAGTATAACATTACATTGGAAGGAAGGAGGAAGCAAGGGGTGAAAGAGGTGAGGGAGGTGCAGCCAGACACCTGATCACTGTCTGGAAGAAGAAAGTCAAGAAAACACTGATGTCACCCAAGCAGAGGGCAGAAGGATCTGTCTACACTGCTCAAGCACTGTGTGGATATAAGCCTGTTAGAAACATTCAAATCTTGCCTGAATGCAAATCACCATTTAAACCACATGAAGAGAGAATCAGTTGCAGTAAAGCCCATATTTATTTCAGCTCTGTGAGTCTGTGGACTTCTTGGCATCAAAAAGGGATCAATAAAAGGCACTTAGGATCAATGTTTCCTTCAGTACAAGGAGACTTATGATTTTTCGGCCTATGTGAAGCTATTTCTGCCTTCTGGATAGTGTTTTCAATCTGAAGCACAGTTTCTGTTTGTCAATGCCATCCTTCATTGCTCTGTGTGTGAAAGGGACTGGGTAAAGGGAAAGTACAGCTTTCCTCCCAGAATTGTACAGAATGAAATTTCATGCTGGGTGCATCAGAATCTTCTCCACTTTTCACAGAGACTGCTGAAATAGCTTCTGCTCAGCCACAAAAGAGTGAAAAACACAGAAGGCAAATGTTTCTTTGCACCCTAGGATGTGCTGACTCTACATGTGTGGAGATACTCTGCTGATGTCTGTGAATCAGAGTCTGTCTCCAACACAGTACACAAAGTATTTTCCATTAACACTGTGGGTACAAATAATTTTAATTTTAAGTAAAATATTTTCAATCTGTGAACAGCAATTTCAATCCTATGGCACACTTCATAACTCCATCTGTGTACTAATGAAACAAGAAATTTTTTGAAAAATGGTACAGATTTGTAAGGCAGTCTGCATGGCAGCAGCTTTGATGAAAATAAACTGGATCAACGTGAGTGTCTATGAAGAATCAGGCCAGGGCTACTGAGCTTAGGTTTGCAGAGCTCTGCTGACATGGCTACAATTGTTCAGGACTTAAGCTGGTGCTCAAGTGTGCTGATGTCCAGTACTGTAAGAACACACCATCTAGTGCATAGACATTTCAACAATGCAAAGCAACAAATAAAGAAGCCTGTGGGTTCTCCTAGGAGCACATATATATATATATATTTTTTTTTTTTTTTTTTTTGCATTTTTATTGCATTTTTATATATGACTGCAATGTGGTAATCAGGTACATATTCTATTACAGCAAATTCTCTAACCCTGAAATTTCCTGTGAAATTCCAGCTCATTTCAGTGCTGAGGGCTTTTGCTTTGAGTACTGAGGCCTGCCTACCATGCCATATTCTTCTATTTTCCTGTACAAACATGTTTTTAGGAAGGATAGTCTTATATGAACATGTACATGTAGTGCACACCTGAAAATGGAAAAGACTGTCCTTTCATAAACACTGCAATACCACTTGACTTCAGATACATCAGAAAATGCTTTTATTATAATAGATCAAATAAAAGCAATCAGAAGCAGAAAAAATTATCTTCTGGTTCTTGATCAAACAGAATTCAGCCTCCATGTACTCATAAGTCACTTGATCTCTCTTCAGTATTTCTTCAGCAAGAGGCAGCATGTTATAGAAAAATTAGTCTATTTGGGGAACCCAGCTATTGCTGACAATTAACATTTCCTGTTCTACATTGCATTCATTTTAGGAGCATTATTGTACTGTGAAATCTTTTTCCAAATTAAACTTGGTAAGACAGCTACTTGTCCTCTATCACTTCATTAGCAGAAAGTGGAGGTCAGCACTGTCTTAAAAGATTTTAGGGATTTTTATTTTTTAGTTTAAAAAAAAAAATCATAGTAAAACCATTTTCCAACTAGGGAAACACTAGAATAATTTAGGTTGGAAAAGACCCTTAAAGCCACCGAGTTAAAACTTAAACTAACACTGCCAAGTTCATAAAATGTTTCTTGATGTCGCAAGTGTGACACAGAAGCCAAATAAAAATTGTAAAGCGCTTTCAGTTTATTAAATGTAAGCACTCCAACTCAAAAATGTTGTTTATTAAAATGTCATTAGATAATGGAATATGTTAAAACAGTTAAACTAAAAGGACATCTCTTTTCAAGGCAGCAAGTTGAAAAAGTGCTCCATTGCATGAAAATTCTTCCTACCATATAGTGCATAGAACGCTAAAATAAATTATAACTTTTCAAATTAGGGTCTTAATTTAGAAGAAGTGTTTGTTCCACTTTGAATAACTTCAGAATTATTTCATCTTGTTAAAAGTCACTTAATGTAAGAACACATTTATGTAATTGAGAATGTCACGACTTTTTCAGCTAGATTTAGTGCACAATAGACCATATCAGTTTCCTCACTACTGCAATCTTTTAGGTCAATGATTGACAAACTGGTGTCAAGAACTGCAGATTAAGTAGAATTCTTTTCCATCTCTCTTTTCCATGCAATGACAACCATGGTCTGTCATCTGTATATACCAAGTACCCCTTTTACACCTGGCACCAACCACACAGTGGTCATACAGCAATATTTGAACAGCCCTTCGTCAATAGAGTGGGGGTCTCAGAGCATTCCCTTCTTTAATGGCTACACACAATACAGATATGAAGAGCTGCACATGTGTACATATGATCACATAACCAGACACTTGTTTAATAAATAGAGGTATATATTTGGACAAACCCTTTGTTAGGCTTGTCCCTAAAGCTGGAATCAGGCCTTTGCAGCAGGCAAAGGAATTTCAGAGAAATTTCATGTTCTTGTGGAATTTCAGAGAGGCATAAATGTTCATCTGTGAGACTTTCAGGCCAAGGTCCTAAACAAATGTACAATAAAACTTTTTTTGCTCAGCTTTTACACATATAATTATCACATCAAATTACTTTGGGCAGGCCATCAGAAAGAGAGTTAAAATAGACAAAGTGGTCCAGAAACAAAAAAATGTTCAAAACATTATTTCTTGGGTTTTGTTGTGTTTTGTTTTTCTTTTCACATTTATTTTCTTTTATTTAAGTGGGCCCTTTTCCTTCAGTGGGCTAGCTAATGGTAGAATTATAGATTACAGCATCTATGGACTACAGAATACTACCTCCAATTAAAGCCATTCAGAGTGGAAGATATATAGCAGAGAAATTGGAGATGTGTTTTTAAATGTTAGAGTATTTTTCCAAGTCATCTTATTTAACTTATAATTTCTCACAGACATCACAATAAGCACTTTACAAGGCTCTTTAGGTTTAAAACAAACCTCTCCGCATTATCACATTGCATATTCCATCATGCAGTACAAAAAATTGGAATAAATAGCAGTAAATAAATTGCTTACATAATAAAAGAGCAGACTAGCTATCTGTGGAAAGTAGCTGTCTGTACTACACATGAAAAGAAATACCTCTACTTTCATAGACTCAGGAGGTGAAAAAGAAACTTTTGAGATCTTTGACCACAGTTTTAAATCAAGAAGAAAGGAAAAATTAGTGGAGGAAGAATGAGAGAGAACAGTTTGAAGACTGAGGGTCTGAATCTGCCATTTGGAGGAAATCAAAGTCATTGAAAAAATTCTTGGTGAATATCAATTTCTCTACAAGTAAAAATAATAATTAAAAAAGAAAGCATAAAATAAAAATAAAATCACAAAAACACAAACCCCCTCCCAAAAAATAATAAAAAATCCTACTCATTTTCCAATGGTTATGAATCCTGCTTAAATTTGGAAGAAAAATTTAACTGCAAAGATAATTTTTTTTACACAAATGATTCTTTCAGTAAGAAAACTGTTATTCCTGCAGCAAATACTGTGAGAACTTATGTCTGAAAAGTGGAATCCCATTCCTGATATCCTCCTTCTCAGGATGTTTTGCAGAACTGATTTCTAAAACACATGTAAAATGCACCAGATGCTAGTCCCAATACAAATATTGAAGAAACATGAATTTTATAAGAATGTGCAATGCAATTGTGTGGTGATTAGAACTGTAGATATTCATTGTAACAAGATTATCACAGATAATCAGAGTAAAGCAGGACATTTTCTAATGAAGTTACGATAGTATCATATAAGAAAAACAATCCAAGTATGAAATAAAAACACAAAAAGAAATTAAAAAACAGGTCAGGGATTCTGGTGGAAATTCTTCATAAAATGCAGCAAAGAAATTATTTTTAGAGGACAAAAAGAAATGAGGGAATACTTTAATTTGACTGTTAAATAATTTACATCTTATACATTAACGCACATAAAAATGGAAAATAGAACTAATAAGTAGAGTTTCAAAGAACATGGGGTGGGTTTTTTCTTTGATTTGATCCTTGTTTTGTAGTGTCAAAAGTCAAATAAGCAACTCAGAAACGTTTTCTCTGTTTTCTGGTAGAAATATACAAATGCTTAGGAAGCTTAGTCATGTTTACTTCCACTTTTCTTACAAAGTCTTGCTTATTCCAACTTTTCAAAGAATTTCTAACATACAAACTTCAAGTAAGCATATCTGGGCCCACAAAAAAATATGAGGAGTTATTGCTGCAAGGATATGAATCTGTTAGTTGTTAGCTTCTGTACTGTGAAATAGTGCTGCAATTGTGGTCTACAACCACGCAGCCTTATTCACACAAGCATGTCCTTGTCTCCCTACTTACTCTTCACTCAGCATCAGACTGAAGAATTAATGAATTTTTAGCAATCATCCTGAACAAAGTGCAACAAATCTTCTGAATAAGACCAGATACAAATTTAGTACACATAATAGGTCAGTATCTATTGTATGGACAAGGTAGTATTTTTAGCTTCTAGTCCATATGTTACCATCATACCATTTGACCTGATGATATGGTTACTTCTTCATCCTCTGCACCTGCCACACCAGTGAAACCAAACTTTGACTTACTGTGTTACTTGGGATTAAAATAAAAATCTAATGTCTCTATAAAAAATAACATTTTCCATCAAGCAAATTGTGCATGTGATTATTGTGACTGCTTTAAGGACAGTTTGATACACTGGAATCATGATTTTAGCCAAAGGCTACTTTTGAAAAGAGTATTGGTAGATCTAGGGAGCTTCCCCGAAAATATAGTCTTGCCTAATAGTCAGACCTCCCTTTGGTGCAACGGGGATATCATATTCCCCCTTAATAGAGAAGAAATTTTTATATAGCCTCTTTACAGAGTACTGAAGCTCATCAAGAAGATCTGGTAGTGTCATACTACTGCTAGATTTTATGATCCCTTTCATGGTTTACCAAGAAAGAAAGGAAGTGTCAGCTAAAGACAGTAACTTGTACAGTACCAGCAGGAAGAAAAGCTAGCTCAAGACTTTCAAAATCATTTGAATGCATAAAAAACTTTGCTGCAGTGGGAGGGGAGGACTGCTTTTTCTAGGACAGCAAAAAAGAGTTGTGTACTAGTCTTAAATTGAGACACTGTTTTATGTTGTCTGTAAGAACAGAAATAATTGTGCAGTGCTGTATGCAGGACATTGGTCAGTGAAGTGATTCTTCTAACTTTGTTACACAGGATTGTTTACAACTAATTTATTCTGAAGAATTCATTTACTTGAGTGCTTATTGTCTCATTTTTAAACACTGCACAATTACTTAGTATGTACAATGGTATATTGTTCTCTGTGAGGAAAAAAGATTAGAGAAAAAAAAGATAGCATACATTAAAAGCACAGTATTGTAAAAATAATGTGTACCCATAAAAGCCCTGGGATTTACTGTTTCCCTGTTATGTTGCAGCTCTTGTACTGTAAAATGAAAATACATGACAGGTACTATGTTAAAACTGCAGTAAACCAAGCTTTAAATAATAAAAGAATGTCAGCTACTGTTTTTGTAATGCAACTCTTCCTCTTATAGATATAAGACTAAGGGAAAGACCCTTAGGGTCAGATTAAAATTGCAACTTCTTAATGTAAATACTTAAAGACATTCTAGATTTTTTAATTCTGCGTAATCTCTAGTAAATGCTGTTGAACCCTCTAGGTGGCTTACAAAGTGTTTATAATACTGCTTTCTTTTAAAGTCAAGACTCTCCCTTGTCTTCCACATACTCTGAGGAGTAAAGAAATACAGAAAGCTTATAATTCCTTGGCAGTTTGGTCATATGCGAGGCATAATGTAGGACAGAAAAGATGTAGCGAAATCTCTTTGGAGACTATCTAGTATTGCCCACTTGCACTTGCAGGGAATAAAGAATGAGAAATACATTTAAAAAATCAGTTTCTTTGTATTGTCAGATATCAGAAATGAGTAAAGATGAAAGAAGTCATCTACTGCCAGAAGTAATGTTTTTCTTGGAGTAAAGAGACATTGAGTAAATGTACCGTGACTTCAGCTGGTATGGTTTCTACTTGCTTCTAGGCAATGCAGAAATGTGCAGCCCCTGAATAATGAGATATACCGAAATCTCTCTATCTCCAAATGTGTCTCAATGGTTAAATAAAATGTCCTGAGTTTGAGTGGGGTAAGGTTGGAAGGGAGGAGGAAAAACATGAATACCATTTCATATCAAACTTGAGAAGTATTTAAAAATGTTATTAATATTAGCATGTAGAATATTCTCTCGACTCACCTTAATTCCATAGGATTAGAACACCAAACCCTATAACAACTAAGTTATTTACTGTGTTCTCTCACTTTTTGAACATCATATCCATGGGGATATAAGCCTTACTGAATGCACTTGTCACCCCTCTTAATGAGAATTCAAGGAAAAATTATATAAAATTTTGAAATGCAACTTTAATTTCAAGTATCTATGAATCTTTTTTCTTTATTTGTTCTCCTAATGCTACACTCGAGGTGTTGCATTAATTGCTATGTTACATGCCTATTCATTTATAAGGCAAAATTAAAGACCCTGAATATATATTTACCTTTGAAGTATTTTTTCAAACAGGTAAGCTTTATTTTGTTACGCATAGTCAGAGGAGCATCAATTTCTCTTTAACTTGTATGTCTTGTTGGACATTGTTGGGCTTTGCTACTACTATGCTCCAACCTAAGTGGTTTTGGAAAAGTGTGAGTGCCTGTGAGGACACTGCTTTCTGCTACAGGATTTTGCCTGAAATCATTAACTTCCTCCTTCTTCCCTCACAGTAAGAATATTGACAATAAATTGATACTAGACATATAGTCAGCTATAATTTTTTGAAACACTGAAACAGAAGTGAATAGCTGAAGTAAAGATCTGAGTTTCTACATATGGTTTCTAATGAAATGTTAATCATTCTTCTTGCTCTGTATTTTCTGTGGATCTAATCCTGAATGACTTACCTCTCTGAATTACCAGAGATTTTCCACTTCTATTCCTGGCATAAGACATAATCCTTACACCACTGAAGGAAATGCAGAGTTTCAAGGGATTGTAATTTCTTCTCAGATGGTCCTTCAGCACTTTAAAAATGCTTCTGCATCAATCTGTCCCCTCACCTAGAGTAAAATTGTTGCTGAAGACAAATAAAAATCATCAGTTTTTACCTGTACTCACTAGTTAAATGGCAAAGGATAAATTCAGGATGTACTGCAGTATTATTTGTTAGCAATGTGAATAAAAATATAACAATGTCATTCTTTTAAAGAGTCTTGCTTCCTTTTACAATTCAGATCAACACCATAATGCACTATGATGGCTTTCATAAAATAGTTAGGGCACTACTGAAACTTCACTACTGTCCATCACTTACAGACTGCCCATACTCATTCCTGGCTATATTACTTGTCATTTTATGTGCTAGTGGTAAAAACCATTTGCTGTACAGAGTATGGTCATTTTTCTTTATCATGCCAGCTACTACCAGGCTAGACTGCAAAACTCCACACTTCATCTTGGAAGTGACATGCACTAACTACTCTGTGTATTAGAGCAGTGCCATTGTGCCCTAAATGAGATCAGAGGTGAATCCTGTTCAGCATCATAGGATCACAATGGGAGGCATTAGCAGCTTACTAACTGTATACACAAGAAGGAGAGGGCAAAATTAAAGGAAATAGACGTACAGAGAGATGGAGAGACTGGGCTATGACTGTATAGCATCTATTTAGCAGTGAAAAGGCTGTAAATCAATTTTCTTTACATTCTGTTGGCTGCTAGACTGGTGTTTCTCATTCACTGCCTCATGAAGAACCCTTAACTTAGAATTCAGCAGGAAATCCACAAAATCAAGCTAAAAAGCATACACCTGTGGCTGCTTATGCATTCCAAATAGCATAGTGAGGGGAAAATAGAGATTTAAAAAAGGAGTGTGCAAACACTGTTACTGTGATGGGACACAGCTCCTCCAAGAGAACATGTAGGTAGGCTCATTTGCCTCCCAAAGAATTCCACTTGAATGCATGCACACCAAGACAAAATAAACAGCTTTTGTCCATGCTAACTAATCACATCCCTGTTACTAGCATAGCCTATGAACTACAAAAAAGATATAATGTTTCTTGGAGTTGTAAACAAAAGCCACACTCTATGGCAGAGCAACATACTTGGCCTTTGGACTTTTTTAACAAAATGCTTAGGTGCTTCTCAGGTTGGAGAAGGGGGAAGAGAGACTACCCAGGATTCTGTTTAACGTTTAAACAGACTGTAAACATTTTCCATTGTAGAAAATTGAACTGCATATTCTAATAAATACTTGTCGTTCTAAGTAACATGGCTTTGTTTTAGATAGTTTGACATGAACCTGTCCATGCCATATTGCTGACTGGAATATTTGTGGAAGCTGATTTGTGTTGCAGTTTGTCTTCGCACAGCTCTGGGGCTGCTCAAAGGTTCTCTTATTGTGACACTGAGATGATCTATACTTGCAAGACGAGCACAAAAGCATCAGTCCTGTTTCCTCTGGGGTTGTTGTCACCCCCTGAGTGCCTGCCTTTCTTTCTGCTGGTTGCAGTTTGTAGCTAATGGTCTGGGCTGTGCTCCTATTAAGATCTGGGGCCAAATTGCCCAAGTCAGACACAAACATCTGGCAAATGTTCAGCTACATGCATAACTAATTTTACAGGCTCTTCTGCAAATAGCTGATTCCAACTTTCCTGTGGTGAAGCAAAACCTTAGCCATACAATGCCTGTGTGTACTTTGAAAAGAGTTTGGGCTTTGATTTTGTCTATTTGAGATCTGAGTGTGAAGTTACAGGGAATAGGTAGATCTCATTATGTTAAATTAAAGAACATGATAGGAATTTTATTGTTTATTACTTATTATGTGATTATATAATACATTGTAATATTTATATTCTGTAGGAATGATTATACTATTTTCATAATTTCTTTTTTAATTTTTTCTTTAATTTCCTATATCTCACAAGATACCTTGTATTTTTTCTTCTGTGTGAACCACCAGTTTGTCTTGGTTGTACCGTCTCTACCTGTTAACTTCCAAAGGAGAAAGAAATCCCACGGAAAAGGTGACATGCAACATCTGTGATGTATCACAGCACTTTGGACAAGAACTTTTCATTGTCATACCAAACAGAAATCAAATGTAGCTGAATGTATGTTCTGAATTTTCCATTTCATTAAGATTGCTGCTTCCCTCCTGTATTTTTTCTCTGGATGAAAGATGCAGACTGCTATTTCCATGCCAGATTTTACTTTTCAGCACCAGTGATTTAAAATGGTCTTTCGGGTCACTGAAATATATCTTTAAAAAAGATGTAGGCATATTCTTCATTAGTAGTTTCTTCTCAGGCCTCAAAAAAAGAAAAAACAAAACAAAACAAAACAAAACATAAGTGAAAATTCTATTCTCAGAGGACTTTCAAATAATTGGTTACTAACTCTACAGATATTTCAGACTGTTTTTTTTTTTTAAAGCAATTTTCAAGATACCAACTTTGTCTCTTGACACATGTTGGGTGAGGTTAAAATCTTAACAGCTGCAGGAGAACCATGGAAATAACCAGTAACTGTGGTGCCTTTCTGTTTATCTGTGTAATTAATCAGATCACATAGTGAAAAACTAAGTCATTTTAATGTACAATCTGAAGAGTGTCTACACATCAGGCCTGTTAATTCTCATAGTGTAAAAAAGCAGAAAAAATATCTTACTTTTAGTTTATTTTGAGTTTATTTACTACTCATAGGAAGCCAGCAATACCACAAATTATTGAACCTTATAATGAATCAGACTGTTTTAAAATAAATTTCATACAGTTATACTTAGAATGCAACTATCAGACAAGGAAGCTCATTGAAAATTTGCTTAGGTGTGTCTATCCTGTTTTTTCATCATTTCTGTGAAAAAAACAAGCAAACAAACAACAAACAAAAAAGTAACCAAAAAATAACAGCAAAAAGCTCCAAAACCTGACAAGCCAACAGTCTTATTTATGTGGCACCACTATATACCAGAGTTTCCCACAGCTGACTTATGACATGTCCTGTAATTATTTTCTGCTGCAAAAAAACTAAGTACAATATTTACACTGTTCCCTGATGTAGTATTAAAAATTGAAATGTGAAAACAGGCAGAAATGATTAATGGCAATGACTAATTTAGTAAACAACACAAATAGGAACCAAAGCAGTGGCTGAACTGAAATCATAGAATTACAGAATGGTTTCACTTGGAAGAGACCTTGAAGATCATCTAGTCCCGATCCTCCTGCATGGGCAGGAACACCTCAGATTAGACCAGGATTCTCAATGCCCCAGACAGCCTGGCCTTGAACACTTTCAGGAGGTGGGCATCCACAGCTTCTCTGGGCAGTCTGTTCCAGTGTCTTACCACCCTCACAGTAAATAATTTTTTCTTACTCTCCAATTTAAATCTACCTTTTTTCAGATTAAGGCCATTACCCCTAGTTTGTCACTACATACCTTAATAAAATGCCCCTCCCCAGCTTTCCTGTAAGCCCCCTCCAGATACTGGAAGGCTGCTAGGTCTCCCTGAAGCCTGCTCTTCTCCAGGCTGAAAAAAATCCAGATGTATCAGTCTGTCTTAATAGATGTTCCAGTCCTCTGGTCATCTTCATGGCCCTCCTCTGGACTTGCTCCATCAGCTCTATGTCCTTCTTGTGCTGGGAGTTCCAAAGCTGGAAATAATACTTTGTCCTTGAGATTGCCAAAACCCAGGAGCAGGACCTTGCATTTGGCCTTGTTGAATTTCATGAGGTTGCAGAGTCCCACCTCTCAGGACTACCAAGGTCTCTCTGGATGGTTTCCCTTCCCTCTAGCATGTCAAATGTACTATACAGTTTAGTGTAGTCAGCATATATGCTGATGATGCACTCAATCCCACCATCTGTGTGGCCGACAAATATATCAAACTTCACTGGTCCCAATACTGACCCCTGATCTCTGAGGAGCACCACTCATCACTGGTCTCCATTTGGAACTGTTGACCACTACTCTTTGAGTGCAACCATCCATCCAATTCCTTATCCACAGTGTGGTCCGTTCATCAAACACATGTCTGTCCAACTGAGAGATCAGGCAGATGATGTCAGCTGCTCTTCCCCTCTCCAGGGAAGCTGTAACCCCATTGTAAAGGGCCACTAAATTTGTCAGGCATGATTTGCCCATAGTGAAGCCACGTTGATTGCCACCAACCACCTCCTCATTTTCCTTGTGCCTTATCAGAGACTTCAGGAGGATCTGCTCCATGATCTTGTCAGGAGAAATAACATAATAAAATAAAAGTAAAACATAAAAACTTAAGTTGTCTATTTTATATGGTTATCTGTTATGTTTAATGTATATGCTGATTAGATGTAATTCCAGCATTAAAATGGGCAAAGGAGGTTTTTTGAACTATTCTTACAAAATATCTAGTGAAGATCTACCTCAATGAACAGAAAGCAGATGTTGGAGAAGAAAAGTCTGGAATAAAACCAGCAAATATAGCTTTCAGTTTTACAAGGAATTTAGAGTACATCAACCATTTGTAGAACAGATTGAGGTCTCATTACAAACTTTCTAGGTCTCAACTTTACTCAGTGAATCTTCAGCAATTTCTAAAATTGATATATAAGCACTGCTGAAGGTTAATTTTGATTGTAGATAAGTAGAGCCTGAGCTCTACTTATTTAATAGGATAAAAATTATTGTTTCTCCCTTGTACTATAGGAAAAATTTACTAGTAAGATGTAAAGGGTAAATTATTCTCAAATTAAACACTTTGGAACCCCATGCAACTAAAATTTTTAACACCTGCTCGGTGCATGACAATAAAAGAGAAAAAAATATATAGTAATTCTGCAGGCATTTTAACCCCTTGTAACAGCAGATAATAATAGCCCAATGCCTTTAAAATACCTTGTTAAAAGTACCGTTCTCTTACATTTGAGAACATATCAGGTTTTTTCTCTATTAAAGTGAGAATAAGAGGTATTGTTAAATTCACTACAGACACCAAGCAAATACTTCATAGAAAAAAAATACAGTATATGAAAAAAACTATTGAGGTATAAAGACACAATGAACATCTCAACTTAATCTTGCATTCACTACCTATTTCCAAACTTGTACTGATTTTCTTATGGGTTAACAGGTAATTCTTGAGGGTAGATATATTAATGATGCTGTGGATTCCTATTTCCAGTACCACAGATTTAATGGACTGGGTATCTCAGCAGACTTACTAGTTTGAATATCAAAGAGAAACTATTTCCAGAAAAGACTCTCCTCTCACTGTAATACAAAATAATTTCAGTAGATATACATCTATAACTTCTTTAGTAAATCCCCAAATCTACAGACATGCTTGAAATAACCTTTATTCCTTCAGTTTATTTTGAGAAATAAGTCCAAGAAGATTCTAGTTATGAAACAAAGTGAAACAAGAGGCAACTACAAAAAGTATTTAATCTTTTTTATCATTTAATGATCTTTGCAGCAGATCAGTTTTGCAGCCAAGTTCAATGGGAAACTACACTCTTAACAGATTTTTTACTGACATGTGTTTGTGTTCTTGTTTGTTTCCTTTTATTTTATTATAAGCTTTCACTTAGATTGTTGATTTTTGAGGGTATGATTCTTAGCTGTTGAACCTCTGACACAGAGACAGAAACTCCAATGTAAGAAGAATGGCATTTTGTAACTTGGGAAATTTTGGCGTCAATGTGGATTTTTTGTGTTTCTGGAGCTGTGGCCTTTACTTTGGAATATCTGAAAACTACAGATTTCAACAAGTAGGTGCAGTTATTCCAAAACTATGGGCAAAATTCTTATTAGTCTTGGCTGCTTTTAAAAGTTGCAGAGTGAAAACAGGTGATTGAGTTTTACAGATAGGGCTCTTTTTGTGCCCTTAACTAACAACTTTTGCTTTTAGAGAAGATTCACACTCTTCCTCTAGAACACATAACCCAAGTAAAAGAGTTGAGTATTCGATTTCCTAGATTATAGGATACATTTATAAAGAGGAAAATTTATCTTCATGCAAATTCCACTGAAGCTTTCCACCTATCTTTCTTTACATGCAATCTTCAAAAGTACAGTGGTGTTGACAGGTGTATGTAACAGACATAGGTGTATGATTTTTTTTCCTGAAAAGTGGGGGTTCAAGTTTTGCAGCATCCATACACAACTTACAAAGTTTTCAGGACAGGCAGTTTGTTTTAATAGCCTACCAAGCTGACAGAAATACATCTACTTTGGGTAGAGGGTGACAGAAACACCCATAAATTCAAAAACAATAAGAAAACATCTTGCAACCAACTTTAGGATATGAATATGTGTAGTAGAGGACAATATTTGACAGAATGTAGTATGGGCAATAAATTTGGTACATTTATTGTCTTATCCTTGATTATTGTTTTGACCTAAACTGCCAGCTCTTCCTAACTATGACTAGACTCCCATTTGTCAAGGGATCAAAGATCTCATTTCACTGATGCTGTGCCACATAGCTGTGGGTTGTATATATTTTAGAATTACAGAATAACAGAATACTCTCCAAATCAGCTCAAATGAAATAACGGGAATATCTCTAGAGCATCTGTACCACAAACTCAAATAGTGCCCTAAAAAATAAACAAACAAACAAAAAAAATTCCTGCAAACAACACAAGCACTCAGTTTTACTAGTAACTCTTCCAAATATTGAGACATAGGTGGTTACTATATGAGCACTGTGCTGTCACTGAAGCTGGAGCTGATAATCACTATTCTAACCTTATGATTCAAATGCACAGTCACAAAATAGGATTGGCTTTTTTTCAGAATCTGGAGCACCATAAAAGTTTTTTCAATCCCTTCTTAGCTGCTGAACAGTTCAATGGCAAGTATTTGTTCTATTGATATAATGAAAAAATATTCAGTTGAGTCTGTGTGGAAAATAACATACAACTTCTATAGCTGTTAGTGGAAGTTGTAAGTCTAAGTGCTTGAACATATCTCACTGGAAATATATTCCATAAAATATTATTTTGTCTCCTGATACAAATTACTAAAACCAGCTGAGACCTTGGGTGAACAATATGCCTCTGTCATCTAAAATGTTAATATATCTTCTGAGAAACTGAAAGAGGCAAGGAAGTTGTACTGCAAGCATATATTGCTTCTAACTTTACAAGACCCAAGAGATCTCCAGTTAATTTATTTTCTATGATTTTTTCTTGCTCAGTAGAATCACTTCTTTTTTTTTTCTTTTTTCTTTTTTGTTTTTTTTAACAAGTTTTTAATATGTTTAGGCATGCACAGGGAACAAAGGCCAATTCCCAATTCTATTTAAGAGAGATTCTGAAATCTTGGGGAGTGATTTCAGTTAAGTGACAAAATATAACTGAAAGGATGTGTAATGCCACTTTCAAAAGTCAATTCATTGTATTTTGTTACAATCTAAAAGACGTGTATTCCATGCTCTTTTATTGATGTCAGAGATATATTTTAACCCCTTTAAGTCTCATGGTGAAAAAACCACCCTACTGTTCTATCTCAGAACATCACTGGCCTTTCCACATCCTGTCTATCCTGTCAGAGTTTCCCAGGAAAAAAGCATGTGTCAATTTATAGTATAGAACACCAAAATGAGTCCTTAACTCCCAGACTCAGATGCTTTTATAGGATTGCATATGCTAACTATAGATCATTGAATAGGAGATTCATATCCAAATATGAGACAAACTGACTAACAACAACAACAAAAAAAAATAATAAAATTAAAGCAATACTTAAATATCTAGAAGTTTCTGAAGTATTGTAGCTTGTCACTGAGTTTGATCAAGATTATAACCAACAACCTTTAGATATCATGAAAAAAGGTGATCTTCAAATAGTTGAAAATCTCTTCACTGCTAAAAAGCTGTAGTATTCTGAAAAACTCTTGTCAAGACACAGTTTTGTCTTGACTCTGGCTGAAATGGAGCTTTCAGTACCACTGAGTCAAGGAGCTTTAATAGAGTTGGCTAGGATGTTTTAGGCCAAACAATTTATCTTTTAAAAAAATTTTATCATGGAAACACATTTTTATTGTAGGAAATTATGAGATGTTTTAATTTATTGACTTCAAGTTAACTAGAAAAAAATTCAATTAAAAAATGACACACAAATCAGCTTTCAAACTTTTCAGTTTGAAATAATGTTTAGTAAAAAATAATAAAGCAAGACATTGCTGACAGAAAAAATATTTGCCATTATCTGAGTGAAATAATTTTATTAGTTCTCCACACACCAATTTTTTTTTTCCTGTAATTTTTTTTACTATTTTTTTACTTTTCACCCTATTTTTTAGGAGTTTAGGAGTTTTCCTACTTCATAAAATCATATATTGTTAAGGGTTGGAACTTGGGCAGCTATTGAGATAATGGGAATGGACTGTTTATAAGGGCTTGTAGTGACAGGACAAAGGGCAATGGTTTTAAATTAAGGAAAAGTATGTTTACATTGGATATTAGGAAAAAATTCTTTACCATCAGGGTGCTGTAAAAATGGAGCAGGTTGCTCAGGGAAGTATCTGAGGCCTCATCCCTGCAGATATTCAAGGTAAGGCTTGATGAGACTCTGAGAAACCTGATTTAGTTGAGGGTGTCCCTGCTTACTCCAAGAGGGCTAGACTAGATAACCTCTGAGGTCCCTTCCAACTCAAATCAGTCTATGACTCTATGATCATCTAGTCCAACCCTCCTGCCAAAGCAGGATAACCTAGAGCAGGCCACACAAGAATGCATCCAGGTGGGTTTTGAAAGTCTTCAGAGAAGGAGAGTCCACAACCTCTCTGTGAAGCCTAATACAGTGCTCCATCACCCTCACATTTGAGAAGCTTCTCCTCATGTTGAGGTGGAAGTTCATACTTTAAACCCATTACTCCTTGTCTTATTACTAGGCACCACTGAAAAGAGATTTACTTCTTCCTCTTGACACACAACCCTCAGATGTTTATAGACATTAGTAAGATACCCTCTTAGTCTTCCTCTCTCAAGGCAAAACAGCCCGTTTTCTGAATCTTCACAGGAGAGATGTTCAAGTCATCCTTGTATCCATTGGACTCTCTTCAGTAGATCCCTGTCTCCCTTTAACTGGGGAGCCCAAAACTGGATACATTATTACAGGTGTGGTCTCACCAGGGCAGAGTAGAGGGAAAGGACAACCTCCCTAGATCTACTGGATACACTTTTCCTGATGCAGCCTAGGATACCATTGGCCTTCTTGACCACAAGGGCACATTGTTGACCTATAGAGAATATACCACTAGGACTCCAAGGCCTTTCTCCATGGAAATACTTTCCAGGAGGATGCTCCCTAATCTGTACTGGTGCCTGGAACTATTCCTATCCAGATACAGGGCTCTACACTTGTCCTTACTGAACTTCATGTGGTTCATATTTGCCCATCTCTGTCCATCCTGTCCATATCTCATTGGATAGCATCACAGCCTTCTGGTGTATCATCCACAACCCCATCTTTTTATCATCAGTGAACATGCTGAGGGTATGCTCCATCTCCTCATTCAGGTCACTGATGAAGATATTGAACAAAACTGGACCCAATACTGATCCCTGGGGAACACCAATGGCCACAGGCCTCCGACTTGACTCTGTGGCACTGTTCACAACCCTCTGAACTCTGTTGTTGAGCCAATTACCAATCCACCTCACAGTCCAGTCATCTGTCCTACATTTCTTTAGTTTTGTTATGAGGATGTTACAGGAGAGTGTGTCAAAAGCTTTACTGAAGTCAAGGTATATAACATCCACTGCTCTCCCTTCATCTACCCATTTGGTCATGCCTTCATAGAAGGATATCAGGTTATTCAGGCATGAATCCCCTGTAGTAAATCCACGTTGGCTACTCCTGATAACCTTCTTTTCTTCCAAGAGGTTAGAGATGGCCTCCAGAAACAGCTGCTCCATCACTTTTCCACGAATGAAGGTGAGCCTGACTGGTCTGTAGTTCTGGGTCTTCCTTCTTGCCTTTTTTTAAGACTGGAGTGACACTGGCTTTCTTTAAGTCCTCAGGCACCTCTCCTGTTCTTCATGATTTTTCAAAAATGTGACTCAGCCACAACACTACAGCCAAGACTGCCTCCAACCTTAACATACATGACCAGACCTTCTTTGTTCATATAAGGTCCAGCACTGCACCTCTCCTTTTTGGTTCTTCAACCACCTTCAGCAAAAAGTTGTCATTGATGCACTGCAGGAACCTTTGGGACTGGTAATGTTTGGCTGAATGATCTTTCCAACCAACATCAGAGTGATAGAAGTCACTCATGACCGCGAGGGCACATGACCTTGAGTCTACTTCTAGATGCTGTTAGAAGGCCTTGTCAACAACTTTGTGGTTTGGTGATCTATAGTAGACACCTGCAATGGCATCTCCCATGTTTGCATATCCCTTAACTCTTACCCATAAGCTTTCAGTGTTGTCATCTCCCCCTGGGTTAAGCTCAATGCATTCTAGTTGCTTACTCACATAAAGGGCAACTCCACCACCACACCTTGTCAGTCCACCTTTCTTAGCCTTTCTACTTTCTCTTTAAGCTCTGTAACCATGCTGAGATGATCACACCTGGTCACACCTCACACAGGCAGTCTCTGCTGCTCTCTGATATAAATGACAGGCTTAAGCACTCACTGCAACCGGAGACCAGGACACCTCTGTGAGTGTATGGGACCTCCGTGTGTGGACAACCATATTCTTCTTGGTGGATGCTTTTGCCTGAGTGGAAACCGTAACTCTTCTGAGAGGATTAGGACCACTAGGTAAGGCAGCCCCCGATGCCAAGAAGGGGTCTGTGCCTTATTTTCATGCCCTACTAGCACGAACTGCTACGCAAACTGCTGCACAACACCCTCCTGATGTGCCAAGCCCTGTTTTTCCATCCTGTTCATGGTGCTTCTGGGTCACTCAAACTCCCTGGGAGATGGAGGGCTGTCGACACTGGTTTCCAACCACACCATGGCAGAGTCATACTCTGTTTGTCAGGAGCTCTGTCTTCCCATTCATTGTGAAAAGGCAGCCTCCCTCTCACTCTTTCACTCTCCCTGCATCTTTTTTGATGGATGTTGTGGTTTTGCCACCGCAGCAAAGTCCCATGTCTTGGTTTGCAGCAGTTCCCTCTGCTTTGGTGACCACTGAATGTATTATTGAAATTTACCTGTTCTCCTTAGTTAACTGATTAAAACTTAGACAATAAGTGAGTTAAAGTTTGGCTTCCTTTTATAGTGAACACATGGGAGTAACAGCTGCTGCAATTCATTTTTACACAGTTTCCATGGCAGGTCAGTTTAATATTATTTGGATCTCTATCCTGTTTACTATTCATTCTAGTTGGAGATGTGATATTTATGTGTTCTTTGTATCTTTGATTTTCTCTCTGTCCCTTTATAATTTAATTTTTTCCTTCTTTCAGTTTATTCACTGCTAACCTGGAAAATCTAGATTTGTAGAGATGTGATTTTTCTCTCCTTGCTATGTCAATAATACATTCAGATTTCTTTCTGCAGGGTTGCTCTCCAGTCACTCATTTTCCATATTATATTTGTGCCTGACATTACTTCATCCTACATGCAAAATTAGCATTTAGATTTTCATCCTATTCATCACAAGCCAATGCTCCACTCTGTCTAGACCCCACTGCATGGCCTCTTGTCCCTCAAGAGAGTTAACAGCAGCTCCCAGACTGGTATCATCAGCAAACTCCCTACCGGGGCATTCGACTCCAGCATCAAGATCATTGATAAATGTACTGAACAAAGCAAGATTTAGAATTAGAATCTGCCTATCGTGACATGGTAAATGTACCAGGGAGAATGCTATTAATTTCAGAGAAGGAATAGTTGTTAGCAAGCACTCAGGTCCAAGAACTCCAGTTGTTCAACTTAATAAGAAAAAATCAGCCCTACATACCAAGGTTATTTCTAAGGAGGTGGAAAGAGCAGCAGAACCAGCATCTGGGGTCTTCTAGTCACCATAAAGGCATTTCAGAAAAAGGGAACAATCAAGGGACATTTCCCAGAAACTTGAAAACCTGCAATGATTTGGCTTGTTACTAGTGGGAGAAACATATTAGATTTGTGGAGTGCCTTCCTGAGCTGCTTCCATGATCCTATAACTCTCTGCCATGAACTGGGAGAGTATCAGTGACCATAAGCCCAGTGCAGCATTTGCCAGTTCTCAAGGGTGAATGGGCAGGTCACTGTACCCTGTGCTTTTAATCCCTGAAGAGACTGCACATGGTGTAAATTTATGTCTTATAAGATTGCAGTTTAAAACTTTGTCATTTAAATGAGTTGAACAGAAATTGACAGTTGCAACCTAGCAAGAATACCCAAGAACCTCTAAAATCCTTCTAGACAAAGGTCCATATTCCATCCATCACCACTATCATTGTGCAAAGTTCCAGTGCCCAAAATAAAGATGATTACAATAACAAAACCCAGTCTTCCAGTCTGTTTCAAATTACCTTGTCCATAGATCCTCAGTTTTGCTGCTAAAATCCCTTCTAAGTGGTTCACAGTAGCAGCAAAAATAGTTAAGATGGTTAATTGGTATTGATTCTAACAGCAACTTGAGCGTGCAAAAGGCAAACAGCAGCAAGAACAAACTGCCTGCTTTTTTAATGTCTCCCGACTATAAGCAGAAATCTATGTGTTCACCTGCAGATTTAATACCCGTATATCCCACCCCAATGAGTTGTAAACACTGTAATGAAAAAAAAAAGAAAAGTAGCAGTCCAAAACAGGAGTTTCATATTCCCCATCTTTTTGTCCATTCTCTTACACACTGCTATATTATTCTGATTCATGGAGGCTCCAGTTATTAAGGCAGACAATATAATAGCTTTAATTGGGGGGGGTTTTGTGATAGAAAATACTTTGCAGAAGGATTCACATTGCAAAGGTGATGATTTTTAACATTTTACAAGTATATAACCATTGCACAGGGGAAGATTCCCATCTGTATGCATGTTTTTAGGCTCCCTCAAGTGCCCCAGCTGTCCTTGTCTGCATTGCCTGCACCACAAATGCTTGAGGGCACTCACTGGGAATAGCACATGGCTGAGTGTTGGTTTGGAGCTTTGCCAAAAGTTGTAGGCTTGAGATTTCTGCAGTTTCAGAAGTACGGAGAGGGCATGGAATATTACAGCCCTTGCATGAATGCTCATTCTTATTCCATGAAGGACTGTACAGAATTTACACAAAGATAAACCAATCTGATCCAAATGTAGATCCTTAGGGGACTGTCTGAAAAATGTATTCTGTCAGGATGTCTAAAATGTAATAGAATATTTATGGCTCGATGTATTTTATCCACCCACATTTCTCACTGGAATAAGCAAGGAAGCTTTACGAGATTTAGAGGACACTTGCATCGCTAAACCTTGACCTTCTGTTCAGCCTTTTCACCAGCTGAAGGAACCAGTAGAAAGCCCATGAATGCTCAAGCACGTGTTACACAACAAAGTAGACCATGTCCCTGAGATTACAAATACAAAATTTGAAGGCTAAAAGCATACACAGTGATTTGCTATTAATCATTCCAATTTGCAACTTCTACTCTCCTATATGCATACACTGGAAGGTTATTCCCTGCAGAAGAATAACCACTCCAACAGTCAAACTCAATTTTGTTAAAGTATAAGCATAATAAACCAATGCATTGTTACTTTTTTTATGAGAAAATAGATCCTAATCAAGAGTACTGACATCGATAGCTGGTGCTTCTAGCTGCTTGTCTCACATGTAAGTATTTTGTGAACAAATTGAGTGTGTGTGAGGATTAAAGAGTTAAGCAGCACAGAAAAATAATTATTTTGAAATTATTTCAACAATTATTACGAAAAAAGAGTCTTTTTAATCCTGTGTCCTGTATTACATAGAAAGGATACAACAGTACACTCCAATGAACAAGAAACAGATTCATTCAAAATTTACTTCACTTCTGCCTATAAGAAAACACTCCATAGCAGCATCCAATGGAGACATGAGTATGTCTCCTTCCTTCAACTTTCCTGCTCTTCCTTTTCTTCCCTTTATCATCCTTTCTCAATACATGTAAATATAAATATATATCCCCTAAACACCAATTTAGGGAAAGGAAGCACTGTGTCAATTCTGTAGGTACAGCAGAGTAAATATGAATCCCAGGGTCACAGAGAAAGTCTGTGATTGGCCAGTAATGATCATTTTCAGATCCATACTTTATTCACAGGGTATTTCAGCCTCCTAATAAAGACTGATCACCACTAAATGAAGTGCTGCTGGCAACCAGATAAAAATGGCTCTTTTCTTCACTTTCCAGATGATGGAAAGATTCTTAAAAATGTTCAAGGGTGTGAGCATGTAACCTTGAGAATGACAATTTACTGACTAATATGGACCTGTAAGGCACAAAGCAGTAGAGTAGTATTAAAAACAATCAAGAAAAAGTCATATGAGCTTAATGTAAACTGCACTAAGCATAATATACCACATCTGTCCAACCTCTTGACAAGATCTTAACTCCTCTCTAGCCACTGATGCCAGACCAATGCATCAGATATGCTTTCTATTATGTGATGACAGAAAATAGCTTAAGCAGCAGGAAGAGCTACACTTGGGTTGGTTCTGGCTTATCAGAAACCAGCTTGGCAGCCCTGCAATACACAACAGCTCAGCTCTGGCATATCCCAGCAACAGCACATGAAGGACCTTGGCACTGAGGATGTTTCAGAAGAACATAATGGACTCACAAATGCTTTATACCTGCTCACCTCAGGAAAGTGGGAACTGGGAAAAAGATGGTGTGTGCTGAAGCTGATTTATATTCAGGATGCAGCGACCTTTGCCCAGAGGTCTGGCTGGTAATCCAGACCTTTCTGCTCCAGTGAAAGACAAAATGAACACTGAGAAACATGCTCAAGAAAAATAATATGAAGTTTGCCTGGGGTATCCCAAAGGCAAAGAGCAGCTATTGTGCATTAAATTGTCTTCATAGATTAAATAAATGTAAATCCTCTCTCCAGGCACAGGGTACTAGAACTATTGTCATCAGTCAAGGATGTGAAAAAGAGAAAATCAAAATGTGTCCTATTTTTTTTTTCCTGTATTAATAGTAGTTAGAAAATATGGGTTTGTTTTGTATTCTATCAAAGCATCAAGTTTTGAGAAATGTTGAGCACCTGTTTTTTTAACTGCCTTTAAAGGCAGTTAAGTAGGTGATCTGTAGAATCTCTTCAAACTTACTACTGTAATTAAATAAAGAAAAATAATCCTGCTCTGTATTCATCCTTCTGTAAGAGAAGCAGAGAGCTTAGGAGCATGTAAGGGAAAGTAAAAAAACATAGTGGAATAAGGGTATTATTTTATCGTAAATCAATTAAACTTTTAAAGTGTCTTTCAGAACCAAAGACAGATCCTCATCCATCTTTTTGCTCAGAGTATTTCTCCCCTCTTTCTAATTAAAAAAAAAAAAAAATTCACTAAGAGAAAACTAGTATAAATGAAATGCCTTGAGGTGCAGGTAGGTCTACAACATAAGCTTCTGAGGTGTAATTTCCAGCATTAAAATCACCTCTTTAAAACTTGTGGGTTCTATGCAAAATAGCACTAAATTTTAAAGTTGAAAAGCTTTGCAGTTCTGGAGGCAAATCTCTTTATCTAGGGCTTCCAAAAGATGTTCAGCTACACAAGCAGAAACTGGATGAACTTGAGAAAAGATAAAGAGTATTTGGTTCACATTTCTGTGAGAATCAGAGAAATATATTTCTGAATGCTTTTTAACTTAGGTGACATTAGAATTTCCTCAGTTCCAGTAAAAAACAGTTTATCAAATCCATATTTTAGCTGAAAAGTAGAGCAGAATGTGTAGTTTATGTCAGCTAAACAATTTCAACAGGAAGACTGGTTTATTTGTCCTATTAAACATGCCCAACTTATGTTTTGTGAGTCATATCATATATTTCCTTTTTCCTTCTGCAGACTGTGTTGTGTCTATGACAGTATATTCACAAGTCTTCCACATAAGTAAAGCCAGGATAAATCTTTTACTTTGAAAACTCTTGTTGTTTTCACTTGTTAGTCTGAATTTGAACAAAAGGCTTATTCTTTCCTCTCTTCACCTCACAGTTACAGCTGCAGATTAAATATGAAAAAAACATTCCCTAGTCTAATTTTCAAGGGAAAAAAAGGCTGCAATACCACCTGGAGCAATGTGGCTGATTTAAGCAAAACCAAAGACAAAAATGTCAGTGTGCTGTTAACAAGAACATGGCTATAGAGTACAGAGTTTTCTTTTCACATGTAGACCCCAAGAAAACTAGTGCATTACCATCAGTAAAACCAGACCTCCAGGGAAACATCTTGAGTATATAAGGAAGTAAGAAGAAAGCTGTGGTGGAGCTCCCTTGAGGGAAAAACATTTTCTTTTCCATTCTGACTTCCTTCCATTTAGGATAATAACAGCCTCACTGATATATGTAGCTGTCATCATGTGAACAGGAGGAACTCAAGAGGAAGGGCTTTTGGACTCTGAGAGGGGCAGAACAAAAAGGGAGGGATCTATTCCTATTCTATCATTTCCTGCCATACTCTATAAAAGATCAGGAAGTCAGGAGCTCCTCCCTCTTTTCTTCCCACTTCCTGCTGGATGTGCTGCTGCTCATTGCTGCCAGCTCAACACATGCTGTCTATCTGGTTGTGTGTACATATATTTGTATGTATTTATATTTTTTGTTACTTTGTCCTCTATGTTATTGCCTTTTCCTTGTGTTAGTAAAATCTGTATTAAATTGTTCTCAGTTTCCAACTTGGAGTCTTCAGTCTTTATTCCCCTTTTATCTTCCTTTTGTGTGCTTTGAGTGAGAATAGAGAGGAATTCTTCCATTAGGCTTGTGGTCCACTCAAACTGCTAAGCTGTGATAGCAGCATACAAACTTTTCAAAGCATAAAACAATAAGGAAAGACAATATTGAATGTATGACTAGAGTTGTATGGCTCATCAGAACATTCCTATCGAAAGTAAATATGAGCAGAAGACAGAGTTTAAATATATGTCTCTATTACAAGTAAAAAGAGGAGATGAAGACAGAGCATCTGTGCCACCAAAATCCATAGCTAGAGATGAATGTTCAAAATAAAAAAGTATGTGTACAAATTACACAAATCAGGAAAGTACCAAAATCTAAGTGGGATATTTGAGATTCCCATGAGCCCTGAAAATGGCTTTCTAATAATATTTTATCAAAAAAATATAAATATAATTTTTAGGGAATTGTTCTGTTTTTCTTTTTTAATGCTAATGACCAAATGGGAAACAAAATAGTAACTCAATAAATCTTTAAATCTTTTTTGTCAGCAGAAATTACATTACTGTGAAATATCGCACACTTAGAAATTCTTATTATATTCATTATGCACAGACACTGTCGAAGACTTCATAAGAGGAAACAGGATTTATATCCTTGTTTCACCTATGAACTGCAGGAAAACTTGGGTGCTTCAGCTTTCGCATCTGCGAAGAGAAGTTTGTTTTATGTGGTGGCTGACCTAGTGATGAATACAATACATTAAGACAGTGTTATTACAAAAGCACAAAAAATATATGTAAGTTATGTAAATACATTTGGTGCCAGGTAACTCACAGCTCATGATTCACACACATTAAGCTTATTGATATAACCACAGTAGTGGAATTTCTTCAAATTTCTTCAAATACCTAAAATACAATTAAGCAGTTACATAATGCAAAATTTATATCAAATACTATTTCAGTCAATAGTAAGTTTGTTATTGAAACTATTTAGAAATATGTTTATTCTCACTTGAAATTATTGTAAAATACAGGGCTAAGCAGAAGAACATATTACATATGTAAGAAAGATATTACATAGGATTTGACAGTGATAGTTTCACAATTTATGATAGTTCACAATGATAACTTCACAATTTAACAGTGTCTGGTAAGATTCAGATTTTCGTTTCTGGAATAATATTAGAGCATATGCTTAGATAAGTTTCAACAAGGCCCAAAATGACTGGAAATGAATGCCAAGGAAAAGTATTCAATTTCAATCCTTGTGACTTTAAAAACAAACCAAAACAAAACCTTGATTTGATGTAACAGATCCCAAAACAGTCATCATGACATCTTGATGTACTTGCTTCACCTTTTTGTTTCCAAACGGAACTTCTTTCTTGAGTCCACTGGTATCTTTGCTATAAACATGTCTGTCCTTGGAGAAAAATTTCTTGGGGATTTTACTGGATTATGCACCTCCAAACAGTAGGAACTGACAGTTTAGATTTCCCAGAGATGTGTAAGTGAATGAAAAAGATCACTGACGGTTTCATCTGCAATGTCATCTAATTTCCAGGCTTTGAATGGTTGGTAACTGAGGCACCTGAGAGCCCAAGTTGTCTTTTAGCAAGGGGGAACCAGGAAGCTAGCACCCAAGGGTATCCAGTGGAATTCTCATTCAATTGCTACACAGGATGTTCAGTGGACAGCATGACTGTGAA
Organism: Phaethornis superciliosus; assembly: GCA_023637945.1. Classification (NCBI taxonomy): domain Eukaryota; kingdom Metazoa; phylum Chordata; class Aves; order Apodiformes; family Trochilidae; genus Phaethornis; species Phaethornis superciliosus. Next base: position 102,398,892 of record JAJQWJ010000001.1, read on the forward strand.
ATATTATCTTAAGGTATTAGAGAAGTCTCCTACTTCTTTTAATCTCTTAGAGGCTGGTTTGGAGAAGGTGTGGTAAGCAGTACACCTCCTCTTTCTTTTTTTCAGCTCTCTTCCTAACACTCTTCTGTGAACTTCAGGCAAACAGTAGTTTTTAATAAAATCTGATGGAACAGAAACTTAGTAAAATCTTTCGTCATTCTTTTTTTCATTATTCTTATGATTTGCTTTTCTCAAGAGCTCATGCTTCAGTTATTAAAATTTTCATAGAAGAAAAAAATCAGGAAAAAAATGTGCTGTAAGCTTTTTTTATGTACTTAAAGTAGATTTCAATAGACATTTCTGATGGAAAAGTTGAAAATACGATCTGTTGCCAAGAAAGCACTGTAAAGTCATCTGAGAGCAGCTCAGAGAGAAGATAATTTAGTATGTTAGCAGGAAATCTACACTCATCCAACTTTTACAGTCTGAATCAATCAGTCACAGGGAAGTATAGGAGAATCTCACTGAAATGACAGCAGTGTCACACAACCTCAAATTTAATTACCTCAATTCAAAACTCCTTTGGTCCAACTGATAATTGACTTCCTCTAATGATGGCAGAGTGGATAAATGTTTTTTTTTGTTCATTATATTTTTGTAGCTTCTTGTTTGGCAACTTCAATAGAGGAATTTTTTAGTAACACACACTTATAAGCTTTTAAAATGCCAGTTTTGATAGACCCTGAAGTATACTTTCATGTTGAAAAGCACATTTGAAAGATATTACATTATTTTTATATAGAAAAATATTTTATGTCCCAACTGACCTGCTATTGCTTATAAATAAGTCTTTTAAAGATCAAATTATTACCTCTTATCAGTAATACAGTATCATTTTGAAATGTGAGACGAGAACACGATTAACTGAAGCATGTGACATTCTCGGTCCTATTGCTAACTATGTAAACAGGACACAATTTTTTATTGTTATACTGGCCTTTTGCACTTGGAAATTCAATTAAGTCTTTTTGTGAAATGCAGCTATCTAGAGAGACCTGTTCCTATTTAGCAGATACTTGTGTGTATGCAGCTCATTGCTATCCACTATTAACACACCATTCTCAAGCTAAATCTCACATAAATTTTTGAAGGAAGCTATGAAGAATCATCCATTTTTAGCACACACTGACAATAAAAACAGCTTTGTTGTCCAAAAGTAAACAACATGGTGTGAATATACGTCAGCTGTCTCCTAGAATGAACCTTCCATTAAAGTTTTTTCAGTGGTTGTTTCCAAAAGTTTGGTTTCCTCTTTAAAGTCTAGGGACATTTTCTGAATGCTGCATTACGGTTACTCCCCATACAGATGCTCTAGAAGAGTTCAGACCTCAGGACCAACTGACATATTGGCTTATCACAGAGCAGAACTGAGATAGTCTTCTGCTAGAGAGAATTAACTGACTGGACTATTTTCTGTATTTATAATCTTTCTTAAGAGAAGAGAACCACATAGAAGTAAATTAGCCTAATATTCCATCTTCTCCCATTAAAAATTGCTGCAAATGGAAGTGAAAACATTTCTGATTTATAAAACAGACCAGTAATTTTAGTTCTTAGAGTGATTTCCCATCATTTGCAAATTCATTAAATTTAAAGTGTCAAGGTAAGAATTTCCATATCAGTTAAATCTATTTTCCTTTCCTGGAAAAAAAGTGCAATGAGTGACCAGGCACCCCCTAACCACATCTGGAACTCCTTTTGCCTGGGAAATGTACCCAAGACCATGTAACCTACTCTTAAAGTTGCCAAAGATCACCTGAGAAAAATTACAGGCACAACAGCAAAGAACAGATCAAAGTCAACTGGTTCTAAAGAGAGGCCCTTTGTAGCACTCTGATTTCATGACATGATTCAGAGCATCCACTGACAGCAGAATTCCTGGAGAAGCTCCAGAGAAGAGCCAGAAGGATGATCAGAGGAGATCAGATGATCATGTGGAGTACCTGCCACATGAGAAGAGGCTGAGAAAACGGTGTCTGTTCATCCCTGAGAAGAGAAGGCTTATGGGGGACCTTATTATGATGTTCTAGTACTTAAAAGGCAGATTCAAAGAAGACAGAGACTCCCTATTTTCAAGGAGTCCCATGGACAAGACAAGGGGCAATGGGAACAAGTTACTCCTGGTGAGATTCTGTTTGAATGCAAATGGAAAATTTTTCACAATGAGGACAGTCAGAAAATGGAATGATCTCCCAGGAGAAGTGGTGGATTCCCCCACTTTGGAAAGTTTTAAGTCTCAGCTCAACGGAGTACTGAGACATCTCACATAAACAATAATATTAGAAGGGGTGGCCCAGATGATTCTTGAGGTCCATTCCAACATGACATTCTATGATTCTAAGATTCTGTGATATATCTGTTTGTCTCTGTGTGTGCATGTATAAGATTTATTTAGGAAACTTTCTTTAATCTTTAACTAAATTTCTGTTTGATTATTACAAATTCTTGATTCTTCCCTTACTATTTTCCCCTGATACCTGTGTAAACCACTCCAACCTAATTCCAACCTTAACTCGTTCCTTCCACATAGTACTAGAGTGAACCTTGCCATTGAATTCTGTTAAATCATACTTTCACACTACAATCACTTTTGAAATATCTTTGACAGTGATTCCTTAAGTGACCTTTCTCTCCTCTGAGACAAATCGGTGTAGTCGGCAGGATGATTACATAAATTTCTGCAACTCCTGTTTGAGTGAGATGCATTCCACTCGTTCATGACAGATTCCCACTATCATACACTTGAAATTTAAGAGGGGATGCTCTCCAAGTGACAAGGATTCCTTCAGATGTTTTGGGGTAACATCTGTTTCTGATTTACTTTTTGCAAATACAGTTTGTAAATGTAATGTGGATACATTGAAAACAGAAAAATTGCCCCTTGAATCAGCAAAATCCTAGCTCCAAGGTTTCTGTTTACACTGTTTAAAATGTATCAAACTTATTTCCATCAGCAAAATCTCATCAACAGACTCCCCTCCTTTGCCAGGACTAAAAAGAAAAAATGCTAATGACTCCTGATAAGCCAACAGACAGCTAATGTAAATTGGTAGCAAATACAAGAATTCCAGTAAACCTGAATACAAAGGGAAGACCTGCATTTACCAATTTGCAACCTCTGGCAGTAACAGATGAGGAGAAGGAACTTTTTTCTATAAAAATTCAGAGGAAAAAGGCAGAAATCAGAAGCAAACAGAAGCGAACAGAAGTGAACAGAAGCGAAAGGAAGCCACAACAGGAAGCAGTACCAAGGAGTGGCATAGAGCACCCCCAGCAATGACTTCAAAGAGACAGAGATCCCAGGGGTGAGGAGGCGATTTTCTCAGAAGGATGAAAAGAACGCTAATTGCTCTCTTTCTTCTCTTAATAGCCCTTTCCCTGGCGTGATTAATTTGTTTAAAAGCCTCTTTTCACTGCGTTTTTCTCCCACTATTAACTCCTTCCTAAGACTCCTTTCAACGTGGTACCATTTTCCCTGAAATAAACCTCTGTAATGCGTTCAAACCATGCAGCTGGTTACTTCTGCAATTTGTAGGATATTTATGTGCAGTGGCTAATATTTCTTCACAAACAAAATATAAAATATTAATAGTTACAGACCATGACAGCACATACTGAATAGAAACTTACAGTTCATGCTAAACCCCTTGAAGCTGACACAGCTAGTTGAGAGCTTACATTCCCTTCAGCTATACCTTTTAGGATGTGTAACTAGGGCCACCAAGAACTGCTTAAGACCAGAGATTTCAGACTTGTCCATCCCTTCCTTTATGTTTCCCCAGGAATGATAACCCCCCCTTTGTATGGTCTGCAGCCCCACCCTGCATTAGATGTATCTGTGAAATTATCCTCCTAAATCTACCTCTGAATATTGCTAGGATAGGGAGAATATGAGATGAGGCTATGAGGTGCATTTGACAACCAGTTAGAAAAAAGGTGAAAAGATGGAAGCAATAAGGAACCAGAAGATGAGAGGAGAAATGCACAAGTATCTGATCACGAGGTATCTAAGGAGAAGATAGAAAATAGTGAAGTGAGGAGAGTCACCCTAGGGCAACAACTCTAAGGAAGCGAGAAAAGATCGTGGACAAGAAAGAAAATGGTTAAGTTGAAGTTTAGTCCCCATTACAAGCTCACTACACAGACAGGAACAGAAGTTGAAATGTCGCATTCTTGTGTGCTATTTTCCCACAATTTTATTCTTTCATGGAGGAGCAGAGAGAATTATAGCATTTACCAACTACTGCATTAGTGCAGGTGACAGAAATTTGTGTGGTGGATCAAAAAAAACTCCACAGTGGTGATGATTCACATGGCTGTCAGCCCAGCTAATTTTATTATAAAAACCAAACCAAACCAAACCAAAAAAAAAAACCAACTCAACCAAACAAAACCAAGCCAAACCAAAACAAAAGCTACACAAAAATGATAAAACCAGAAACCAAAACTGAGGAAATGTTACACATGTATGCATACACCAATAAAAATTTTTTTGACATTATATTCTTATAGGTAAAACTAAATTAAATCCAGAGGCAGAATCATGTCTATGTTTGTAAAGTGAATTCTCAGTTGAGCCCCTTTTGTAGATAAAATAAAACCATATATTTGGGGGACTAAATCCAAGGAAAAAAAACTGATCATGCAGAGCAGATCAGGCTTAAGGATGAAACATGATCTAAGAATGACTGTGCAGTGAAGAAGGGTCTTCACTTTTTTGAAGTGAAAGACTGGTCCCTTTTTTGATTCATGTCAGGAAGCAGTAAGCACGTACTGAGGTCCACTGGTGATGATCACTCTAATTGAATGTTCCTTATTTAATGAGTCATCTGTGGCCTAAGTTGCAGAGTTGCTGTACGCTCATGGCCACATATGAAGCCAATGTGAACTGTGCGGAAATATGTGAATGCTATGCAATACTAGAGACAGACAGGATACGTCCCAAATGCTTCAAGCTAAACAACTTTAAAGTATTAGTTTTTTAGACAATAACCTCTCTGCATATCAGTCTCCATCTGTTTTGAAAAGATAAAAATAAAGCCTTTTATCATAGTGCTGTCAGAACACAGACATTACTGTTTATGAACCACTCATCTGTGAATTTGATAAGCCCCAAAGAAAAATCCATGAAGAAAATCAGTTTGGCCTCTGTGGAGGTAGAGGATGTTAAGCCAAATGCTACATAATAGTGCTCATTAGGGCAGCATTGTGAATTCTGCATAAACCCTGTGCTACATACCAGGTGGAAAACAACAAAAATAAAATGGGATTAGAATGCATAAGAAGAACAGGCATGATTGAACTCTACTTTGATATTGGTATTGCCTAAGTAATAAGTGATTTAATTTACACTATACTGGTGTTATTCTAACTTGGATTTATTAACTATATGCAATCTGTCTAACGGTAATACCACACATCAAAAATGTGCCTTATTTTTGAGGATTAGTTTTAATGACAGACTACTGTTTCAGGGAACTTATATTCTGTTCTTGTATGTCTCTGCAACAAATGTTACTATCTTGTGGTTCTGCCATGCATGAATCCTTTGCACATTTATGAAGGAAATAAGTGTGTCAGAGTCAGAGAACCAGAGAGACTGCGCATCTTTGAGTTCACCTAAATTATTCTAGATTATAATTCTATTTTAGTTAAAATTTTTGAATGACTATTGCTTACTCCAGGTATTTGCATTTTTGCATTGTTTAAATAGTTTCATTTATTTTCTTGAATAATAGAAAGAGAACTGTTTGCTCTTACTATATAAAAGAGTGGTAAAATGTTGAACAGTTGCATACTTGTTTCAAAGAACATTCATGTGATCAGGTTCCAAATATTTTTCATCATATCTATGTGATATTTCATGAATGAGCCAAGTGTAAAGAAACAAAACAGTACAGTTTTTTCCCATCTAGCAAGGTTATATTTGTCAGACAGTCTTTAACGCCACAGATTGCTGCAATGTTTTTTCACCTAAAGAAAGCAAAGTCCATTCTCAGGAAGATAAGAAACAGTTTGATGAGCAAACCACATCCCCGTAAGAAGGCTGGAATTCTACAGAATTTTTCTTCCATTTCTCGCAACTCCATTAGTCTTTCTGGAGTCATGAAGTTCACTGGACAACTACATGAAATACGTCCATTCTTTCATATCACAAGGATTTTTGTTATCAGAAGTCCTTTCTGAATACAATTAAGTGGTCATCTTTTAATTGATACAGATCAGTTCAGAACAAAATCATATGGACAGGGATACTCAGCATTCATGCCGATGTACTTTTTTTAATGTCACACTTTCTTAAAGCATATGCAGTTCCCTTTTCAGAAGCACATGTTTATTATGTCAGAAACAGAAACCCTCAAGGACTCTCTCTTGACTGTTCCACAAAGAATGACCAAAATAGTTTTGGTCTAAAAGTTAGTTTGGGTTCCTTCTTTCCTATTTTTTGTTCTCCTCTATATTATCAAATATGATTTGGCAAAAACAGGTTAACAACAACATTCAGCAGTTCCAGTGACAAGAATCAAACACTTTGGTGTGATCAAGCAGGTTTTAGGTCTCCTACAGATGGTGTGCTACAAAAAAACGAACTCAGAAACACTGACAGATAGTGAATATTTGGAAACATTAAGAAGTTGGAGAGACACAATCTATGTTCATCAAAATGCATCTGGAAATCGTGCATAAAATCAAACAATCTGAGCCCCTCTATCTAGTGCTCTTATCAAAGAAATGCTCCCTGTGAGTCTGCAGTATATAATTCCACAGTATCTTTTCTAGTTAAATGAAACAACTAACATTTTAAACAGGATACTTACATTGTACTTTAAATCTTATGACTATAATAGTTACCCAGTGCTTTTTATGATTTTTTGTGGCAAGTAGTTATATCTTAAGCATATGTATAGTTGCAGTATTTTGCAAATTAAATATATGAAATCTTTGTGTTTCAGTGCTTTAATTGCACGGCTGACACTTGAGACACGTTGTTGATGATACCAGTGAGGACGTAATTGAAGAAGGGAGAGGTGCAACCAGTAGCTCAGCAATGCCTTGCCTGGGCCTGGAGCTCAGATGTACAACTGGTGTGAATAGTGTGCTGCTTGCAGTCATGGCAGTACTGTCCCAAAGGGAGAAACAGAAGAGGCAGGTGTCCCCATCCTCATGCCATTCAGTGTGGGGCACACCTCATCCTGGGCAAAGCCAGGTCATGATGGGTGCTTAGCTCTCCCCCTTGATGCAGACCAGGGGTGCCTCCACCCACAGATACAGTGACATTTTAGAACGCAAAAACTTAGAGCACCATGCACTGGCCACATAAATCCATGTGAAATCATAGCACAATAATTGCACAGTAGCACATTATTACACAGGCTTATTACATGTAAAGAGGGAGAGATTCCCTTCTTCCCTGACCACCTGAAATTACTAGCAAGGGTGAATTACCTGTTTGGTCTAAAACCAAATATATATTTCTGCTAGAAGGGGGAGAGAATAATAGATGGACCCAGCAGTAAACCCATCATTGCTGGTTTCTTACACTAATTAGTTCAAGTTCTGCTACTACAGAGGCTGTGATTAATTTGAAATATAACTATCTAGCACAGGAAGGTTTTATTTCTTTAGAGGTTTCATTCTAAAATCAGTTAATAGCAAATGTAGAAAAGGTCAACATGAACAAACCAGGAGCTATAAAGCAATAAAATCCAATCCTGCTAAGCAAAGAATTTTAATAGAAAAAAAGTAATCTATATACATGTTTCACAAGAAAGTATGGCCTATACTTTAAAACAATGAAGCATGGAAGGTCAATTTTAAAGCAGCGGAGGTACTAAACAACACAGCTGCTAAACAAAATTCAATTTTAGTCAAGTGATAAAGACCAAGGCTTCCCAGCTACAACTTACTGTGTTGATTTTTTTGCCACTAAAACCTTGAAATAAATTGAAAAAGATGTTTTATGTTTAGGAAAACATTTAAAGGCAAAGAAGACTCCTGCCATTTTTTTCATTTATTGTAAATATATTAGGAGCTAATTAAATGGGCAAAAATTTCCAACAGAACTATAATAATGTGCGTTATTACAAAAAAATTACCACAGAACATAGAATGAGAATTGAAGAAGGTGAAATAAATCTACATCTTCTATTCAATTCCCCTGCTAATAAAAAAAAAAGCACAAGTATTTAGTTGAGTTTAATTTTAAACGTCTGGAGAGACAGATGCTTCACCTATTTTCTTGAGATTATAATCCACTCCCTTACAAACTGCTAAGAATCTTTCTTTGACCTTCAGCCTTGTTCATATCTCAGACCAGAAGCAATCAAGTTTGTCTTGCAAGAGTTCCCCTTATCTACCCTTAATACCCCATGACTGCCAATCCAAATAGCGAAGTCAAGAGTCACCTCAGTACAAAGATATTTTTAGAACAAAGGAAAAGTGTCGATTCAAAGAAAATAAATTACCTTATTCTTATTTTACTATTCTGATTTTCAGTGAAATTGTAGCATTTGACTTGGAATACAGTGCTTTGTAGTAAATAGGACCTCCTTTAGGCTCTTTCCCTGAGGAGAAATTCAAGAGCCAGAAATGGAATTATTTTGTTGAACTACATAAAACTCAAGGACAGAATCTTTATCTGATATAAAACTTTCTGCATGCATTAATTTGAGTAGAGTTCAGCCAAGTTATCATCTGAGGATTTGAATCATTAAATTTAATATAATCTTTTGTATAAGACAATCACCATTGATTAAACATTATCATTTTTAATCTATAAATGGCTCTAAATATCACTCATACTGGACTTTCCTTAGCTACTTCTCTTAATGATTTTTTTTTTTTTTTTTGTGAAAGAAAGATTTTTAGATGAAAGGGGTAGTACATTGATGAGCATGCATTTGTTCATGCTGGCATAATAATTTTGACAATGAAAGTTTCTGGACAAAGCTTATTGGTATGTGAAGATCACTACAGTCCTTGTTGGATAATGGCCAGTCTCAGGCTCAAATGTGAAATTCCTTGACATATATATCAGCCTGAAAATATTCCAGAGAGATCACAAAAGTCCCATTTATAATTTATGAATCTTAGGAAACCTGAGGAGAAGAAACAATTTTAAACCAGATTGGATTTAGGCTCTGAATAATTAGTTACAAAATATCAGAAGCTCAGGGTTGAGAAATCCTTTAGATCAAGTGATGAAGTTCAAGTCCATTGAGCAACAGACCCAGATTTTTAATACTTTACCTCTCTGAGTCTTCACCTTCCGCATAACTTTTTCCATTCACATAGGTAAAATCAACTCATCACCCACCTGGAAATAAGTCACCTGGAAAAAAAGGTCTCACAGCTGTGTCATATATCTTCCTTACTTGAACACCTCTGCAAAAATCAAATATCTCTGGGCATGTGTCTGATGAGGCTGCTGTGACAGGGAAATCTCTTACTGGGCCTATGAATTGGCTATTGCTGTCTGCAACACAGTGTAAGAAAGGAGATAGATAAAAGCCTCAGGAGTCATGTTGCCTTGATAAAACCATTTGTTTTCCAGAGTTTTTGTCAATATGACATCGCACAATTCTTCATTCTTGTATCTCAAGTCCATCACCCAATACAAGCAATCCAATATGGTTTGTGTGGCCCATAAGACATTCTGAGAGCAAAAAAAAGAACTACCATCTGCTTAACCTAATGCATGATCAGTGGTCCTAAAGGATTTCAGCAAGATCCCTCCGGTCAAGCTGGCAGAGCTTCTGTGCCCTTCCTGCATGCCTTTCTGCATCAGCTGCCATGCCAACAGCCAGACAGTTTCTGACACATCCAACCCTGTTTGTCCACCCCGATCACGATCTTTCTGGTTGCTGGCACTGCCTAAGGGCTTTTATAATGCATCTGGTGGGCCTTGGCCATGGTTGCTCATGGTTTTAGGGATAAGGATGTCAAATAATCCACCTATCTGTAATATGTCTTGGTAAGCAGTGCCTAAGGAATGACAGGAAAAATATTCATGATTTCAAGCTGTCCTAATGTGTACTGAAGCAAAAATTACCATTTTTGCTGATTGTACTGATCAGAATGTACATTTCAGGATAGTCTTGCAAATATCACAGTTTAGTTTAAGTCAAGTCTTACCCTTAATATGTCCCCTTTTCAGCTGATGCTGAGTCTGGCAATCAACATCCAAAAGCAGTTGAAAGAGAAAAAAGACCAAGACTTGGAAGCAGAGATGTGTCTGAAAACTATTTAAAGTGTCCAGAAATAACTGATGAATGCAGAACTAGTTTCCTTAAAGTAAATAGGTAGTACATCTTAACCCCACATTTTCTTGAACAACCACTACATTTCCTATTTTGTTTTAGCATTCCTGACAAATAGCACTTTGTTGTCCTACCAAACTCACCCTATTAAAAAACAGAGGCATCAATCAGGACAAAAATCGCATAGCTTAATGAAGAAATTAGGTTCTTTTTCCAAAAAAGACCAATTGATAAAGAAGCTGCTTTAAATGTATTGTGCATCACAGAACAACTATGAGACTGGAGTCTGTTTTGTTGTTCTGATCAGACACTTAGATTTTCATCCTACTATTTTCTCACCAAGGAAAAGATAAATAAATACCATGACATTTTACCTGTTCTGCAAAGGACAGCAAGTTCCACATAATACCACAACTTGATTTTCACAAAAAATCTAATTATTTTAGAAGAAGCAAGGTTTTTGATAGAGTACCCCTTTATCAGAGCAACATTATGCTCATTAGAGAAAACATATTTTATAGCCTGCTTCCTAAATCAACATTTATAATGTGATTTTAGGCAAACTTACAAAGAAATAGGGACTACCAAGACCATTCACTTGCTGTGGGTTTCAAACTCATTTTATTTATTTTTTTAAATTAAAACTGTATTTTATTATACAACTCTAGAGTCCCTAAAGAAATAATTGTCTCAAAACAACCTCCCTGACAAGATGGACATTGTTCTCAGGTGGTGTCCTCATTAGATAAGTCACCTGGACTCTGTTCTCTCTAGGAGAGATCCTCATTTGGGCAACCACTCTGATAAATGGGCCCCTATTCTAACATGAGCATCCCCTCCTTTAGAGGACATCCCAATCAGCTGAACACTGTCCTTGCAAGGGGAGCTCTGTCTGATGGCCACCCTGACAGGCAGGACACTGTCCTTATTTTGTAAAGGACAGAGGCAGGAAAGCTGTGCCCTGGGAAGGCAGAGTGACATCTTGTGTGTGCCCTGGGTAAAGACACTGGAGAGGGCACGTGCAGAAATAAAGGTTATTGCTGTGTCATCCCATCCGGAGGGGTCCAAATGAACACCTGGCCTGGCAAGATATGCCAAAGGCTCCCCTGAAATGGTGGGGTTTGGCAGCATAAAAGAGGCACACTCAAAACCCTGGATGTGCCCCCGCCATCCAAGGACCTGAACTTCCTACCAAGATCATCGTTGGATCTAAGGGTGGTGATAATTTTTTCTATCTCCCCTTTTTTCTTTATCTCTTTCTCTTGCTCTCTCTGTTTCTAACCTTATCTTGGCACATACAGGTAACATAGTTTCTAACTTTGTAAGGATTTGCTTAGTTGTTAGTGGTAACCTGTTTTTGGCAATTCTCTTAAGTTTTGCTAAATTGAAATCTGTTGCTTTGAAAGTTCCATAATTTCTAATTCTGCCAGTTGTAATTTGTTGATTTGAGAGTAATATTCTGGTGCATTTTTTACATGCTTTATAATCTTAATCCCTCTTAAGTAAAGTTGTGTTTGCACAAACCTCCTGGGTAATAACCTTACTCCTAGAGCACTGCACAGAGAATTCACAAACTTCATCTGACTGAATGGCTTGTTAAAAGAGATTAATTAAAGGTGCACCTGGGCTCCTCTCGGAAGGAGTCTAGAAAGCAACAGGGTCCAGTCTGAATCTCCCTGGGTTGACCGTACTTCTGGGGAACTCTACCCATGCCCACTCTGTGAGATATAATATTCAGGTTGGGCCTCCACTTTTAGGGAGCTATGCTGACTTTGTGAGGTGTGACAGTGCTGCACCCACCTTGTGTGTTCTGATAACAATGACTATTCAAAAACTTTTTCTCATAACTTCATACAAGCTTTCATCCTGGAGGTAATAATATGTATGCTTAATTTGCACGCGAGCAATAAAATTATAATGTACTAGATTTCATCAAAAAAAGCACTTATATGTGGCTTACTCAGTCAAAATGAGTGTTTCAGTATTTTTAAGAAAAAAAGTTATTCATGTTATTTATACCATAAATACAGTGTTGTACTTGTACCTACTGAAATGTAGAAGATATGATACATGGGTGAGTTTGACATTGCTTTGTTTAACTTGACAACTTATTGGTCAAGTCTTGTTTCCTAAATTAACCTTTTCAAGATCAATTTTTTTCTTTGCAGCTTTTGTTTTCTCAGTAGAAATTCACAAGAAAATTCATATCATTGTAGTATGTTTAGCAGCTAAGATAGTATTTCATTTGAAAATAGCACATAGTATATATGTTCTTTATGCTACAGCATTTTACTTACAACTGAACCTGAAGTAATTTAATATGAGCCACAGAAGGAGGTATGGAACACTTAAGCTGTACTTTATTATGGCCACTGAACCATGTTATTAAACATACATTGTTAAAGAGACATATTTCTCAAATTCTCTTGACACTTAGGTTGCAAGGAACACAATGAGTATTGATATAAATGCATTCTATGGATTTCACCTAGAATTAAAATGGATAAATATAGTGCCTAAATGTACAACTTAAGCAGAAATACCATATACAGGGCTTCAAAGTAGCAGAAAGAGAATTATGAAATGGTGGAACTTTTTGTGAGCAGGAGATATCCAGTCCTCTGCCCACATCATTCACCAGCAGCAGAAAAGCATACATTACACTGTATTTGTATACCTTATAGATGTTTCCTGCTTAGCTAGGCAGTCAGCTGAGGACAGTGATTTGAGGTAGAACACCTTCCTTGTCCTTTTGACAGCCAGATGCATGACTGTGTTTGAATAATCTTGTATCTGGGAAACTCAGGAACATCGGGTAACATAAAGTTGAAAACATGGTCTGAATTTTTAGCTTTGTCTGAAAAAACCTCAAGTATTCTTTCTAGGCAAGGTTAAAGATGAAATAGCTGCAGTTTTCCCTAGCTTATACTATTTTCCAATAGACAGCATATAGAGGAAAAATTGCATTATATGGCTTTGCACATATTCCTTCTATGTATAAATTTCTTTCTCTTTTCCTAGAATATAGGTATAAAATCTTATCTAGAAGAGTATATCTCCTTAAAACTCTTCAATACCTATGAAAATAATCAATTTATATTCTGACCACCTAAGAAAAACATGAAATGCATTCTTGTATGACCAGAAATTAAATATTTAGACATCAGAAATTCTGTGTCGTGCAATCTTCTCTTGATTTGAAAATGCATCATTATCACATTGCTAACTTCAGTATAATATGACAACAACTTCAAGATCTATGCCCTTGAAAATTTGTCAAAAACTTGTATTTGTTTGCGACTGGCTCTGCTGTCAGATAAGGTTATCCTGCAAAATCAGTCAGGTGACTGAAATATTAACCATTCCTTATTATTTCTATGGAATTCCTACACATGTAGCTTCATGATGCATTTAACTGAGAAATACCTATTTAATTGTTTGCATATTTCAGTTATGGAGTATACAAAGATCAGTTTAAGAATCACAAGAATTAACATGAGACAATATTTGTAGAAATAATCTGACACTCTGGGGCTATAGAAACAGTAACTATAAATAAACCAAACTTACTGTTATTACACAACAGATTGAAGAGACTGGAGATTGAAAGTGAATTTTTAGCACATTAATAAAAATGGTTTTCAGTCTCTATCACTTTTATTTTCTTCATCTTTTGTGCAGAATATTGTAAGGAAAATGCTGGATTTTTTTTACTATTACTTTTTAACATCTACTTAGAACTGTTTAAACAGGAGCGAAATAGAGCAAGAACATGTTAAGATGATGCAATTTGCATTTCCCAGACTGCAAAAAAAAATTGCATATCACACTAGAGACCCTTGACACTAAAGAAGTTTTCTGGGAACAGAATATTATAAAGTTACTCAGGTACAAAGCATAATGCTTTTTTTAAAAATTATAATTGTCATGGTTTGAGTGGAAGACGTAAAGTCTGAGTATGATGAACTAAAGACGGAGGGTCTTAAGACCCTGAGGGATCTGAGAGGGGCAGAACAGAGAGGACTCAATATTACCTCCCATTTCCTGCCTGAGGTCTATAAAAGTCAGGCAGACCAGAAGCCCCACTCTCTTTTCTCTGCTCCTTGCTTTGCTGCTGCTTCCCTGTGCTCCTTACCATCAGCTTGCCATGTGCCCTTCAAAATCTACATCTATTGGGTCCTGGGAAGACCCATGGACCCCTTTCCTGAGTTGGTCCTGCTGCAAGAGGCCCTCAGGCACCTCCCCTGTGATCATTGAGACCAGGTGGTTTATGTGTTTGTACGTATTTGTATATTTGTTCCTTATCCCATGTGTTACTGCCTTTCCCCTGTTCTTGGTTAGATAACTCAGATTCATGTTGAAATCTGCAAAAATCTAATACCCATGACTCTTCAAGTCCTTCAACACAGTAGGAATTTCCAACTTATTGAAGAACATATCATGTTTTATAAACTTAACACTTATTTTCTATCCTGTTTCCAACGATAGAAAACAAAAGTTTGTCTAATATGTGACAGATTGCTTCTCAAAGAGAAGGTAGACAGACTTCTGCCTCTTATTATTCTACTCTTATTGCCTTATCTATTTGTGGTAATCTTCTCTGTGAAAAAAACAAACCAAAACAAAAAAAAAACCCCTTATCCTAGATTGCCTTCAAGATTTCTGAGACTAATCAGTCACTATGATCTGTTTGTTTATACTCATGCTGTTACATACTTTTCTCATGCATTGTTTTGTGCCAGGGTACTCGTAGGATGCTTTTCATATGACTTTAAAGAAAAAAAATATAAACTTCCATAAAACATCCCAGATAATTCGTGAAGGAAAGAGCAATAACATATGAGATCGTACCACAGCACAGACCATGACATCTGTTAGAGCAGATCACTTGCAACTTCTCTCCTTCACTGGGGTAAATACCAGAGTTTTTACCTGGAACTATAAATGCCTGCATTGCTTGCATTCATAATGGAGAAAAATGTAAACAATCTGAGTGAAATGCTCACACCACTGTGTCTGTGGAAATAAAAAATATAATATTGGATTCAGAGTCCAAGATTTAAAACTGAAGGAGAAGAGGACATAGATACAATAGAATAAGGGTAAAGTATCATAAGCTGGCTCATTACAAAACTCTTCACCCTCATATCTTTTTTTACATTCCTGCAAGTAGAGCAGTTTTGAGCTTGGAATTTGTCATTTATTTCTTGATTTCTTTCTGTTTCATCACAGTGAGAAATGGCTGATTTTCTCCTCTTAAGCACATTATTAACTTCTAAAGGGAGAGATTCATAATAAACCAACCTTATGGAGCTGAAGGACACAGTAATTGAAAAACATCTATTGGTGGCTTTTTCCAGAAGAAAGCAAACAAAAATTCAGCAGCAGAGTAATAAATTTTGGAATGACCATGAGCTGCTAAATGAACACAGGTGGCTGTTTCCACAAGAAAGCTATTTGTAATAGACTTTAAATTAGCAAGAGGGAGATATAAGCTTTAAATACTTTTGAAATCTAACAAGTGTGAAAGACTTCATACATCATAACTGAAATAAAGGAAGATGATTAATAACTGTCCTTTACCTAAATGAGTTGCCAGATGTACTGACTCTCAAGTGTAAAAGAAGGTAACAAAAAGTAATCTGGATTAAAAGTATTATTGTTGCAAAATTACTCATAATTCTCCCTTTTAATAACAGCACGTTAAAAGTGCAGATTTTTTCAAAGACTGTTCCAGAAGGGAATCATATACCTGCTCATGGAATTTTAGGCTTATAAGATATCTGGGTCCACTGGACTATCTGATTCTGTCTTCTCCAGTGTAACATTCATGCAGTCATGTATAACAACACAGAAGTAATAGTACTGACCTTATCTCATATTTTTAAATAATTTGCTTAATTCAGGTGTTAAATTTACAAATACTATCTCATTACAGAGGCAAATGTTATTGTGTTACTGTTCATATTTTTTTGATATTGTGATGTTTTTAGTTGGATTAGCTGCATTTATTTGGGTTCTTTGACTTTTTTTATTCTCTTAAAATACATTAGCAGGAGTTTTCCCAGATTTCTGTGAGAGAAAATTGGAGAAAATATGTCTTCCCATCAATAAATAGAAGGAGATGACAGACATAACTTCAAAGAAAGGATGGGCAATCACTACAATGACAAGTAGGGATTCTTTAATTACTGGAATCATGTCAGGAAAAAAGTGGTGTTGCAAGAGAAGGACTGTGCAAATTTGAACACATGCAAAAATTTGGAGCTCCCTAGAGCTCCTCTTTACTTTGTGACTGTGGTCATGATCATTTTCCACTTCACTGATCCACTGGAAAAGTCTGGTTCAAAGGTGTGGACAGAAGATGAGACTATCATGGTGATAGACTAGTATGGTAGTTTTCTTACAAGCACGCACATAGAAAAATCTTTGACTCAGTTCTTTTTTCCAAAAAGTTATGTTCTCTAAAAAACAAACCTTGAAAGATAGCCTATATCTCCTATTTTTTTAATGGAAGTAGTTTTTTGCACTTTTACAACCAGACAACTTATGATATCCATATATGATTCATTACTTTACCTCTCCTACTCATTCAGATATTGTATATTTTGTTAACTGTAAAGTATTAGATTGCTCAAAAGATAAAAGATAATTCAACATCTTGTTGAAGT
The DNA here is from genome assembly GCA_023637945.1 of Phaethornis superciliosus. NCBI lineage: Eukaryota > Metazoa > Chordata > Aves > Apodiformes > Trochilidae > Phaethornis > Phaethornis superciliosus. The sequence continues at coordinate 102,415,861 of JAJQWJ010000001.1, forward strand.
TTTAAACACATGTATACTTAAAAAGATGAAATAAGGTACATTTACCTCCCTTAGTAAAAAAACATTTTATACTCTGTAACTGATATGTGCATTATTCACACAAAATGTCATCAGTTAAGAAAATGGATTGATTCTCTGTGGGCTTAACATGTATCACTTTCTCTTTTGTTTCCAATTTTTACAATATCCATGTTTCCTCAGATGTGATCTTATTTGGCATGTGTCTCATCCTATGAATCTTGAGAGGTTTATTTTGCTTAAACAATGATTCATAGAACCATAGAATCACAGCATCACAGAATTGCCTTGCTTGGAAAAGACCTTGAAGATCATAAAGTCCAACCCACCACTAAAACACGTCCCAAGCACTAGATCTACATCTCTTTGAAATACCTCCAGGGGTAGTGACTCCACCACTTCCCTGGGCATTCTGTTCCAATGCCCGGAAACACTTTCAGTAAAAAATTTTTTTCCTAATATCGAATCCAAACCTCTCCTTGCAAAATGAGTCCATTTCCTGCTATTCTGTTGTTTTTTACTTGGGAGAAGATACTGACACCTACCTTGCAACAATCTCCTTTCATGTGGTTGTAAAAAGTGATAAGGTCTTCCCTCAGCCTCGTTTTCTCCAGGCTAAACATCCCTGGTTCCCTCAGCTGCTCCTCATAAGAACTGCTCTCTAGACCTTTCACAAATTTGTTGACCTCCTTTGGACACACAAAAGAAATTTCCTGTCAAGTGAAAATTTCCAGTTTCTACTTATATTTTTGTCTTATTTCCTTAACTGGCCTTCAAAGATTTTACGCTAAACTCTTTACAAATAGTATATGGGGAAAATAATACCATATTTTAGAAAACTTTTAATACTAAAAACACCTATTAACTACAATGAATTTCATGACAGTTTTCAAACCTATGTCTTCTCAACAACAGACTATGTCTAGGTGTTTGTTGGGATTAGTAAAGGGTGTTGGACTGCATTTGACATTTGCAATCAAATAAATGAACACTGATTTTTTTACAGTAATAAGAACTGTCAAGGACTTCAGTCTTAATTTACCTACTTATACCTCTTATTATCTGTCTCTGAATTTTCATGTTCTTGTAATATTAATGTTAGTGTAAGGATGGATCGGAGTGATCCGGTCCTTTCCTATGAGTTATCTATTGCTATAAATAAATATAGCTCTGTAGAAAAGACTCTCTGCTGAGTGCTGACAAATGCTACTACTTTCTGTAATGATGTCTGGTGCTGATATGTTCTGATAGTTTTTTCACATAATATTTCAATATAAGAGTTTTCAAATCAACACTTCTTACCAGCTTTGTACAAATTTTAAAATTCAGCTTATTAAGGAGATTGTATCAGATTTCATGCAAACCTGATTTTGAAAAATTACCTTTAAAAGAAAAATGCTGGGCATACAATTTGTATTTCCTGCAACTGCTTCTGTTCACACAAGATTTATTATTCAGCTACATGCAGACTAAATACTGTGAGTAGCCTGAAAACTGTTACTTGACAGAGCAGAATTTTTTTTTTTTTTTTTTTCGTAAATGAAGTCTACTGTACTTGATCTATGGCTAGAAGATGATGAGTTTTCATTCTCCAGTGCTGAAGGCTTAAATAAATTCTCCATTTCCATAACTTTCCTAATTTTCACCTGAAGGAAACTGATAAAACCTAAGTATTACATATCAGTCTTTGTGACATGTCTATTCCCTTATCTTCTGTGTATTTCCCCTTCTGTATAGAATTCAGACAGGGACTGTCTACTTGGCTGTGGTCCACCAGAGTCAAGAACTGGTCTCAGGGGTTGCTGCAGAAAATATGGTTCCCAAATGCTCTTTCAAAAATTCATGTAAATGTCTATTGTTGCAGTCCTAACTGAAACTATAACTGAAAATATTTATGGACAGGTTCTTACGAGAATTTATTAGGCAGGTACTGTATTTATGTCTCTAGAAACTTAGTGATTTAAAACAGTTTTGACCTCTTGATTTCACTGCTGTTATGCAAACTTGGAATTGCTAGATTATTTCCATTCTCACACAGACTTCCATTAAGACTTCTCAAAACACCATTGCACCTAAAACAGAAAAGATTTGTTTTCTGAAAATAATTAAATTTTAGATTCATGTCAGCCTGCTTCAGACAGAACTGTGAGTAAAACAGTAGAGCGGTTTCCTCCTGTTAGGATGGTAGCTAGTTTTGGAATGCACCCTGGTGAGAAAAACATCAGTGATAATGGTATATTGGCTTACTCCACTGCTATTGGGTTTGTTTTGATTATTTCTTGTTTTAATATTTACCAGGTATTTGTAGCTGCGTAACTGCACACAGTCTGAAGGAGACTGAAAGTTGCTTCAGTCTATATTTATGAATTATGGTCCAATATGTATGAATTGGTGCTGATGACCTGACAATGTACCATGCACACTTTGGGGATGGGAAGCGTGTTATTCTGCATTAGTTGTGAACTAAATTTATGTACTAAAGATCTATCTTCTGGTGTAATTCCACCCCAGAGAGGCACTGTGATATAAACCAAATCACAGTAAAGAGGAGTAAGTGACTAGGAAATTTTGTGAAGAATAAGCCTGGTCTCAACTAACATACTGAGTCAATCACACACAGATTTTTCAGACAAATTTGGGCTACAAGAACTCATTAATTTTTCTAGTTTTAATTCAGGAAAGAAGAGTTATGAGATAAATACCAGTGTCTTTGAAATTTAAAGCATAAGTGCGTAAGTACCAGTTTTGAATTCATGGGTAGTGTAGTTTGTTATTTTTTTATTTTTTAATTATTACTAATACTACTGGTGGATGGGTGTACACATAAGCTATATGATGTATATAGCTGCCTATCTACTATGCTCAAGGAAAACATTCATGAGTATAGAAGACTGTTTTCTGGTTTACAGGATTTTTGTTTGGTTGGTTTTAATATTTAAAGATCATAGACCTAAACTCAGGTTTAAGCATTTCTATTCTGTGAATAAAAACCTAGGTAAAAATAATTGCCAAAGTTAAGAAGCAGACAGGTACTTTTAATCACTTTGGAATAAGACCTAAGATCTTCTATAACTTAGATTGCTTGTCTAGCCTATTCAAGACATTTAGTTGGAACGATGTGGTTTGAATATATGAGTGTTTATTTAGTCAAAGTAGTTTTGCCTCTGGTATCACTTTGTTCAGAGTAATAGCAGTACTTGATTAATCCCTTCCTTGGATGTTGATATTACTGGCCACCCAGTTATTGAATTGTTAACAATAATTTGATTTTTATTAAAACTTGATGACCATGCACTTAGATCAATTATCACAGAAGGGGTAAACATCACTTTTCATCCAGAATAAGAGTATTCATTCATTGAGTCATCACATTTATTTTACATTTACTCCTTATCTTAATACAAATACAGCTTCAGGCATTGATAAACAATTCAAAAAACTCCTGATGTGTGTTTTCAGTCTGCAAATTATATGCACTTTTTGTATATTTATTTTGAACCAAATGTCACCATACATTTTAATATAATCCTGGGGAAAAAAATTACTTTCTATATGGTCTATGCATTCCATCAGGAGACTGAACAGTACACCAGAATAAAAATGCAAATGTGAAAAATGCAGAAATCATTTTTCCCACATGCAAACCAGGGTTTAGAGCACACATATTAATCAAAATAATCTGTAGAACCTTATGTTTCCAGTTTTATAGACATTAAAAATTCAAGTTCTGATTACCAGAATTGTATCTTCAGATGCTTCACTAGTAGCTGAGAACCAGTCTTCATTATATGAAAATTCTATTAGGAAAGTGAGTAAATATGACAGTAGATGACAATAGGAGAGCATTGAGATGAGTGTTCCTGATGGTAATTTCAGAGTAAGAAAAAAGAAATTAACTCATAAGAAAGATAAAGCAAGACACCAATATTATTGTTGCTTTTTCAGTTTATTTAGAACATTTGACCAGAATCACAGAACAGATTTGTTGAATCTGATACTTCTTATATAGTGAAAATTCTAGAAGTCTTCAGTGTCTTCAGATTTAGTTAGCTCATTAACTAGTTCACTTTGGCCAGAGGTGTAGGAGGAATGCATCAAGAACATTAACATTTTATTCTCTCCAAAATTTGCCTACAAGAAAGCTGGGGTAGGGCTTTTTACACTGGTGTGTAGCAAGAGGATAAGGGGGAATAGTTTAAAACCTGAAGACAGGAGATTTAGGTCAAACATAAGGAAAAAAACCTTTCTTCTGAAGGTGGTGAGACAAGACACTGAAACATGTTGCCCTAGGAAGCTGTGGCTGACCCCTCCCTGGAAGGGCTCAAGGCCAGGTTGGATGGGACCTTGGGTAACCTGATTTAGTGGAAGGTGTCCCTGCACATGCAGGAGGATTGGAACTACATGATCTTTAAGGTCCTTTCCAACCCAAGCCACTCTATGAAAATTTTTTCAGGAAAAAACAAAGAAAAATCCAACCAACCAAACAGAAAAAATACCCACATTTAAACAACAACAAAAAAGAAGGCAACTTCTTTGGCGTTCTTGCTACTTTTATGAAAAGGAAAAAAAAAAATAAAATAAAAAAATAAAAAAGTTCACTGAAATTATTTTAACATTAACCTATGCCTCATTTCTTATAAACTTGCTTGATTCTTTTTTTTACCTAACTCATATAAAACCTTACAATTCTGTGCCAAAGCTGCTATCCTATGCTCATCCAGGTCTTGACTGAAGTCTGTGTGATTTTAGACCATTCACAAGTCATAGGTAACTTACTAGAAAAGTTGCTTTAATTTAAAGAAGAACAATATAAGAAAATAGGTTCTTGCCTTACCTGCTAGTTGAGGAACAAATTTCTCTCTCATTTCAGATTTCGTCCTTTATAGATGAGAATTCCCAGTTAAGCCAACAAAAATGTAATCACAGTGCAACACAGGATATTGTTATATGCTGTGAGAGCACAGAGATAGGGTCTGAAAAACTACATTCAGTGCTTCAATCTGTGATTGCTGTTGAGGAGGAGGAAACACAGATGTGAAGGAGACACTAATAATATAGGTAATAAGCATACACTTGTGTCTGACTTTTGTTATTGTCAATTATCTGATTATCTGCTATTCTGAAATGCAAACTGGTTATCAGTGGGGTGTCACTGATACAAGATGCCAGGGAATAGAAAAAAGCTTGGGCCACAAGTGAGACGTAGAAGACAGATAAGATGTGTGATTTGCTGGTAGTAACCATATGCTACCAGTTTAGTATAAAAAGTAGTCTTTTGGAAAGCTCTGGAAAAATACAGCAGCATCCATGGGCATTATCAGGGTTTTTGATGTTACTTTTCTCTAAACAATAAAATTTAACCTGTGCTGCAAGGCATTAAATTAATTTTAAAAGCACTTCCTTTTTTCTTGTCTCTGACCCTCACAGTCTTACACGCATCTCCTTAGTTTGCTGAAAATTAGTAATCCTGTCAGCTGATTAACACCTAGTCCAAAAGTCACCCTTTCCAAAATTTGATCCATTCATAAAATCGTTTAACAATTTTCTGTTTGAAAACCCAAGCCTGATTTCTGTTTCCCTCCTTGTCTCTTCTCTGTTTCATCCTAGCTATTTTGCCATAGGCAACATACATTCAGCTGGGGTCCAGCTAACCCAGTAGTACTAATCAGGCAACTAGACTGGTGTACATAACATGGGAACCTCACCAGTCTTCTGTAACTAAAATTAATTGTCCTACAAATTTTCCTTGTTAACAAGGCTCTGCAAACACACATTTGCAGTTTGGATAAAAATATTTTTTTAAGTATCTATTTTTATTATTAGATGCTTGACTGTACAATGCATGTATGCTGAAGACCATTATATATTAGAATGATTCATTCTGTTTTGTAAAAATAAAAAAGTAAAACATATAAAGATATCTGATGCACTTGATTGATGTAGTTGATGCAATTAAAAGTTTTAACATTTAAAATTTTAAAAAGTTACTTTTAAAGGGTATTGCCATGACTTTAGTGAATTCTTAAGTATTGTAGTCTTCCCTAACCTCACATTGTCTCTCTGTTCATGTGTTCATCACTGATACTATCAAAGTGTTACATTCTCAAAGCACTGAAATGGCACTCCATCCGTGGTTTGTCGTGGCAATGAGCACATGTTCTATCTCAAAAACACATAGCTTTTATTGTCTGGTGGTAGTAAGAAAGAGTACTATGTGAGGAATATTGAGAAGTCAGTTAATATTGTGTCTTCACTACTGCATTATTATATAAGCTATTCACAAAGTTGCTTGATGATGCAGCAATCATATTGTTGGACAGCAATCTCTAAGGATGAAACACTATAGAGCAAGATTTTTTGAAAGAAGATACCCAAAGAATTAATATAGAGATAAATATTTCAGAGGTTTATTCAGTCCTCATATTTTAATGCATATTCTCTTGCCATTTAGATTCTTCCTTGAAATTTCTGGTTTCTAAAACTGCATAATCATAAAATACATTGTTGGATATAACTTAAGGAGTTCAGCAAAAGCTATTTTCTGTCCCTCTCATACAGAAATACACACTTTATGTGAGCCTCATGGTGTGAGGCTTCTCACATTCCTGGAGCACCTAGTTTATGAAGAAACTGTCTCATGAAGTTTCCTGTTCACAGGAGAATGACTAATAATTTATTTTTTTTTACTCCAAGGAAAAATGATATAAAATCTTACCACAAAAGTTTTATGGGTCATAAAGACATAAAGATTGCCAGTTGTCACAGATATCCATCTGTATTACTTAATAGTTACTTTAAAAAGTAATTGCAGTTGAAGACACTTGGGAGCTATCAGGCAGCTAAGACTGTTACTGTACACTTTGTCAGTCCTGGTCTTATGGTGTGTGTTTGTGCCACAAAATAGGGAGATCTGATGAGTTCTCAAATTTCCTCCTGAATTGCTGTATTTCTCAGATTGGCAGGACATAATAAAAGAAGTGGGGCCATTGGTGTGGAGACTGAATAGGAGGTTAAATACCAAATTTTTCATTTTTAAACCAACTCCACATCTGTGAGGTTGTTGAGATCTTTCCTTCTATATATATCCTTACATGGAGTTTTAACTGCAGCATCTCAGATACTGTGATGTGATGATTTGATGTGGTGTAATGTGGGGTGATGTGATAATCTCAGGTAAATCCTGGTGCTGATCATTTGCCAGTGTAGACACTAATTTTTAATGATCTGACCCTGGAAGACATTGAACATGTTTACTTTGTTCTAAACCTAATTCTTGGCACATCTCTGATTCTGTTTTCTAAGATATCATCCACCAAACACCTCAGAGAATCAAAGTGAAGTGACTATGATGCAATAGCTTCTCTCTTGGAAATGTCATAACAGCATTTGGCCTGACAGTCACTGGATCCATTCATTACACAGACTTCACCATATTTCCCATAGCATGTGATCAAATACCTGATGTGGGTCATCAATGGCTACTGATTTTTGACCCTGCAGTATTCTGAAGAGACAGAAGGTTTCACGTTGTTTCAGTCAGCAAAGAGAGGTAGATTTAATGCTGAGGGGAAGGTGCCTAGAATAACCATGTCAATACTTTGTAAGGTCTTGGTCACTGCTTTTATGGAGTTCAGTAAGAGTACACAGAGATTCATGCTCACTGATTACGTCTTTTTTTTAAAATGACCAACAAAGCCTTAGGCACTTCCTCAAACACCAGTCTCTAACACAACATTGTAGGTACCTTATAATAACACTGAGAATTCACAAGCAGGTAGAAGTAAGAGAATTTGCATCAGGTGGTGATGTTCTTGTGTTCCCGAAATCATGCAGCATGTTGTGAGTTAATCTTTAAAACACTCCAGTTTGGATTATGATACTCCAGAGCATTGCAAACTGATGACTGAGTATGACAGCTTCAGTAAGAGGCTTGGTATCTGTCAAATTAACAGATTCTTAATGTGCCAGATCTCTCTTACAAGCATAACAACAAAGTAGCACAGCATTAAATAATCATTCAGGTTTTGGTTCTTATCTCATCATTATAGCATAGCTCTTCCTTGACCAGCAAGGACTCATTAGGTTCATTCAATGGAAGCTTTAGGGATCAAATTATCAATATTTTGCTTTTTACATAGGAAATATTAGTACAGTCAGTGTCACTTCAACTCATAGAAGATGGATAGGACCAGGAAGAATGTCAGCATTGAAAGCTGTAGGTGCAAAGAATCAGTTTTATTATAATTGTTGATAATGTCTAATTCCTGGAAACAGCTAAAACTGTTATATCTTTAGTAGCTCTGCTTCTAACATTGCTGTACCTAAAAGCATGAGCTGAGTTCTTTTCAGTGAAGGCAAAATTCAATGAAATTATTTTAAAAAAAAAGAAAAAAACTCAAACCCCAATAACTTAGTTATTTTTTATTGGAAAGATAAATGAAATGCCACAAAACCTGGAAGTATTACATTACTAAATACCTCTAATATATATTTAGTGTTTAAATTGCCCTACAGACATTGTTATTTCATCAGTACTCTACAGCAACTTATTTACAGAATTTCTATTTATCTATTGCTGTAACAGGGAATTCAGTTTTTAAAAATGTCAACTCATGTGACTACCGTGAAGAGAGGAACACTAGCCATAAATTTCTGATAATTTTTGATCAGATGAAAGATTAAAAACAAAAAATAATTTAAAAATTTCTTTAGTAGTATTCAAATACAGTTAATTTTTATAAAGTTAGCTAATTTCTCCAGAGCAACACATTATCTGTTTCATGCTATTTTTCACATAGCCCTTGGAACATGTACCTAGCCTTCACTGACACATAACTTTGCATTATTATAAGTCTATTTGCATGTACTTAGGCAGAAAGTAATCCTTTATATATGTTATTCACTGGAAGACACAAAAGGAGAGAAAAAAACTTTTTTCTTGAAAACTGCAATGATTAAATCCTCACAAATATAATATGCTTCCTCCTTTGTAGCAAGAAGAGAACTGAGCTGAAGGCAGAAGTCCAGCCATCTGGGTCAATATCCTTTGTGGACCCAAAAAGAACTGTATTTTTGTTTATTACCTGCTAATAGTAAACACTGGCATTGTGTTTTGCTAATTTAGTCCCCCACTCAGCAAGGCTCTACCCTTTGTTTTAATGACAAGAACTGTTTTGCTGAAGCTTGTATGATAAATTCTCTGAGGCAGCAAGATTTTCGTTTGTGGGGAAATCGCCTTGTTGCCAAGCAAATGCTACTCCAGGATATGTCACTGGGCTGGGTGGAGTAATAATGGGGTTTACTTCATTGGCCTTCAAAGATGAGTTGTGCATTCAGTCAAAGCACAGAAATGCTTTTATCCACAAGTATAAACAAACTCATATTTAATGATGCAACTGGCCTTATAGACTTCAGTGACAGGGAGAATATAAAAATCTCAAGAACATAGATGTGAGATTTCCTGAATCAGGTACAACAGCTTTAAATATCAGAAGGAGAAAAAGCACAGAAATCCATAAACAATAATAAAATGCAGATAGGTTAAAAGTGGACCTTTACAGTGAGTGGAAATAAATTTTTCCCTTGCACAGGGCAATATAGCTTTATTCTTTGCTGTGGAATATTTCACAATGACAGAGTATACTAAGCAAGTGTATCGTCTAATTGTGCTTTTTGCTCCACAGGCCAAATGTACCTATGGAAATGAATCCTGTTACCAAAAAATACTGTAATATGAAAGACCAGTAGTAAGGGCAGAAACTCAGGACAGTAAGGGTGTAGGGTAACTGTCTATGGGCAACTGTATGCCAAAACAAACTCTGCTAGCCAGACCAATTGAACATAATCAAGCATGAGAAACAACAATAAAAGTTCATTATGAGATAAAGGCAACTCAATAAAATTTATTATGAACATGTGGTATCATTTCAGGTGGCAGTCTTGAACAACACTTTTGTACACTGTGTTTTAATGTTCTTTAATCACATTTGTTTAACATTATTTTTAAAAAATGTTTTTGGACGTTTTATAATTGCATTTCATTTAGCATAACTTTAAAATATTGGATGTTTTACAAGTGCATTTGTTTAACATCACTTTTAACATCTGTTTTTTAATATTTTTATACTTGAATTTGTTTAATATTACATTTAGAAAATATATATTTCTTTGAGATTCCTTTAGCCTACAGTATTATTTTTTTGCTTCTGACATTTGAGTATTCTTTGTCTCACTGTTAATTTTTTTGTGTGTTACTGATTGTATGACTCATACAGTCCCCTTATATAAACACATTTGCTTTGCAAAAATCAGAGAACTGTGAGCAGAGCCTCCTGATCCCTGAGGTTCTTTTCATGATGCTGAAGGAGTGATACCCGCTGGTCAGTGCAGAGCTGGCCTGGCAGAGTCGATGTGGGGTGGCCAGTTGTCAGTGTTTGGTTGGTGGTGTACAATTGTCCTGTTCTGGACAGTGATATTAGCAGGCACACTCTCAATAGGAAATAGTCAGCCAGGTGGAGCTGAGGATTTAGAAATAATAGAAGACTATACATTAATTGTCTGGAAAATTATTTTAATTGGAAAAAGCATAAAATATGTGAAAGAACACTGATCAGATTTCAGCATTTTGAGTTGTATGTCATCTTTGAATTTATGTTAAATGCATACCAAGTTCTTCAGTACAATACCTGTCATTTTGAATGCAAAGATTATGCTGAGATTGTTGCTATTCTATTCACTCTCCATGATCACATAAATTTGATCATGCATCCATTTCATTATGGATGAACAAACAAACAAACAAAAAAAACCCCAAAAAACAACCAGCCGATAAAACAGAACAAGATTTTTTCTTCCCGGTAGAGACCTACAACTTTAACAGCTTTGTGTATATGCAAAATGCATCAATGGCTTCCTCTCAAACAAGGTACAGTATTTTGGTTTTGAGTGACATTTAGTATTCCTGCACTGATTGTCTTTTGGAATTTTATATTACTGTTAGATTGCTTTGTTATTTGACCACACTATGCTGGTAATTTTACTTAACATTTCTGTTTCCCGAAAACCTTCTAAAAGCCTCTTGGGTAGTAAAAATACTATAATAATAAAGTACTGATATTGAGATAAGTTTTGTTGGAGGCAGAAATCACACATCTTAATGCAGGCTAAATGCAGATGTGTATCATTATGATACCCTGCACTGGTTATTATGGCCCATTGGTACTGAAAAATAAAGTAGGAGATCACATTTTTTTAAAAAAGCTGCTTCTGTGGTGAAATTGTATACTAAACAAGTCCCACTGAACCAGAAACTATGTTGAAAATACACAGAAATTCTACAGGTACTGGAAATAATCACAGTTTTCATGAATAGGCAAGACTGTGTACACAAGTGCGTAGGTTCTTCAAACCTGCCCTAGTTTTCAGATTACCCAGCTCCTTGAGGTTTTTTTACAAACTTCTTTCAAGATGGATCATCTAACTCACAAGCAGAAAAGCATTCTACTATTTTTTTCTTCTGCAGTAGTTTAGCCCTCTAGCTTGTCCCAGTGCTAGAGTATTACAATTTCCAGTTATCTCCTTATTTGAACTTACCCATGTAATCACAGCTCTTGACCTTTCATGGAAAACTTTGCTGTGATTTCAGTCACTAGGTTGCAAGAGCCATGTTACAGAATTTTTTATGTCCGCCCTACATCAACACCCCTTCTCTTATTACCTGCAGAATTTCATTTACCCTTGTCTTTAAATTTTGTTCCTAATGCTTGGGCAAGCACTCTCACACTCTTGGATTCTAGGAAGAAGTGAGATAAGTGTGTGTAGATATGCATGGGGTATTGGAAAGACAAGTTCTCCCTCAAGAAGTTCCAGAAGAAAAACATACAGGGATCAAACACTAGCAACTGTTGTACTAGAAAACTTTGGCCAACAAAAGCTGAATTTCTGTTCTCCCTATTTAAAAGCCCTGAGATAATTCCCGACATAAGCTATTTTTTTTTTTTTTTTACTTCTTTGGTAAAGATGTCAGTAAAATCTGCTTGATGAGGCTACAGACCAAGACACGCATTTTATTAAATCTAGGGGAAGAAAGAAAGAAAGAGAGAGATCTTTATCATCACACAAGAATAACAGACATGTTGAGCGGAAGTTTTATAATTGGCCTCAGGGCTGAGGTTCACACAACAGAGAATAATTAAGTTTCATTGTTAAAACATGTAACAGACCCCAAGCTATTAAATTAACTTTAGGAACATTATTTAGCTAGAATTTATAATCAAAAAGACAGATGGCATTTTAGAAGCCCGTTTAGGCACTATTAAGTTTGGTTATATTTTTGAGAAATTGATGGTAAGCCAGCATTTATAACTGGCTTGTTGATGTACTGCTAATTCATTTTTCATTGAGTTAAATATTAACCACAGCTCAATTCTGAGGGTTAATATTTTTTATATTTTTAATATAAATTAAATTTATTGTTTAATAAATATTTTTAATTATTGAATAAGTTTTAACATATTGTGTAAAACAGCAAGACATATTTCACAGAACAAGATTTCAAAAATAGTGAGAATTTGGGGCCATACATCATCATGGACAAGAGAAGGGAGAAGGGATTGACTTTTTGGGTTTTTTTGTTTTCTTATGATGGGACAATAAATAACCTCAGACATTTTTAAGCAATTATAGAACAAAAAATGTTTAAAGTTTTTATCTATTTTTTTTAAACTAGAGGTTTCCTGTCCTCTTACTGCTATGAATCAAGGGTAACCATTATATAAAAAGGTAGCTGTTCTGGAGCTTCTTATCACTTAGCCTAACCATTACTTTTAATAAAAACCAACTATCCCAGGTGTGCCATTTTTAAAATTCCATGTCTTATCTTAGTCTGCAAGTACCTCACTAAATTCAGTCCATTATGAATCAAATTTTTCTTGATCTTTAGGCATCAGAAGCCATAGCTGTTTTGTTCTTTCACTTCCATATATATATATATATTCCTTTTTCTTTATATTTGCCACTATGAATCCCATTTTTTTGCAAGCACCTTTTCAGTTTTTATTAATATGAAAAATATTTAAATCTGCTCAGCTGAAACACTAGAAACTCATGTGAAGCATGTAGTTAATGAAATACTCTTAATAATCTCATAAATGTAGACTTCAATGAAATATGCAATAAAGAAAAAAAGAAGGAATGAAAAATTTAAGGAAGAAATGCAAATCTCTTTAAATAATATTGTCCATTTCTATATTACTGTGAAATTCATTAGTGTCTTAACTTTCAGCAATGGAGTAAAATATAAAAATTGAAGTGCTTGTTCATGTCTCTCTCCTAACTATAGCTTTTGAGAATGAGTTTATAATGTTTTAAATAATTTATGGATCCACACAGATCTAAGTACCTCTGAACGGAGAAAGTAAATCTTCACTGAATAATCTGTAATGCATAAACAATTTCTGCCACATATGAGGAAATCTTTATATTTATAATAATATTGTTAAACAGTTTTAGTGATTGATGAAACTTCCAATTATACTAGTGTAAAGCCATCATGCCAGGAGGCTAGATTTTATTATTATTTATTTATAGTTGAGAGAAGTTTTAGTTTTGAGTCCTAAAATCTTATAATGTCAAGTGAAATAAGCCTAGCCATCTGAGTACTGAGAAATCTGAAGTCTGAAATTTCCAGAGTTTTTGAAAGGATTGATTTTACCATTATTTTCAGTATAAGCACTTCTGTTAGTACTGCAAGTAAAGTATAACAATAATAATCTTTTTCACACAAAAGACCAAATTATAGTTTATTCTCCCTCACTGGTAGTTAGGGAATAGGGCTGCATATCCTTGGAAATTCTGCTTAAACTTAATCATGATCATTGCTCCAGAGGGAAAAAAAAAATCTCACACTACTGCCTCCAAAATATGATCACATCTGTCAATAAGAAATGATATAGCAGGAAATGAGTAGCAATTCTGTGAAAGTATCAGTTCAATCTCTCTTTACAAGATAGATTTTCCTTTTGACTAAACAAGACAAAATTTTTTTTTTCATCAAATATAAAAGATCTGTCTAGAGTGCTCACACAAAAACCAAAGCCAAATTCTACACAAGAGAATACCTTTTGGTTTAACTATACTTATCACATGCATAACTCTATCTTATCAATAAGTAATTGTTTTGAGTTTCCAAATGAATTGTGAACACAGGAGGAATATCTTTTTTTTTTTAACCCTTCAAGAAATGAGCTCACTTTTCTGTTTCTCATATTCAAATTGGCAGTAACTGCACTGAAATCAGCCCAGTAAAATCCTCACATTCAAAAACCATTGCAAGAAACATAAGAAACGTGTCCCATATGGGGAAAGGTAGCAGACAAGATGCATATGTATAAAAAAGGATTTATTGTAAATAAGAAAGGATCTTAAAAATTAGACTAAAAAGGTGTAAATCAGATTATACTAGTGTTGGAATATTAGGGAAACAAAACAAGGTGTTGGGTTAACAAGCAAATGTGCAAATAATCAAATATCTCCATAACAGTTACACAAGTCCAATTGTTTGAGAATTAGCAACTTATTTATTGATAGGTCTTATACTACATGTACAAAAATAAGAAAGACTTTTCCCTCGTTATACAAATTCTTTCTTTTATCTGTCCATTCTTTGTTTTGGCCTAGCTGTAACCAAGTTGGACTCTGTTTTTCATCACAGGAGAGCAGTTGGTGCCACAGATACCAGCTTGGCCTTCTGTTAGTATGTCCAAGACTGAGACAGAGTGTGAATCTGAGACAAAGAGCAATTCAGTCAAAAAGGGAAACTGAAGTAGGCCCACTGAGGCAGAGCACCCTACCACAACATATTACAGTCAGGTAAAAATGTAGGTTGAAGAGCCTGACTGAAAAAGCAGTATATTTTTCCAGTTCTGAAAGCTAACAGAGACATTGCAATAAAAGGCTCAATTCAGAAAGAAAATATAATCCCTGGTTATTGAATTGAAATGCTTTTTGGTTTGGACAAGAAAAAAGTTTGACAGTGAAAGTTTGAAATAGTATCTATGTCAGCCAGGAAGAAAAAAAAATAGTGCTTAGACAGATGAACATGAACTTTTATGCCAAGTTATTAAGCAGCAGTTTATATCCCCTTCCTCACAAAAAAAAAACCAAAAAACAAACGACAAAAAAAAACCCATCATACACAAGCAGTGTATTTCATAAACAGATTTTAAGACTGACTCAGGTTCAAAATAACTCTTGCTAACAGCTCCTCCCAATCACCTCACATCTTTAAAGTACTGATGGGGGAGGGGGAATAAATAAATAAATAAATTTACAAAGCATTTGCAATGTCCTAAGGAACAAGAAATAGGAATAAGGGGGGGAAAGACTATAGAGAAAAACATGTTTTAAAAAGAAGACAAAAAAATTTCAGTGTATAGGAGAAAAAAATATGCACAAGAAACAGGTTTGCAAAATTGAAAGAAGGATCATCTTGCCATTCTAAATAGCTGGCATTCCATTTCATATTAATCTATATCCATAGACTGTGCAATAAGAAGGCCATGATCCTATAAAATCTATGTGGTTTTTTTTTTTTTCCCAGCATCTTTGACATGCCACTTGGATAGCATGCAAGCAAATTTTTAAATATTTATTTAAAATTTCAAGCTCATTCTTTTCTCGATCTTTCTGTGGTGTGCAGGAGATACAATGTCAGGTATGATATAAAGAATCAAAACTATTAGCTCAAACAGAATTTTCAGACACTGCATGGCAATTGCCAAAAATAAAAGTTTTATTCTGTGTGAATTTGTAATGTTATATTTCATTTCAGTAGAAATGTGGGGTTTTAAGTCACCAAATCAAAATGTTTCATTCATTTTTTATAATATATTTTTTATTTAAGAACAAACAAAACCCCCAAAAAATCAACAATAACAAAAAAACCCCAACAAAACAGAAAAGAACCAAAACACTACCACTTAGTTTATACAAAATATAGGTTAATTACAAACTATAACTTCACTTTGAATAAAATATATTTTGACTTTCCAGAAACACTAATCTAGAAAATTACAAATACAACGTCCTCAGTAATAAACAAGCTTTTGGTTTATGGTCACTGATCAATATTATTGAGGGAAAGGCTTGTAGCTTCGTTGTCAAGCATCAGCTAGCAAATGCTAAGCAAATATCAGGCGCACAGTAAAAGTGCATCACAACAATCACCGACTCAGCTTGTCCAGTCTGGTAAATCCATATGCCACACAACATACTTACTAAGCAGACAGGCCAGTTAAAGACCATAAGCACCAGTCCACTACAAGTAATTTTGCAACGTGCTGTGTCTGTGCTGATGTAAGCCTTTCTATTGAACCAGTCTGTATATCAGCTGTGTACACTAACACTAGACACTGGGATTTGGATGGATCTAAAATGCCATGAGCAGATCTTTAGCATTCTCACATTCTTATGGTAAATAATTCATTAATTTGAGATCATGTCTTCACAAGAAATATCAGTTTTCTACAAATGACTCAATAATACCTATTCCTCATAAGCATATTGCTAGTAGTCTTCTATTCATTGTAGGAAATTGACATAGGGTTGTAGGAAATTGACATAGGAAAGTGGGCTCATGCAAAATTCAGGTTCAACAAGGCCAAGTTCAAGGTTCTGCACTGTGTCGAGGAAGTCCCAGGCACAAATACAGGCTGGGAGGAGAAAGGGTTGATCCCTGAGGAGAAGGAGTTGGGCGTGATGGCAGACAAGAAGCTTAACGTGAGCCGTCAATGTGCACTTGCAGCCCAGAAAGCCAACCATGGCCTGGGCTACATCAAAAGAAGCACAGAGAGTCGAGGGAGGTGATTCTTCCCCCTCTACTCTGCTCTAGTGGGACCCCACCTGGAGTTCTGTGTCCAGTTCTGGAGTCCTCAGAATAAGGACATAGAACTCCTTGAGGGTATTCAGATGAGAGACACAAAAATTGTCAGAGGGCTGGAGCACCTCCCCTGTGCATAAAAGCTGAGGAAGTTGGTGGTGTTCAGCATGGAAAAGAGGACACTGAATATTTTCCCTCTGAGAGGATACAGCATGCTAGTCTTTCAAACACATTTTTAATTTCAGATCTCTTTTGCTTAGAGTTTTGGGTTTTTTTATCTTTCTTGTGAAATATACAAAGAGCATATTTTTAAAAATATTTAAGGACCTTTTTAAAATTGTGGTCATATTTTAAAGTAAGTTTAAAAAGTTACTTCTCCAGTTACTGATTGTTAGAAAATAGATACAAAAACAAAGCAAACTTGTTTCCCATGCAAGCCTAAGGAGGAAGGCCTATGAATGCCTTGAGCGCCTCATGAAATCCAGTTTTCAAAAAGTGAAATATTCCCTCTGAAAATCTATTTATTTTAATAATCCGCAAGATTAGATACCCATTATCTCTGCTCAGTACAAATGTCCACTTTTCAAATTTTATAATGAGTTAATAATCTCAGCACATCTGCAAAGGTCTAGAGATGATTTCTTTTTATTGCCTACAATTACAAGTCTTCATAATACCCTCATAACCAAAAATGTTTCCTTCCATCAGTACTCGACCTCACAGAGGTCTGCTGAAGAAAATCAAAGAAATGTCATAAATTATTCATATTGCCCATCCTTTTTCTCTGTCCTGTTGGAGTTGCTTTAAATCATTGCACACAGGCAGCTCAGTGGTCTCAGTAAGCTGTGCCTCTGTAAAAGACAGAAAAATGGAGTTTAAAAGTTATTTGATAAAAAGGGGTAAAACACCCCTTCCTCAATAACAAACGTCATAAAAGCAGCATGGCTAATGGAATTCTAATGTAGATGGAAGTTTTCAGTCAAATTGAGACAAAGGTGTGATTGACAAGAACAATTGTACCTTTTAGTGTTATTCTTGGAGCTGAGGGATATGAGGGAAACAGTTATCTCACCAGTCCTTCTTCCTATTGTCTGCCTCTTTTCATCATTCTGCAGTAAAGGCTGTATTTATCTAGATGGTTCATTTATATTTACTACCATTTCAGTACTTTGCACATGTTTTGACAGCTATGGATTGTTCTAGAAACTAATTCTGCTGCAAGGGTGCTGAAGTTGAAGGATGAAGTATGAAATGAGCTACTCACTTTTTCAGCTGCCATTCAAAGTCAGCATGAGCAGAAGTGGAATATGTCAGTTGTGGTGAATTAAGCGTAGTTCTCAGAGATAACGTGTACATATCACCCCCCAAAAATAATTCTACACAAATAGTTAAACAAATATTAAAAAAAAATATTAAAAAATAATATTAAAACTCAGTATTAAGCAAGAGCTAAGGTGACAAAGAAGATGACTCATAAAGAATCAAATTTCAATGTATCTTTGTACAAGTACTAAAAAAATTTACTTGGAAAGAAGCATTTCTAGTTGCTTTAAGGAAAGAATTATGATATTCAAGATGCAAATTAGAAACCAACTTATTTTAAATGTTCTTCTCTAGTCAAATATTTGATAAGGCAGGCAAGTCCAAGAAAACATATGTTTCTTCTCAGCAGTATGAGTCTAAGAGTCTTCGTGTGGAGGACAAAGGCAGCACACCAAGATGGCTGCCTGGTAGAATCCCATTCTCAGAAGTTTTTTGGGCCAGGGCACTTGCCTTCTTACTGTATTTTCATCACTCCCACACTAAACGTAAACACTATCTCCAGAGATCTAGACAGCAGGGTTTGCCAGACCTGTTTTCTTTGGATGCACCATGCAGAAAGAGGGGATGTATAGGAAGTATTGAGGATATAACTGGTATGTCAGAGCTTGACTTATTTTACTGTATAGAGTAAGTTGTACTTTAGATCCTTGCTTTACTGGGTCTAGTATGATCTGTGGAGTACTGGAGATCTTCCATCTCAATTGGAGACTACTAGTAGAAAATATGTTCAGGGACGTTACTTAGTTGGATTTTATAGTGCACTGCTTAAGAAATATTTCTACTAGAAGCTCAGTGATTGTGTCAAACTTAAAAAAAAAAAAAAAAACAAAAAACAAAAAGCAGTCACAAACAGCAGTCACAAAAACTTTACACTTAACATCATTGCACATAACCTGATATGCTAATACTAATTTTTGTTATAGGGAGGAAGATGGACTAACTTCACTGATTTAAAGCAAATTTACATTGCTGTGAGAACATCCATGTCTATTTCAAGAATACTGAAAGTACATTGAAGGTAATGAGAAAACTAAGTTCAAGGTGTTTAAATGCTTTATTTAACAATATTGAAGTTGAAAAGATTTCACTCTTAGAGTTAGTAGGAACAAAGGTATGTGAGTTTTCTTCACCCTGAGATGTGGTGAATATCCCTATGAAGACATACTTTTACCTTATTGTGAATGCTTAACACTGTAACAAGACATCTTGTCTTAAAATATGGTAATCTAAAATTAAGCTCATACTGCTTCTTTGCATCTGTTAGGAAAGTTGATTTTACCTAGGATTTTGCTATTAAGCCCAATTTAATATCAGTCATGTCTGTGATATATTTTTAAGCCTCTATTTTAAGCTTTTCCAAAGTACCCTTTGCCTGTTCAAAAGATGTAAGTGAATCTCTAATTCTAAGCAGGTAAATAAGTGCAAGCCTTTCCTGTACTTGCTGGTTCTCTCAAGGCAGACCACCTGGCAGCAGCTCTCCACTTTGCTCTGTTCCTTGCTCACAGATATTTGCTGCTGCCAATCACAGCTTTGGTAGAGCTCAGGGGCTCTACCAGAGATCATTTTGTGCAGTACAATTGAAATCATAGTGATATGGAATGTGTAAGAAAAGAATTCCAGTATCAGTACCCTAGAGACATTTTATCTGGTTAGCAATGCGCTAAGTGTGTGTTATCAACAAAATAATACAAACCATTCATATATTTGTTCATCAGCAGTTCACTAATGCATTGAAACCTGCTAATGAAATAACAATCTCTTAATTATAAATTGACAGCAGTTGAGTTACTGCATGTGTAATTTTAAGATGGTTTCCTATCTTAGAAACTATGAACTTCATGTCTCATTGTGTAAACCAAAATGCATTTTTTTCAGTTTTTTTGAGAAATGAGAAATTTTAATTATTACAAGAGCAACACCCTCATAAGCCTTATTAGCCTTGGGCTTTGTTATGTTCTCAGTTTAAGTATTATAGAGAACAAGAGAAATTAGAAGTATAATTTGTTTCTGTTATCAATGGGAGGGTCAAAAAAGAAGGTAATTCAGGGCAGCTAGTACAGACATGTAAAATATAAGTGCAGATATTTTCAGCTAAAAATATTGACCCATACAAGTAAGTGTGTACAATTTTTCTTCTTTTTGAAATTAATTGTATGAGTAGAAAAGAGAAAGATGAATAGTACATTAATACACGAGTAACATGATTTTAAAATTCATCTTAGCAGTATTGAATTATAGTACTATATACTTACATTACACTTCAGGTTTTATGTCCAGATTAATTTTATTATCTTGTGCCTAGTATGTGCATATGTTCCTTAACTGTATGATTTTCTACAAGACCTTGAGGTCATACCAAAATGTGCATGGATTTCTAATAACAAGCTTTTCTTTTTCCTTTTCTCACCAATCTCCTCTTCAGAGTTTCAAGAGTAGCACATCTCCCAAAAAGAGAATTAAGAAGAATCAGTATTAATAATGAAACGTAGAAGTTCACAGTGGTTCATAGGGCCAAAAGAGATGGACAGAAAGAAGATTTTTTCACAACAAGGGCATGGACTGTGCAGGAGAGAGGGAAGCAGATAAGGCTTCATGGGGATATTAAACTTGCTGAGGTGTTGAGAAGATGTCATCTGAAATCCCCAGATTTCTCAGGAGATGTGAAAGCAGTCAGACAGGGATATAGCTAAGTGTTTCTTTTCTCCATCTGTTCCTATCTTTTTTTTTTTTTTTTTTTTTTTTTTTTGGTTTCCAAGAAAAAACATTGAATGATGTTGTCAAAGCTCTATTCTACAAAATGTGTGCAACCATTTGCCATGGCTATCAGACATCTATGACTAGAGATGTGAAGCCAGAGCATCCACAAAGTGGGACGGGACAGTCCAATTTACATTTTTATGTTAACAAGCTGAGAATAAGTCCTTGGTTCTTAAAACAGAAAGGTCTCATTTCAGCTAAGCAGCAGCATTCAAAACCTGAGCTCCAAAGTTCTGCCAAGGTAAGCCCAGTCAGGCCCAGGGAAAGTCAAACGCCCCTGTATTTGACATGCTGGAGAGAAAGGCAACTGTGTATATCGGATGTGACACAACTTCTGGTTGTGTAAAATAGAGACTGGTTTCTCCAGCTGATATTGCTCTTATTACCTGCACTACTGTCAAATATCGGAGTCATGAAGCACTAACAGTTTTTTTCTCTTGCTTGCAGTACAAAAAATGATTTGGCATGTCATATCTATATTCAAATGTATTCATCACACTTGAATACAGATATAATGCAAATGTTCTTCCTGACAACAAGATTTAGTTATGGAAACCTAATTTTTTTTTTTTAATTTTTTTTTTTAATGCACTGGAGAAGAATATTAAGTCATTCAATTCCTACAATTTTTTCAAAGACACTTAAGTAAACTATTTCTGAATTATTAAAATACACTATACTAGTATGATTTGTATGTCCATTTTCTTTAATTACTATACAGGGAAAAAAGCCTGTTCAAACTATTCTTTGTTGTCACATATTTTTAAAGAAAATAGAGGGTTTTCTTCAAATCAGAGAAAAAATAACCTCTTTTTCATCATATTTAGCAGTGAGTAAACTGTACTGAATTTCAAAAAATGTATTTCATCACCAAAACAAAGGAAATTGATGCACCTTACTCATAGAGTGGCAGATAGATTACATTTTGCCAAGACAGAGGCAGTCAGTACTCTTCAAAAAAGCTAAACATGGTAGAGGAGAAATTTTATCAGCCCAGACAAGGGGAATTACACTACCCAGTCTTGGACTGACTGCTTTATGTGCACTGGTAACACTTGTACTCCAAAATTACAAGACTGGCTGCATTTCTACTACCCTCTCTGGATCAGTTTATCCTAGCCTGCCATAGACCAGGATGCTTTTCACCTTCCAGGATCTGGTTCATGCAGCTCCACTCTCAGTCAGGGTCACAAATTCACAGCAGCATCCAAAACCTTCCCAGGAAGTTCCCATCAGACCTTTTGCCTGCAGTTCTGACCTTGTATTCTATGAGTGAAAGTGAATGTCATTACTTCAAACAATATTAAAACAAAGTTGAGGGTTAATTGATTGGTTGGTTTTGTTTATTTGCTTGCTTTTTGGTTGTTTTTGGGGTTTTTTTTTTCTTGGTTGGTTTTGTATTTTACAAGAGCAAACTTTGATTTTTAAGAGGGACTTCCCTTTTGATTAGCAATTTGTACAAGATTCTAAGGTTGGGAAACCACAAAGGCAGCTCTGCCATGTGCAGTCAGGGAATCTGCACCTCCTAAACACAGGGAAAAGAAGCCTGGATAACTTTGCAAGAGAAGGTAGAAATTGAATTTCTGCATCCACACCTCCGAGGGTCTCAAATAAAATCAATATGACTTAATCCCGTACATGAACTAATGACTGTAGAGGGCCACAGAGGGAAGTTGCATGGCTCCAGAAAACAAATACAAGGTGTTAGGAGAATGTAGTTAGATTTGTTGATGCAATGTGCTTACATGAAAAACTGAACAATCAAAAAAGTAGCAACGAAGTTAAGTGAGCATTTTAAAAATTAATGAATGAAATATTATTGTACAAGATCAGCCTGGAGACTTATGACTTGATCTAAATTTAAAAAAAAACAACAAAAACAAACAAACAAAAAACCCGACCCCTTCCGCCCCCCCCCCAAAAAAAACCCCAAACCTCAAAACAACAAACAAACAAGCAATTATTAGTATATGGTTCTCCATGATTCTCTCCTATCTGATGATATGTGCAAATAGGCTGTTGTTGCTAAGGGATGTTGCTAAGCAAGTCAAGGCATACAAGAGGTTAGCCATGTCTTCACTGACAATTTCTAACATCAATTATTTTTGTGAACTCCAGATTTTATTTTTGTCTGAATGTTCTGCATATTTTTTTGAGATAAAGAAGATTTATCACTATAGTACAACCCAAACATAGAAAGAATGAAAATTTCTGGAATTATCTCTTTCTCATTAGAACGTAATTTCTTTTTCTCAGCATTGCTATGCATTCATCAGAGGGTAAAAAACCATTACCTGACCTAGTTTTGTTCCATTCTAAACAAATTATATGAGAATTTTGGGTATTCCTGCTAAAGAAATATTTTTATGTTGACTTAAATTATTACCTCAATCAATATTTTTCTCTGTTTAAAGGATGACAGTTAATTGTAATTGGAAAAAAAAAGTAAGAGGAAAAAAAATTATTGCCTTTTAACAAAGCAGAAAATCACAAGATACTAAAATGTATGTAAAATAATCCCATACATAACAAAAGACTTTCCTAAATTACTTCTATTCTAAAACTGTTACTCATTGTATTTCAGTTTCAAAAAGGAAGCTTTTTTGATATCATCTTTCTTAACAATATCTCAGCTAACATATTATACATAAATATCAATGTGTAACTTAAATAAGTTAGTACTGTTTCTATAGTCATTAATATATGTATTTGTTCTTCTGGATGTTGTTGAATGGTGACTGGAGTGGTTTATGTTGCCTATTCTCATTTCTTGAATGAATGTCAAAAGGATGTAGTAGTCCAAATACTTTAAAAGGGGGGGAAAAATAATCTCAGTTTCTTCCTGTTTTTTATTGGATGCTGCTTTTTTTGGGGGGGGGTAGAGGGGAAGGAGATGGATTTCATGGTCCATAACTATTAATATTTCATATTTTGTTTGTGAGGAAATACTAGCCACTGTGCATGTACGTCCTTCAAATTGCAAAAGTAACCGGCTTATAGTTTGAACAAATTACAAAGGTTTATTTCAGGGAAGATAACACCACCTTGACAGGAGTTTTCAGAAGGAGTGGGAGAGAAACAGAAACACTGGGAAAAGGGGTTTTTAAAAAAGTTAATCCCCCAGGGAAAGGGCTATTAAGAAAAGAAAGAGCATGATTAAGGTTCTTTTCACCCTCCTCACTGCTATGATCGCTGTCTCCTTGGAGCCACCGGTGCGGGTGCTCTCTGCTGCTCTGCTCCTTTTCGCCTCTGTCTGATGCTCTCGCCTTCCGTTCGCTTCTCGTTTTTGCTCTTTTCCTCTGAGTTTTTATAGTGAAAAGTTCCTTCTTTTCATCAGTTATTGCCAGAGGTTGCAAATTGGTAAATGCAGGTCTTCCTTTTGTATTCAGGTGTCCTGGAATTCTTGTATTTGCTACCAATTTGCATTAGCTGTCTGGAGGCTTATTAGCACGTTATCTTTTTAGTCCTGACAAAGGAGGGGGTTCTGTTGATAAGATTTTGCTGATGGAAATAAATTTGATACATTTTAAACAGTGTAAACAGAAACGAAGGAGCCAGAGGCAATTTTAAAATTTTCGGTGTATCCAAATTACAAGGGGGGGGGGGGGAAGAGGTGTTGAGGTATTGTTAGGGTTTTTGCATTTTTTTCATTTTTTGTTGGTTTTTTTTTTTTTTTGATTGCTACAAGTCATTTGAAGCCTGATATGAAGTGACTAAGTTTAGCATCATTGCTTTACCATCAAAGCGGTTTTGATCTGTCCCCTGAACAACCATTTCACTACACCATTGTGAGCATTACTGTTGTGCGAGAGGAAGACAAATTAAATACCTGCAGATCACAAGTAAAACTTGTGTTTTACTGTCTTTTAGTTTTTAACAAAGCTCTCTGAATAAAAAGCCCCTGTGCTCTGTTTCTGTAAATAACAGTACAACTTTCTTTTTCAAGCAACTGTTCTTGGTAATTTCTCTTCTGGTCCAAAGCAGAAATACTAGTTTGGATCAGCTTGCCCTGATGACACATTCAAATAAATCAATGAGAGTTCTTAACCATCAAGTATAGCAAAATAATAGCAATAAGACAGTTTTTTTTTTTTTTTTCTTGTGGTTTAAAGAAATATGTCTAGAAAAAATTTTGTTTGTATGGAATGTAATAAGGCAAAATGACTTGAAATAGGTGATAAGCTTGCCAAGTGGTTCAGGTAAACAGTTAGGTGCTTGCAGCTCACAGAGTTCAATATACTTAATCCTTGAAGAGAGAAAGTGAGAAAATTCCTGTCTCTCATGTTCTTGTGGCAGGTTTCTTTTAGCTGAATTTCAGAAACACTGTAAATAATTTATTTTCTATAGCCTTTTTTAACTCTCCATCTTCATTCATGGACTCAGGTATGATACTGAGACTTGTGTTTGAACTGAACATTCTAACTTCTGTTATAGTATCTATTACATGGATAGTCATATCAGTATTAATTTTCCTACCAATGAATAAGACCAATTGATTTTGATCAGGTGGAACACATCATAGGAACCCTTAACTGGACTACATGAGCACTGTACCACTGGCACTGGTATGGGATGTCTGTTACAAGAGTTGAACTGCAGCATACCCATCCCCAGAGACTATTTGGTACTAGTTTCATCCAAAGGACAAGTTATAATTATGACTACCTATGATCATAAGTTGATCATAGTGATGATCTACAAGTCCTTAACACTTTCCTTGCTTTTAGAGAGCTTTATATATCTTGAGTTAATTTTAACTTTCATATGGAATGAATTGTGTGTCTTCAAAGATGACCGAATTAAATCTGAAGTATTCACAAATAGACTTTCTAACGTTTCCCATTTTCTTTTTTGGTTTTGACCCCCTAAGTTTGTAATGCACTACATCCAGGAACACAACACCTCGAGTCCTGTGTCCAGTTCTGGGCCCCTCAGTTCAGGAAGGAGATTGAGGTCCTGGAGCAGGTCCAAAGGAGGGCAACCAGGCTGGTGAAGGGACTCCAGCACAAGTCCTGTGAGGAGAGGCTGAGGGAGCTGGGGGTGTTCAGCCTGGAGAAGAGGAGGCTCAGGGGAGACCTCATCACTCTCTACAACTCCCTGAAAGGAGGCTGGAGCCAGGGGGGTTGGGCTCTTCTCCCAGGCAGCCATCAGTAAGACAAGAGGGCATGGACTTGAGCTCTGCCAGGGGAGGTTTAGGTTGGATATTAGAAAGAATTTCTTTACGGAGAGGGTGATCAGACATTGGAATGGGCTGCCCAGGGAAGTAGTGGATTCTCCATCCCTGGAGATATTTAAAAAGAGACTGGATCTGGCACTCAGTGCCGTGTGGTCTGGTAACCGCAGTGGTAGTGGACCAAGGATTGGACTTGATCTCAGAGGTCCCTTCCAACCCAGCCGGTTCTATGATTCTATATATACAACACACAGACCTTCCAAAAGGTGTGACAAACATTCTAACTGACAGCCTCATTTATAGAAATAATAGACATTAGAGGCAACCATATTTAATACCCCAAATACAGTGAAAGGACAGTGTTTCAGAATCTAAATCTTCATCTATCTTATGTATTATCCAATTAATGCAGTCTTCTGTGGAGGTTTTACTTTTGCTATTAAAAAAAACCTAAATAAGCAAACAAAAATCCCTAAAAAACATAAAAAACCACAACAGGATCTGCATTCATCAGCCGGGCTTTCCCCTGTTTTCCTTTTCATGACTCTCATGCTTTTACTGTCTTGTTTTCATGGAAACAATATGGTTTTTATCCCTCAGTTCCTGAAGTAGGACATGCTGCTTTCCTACATTTAAGAGACTATAGGATAACACATTAATAAAGATCCATGCATTAATTTATTTGTTTTTAATGTGAAATAGTAATGATGTTACTAATGGAGGAGAGATGGGGAAGGACTGCAATTGTAGACATCACTCCTCCGTGAAGAGCAGAATGCTGCAGTTAGTTGCAGAAGCTGACACTGGGAGAAAATTGAAAATGCCTAAGTGACAATTCTGACATTTCTGTAAAGAAAGGGAACTGTGTGTGCTTATCGCAGACCGAAAAACATAGCACAAGAGGCAATAGGAGAAAATAGAAAACTCTACACATACATATTCACCCCTCACCCACCATAAAAAATCAAGGGAGTGCAATATGGAAAAGGGAAAAACTTTCCTTTGCTTTTTCAAAAAAGAACAATTAAAATACAAAACACCCAAACTGCTGTTTAAGAAGTTGTATGAGATAATTAAATCCAGGCAACATGACTGTTCAAAATCTCCCTTGAGGGGTTTATATGCTAGTCTGCATTTTGAATGAAATAATAGTAATCCCACCTTCATCATACTGTTCTCTCATTCAAACTATATATCTAGTAAAACCGTACCACTAGTAGATGTTTTTTAGCTTTGCTAAAATGGCATCACTTCTAATATTCTGGGACACTTATTTTCCTGGCATTTTAGAAATTTACTGTTGGGACATTGTAGGTTTTATAATCACGTTTATACATGACAAGTATTTTTTTCATTTATACAACTAATTTCAAATGCTTTTCAGAATTAGGTTTTGTAGGGTTTTGGCATGAAATATGAGATCAATTTGTTGTAGCACAGCAGTTTCCATATTTGATATACCAATATATTTTTCCAAAGATATTGGCCATTCTTAAAGTTATTTCCACTGAGCTGTGGGAAACATACTGGTACACTTGGAATGTTGCTGAAATAGCTATTTCTTTTCTTCACCTAATTTTAACCTTTTTGTAATGTCAGTGTTCTTCCTCGAATTCCAAGAAGAGAGGAAAAAACTTTTGGATGAGGTTATTGGGTGTTCCATCAAAACCAGCACCTTATAACCATTTTTTTCCTGTCAGTTCAATCAGAAATCTGAGAACAGAACATGTTCACAGCACAATCTCCATCATAATAGCATAATCCCAAGATAAGTGAGTTTGCTGTAAGGCAAACATCTGGGAACTTCTGGGACTGATGCAGAAATTTCTGTCTGCACTGTGTGTTGGTTTTATGCAGTAATTTTGTAGAAGGGAGAGAGCCATGTAGAAGGGTGGCTTCTGTGAGAAGAGACCATAAGCTGCTTCCATGTTGGGTAAAGCTGGTTCCAGTCAGTGATATTGGTAACATCTCAGTGATAACATATCTAAAAAAGGGGAGGGGGAGGGGAAAGCTATACACAGCAGCTGGGAGGGAAGAGTGATAATATGTGAGAGAAACACCCCTGCAGATACTGAGGTCAGTGAAGGAGGATGGGAAAGTGGTGCCCCAGGAACTGGAGCAGAGCTGGAGGAGTCCCTTCCTGGCACCACATGGAAAGAACTCACACCGAAGTAGTTCTTGAAGAGTTGCAGGTCGAGGGCAGGATATATGCTGGAGAAGTTTATGAATTTTGAATGCAAAGTACAAAGCACCATAGGCCACACTAGAAGACAAAGCAAAGAAGATTAATAAAGAGGTTATATTTTTTTATTATTATTATTATCCTAAAGGCAGCAAAGCATGCCTCAAATACAATACAGCTAAGATGTTTTACTTTTGACAGTGTTTAAGGCAGTAATCCAAATTCTGAAGATATTTTTATATATATACAGTCATTTGAAACAGTGAATTAACCTGCCTCCTCCACACAAAGGAATAGAATAGCTGCCTAATCATTCCAGAACTGGAGATCTCACATATTCAGGAGCTTCACCACCATCATTCGAAAATGATCAGGTAGCTCACCTGATCTACTGAAAAGATTGATAAGTACAGTAAAAATGTCCTTTGTTAGTATGCTAACAAAAACTGACAGTGTGGTCTCTAAGATTCTAAGATCCAGTGACCAGCTGGAAAGGGCTTGCCTGGTGCAGCAGCTTGAAAAGTCTCTGTTCCTTCTCTGTGTGGCTGGTGGACACTTCACTTGTGAAATTAGTGAGAACCGTCATGAAAGTTCACCACTAACCTCAATTGACATATGTGTAACAAAGGAAACAGAGAAAAAAATGAGTTGGCTTTCTTTTATAGCTTTTTTAATAGAAAAAGAAGAATAAGGTTATCTTTCACTAACCTTCTAGGAATTATGTGTTAGTGCTTTTTAGGTCTCTTAAAGAAGAATTTTTAAAAAATAGAAATTTAATTTACAGGTTACATCACCTTCCAGGATTATATAGATATTCCAGTTTGAAGTTTGATTAATAAAGTTAATTTTAAATTTACAACTGCATAAAAGTAGTTCATCCTGCACATGACACATACTATACGAAAAACTATGATTATGGACAACATCTACATCAAATTACAGTTTCACTGGCAAACAAGACAGCCACTTTTAATCACTGGTGTTTGAATCTACTGTTTAGCATTCTAATCCTTGGATTCCTGCTTGGATTTCTTCTATGAATGGAATATAATGCCAAATATTTTTCATTAAATATTACTACTCACATATTTCATAAGGAAATATTAAAAAATGCCTGAATATTTACATGGGATATAGATTTTTCAAAAAGCTTGACCTCATAATGAAGTTATGATACTTGTTTTCAGTACCTATGCTACTTATCTTGGTATACCATTAACCCAACCTTTTTACAACCTTGTTGGATTTCACTCCTAAAAGTTAAGTGAAAGTATCCCTGTAGAAAGTACCTATATGCTTAATGAATTAAGACTACTTATAATTCAAATCACATTCTTATTCAGTTCTTTTCCCAAGGAACAACTAGAAGTAAATTCCTGCCATGGCAACCAGTACTAATCTTAAAGAACAAGTCACTCTGTCTCTCTCAAAGTGATTAAATTTCAGAGTTCCTTTCATTTTAAGATTGTATCATTAAGAATTAGTATACACTGCAACATAGGTGGAAATGCAACAATTTACAATCCCCTTACAATGCAACGACTGTTTCCTAAATAGCAGTGCAGTATCGTATTTGTCCAGTTTCCAAAAATATAACATAATGTGTTACATACTTAATATTTTCTACAGTTCTTCTCATTTTATACCATACATACAGCCTACAGAAAAGCGTGATGGTGGTATTGTAATGTATGAGTGTACTCAAGTATTTAATATATATCTGTAGCAAAATAATTGGTAAAATATGTATGCATGTCACAAAATATAACTTGTCCAGTTACAATGTTTTTAATTAAAAATTCTGTGCATCTTATGCTTTTATTTTGAAATGTCCAGTATATACTGCGTGTTACTAATTTGTTAAACCAAAGATTGAATTGTCTAATTTCTTTCTTTCTAGTGTAGCAATTCAGACAATAAGATTGGGGGCAGGGAGGATGAGGAAAGTATTTCGGTATGTTTTTCTGTGTACTTTTAACCTGACATGTCATGTTAAAAAGATGTGGGAAGATGTGTGTGAGAT
The DNA here is from genome assembly GCA_023637945.1 of Phaethornis superciliosus. Lineage (NCBI taxonomy): Eukaryota > Metazoa > Chordata > Aves > Apodiformes > Trochilidae > Phaethornis > Phaethornis superciliosus. The sequence goes on from JAJQWJ010000001.1 coordinate 102,446,213, forward strand.
TAAAATTGTCTTATTGGTATATATTGCTATATACCATGGCATAAACAGATAAGAACACATGGAACAGAACAGAAAAACATGAGAAAATACTCTTTTTCTGCTAAAATCTTTAATAATTAGTTTCATTTATGCAATGTCAATTATAATCAGACATTTAAAAAAACACTTAAATTCCAGTTTAATTTAGGGTGCATGTAGGCTCTCATAAAAAATGTGTTCCTTAAAAGGAGATGTAGGGAAGGAAAAATACAGAAATCAAACCCGATTACAAAGAGAATAATATATCAAACAGTACCTATATATAACATTAATATTTATTATCATATATCAAATGATAAGTCTTATTATCAATTTCACGTGGGCAGATATTCTCTATACATGAAGGTATATACCATGATTCACAGATTACATAATTAGGCCTCTTTTTATGTATAATAGGCAAACCAGCACTAGAATATTTAAAGACACAAATAAAGTCATGGGTCTGCTCTATTAAAGCAATTTTAGTTGTAATGATTTCAACATTTATTAAGTTTATGAAGTGCTTTAATGTATGAACCAAACCACATCACAGTCAGTAGAATTGTTGAGATATTCAAAGGAACAGACATTTGGAAGTGCTTAGCTGAAGTTACAGGTTGAAAGAAAAGCTTATAAATTTATACTTTTACAGGTAATAATTCCTTACATGAAATTGCTCAGGTTCAAATGGTAAGAATCCTGTATTTTCAGTAGGAAAAAAGGATCTGCATTTTCAGAAATTACCATTGCCACTGAGAATTATTATATTCAATTTTTTGAGAAAATCTTCCAAAAAAAGTGAGTTAGAAAAACAGTGTGTTTATGTATATGCACACATAGGTATATAAAGGGTAAAATTAGGTTCTTCCTCCTCCCGTGACTTCAGTGCTCCTTGTGCTTGTTGCTTCTCTCTCCATCTGGTTTTTTTTGCCCTTCTTTACAAAAACTTTCTCCAAGGCGCCGCCGTGGTGCCTGCAGGGCTCGGTTGGATCCGGCTGGAACCGGATGTGTCCGGAATGGGGCAGCCCCGGCCGCTCCCCACAGGGACTCTCCTTTGACAGACATAGATGCAGAGGTGCCTGCTCTTCATAAATTGGTCTTCATATAGATATAAGCAGGAAAGTAAAAGAGAAGAAGCAGAAGAAATTAGCATAGAATGCAAAAAACAAAGTGATTTCTTATCCTATGGAAATACATACAGAATAATTTCCAATGTGGAAACATCATTGTGAGATCGACAGAAGCGTAGTCATTGAGCTTATTCCATGTCATAGTCTGACAGGTTTTAGTGAGGTTTTATATTTTACCTTCTGGTAAAAGATATATTTTGGTAAATACATCTGATAAAATATATTCTAGTATATTTTACCTTCTGGCTATATTTTACCATCTGGTAAGGTTTTATATATTTATTGTCCGATTCTGTACCCTACATATTTGTAAACAGAAAAGTTTGGGTGCCTTGGCAGAACAGGTTCCAGTTCATTGTCAAGCACATGCCTTTAATAAAGGTTTATTTCATATATGAACAAGGTGTGAAATTAAGGGTTCTGTTGGAAGAGATCTCTCCAGGTGATTACCTCCATAAATTCAATTTTTAACAGAACATATTTCATTCCACTCAAAGTCAGAACAAAGCTAAAATGTCCTACCAAAATGCCTCACTGGTATTTTGCACTTCATGAACTGTCAGTGTGATATAATGTAAAATCAGAAACACATATATAACTATAACACAATGCACTGGGATGGAAAACCTGCAGAGAAAGCACTGGAAAAAATCAGAGAGAATGATAGGAAATATAAAATTGGATGAAGTATGTTTGTTACTGGTGGTGTGTGCTGTTGACCCAGGCCTATTTCTACTCCAACTAGTTTTCGCTCCCTTTCTCTAAAGTGAAAAGGAAGTTCACTATTGATAATAACTCCCATCCCACACAGCTCATTACTGTATGCCAGGGGCTGGCATTAGAGAGAGTATCCAAGGTCTCCTGGAATCCAGAGCCCTGCTTTGCTCTGCCAGCACAGGGCTGGAAAGCTGCTCCCTCTCTCCCTATGGTGACTCCTCAGGGCTCAGCACCTGGTAAGAGCAGACCTGGCTGCCGGCTGCTGGAGCACGAGTGCTCTCCCAGGGGGGCTGCTGGGGTCTGCAAGGCTTACAGATTGGCAAAGTATCCCCATTCATTTTCTAGGAGATGGCTGTGCCAAGCCCCAAGGTCACCGTAACGCTCTCCCTGTAATCTAAGAGCTATAACTAACTCCTCCACAGTTCTGCTCTGCTGCACCCAGCAGATATCTGATGAAGTAAAAAATTTGTCCCCTCTTTTAGGCAGCATAATCTTAATGCCAGTAAGTAGAAATATACCCTGAAATATGGCAACATTTCCATTCTTAAGTCAGAGTTAAACATAATCCCTTACAGTACCCTGAAACAGAAGTTCATATAGCCTTCTTGCTAAAAAAAAAATAAAAACAAATTTAAAAAAAAATGTTTTTTCCCCTCTCCCGGCTGCACAGCCTTGTGTGTCCTTTTATAACTTGGCAGGCAGATAGAAATAATAATAATCCTTTCTGATGGTAACCTATACTATTCTAGACTATAACACAAAATATGTTAACTTTTTTCCTCAGCCATTGTTTTCTCCTAACTGTGCTTTTCCTGAACAGGAGAAGAATATAAAATCATATTGAAAGAGTTAACAAGATAAGAAAATGTGGATGATACTTGGTCATGTTGTGGTCAATTTGCTGACCTAAACCCAGATTAACTCCACAATCATGTTCTGTGTTAAGGCAACACCAATCTCTGGAATTCTGGCTGAGCACAGACTGTCAATGAAGAACAGGAATGGGAAGGGAGGTATTGGGGCAAGAAACATTCAGAGTCTTTAAGAGCAAAGAAATAAGGAAACAGGTTACCCTCAGACTAGGAGAAAACAAAACAAAAATATAACAGAAAAAAACCCAATTAAACAAAAAACAACCAAACAAAATCACAATCAAAGACAAACAAACAAACCAATCAAACAAAATCAAATGTTCATTTACAGGATGAGTTTTATTCCTGAGAAAAAGCATCAGTGTACTACTAAATAACAGAAAACCACTCTTTCCTGAAGGATTTTCAAACTAATTTACAGAATTGTGGAAATAGAGAGTTTAGTATGGGAAGATTCCTAGCTAAATTTCCCGACCAAAAGTTCAAAGACAGTTTTCAGATAAGCTTTACAAAAAAAAAAACTAAGCTTGCTTTGAGGCTGAAACTAATCTCTCTAGCTTATATGCAAATTTAGAAAGCAGTTTTTATAGATGCACAAGTTATGAAAGTTATTTGAAAACCGTATTTGTATTTTAGAAAAGTCAAACTGAAAAGAAATCTCAAAATCTCAAATTTGTGCATTTGATTTTGGATTTGATGGATAGACTAGACTGTTTGCTGGTGAGGAATTGGTTGGATGGTTGCATCCAGAGGGTCAATGGTTCAATGTCCCGACAGATATTAGTAGCAAGTGGTGTCCCTCAGGGTTCTGTACTGGGACTAGCACTGTTTATTAGTTTCCTAAATGACATAGACAATGGGATCAAGTGAACCCTCAGCAAATTTGCAGACAACACCAAGCTGAGTAGTTTAGTTGACATGCCTGAGGGATGTGATGACATCCAGAGGGACCTGGGCAAGCTTGAGAAGTGGGCCCATGTGAGCTTCCTGAGGTTCAGGAAGTGCAAGGTTCTACACCTGGATGTGGCAACCCCCAGTGTCAATACAGGCTGGGTGATTAAAGGGTTGAGAGCAGCCCTGTGTATAAGGACCTGAGGGTACTGGTGAGTGAAAAGCTGGACATGAACCAACATCATACACTTGCAGCCTAGAAAGCCAATGGTATCCGGGGCTTCATCAAAAGAAAGGAAGTGATTCTGCCCCTATACTCTTCTCTGATGAGACCCCACATGGAGTATTGAGTCCTCAGGACAGAAAAGACATGGACTTCTTGTAGCAGGTCCAGAGAAGGGCCACAAAAATGATCAGAGGGATCTGTTGCAATAGTACAAGCTATAATGATTTTAAACTAAAAAAGGGTAGATTCAGACTAGACATAAAGAAGACGTTTTCTACTCTGAGGGCAAAACACTGGCACAGGTTGCCCAGAGAGGTGGTAGATACCCATCCCTGAGAAACATTCAAGGCCAGGTTGGACAGGCCTCTGAGTAATCTGATATACAGATTGAAGATATGCTGACTCTCTCCAGTGAGGGTTGCAGTAGATGACCCTTGAAGCTTCCCTCCAAACCAAACTATGCTATGATCCTGTGATTGCTGCTACTTCATTTCATTTACACTATAATTTGAAAATTGGAATACTTTATTGTGTCATCTGCTATTTACTTTCTCAGAATGTAAACAAATCTGTAACTGAAATTCAAGAGTGTTATCTGGATCACTGTTACGTGAACTAAAACATCCTGACAAATAATACAACACCATGCAGTCCACTGGTGAATAATATTCTATGCTGTCCATGAACAAAGACATCTAAAGGACCATTCCCTGTTCATTGCTTTGTATTATTAATATTGTATAAAAATAAGGAAATTCTAAGATAAAAAAATAGCGTTTAGTTTTTCTTTTTAAATAAAGGCTAGGTATTTTTAAAGCTTTTATGGCATAAAGCAAACAAATATTTGTTATATTTCCAAATGCCAAAGCAAGATGTGTTCCCTTCTGAAATGAAAAAGAAAAGATAACCTTCTACAAATAACTTGCAGTGCATGACTTCAATCCACTGGGAAACCTAAACACAACTTTTCTTGAAATAACCAGTACCTAGGTCAAAGAAAATAAATCCTAAAAGCTATGTGTGGACTCTAAGTCATAGCCATTCCTTGAAAAACTGTACTTTTTTCTTTAGTATAGCAAAACAACATTTTCTGGTACATCATGGAGCTGGATACACTAATTCTTGTCTTTAAGTCTGGATCTGAGAAAGAATTCGTGGAGCCATTAGAAACTAGTGTGGGAAAATGAAGACATCAGTAAATATTAGATGAATACATGAATTTTGCAAGAAAAATTATGTTCTATAATTTATGTCCTTTCAGATTCCTTCCTTCTACTTTGAACAGGTTGAGACCTGAATTTATATTCCAATAAATTTTGACCTCTAGGAAGCATTTGTAGAACAATGTAGGAGATAAACAGCCTGGGCACATAGCTACACAGACTTAATAATGTATTTTATAGAACAAAGGTTGGAATGAATCATGTGGAAAAGTCTACTGAAATGGCTTACTTATATATATATATATATATATATATATATATATATAAAAATTCTTAGATGCCTTGCTCTACTTTCAGAAGTCCCTGCAGCAATTCAGATACCTTCTCAATTTCCTAGAGTCTGCTATGTTGAGTTGCAGATCTTTAATCACTGTGCATTTCTTTAATTCCTTTTTACATGCCTGTTGGCTCTCTTGATAGGACTTGGAATTTTTATAATTTTTTGAGGTTTTTTTATATTAATGACATAGGATTTTGACCTTGCAGCATTTCTCTCTTTCTTATATAGAGCAGTTTTAACTCAGGAGGAAACTCAAAAAGTTAGGAGGCTCCTAACTTTTTTCATCCAGCTGCAGTATATTTCAGATGGGCAAATAGACTAAAAATTAGATTATTGGAAGCATTTCTCAGTGGCATCAGTATTCTGCTTCTGGGACTACTTTTTTGTATCAAGATAAGTCGATTAGGTGAGAGGCAATTTTTTGTCCAGTGTTTAGTAGGGTTTTTGAGGAGAGTTGGTAGGTTAGGGTGTTGAAGTAGCTGAATGAGGAAGTTCACATATGTGTTTTGTTTTGGTTGGGTTAGGAAGAAGTTATGCTTGAGAGTTCTAGGGTGAGGATAATTCCCAGGGTTGTGACGATCTGGGCTGCAGTTTTTGTGCAGTATACTGCCTGTGCAGTATTATGGAGAGGGGTGGACGTGGATCTGAAGTTGTGGAGGACCCTGTGCCAGAGAAGGTGACTGTACCCAAAGCAGATCATGACCCTGTGACCAGTCCACACAGCAGAAGTCTGTTCCTGAGGGACTGCACCTTGAGGGAGAGACTCATGTCAGAAGAGTTTGTGAAGGACTCCTTCCCATGAAAAGGATCCCACATTGGAGTGGGGAAGGCTGTGAGGAGTCCTCTTGCTGAAAGCCCCACTCCCCATCCATCTGTGCCACTGAGGGGAGGCAGCAGGGAAGCAATTCAGGGCTGTGAAGAAGGGAGGGAGGGGCAAGGTATTAAGATCTAGTCATGCTTTCTCTTTCTCCTAGTAGGTTAAATTAGTTTTTAATTCCCAAGTTGAACCTCTCTGATTTTTGCTTTTTACCATAATCAGGGAATAAAAACTTCCCTATTCTTGACTTGATTAAGGAGACTTTGGGTGCGTTTTTTCCTCCCTGTCCCACAGTGGGGGTGGGGGGTGAACAAGGCCTGGTTGGTACCGACTGAGCTTAAAGCGGAACAAATAAATGCATGATATTCTATTACCATCTTCATATTGTCACAGGAATCCAAATATTAGTATGCATAACTATGCGTTGGTTTTTTTTTAAATTTCCTTACTTTCCAGCATAAAGCCCATTTTTAAGTATCAGAGAGTATAATTGTGAGAGAAATACATGGGACTGAAGAAAGAACAGTGTTCCTCAAGGGATAAGCACGGCAGTGTCTGAAATATTACAGTACAGTTTTAGGTCTTTATTATGACAAATTTAGACTTTTTGGTGTACTTCTTAAAATTATAAAAATCTATCATTCTCTTTAATTCCTAGTATACTAAATTGCTATTCTTAATTTCACTACCCCTATTGTGATTTTCATTCCCTTTCTTTATTCTACACAGCTTTGGTTAATAATTATATTGAAAAAAAACAAAGCTTGCAGATATACTTACTCACTTGCTATTATAATTTAAATGTCAAAGTCTGATTGTATTCCAGCTTTAAAGTCAATTTCCATGTAGACTTATGCTGAAAAATCAGGTTTATAATATGAAACAACCAAATAGTGATCTCTTTTAAAACTTTCATATAGTATGTATTGTTGATTTATGTTGGTTCAAATCTCCGCATATGTTGCAATATTTTATTTTGCACCACTGGCAAATGACAGAATAAACACAGAATAGGAAAGATAGTAGTATTGTTGATAGTAGAGATGTAGTGTTTCTTATATTTAGTGAAACTGTCTGTATGATACTCTCATAAATCTGAACGCTACACAATTTAACACTATTATTAGAGTAGTTGTAAGATGTTGGTTATTACTATGAATGACACTGTCATTTTTCTACACCATTGTATTACCTAACAATCCAAATATAAAGGCAGAAAAATGACTTATTTATGAACTTGACATTTCCACTTAGTACTCAAAAGCTAAAATATAGAATACTTCTGAAGCTCAGGGACATTTCATATCATCTTAAGTAGTCAGGCCTTTCCATTTTTCAGAAGACCAGTTCTTAATTTTAAAGATAGTAGATAGTAAAAATTGGTTTTTTGGATGAAAGGGAGTTACATCACTGAAGCAGGAAGGGCAGAAAATTTGCTGCTAGTGAAAGCAGTGATAATTTTGTCTTAACTATAGGGATTTTGAGGTATGATGTATCTTGGGCCTATATTGTTTAATGAAATCTTTAAAAAAAAAAAAAATAAACATTTATTTTTATTTTTTCTCATACATACTCTTGAATAAAGAGCTGAACAGCCCTTGAGTTGTGCTTCAGGTGTTAATCTGTCTAGTAAGACTCTCTTTTTTCTTTTTTCCATTCCCTGTGGAAGAAGCTTGTCGAAATTAGTGACCAAGATAATGTTCATATAGTTGGAGGATATCCCTCTTCTCTCACCAACCCATGAACAAAACTAATAAAAAAGAAAAGAGAAATGTTAATAGTGGAAAGTTCCTCTCTAAGCTTCATACCAACGATGCTTTTTTCAAAACTATAAGAATTCCCAAAATCATTGAGTGTTAATTCATGTAATCCCTTATATATTTTATTATATAGTCATGCACTTGCTTGACTTACTCAGGACTGTATAATAAAGTCTGCCTAAGGAGGATAAGACCCTTATTTCTTATGAGGGTTTTAAAAAGAGAGCCTTGTCCCTTACAAGACAACATCACCTAAAGGAAGCTTTATCACCTATTTAAGAATTTTCCATGCAGATATGGAAAATTCCAGATGTTACCAAGTCTACAGCATTAGTGCTGACGCTCTGCCTGTTCTCAACAGTGTGAAAATTTTACTGAGATGGTCCATGGTCTGAGATGAGTGATGTATGTTTCTGGACAGTAAGAGAATATTTCTGGAAGTTTCCATCACTGCATTTCTGTAGAACACCTTATAAAAAAGAGCTGTTCAGCTTTACAATTTTCATATTTACATGTTGTGAGAGCCCTAACTCTCATAAGTGACTAGTGATGATCAGTGTTCAGCAAATGTATTTTTTCACATTTAAAGTATTATAGACCATTGAAAAGCACATTGTCTAAAGTGTAGCTTGTACATAGAGCTGAAGGGAATGGAAAAAAGAAAGAAAAAATAGTGTAATCTATTCTTACACTGTGGCGATACCTTCTCTACACGTTTTCAAGATGCACCCCTCCACAGTGCATTTACAGAGTTGCTACAGCTAAACTACTCATTTGAGTATATTTTGGCAGAAACAGATTTACAGCTAGTGCAGGGAGGCAGTACTTTACAAGGGCTTTCCAAATATTACTATGAATTTCCTTTACTTACTACTGCAATTTTCCTTCTAGGCACGTTAGCACAAAGCCAAGCCAAAGTTAGTTTAATTTCAGGACCTCAGTCTAGAGAGGCTGCAAGGTGATCCCAGTGTGGATGTACAACAACGTGTTAAGATACTTATTGTGCACATAAACCAGATTTCAATAACAAGGAGCCAAGGTATAACGTGAAATAAAATGTTAAGGACCCGCTTTATAACCTTACCTTATTTATTTTTTTGTCCTTGTCTGAAATCCAATTTCAAAACAACACACAGTAAAGAAAAACAAAGCACCATGTTATCAGGAAGTCTGTGTTAAGAGAAAGTATTTTTCCAGATCTAGGCTCCCCGGTACAAGTCATTGGCATCCTAATGAGAGTTCAAAAAGGGCCACAAAGACAACAGAAGGACTGAAATATCCCTCCTATGGGAAAAGGCTGAGAGAAGTGGAGCTGTTCAGACTGGAGGAGAGAAGGCTCTGGGTGTGCAATGAGGGGGATGATTTATGCTGTTGTCTCAAACAGTCTAGAGGCTTTGAGAAGAAACAACTCAAGACCTTGATAAGAAGGAAGAAGCTTAAGAAGAGAAAACTTGAAAAGAGACAATTAGGGGCTTTGTGCAAACTACAAAGGAGGTGACCACTCCGCAGAACTTGCCAGACCAAGTCAGGATGAGCAATGGTTGGCTAGCAGCTGTGGTTCAGCAAGAAATTGACAACGTAAAAGGAGACACTACCGCTTGTGCCCTCTCCAAGAAGGACTACCACTCTTCCTTCTCCACCACAAGACCAAGGGAATACCACTGAATCCTTGGGTGGATGGACCAACATCTCCCTCTGCCACAAGATCAATGGGATGTCACTGAATCCTTGGGTGGTGACTTCCCTCATCTTTCTCTCCCATCCCCTTCTTCCTCTACCTTTGGGTGGTGCTTTATTTTCTCTTTCTTCTTTTCTCTGTTCTCTTCTTTCTCTGTCTTTGTAGAATTAGGCTAATAAATATAGCCTTTATGCCTACCAGTTCCATGTGTGTTCATAAAGCTGTGTAGTTGCACCCAATATTGTGTTATCTTTACTTTGTCCTGGTGGCATCCTACAAGAACCTGTTTCCAGCATTTGGAATGTGACAGGGATCTTAGCAATTTCTATAAATAACTAATGGGAGGGTGAAAAAAGGATGGATCCAGGCACTTTTCAGTTGTGCCTAGTAGCAGGACTAGAGGCAGCAGGAACAAAGTGAAATATAGGAATCTCCATCTAAAAATAAGGAAACTGTTTTGGTTTTTTTTGTGAGGGTACCTGAGCAAGCACTCAAATTATTTTTTAAAAAAAATTTTAAAAGACATGATTATTTGGGTTACCTTCTTTTTTCAAATTACTAACTCTAAAATTACCTCATCAATATTTACAGCCACACTTCTTCACATGTATCTCAGTGACACATGTTGCAATGAACATGATTTCTGGAATACAGAATAAACCTTATGTAACAGGAAGGGGCATCACATTGATGCAATCACAAGTACTTACCAGTTGGCACAAAAGCAAACAGTGCAAAGATATAAATAGTGCTGTTGAGGATACAAACATATAGGTCTGTAAATAAAAATGTTAAGAAGAGAAATTAGAGCCTCTTGAGAAACATTAATCAAAGTACGATTTTTTTAATAATTCTGTTACAAACCAGAATTAAACAGATGGAATGTGGGTTAGTGCTAGACTCAGCAGCACTTAACATACTTCAAGAAGTGCAGTATATGAATAAAATATGCAGTTAGTTCATAAGATGTGTAGTATATTTACTTCTAATTCTTTAATATCCCCAGTGAAGGCATAACAAGGATATGTGGCTATTCAAATTAACTCATGCTATTGTAAGGGACCAATTGGTTAATTGGTTCAAACATCACCACTACAGGGGAAAAACATTTTTCTGTAAGAGATTGTATGGGAGTTGTGTGCTTCAACATTGCTAACCACAAAGAAACACTGAGATGTTCACTAGGAGTACCTCCTACCTCAGAGAGTACCTCAGAAGACCTCTTTCTGCAAACCACCTCAGAAAGCAGCGCAAAAGAAGGAACTTGGTTTCCAAAATTAATTGGATAATTAATTTTGCATAAGATTTCCTGGGAGTGGAAGAGCCATGGACCATAAAAGATGGACACATAAACTGAGAGCTGGAAGCTTCTCCCATCAAAAGAGAGTCTGTCCAATGGGATGCTGTTGGACCGCTTGGGTGGTATGCTTATGTATCCCTCTCCTTCTTTCCAACTTTGCTTTCTTCTCTTCCTTTCTCTTCTGCTAAGTTGTAGAAGCACTAATAAAGTGCCTTTGGCTGCTGGGTGACATCTGACTTTGTCTGTGTCTTAATTTCACCCCAGAGGAGTCCTAGAGTCCTTGAGCATACAGAGGACCCAATCAGATTGCAACGGTTATCTTCAAGGTTTTTTCACAGATACATAAGGAAAGCCATATTGAGATCTGATATGAAGTGTCATTTTAAGTATTAAAGGCTATTGTATTGAATGTTAAAAGTATTCTTGCTCCTTGCTTCTGAAAAATTCCTACAATTCTCTAGGCATTCCCAAACAAGCATGAAAAATGCTCAGTTTTTTTCAGATTAATTTTTAAGAAGCTCCTTGCATTCTGTGCACTGACCTCAGTGGTTCCCAGTGGTGTCTGTGCCAAAGAGATACGTGAGGCTCCCATCTCTAGCACCTGTCCTTGGTACAGTGTGAGAAAAGAAACAGCATGACATCAGTGAATCATGTCATGATTATCTTATGTAACCTGAAGTATCATCTACTGGAGTGACAATTGGTGGGCATAGAAATTCCTTCAGATGATGTCCAGATGCCTCTGGAGAAACACCTGTACTTTTTTCCTCTAAAGCTATCAAATTCCACCCACTGTGTTCCAAATCAACTAAGGCACAGATGTACTTTCAGAAATACATAACTGTATTTTTGTTGTTGTTTTTAGCATATGTTGAGCCTTCTGCTTTCTGAAATATGGAAGATTTCCAACAACTGTAGCTAAGTTTGTATCTAACATTTTTTTAAGTTGCTCGGTGTTCATTTTGTGGTATTATATATAAAAAAAATTACTGAATCAGGTGTGGTTAGAAATATACCAATCAGCTACTGACTTTATTTTCTTAATGTCAGACATCTCAAAGGAAGATATGTTGTTAGAGGAAAAGGCTGAGTTGGGTGCTATTCCTGCTCAATACATTTAGTTGTACCTAACAAAGTTTGTTGATCATAGCTAACATTCTCAGTATATTGATAGCAAATGAGAAGAAAACAGCTGACAGATGAAGGAAGGAAGAAAACACATGGTGAGCCATAGGTCATACCTTTGGCATAAAATTATTACATTAATATTTCCCCCACTTCCGAAATATGGAACTTGAGAGATTTCATTATACATTTCCTGTGGTTAAGTTTTCTCCATTTTTTTTAACATAGCAAAAAAAGATATATAATTTCAAATCTGTCACCTTATTCATATCTCTTCTTTGATTATCAATTATGATGGCTGGATACAATTGTCAAAATTTCCAAGTCCCTGCAGAATTTCTTTTGCTTCCAAATTTAAAACTTTATTTGACTCTTCATTCTAAAATGAGATACAATCTCATCTTATCATTTCACTTCCCAAGTGGTAAACAGTCTCTTAAAAAATAATGCTATACTGCTGCCAAAGTAAACAGGAAAAGGAAAATAGGTCTTTATTTATTTTCTATATATAAAATCCAAGTGTGTGTGTATATATATATATATACATATATAAGGAGATTTTAGAGATATCTAAGGATGTGCATACCATAGTGGTTAATCCTCTTTTGTTATTCTGAACTTTAATACTAGAATTCCTTTTCAAATATTCTATATGATTAGCATAGATACATGTGATTATAAAAGAATTAAACACACAATTTACACCTAGATAAAGTGTATTGAACACTACTGAGGAAATTTTTCCAGGCCTTTATGTTCTTTCAACATACCACCAGAAGCGCACATATATCAAGTCAAGCCCCAATATAAATAAGTAGAGTGAATGTGCCAATATTACTAAGCCTTCAGCTGCAAAATACCATTAAAACTACTTGCCATCTTTAAAAATGGTAAAGAAATATTCTTAATTACTCTTTGCTATAATATATGTCTTGACTAACATTTTCAGTGGCTCTGAGAAGTGCTCCTTTGCCTGGGAAAGATAAACATCATCAGGCCTGATTTTTATACCACTCACACTGCTGTAAATCGGTGATCCTAATAAAATCAGAGAAATAATGCTGACGCAGACCCAATGTTGGTAATACCTGTGAGGTGAACAAGTGTAACAAGGCTTTATAAAAATAAAGTTGTTCTTTGTTACTTCAGCACAAACAGAGGTCAGAAAAGAGAAATGAAAACCAGAATTAGATTGTCTGTTATATGAGACAGTGAATGATTAAGTGTAAACATTTTGGCTGAAAGATCAGAGACCTCAGTTTGAATGCTGAGGTTTATGTTTTCATGAGGAAATATGCTCTAAACTTATCAATTTTTAAACTAAAAGCTAGGTAATATACATTTTTATTGTATACATATATATTGCGTATGTCTCATACATAAAGTATACCTATACATGTATGTAGTAGTATAAAACAGCTTACAGAATAATTTTCTTTTTTGCACTTCTACAAAAATCCTGCCATGGAATATCTAATCACTAATGGATAAAAATCTGAGGGCTGTACTAGGTTAGGAAGTCACATATTTAACCTGGGCTCCAGGGAGGCATCAGACTTCCCTACGACATGCATCCAGTCTGCATATCAGGCCTTCTGTTCCCTTCAGAAAGGCGTTGCCTACAACAATGACCTATCTTTTTCATTATGGGTTCAGTTTTGATGCAGGCTATAGACCAACTTAACCACTGTGGAACTTCCAGGCTAGATTAAACATCTTTCTTGGTTATGTTCAATACCACATGCAGACCCTCATACCTGTTTTACAAGAGCATCTGGAAAGGTAGGAGTGTAATTGAGGAGATGCATCTGCTGCACTGGGCAGGAGCTTTTTGCCATTGCCCCTTATCTTTCAGGTCACTGTGTTCAGACCAATAGAGAGAAGATAGAGGATCCTGCATGTCATGCATCCTGCCTGTTGAGTTTCTTCCAGAGAAGGCAGGTTGTGATTAGGTTTATCTCACTCCCTCTTGCAGTCCCTCTTACTCCTCAAGCTACTCACCTCTTTCTGGAGCTCTGTCACTAAGCGGAGCAGCTCCTCTACCTGGACACATTCCCACTGCTGCCATCTGGTACTGGCATGAGAGTGGGCCACAGCCTGCAGTTGGGCACCTGGGTGGATGTGTTCCCATCAGAGCTCCATCTCGGAAGCCTGGTGGGTGCAGAGCTTAGGGAGGCCATGGCTTTCAAAGAGGTGGTACCTTCACTCCTTAGTCAAACTGACAGAGCTTCAGTATCCTTCCTCTGCTTCCTTCCTACACAACAACTGCTGTCCCACACTGTGATGCCCCATGCTGTTTATCCACCCTGGATGTATGTCTCAGGCAGATTTTTAAGGTGTGTGGGTAGCATCCATTGCTCTGGAGATGCCCAGGTCTCAGTAGCAGCTCCTACAAGAGCTGCTGGCTTCTGGCATGTCACTCCTCTCCCCTGATATTTCCCTGCTGCAGGGAAATCTCAGAAGACCCCCTCTCCTGCTTGCCAAGATCTGCCAGTCCACCATGGATCAGGAGGGCTGCAGAGCAACTCCCCTCAGCAACTCTCAACATTCTTCTTTTTGTCCATATGTCTTTCTCGGAGTGATGAACTCAAAGCCAAATAGTGTTCCGGTTCTCCAAATTAAAGGATTACTTTGTATGTACACAAACTACTTCCCTTTTCATATATCCTGGAAGATGGGCCTTTTTTGATCATCAAATGTAACTCAAATTCAATTTATGATCCCTTATAATATTACGTTTATCTATATTTAATTTTTTCCTCTGCCATTTCTATATCTTTACATGGTTATTACTAATTCTGTGTCCTCTATTGAATTTGCAATCCCTCCTGACCTTGAATCATGTACAGACTTAGTAAGTGTATTCCATCATCTAAGCAGTTGCTGAAAATACTAAGCACAATCAGCTCCAGGGTAGGTCTCTGAGAAACTCCACTTAGTTATTCTCACCTAGAATGAGCCATTGATAACTTCTTCTTGAAATAAGATTTTCTTACTATTTTTGCCATGATAGTTTCATCTACTACCTTAAAAGAGGTTGTAAAGAGGTGGGGATCAGGCTGTTCAACGAAGTTGTAAGTACAGGAGGTAATGGGCTCAAGTAGCAGCAGGGGAGGTTTAGATTGGATGTCAGAAAGAATTTCTCTGGAAGGGCTATCAGATATTGGAACAGACTGCCCAGGGCAGTGGTAAAGTCACCATCTCTGGAGGTTTTTGAGAGTCATGTAGATATAGTGCTTATGGATATGGTTTAGTAAAGGACTTGTCATCATTAGGCTAGTGGTTGGACTTGGTGATCTTGAAGGTCTTTCCAACTAAGGTAATACTGTGATTCGATTCTCTGATATCTCATCCTCAGTTATAAAATTATCACTTAAAAGAGCAGAGATAAAATAAAGTAATAAAATAAATAAAATACAAAACTAAAATAAATAAATAAAATACAAATCTAAAATAAATAAATCATTGTTTCAACTACAGGCGTCAGCTTCTATTTTCTTCCTTAACATACTGGTCCTTATTCTGTCAGAAAGGAAACTTAGATTTATGTAGAGTCTTCTATCTATTTATTAAAATTCTCCTCATTACCTTTAAAGTGCCTACAATTTCTCAGTTCCAAGTATTTTGAGGGGGATAGCAAGGTAGAAGTTTTCCGTAATTCAAAGGCAAGTTAAGATGTCCAATGTCCTCCTACATTGCCCACAACATTTTTATAGACTGACACTAAGTTTTCCCTTTTCTGTTTTTCTGCTCTCTCAGTATTCTACAGTATCAATTACTAGGAGTTCCAGATTGCTTCAATTAGTTCTATAAGTAACTTACAGTGAATTTTTTTTAGATCAAACCAATCTGAAACCATTTAATTTCTTTAAACTTCTCATCTGATCTCTTGTTTCAGAGTGAGCATGACACATTCCTGCAAAAATTAATAGAATTTTTTTTTACAGGGACTGATAGAAAACACATTAGACATTTCAGAGTTGTCAGCATCAGCTCTCTCAGTGCTCAGCAGCAGATCAATTCTTTAATTTTCATCTTCTTAATAACACAAATATTTCTTGATATGCTTGATAAATTTTATTAGTTTCATCTTAGTTTGAGATTTCATATTTTGTTTCCATGTATTTTTCTTTACCTTATCTTCATCCTTTATAACCTGATCTGGTTTCTGTTTGATGACATTTTCTTCTTAAATATGAGCTCCATACAGAGCTCTTAATTTTCTTTAAATGATTTCTTAATGCATATTCTCTCCTTCCTCTTCATTAAAATTATTTGTGGTGATTTTCTCATTCTCATTTCTCTGAAGAACTCTAAGATATAATTATTCTTCTCCTTAAATTAATTTATTTTCCTTCCTTCTTTGAGTTTACTAGAACAATATAGCCCTTTCACAGTTATAAACTAAGCAGAGAACAAAATCTATATTCCTGCCACACCAGCAAACCTTGCTTGATCTTGATTAAACTCAGGTTCAACTCAGACTCAGCATCTCTCATATTTCAATAATAAACTCATTTACCATTTTCACAGTGCCTTTCTAAGTCATTAGGATGAGCTCTTTAAATTCTTTAAATTTCTGTAGATTGCAGTATTTTGTCTCAGGCTCTATTGTGAGGCACAGTTCCTATTCTCTTTCCTTCACAACTTGGTATATATTTTGTTCAATTCAATTTAAAGTACCTCAACATTTGATAAATGTTCTTCATTCTGGAAAGATTCCTTCTTTAGCTGTCAGTAATTTTTGTGACTTTTGGGAAAACACTTCCAATTCAGATTTATTTTATTTCTTTATGCTTAACTAGGAAACAAAAAACTGTGACTGATGTAATTTTCAGCTAAATAAACTTCAGCTGATTTGAAGGAAACCTCACTAGTTAAGTATCACTGACAGCTGAAACAATTTATATTTGCTCCCTACTTCAGAATATTTTTGCAAAAGACTTCAGAGAGGTCTGTCAGCTTGAATTTAAAATATGATATACCTCCCTTAAAGGTATTTTACAGAAACTTACTGGAAAGAAACTAAGTAATTATTTTTTTCTATAATTCAAGCATAATATCAAGGAAACACTAAATTTGATATTTATTTACATAAATCAAGAACAAATCAGTTTGAAAAAAAAGAGAATTTACTGTTGCAGCAAATGTTAGAATGTTACCTCCAAATGCACTCGTCTTACTCTTTTGAGCCATTTCTTCTCTTTTTTGTTCTTATTATTAGTACCAATCCAAGAGAGCATTTCAGTCATGTACAATGGACATGTGCTTAAGTTCCCTTTTGTTTTTAAATTGAAATAATTTCCTGAACTGAAATCATAGTAAATGCTGAAAATCCTGATACTATTCAGTTAATGTCTGTGAAAATTTTGTGATTATTTTTAGGCTCATTGAGAAAATTATCTTTTAAAGTAAGTAATAATAAAATAATAATTGGCAGAAAGTCTGAAGGTTATAAAAAAGTGCTGGCGAAGAAAATGTTTACCACAGGATTAATGTCTCTGCTTAGAGCTCATCAATAACTCAAGAAAATAAATAGCATCTACCCACATCCAACCCATTTGATATACTCTGTACAGTATGTGGCTTCTGAACTCTATGAAGGCATTTATCAAATAACTCATGAGTAATATTCACACAAGAGTCTTTTCTCTGTTCACCTCCAGCACAGATAAATGTGATCACAGAGATACTGTTTGCACTCAAGGAGAAGTGGATACAGATCTTTGGCTATTTGCACCTTACATTTTAGACAGCTGCTACATAAACAAAATCTTAATACAAATGTAGTACATAATGTTCCTTTAAGCTGTGGGTTGGCAGGTCCTTAAATTTTAGTTTAAGTTCACTTACTGAATAAGGAGATACGCTAACTTTCTGATCCTTTTATGCCCTCTAGCAACCTGATTTTGTTTGTACTGGAGCCTGATTCTGCTGGTTTTAGAACCAGCAGGCATCACCTTTGGAAAGTCTGAGATCAGTTTGATTTGTTTTGATTCATCTTCTTACCCAAACAAGACAAGCACTATAGCCCAACAGCATATATACCCTACTGGACCAAACAGGTTGTCAGTATCAATTTTCCCACTTGACAAGAAACACAGAAGTCCCATTTCTCTTATTTATTTTTCAGAAGAAAAGCAGAAACAATTTTGTTGTTGCAATTTAAAACATCCAGTCAATACTCTTAGAGGCCCAGGTGCACTATAAAACAACGTGTTTTCTCAGGAGCTGGCAGAAGAACCCAGTCAATCCCTCCAAGGCTGCAAGAAGAGATGCTCTGGCACCACTGCATTGCCCTGTAAGACTAGTATGAATGATCCTGCTCTTACCTTTTCCCACTATCTGGCTGTTTCTGTTTGTTTGCTGCACACATACCAAGTTATCAAACAAACCATAGTTTCCTGTCATTCAGCTACCAAGGAGACAGTTCTTACAACTTAGAGTGCTGACCAGACACAGTAGTTTTCTCTAGTGATGACTCAGTCTCAGCTGTCTCTTTCATGAATCACCCAAACATAGGTTTTTACAGTGCTGAATTTACAGTTGTTATCATATCCTTCTACTTTAAAACAGTTTCATGTAGCTATACTATAATGCTGTCAGCTGCTTCTGCAGTTTAAAGACAAGCACAATGACAGCTTGTATCATCAGTCAGCCTTTTTATAGAAAAGATTTGATTGAAATATTGATGGATCAATCACACTGCTATAAATTGCCCATCATCTTACCTGTGGGAAATGTCGGAGCTCCCTATCTGCGTATTGTGTCTTCTACACTTCTCATTTCTGATAGCTCAAAAAATGAACCAACCCAAAAAAACAATACAAAACACATTCTTGGCCTCACTTCAGCTAATTTTCAGTTTTCTGAAGATAAATAAAGAGTAAAATAAAGAGTGGTGAGATGACTTCACTAAAGAATAGAGAGTATGTGAAAGAAAGCAAATCCTAGAGGAGCCTAAGTAAGAAAGGATCAGATTGATGGTGCAGTCCTGAGGACTACTATAGAAAGACATCATTCAGAGAAAGCATTTAGATTGTGTAAGGGCTGAGTACAAACACACACACACACACAAAACAAAAAACAAAAACAAAAACAAAAAACCCCAAAAACCCCACAAAACAAAACAAAAAAACCTCTTGTTTTTCAGTTCCATGCCTCAACAAAGCTTTAAGATCAACCACCACATTACTTGATGTTGAGGATCAGTATCAAGGTTAAGATTCATTATGAAACAAAGCAAAAAGCCATGTTTTGAAAGTTGCAAAGAGCTTCAAATGTGCTATCTCTTGTGAATACTGCAGTTTTACTGACATCAGTGAAGATACAGGAGGCATGAATTATGAAGATAATTTATAATTCAGTGTACCACGTCATTCACAATTTTTGAAACAGATTTAGTGAGTTCATGTAATCCTGCAAAGGATTCCACAATGTCTGAAATGTCTCATTATTCTCTTGGATTCTAAAAATAAATCTCAACAGTGTATCCAGCTGTATCCAATTAGGTATTGGGCCATTTTTCTTCCATAAGTAGAAATCAATGCCCAATAACAATTGCACAATAATTAGTGCAATTATTTAAAAGAATGAAGACTTGCTTATCTCCCAGGTTGTTTTTTGTTTTGTTTTGTTTTTTATTTACAGAATAACTTAGACAAATCTTTAAGCCTTTCAAAAGCATAGTGAGTCTTTTCAACTGTACTTCTTCCCTAGAAAATATTTGTTTCAGTCAAGAACGAGATTTCCTAGCATGGGTAGGCTGAAAGGTGCAGGCACATGACACAATATTCTTAAAACTCATTGTTCTTAAATCCTTTTACAGTCCTGTATAACCTTTTCAGAAACTTGAACTGGGAGTCAGATCTTCGTTCTTTGATGTCTACATATTCCACACCACATAATTTAGCCTAAGTGAAAGGTCATCCAGAGAGGTGAAGAGAAACAAAATAGGTATCTGTTATGGGAATTTCTTCTTTTTTTACAGGAATAAAACTTGATCATCTTACAAGTGATGACTAATTAGCATAGTACAACTCATCTACTGCTTTCTTGCAATTTACCAAACGAAATATAAGTGAGAAATTACTGCATATACAATTAATTAATGTTATTTGACTGAAAACAGTAGAGGTTCAAGGAGGTACTCTACTTAAAACCCATACTGGGAGGTGTTTTCTCTTGGACCCCAACTGCTTCCCAAAAACATAGTAGGATGAAATAGACTCATGATGTAATATTTTGTTTCACAGTTTTCCTCTGATCAATGTGCAGCAATGCATTGCAGTCAAACTAACTTTGGTGTTTCATTTCATTTCCAGCCAGACTGCAAGAAGTTGATGGGGAGTGTTCTCCTTTTCAATGGATTCATCATCTGGTTGTTCCAGGGACCACAAAATGTATTTCCAAATATCTATGTTTATATTCTCTTTAACAGCAAGGCATAAAAAACGTGTAACTTCATTTTTTTGTAAAGAAAACTAATGATGAACAAGTACAAACTATGCAGTAGTTTTCCACAACCAAAGCTACTTGTAAGTGATATTGCCAGTAACAGGCTGAATATTTATTATAATTCCAACTACAACCACAACCCAGATCTATCCTTCATGATTTTTAAGAATGGCATTAAAACAAACTACCTAACACTGATGCAACAATATTTTAAATAACTTCTTTTCAAACAAAACCATTAAAGATACTTAAAATTCCCAGCCTCTGCAAATTATTATCAGATGGAAAAAACAAAAAATTTAAAAATTCATTAACATTTTACTTTATCACTGGATTACAAAAATGCACTCTAGGGAAGC
This sequence comes from Phaethornis superciliosus, assembly GCA_023637945.1. Classification (NCBI taxonomy): domain Eukaryota; kingdom Metazoa; phylum Chordata; class Aves; order Apodiformes; family Trochilidae; genus Phaethornis; species Phaethornis superciliosus. The sequence continues at coordinate 102,467,069 of JAJQWJ010000001.1, forward strand.
TTTCCTGTTGCTTCAAAATAGTTTCATGAAGACACTGTTATTTCTATTCTTCCACAGAGCCTAGGGCTTGATTCTCTTACTGTCACAGACATGGCTATACAAACAGGCATTCCCTCTAATCTTCAAACTGAGTATCTTCTTCATTAATATTCTACAAATATGACAGAAGCTTGGTTTAACAATTGTCAGCGCTTCAGATCACAAATGAATGAAAACTGTTTCCTACTGCTATGCTTCCACTCAGGGTTGAAAGAAATCAATCATTGCTTATAATGCAAAAGATGTCTACTAGCCCAGGGCTACAAATTTTACAGTACCAGCCCTTATTTCCCTTGAATTTATAAAATTGCTTAACAACTTCTCCTCTCATCAGAAGAAATATTTTCTAATTTAATTTACATGGAAATAATTTGACCCTTTGACAGTGCCTTATGCTAAATAATTAAAGAATGTAGGAAGTGGGTTTGAGTACTATGAAAAAGGTGTTGATAGTCCTTAACAAGCTTTCAGGAGACCTTTCAAACATTTTAGGCAAATCAGATCTCCAGTGCAGTTTATACTTAGATCTTTATTCTGCCATAAAGAGTGAAGCAGAGTGAAGCAAAAATATTTTAATAGTCATTTAGCAAATATTTTAATAGTCAAAGTACTCCAGATATAAAAAGAAGAAAGTTGATTGAAATGGTCTTATATTAGGAATCAAAAGTAATGCAATATTGTTAGATAAATAGCAATGAAGAGTGCAGAATGGGATTACCTTACCCTATTGTCACTGGCAGCTGCTTGGAAATATCAAGATGTGTAAGAAATAAGGAAAATATGGTTTCAGATAATGCTAATTTCTATGCGTAATCAAGCAGTAAAAACTGTTTGGTGGGCACATCATTTATGCAAGGAAATGAGGGGGGTTTAATTATTTTAGAATGTATCAAAGTGCTATGCTTCCCTTGTAGCCTCAGGTTAGGTGTTTGCAATATGAAAATAAATTAGATTTGCATATTCATTGTTTTCTAATAATCCTTTGACATGCTAATATTACTTCCCTACTCTGAAGGAATATATTTTCAGTAGGAGAATCTTAATTAGCTACTACAAAATCATACATTTGGTAAGTGTCCAAATGGTAGTAGAAATCTCTATAAAAAAGAATACATGTTGTAAGCAATGACTAGCAAATGGGCCAACTTAGATATTCTTAAGAATTTTCCCATGGAAAATATTGTATTTGTTGTTATTGTGTCTAGAACTATATAAAATAAAGGGTAAAATTTCTTGTTTTCAGGGATTCATCAGTTATTTGAATGGGGTAATGATGATCATTAAGAATTCCAAGTGACACTGGCTACACAAAACTGAGCAGAATGCTAGAATAAATGCTTTAAGGTAAACTTGAAGTGAAGAAATTTGCAGTGGCAGGGAGAAATGAAAAAGGGAGTTTTCTAGATATAAACATCTTAAAATTGGATGCGGACATCTATCACAACATAAAATTAGGCATAAGATCAGCACAAATAAAACACAGAAATGAAGTAGAACATTATGTAACAATATAATTAAATGAAAAGCTGAAAGTTAACTAAAATATCTACAATGTAGAAGGGAATGAGTCTTTTTGCAAAAACATTAAAGAAGCCCTTGCTTAATGATGCATGAAGCCAGCTAACTCTTGAAATCAATACACTGGCAATTTTAATAGTAGTGTCAGGTCACTTCTGCTCAGAATATCTGTTCTACTGTTGCTTCAAGCACCTCTCTTCCTTTTAGTTGCCTGAGCAATTGACATTTTTGGTATTTCTTTATTCTTTAACTGAATGTCAAACTATCACATGAAATGTGATGAAAAAGCTCTATATTTTTAATGAGACATCATCATAGGTCATGCTTTTGCTTTGAGATACCTAAGAAAGAGGAACCATACTAAAAATAAAGAAAAAAACATTTCACTGAGGGCAGCAGAAAACACTAGCCATACAAAAACAACTCCCACATTTATCCAAGTGTCCTGCTCTCTCTGTAAATAGTCACACTAGGAAGAAAAAGAAAAACTCAGGTCTCCAGAACAATCCACATAACCAGTGCAGATGTTAGAGATGATGAGAAATGGAGGGGATACACCAGGTCACTTTGTGGAAGAGGGCTACTGAGGACCCAAATCAGAGGAGTCTATGGAAAACAACCCCTGGCTGGAGACCCATGACCTCTCACACCAGGACTTTCTCTTATTCAGCTGCTAACTCTTTCTAGGTTCAGCTGAGTCTACCAAGGCTCCTTGTCTGATGTCTGAAGAATAGCCTGAATTATGAAAAGGGTGAATGAATAGGTAATTAAATGTATCTGTAACATCATTCTCCATGAAATCAGAGCTATTATGTGGTGAAAATTTACAGCCCTGAAAAGTCTGACATTTTCATAAACTTTGTGTCAGAGCATTGTCCAAGTGGGAAAAGTCCTCGTTTGTTAAATATCTATTTCAAAGCATTAAAATAAAAAATAATAATTAAAAAAAAAACAATTAGAAAAGAAACTCCAGATAAAATGATGAAGACTTCTACTCTTTAATATTTATGTTAAAAAAGACAAAAATCAGTTGCAGTGATCTTATGCTGGGATAATTTATGATTTATCTGCATATGACTGGAAGATTTAAAAACATCATTTTAAAAGAAAGGAAGCTTTGCAAGTCTAAATTTTAAATACAATATAGATGGCAACAATGCCTCAACCTGTCTTTCTATCAGTGTCATAATCAGATGTATTAGTGACAAATTGGAAAGCCTGAACAAGACCACATATTTGATTTTAAGGGCATAATTTATCCTTGATCTAGAAGTGGAAAGTTACATTTATTCTTGCTTCAAAATTGTAATGGATGTAATAAAATACAGGCTTATTTTGCTACAAATTACAAAAGCTAAAAAAACAAAGCAAGTAAATGCTCTTCCCAGTAATGGAAATAATAATTTCCATAAAGTCTTACTATTCTGTGATAAGTGCTTTGAGCTTTTCAAAACAATAAATACATAATTTTCAGGACCCAAATAAAAAATGTTCAGTCTTAAAAATGAAACATAAATTCTACTCCGCAGACAAACTGAATGGTGCATTGCTTTTTTCAGCTCTTAAGTATTAACTCTCTTTTGTCTTTAGAAAAATTTATTGAAGGCCTCTTCTTCACTTGACAATGACCTATAAAGAGTAGCTTCAGTCCTGGTTCAGTGACAAGGTATGGACAGCAGAATATTCTTAACAACATTGTGATTTAATCACACAGGAACAACTTATAGACAGTAACTTCAGACTTAAATTATTCTTGTGAGAAAATATCAAACAACAAAACAATATTTGTGATGTACTATTGTCCCTTAGGATAAGCTCTTCTGGACATAATTAAAAGGAGTATGTATACAATGTGCATCCATCTTTTTTTTTTAGAAAAGTTCTTCTAAATTTATTCCAAAACAATTTCCTATTTACTTTGGAAAAAAATTTGTTCAGTTGAAACCATCTCATGAAGCATTTTCATAAAGCAAGCGTTTCCAATTATTTTGAATTTGCTATTCAGTTGACATGCCGATATCATTCCTGCCACTTCAAGTTCTAGAACCAATCTTTTTCTATATCTATTACATAAATGAAAAACAAAATAATATTAAAATAAAATTTTAAAAATCTATCAGAGACCCAGAGCATTTGAAGCCTTGAATATTCTGCCAACATCTCCCTGATTTAATTCTGATGTAATAATTAATTTCTCCACTCTATTTCCATTTACAGAAGCTAAATGTAAGAAGGCCTTAAAAGCCAAAGTCAGCCTTTTTATTACAGGGCTGCCAGGTTGCACTGTTAAGAGGAATGACATCTGAACGAAATATTTTCTTGTATTTTGATAGGAAAACTGCTGCAACAGAGCTCTATCTGGACTATTTAGAGTGAACTAGTTAGTCTTGTGTTGAGCCCATACCCAAGAGAAAAAGGTAACAGGGATACATTTTAAACACTGTATCACACCTACTGTGTGGCCCATTTATGTAGATGTTTCCACATACACATGTATATCACTTTTCCAAGGCCTGCCAAAATTTTGTCTCCAGTTAACAAACCATATCCCCATGCCATCCTATATATCCTTTAATCCAACAGAATACATCTCAAAGACAAAATGAAATAATGAAATAGCTGATTTTAAATGGTGCACTGAACATTGAAAGGAAATATGGAAAACACTGCAGGCAGTACAAGATGTATCTTCTAATTTCCCTTCTACATACACAACGTAGACTCCAAAGACAAGGGTCTTCTGATGACCCAAGAGACTTGGGCTGGCCCTTTCCACTTTTGCAGTTTTTCTTCATTTTAAGAATCCTTCAACTCTTTTTCTACAGATCCCAGACACTTGTCCTTTCCCTTCTCTCTGTTTACTCAGCAATGTTCTGCAACAGCAGCCAAGAAGGGTGACTCGTCCCACACAACAGAATTCCTCTGAGCTATGACAATTCATCCTGTTGCAAAGCTACCTGCTCAGACTCTTCAGAAGACACTGACACATTCTTCCTCATCTGAGAGCACGAGGCCAGGGGCTTCTCCACCAACAGCTTTTGCAGGCTAACCCTGTTTAACATTACCATGTCTGAAGGTGGATCTTCTAATCTCTTGAGTCTCACCTATGTTTCCCAGACAAGGGAGAGAAATCCCACGGCATTTGTCTAAGAACAAAGTTTAAAATTAACCTCTTATCAAGAGGGCTTCATCTATGCTATAAGCTCAGCACAAACTTTTCATAGGAAAAGGCTTTCAGTACATATTTATTGATTTCTGCCATAAGGCCTTTCTTGTTACTAGATGCTAATTTCATAAACCAAGAAATATCGATTACCCAGACTTACAGCATTTTCAGATGATCTGCAGTGCTGTAGGCCCTAAGAAACACTACCAGCATATTGGAACAACTCCAGTAATGTGTAAATATTGATAGACATGTACAAATTTATGTATTTGCTTAGAAACTGAACATAGCCCTAGAATTTTATATATGTAGGCTACTTTCAGTGAGAGTACAATTCTGAAAAAAAAAAAAAAATCAAATAAAAAACCACAAAAAATCCCTTTTACTGTTATTACACCACTTTCATCTTTATACATAATCATACATCTTAAAGGAAGCTGTGTTTTTTTCATAATTTCTTTTGAATTATGAAAAAAACATATCTATAAAATACCTATATTTCAAATAATACAAAATAAATGAACAAAATGTGAAAAAAATTGCAATATAAGAAAATATCTGTAAAGCAGAATCAATTATCAATTATGTTATGTAATAATTTTCTACCTCAACACATAAAATTCAGAGTAAAGAAGAAAATGATCACAGCTAAGGAAGTTTCAAATTAAGGTTGAATTTTGTTCCTGCCTCATAAAGATAACTTTTTTCACACAGCAGAAGATAGCGTTTTTTTCTTTAAATGTTTAAAAGCTTTTGACTGGTTTAAAATTCATGAAGCAGAACCAAATGTCAGTGTGAGATGGAGAACACTGAAAAACTATTTTTATCATGCATCTGTCTCCTCCTGCTCAGAACAGTAATGAAAACATAAGCTTCATATGAGTGTGGGGACACATACCCTGGAAGCCTCAGCATTTTAAAGTAACCAAAAAAACCCCAAACAAACAAAAAAACCTTCTAAAACAATATTCTGTTTACATGGATTCATTGAAGAAAAAAAATTTCCTCTGTTTTGTGTTAACATTCATACAAAGAGGAAGTATTCAAAGTGTGAACCAAGACACTTGTGGAAGTAAATCAACACCTTTCTTCTTGCATAAAGTTACCTTGGCTGATATTCCACACACTTTTCTTTCTTCTTAAAGGTCTTCTTTATTTCCCCTTTGTCTCTTCAGTTCTCTCCTGTCCTCCTGTCTGTTAGAGCAGATTTCAATATCACCTCAAACACTTAGCCCGTGTCCAAGTTTATGCACATGTAGAATCCCTTTAAAGTCAGAACATATGCAGAGCTGTGTTGTGTGGTGCAAAATGTTTTAAAAAAATAAATAATAAAAAGCACCCATCCACCACTAATGGGCACATGATTGAAGCCCCCACAGGCAGCAGAACTTCTCTTCAGCTGAATGTTGGCCATCACTCCTCATGTAGCCAGAGATGCCTGAAAATTCACCTTTCGCTCACATTATGATAAATTTAATATTGACATTTTGCATATGTCTATGCAGAACACCACAACACACTCAAATTTGACTACAAACTCACAGATACCGTCATCCTATCATATGACTTCCTCTATGATGTAACTAATGGTTAAAAAAAAAAAAAAAGGAGGCAAGAATACTATATATATTTTTAGCCAATATTGCTGTCTTTTTCTGCAACTAGCACTGATGACAATCTGTACCTTGGTGAACTGAACACTAAAACAAACCCTCTGTACCTGAAACAGAAGCACAGAAGAAGACTGCAGGGGGGGGTTAATTATTGTTTTCTGATATACACTTTAAAAAATAGCTTAGAAGTAATCCCTGCTTCCAGAAATAATAGTCTGACATATGTCCCTTAAGAAAATACATATAAATCTGTAGTATAAATTGCCTTTCCACAGGGATGAAAGCAGAGAATAAAAGTCTCTAACAGCCTCCATAGTTTCCTAAAGCCTCCTTTGCAACAAAGATTTCCTATTGAAAGCTAACACCACAAAAGCCTTAGGGTTCAAGTGAAGATTGACTCTTTGATAAGGAAAAAACAGCTAGCAGGTAACTTTGTGACATCTGTGACATCACCATGTGGTAAAGCACGCAACTCTGTGCTGGCATAAGCTCACAACCATGTAATTTTTTTAAGAAGACTGACATTAAATATAGATATTTTCAGATATAAAGTGTAAAATAAAATCCTACAGACACCTTTCACATTCCAGTCTTTAACAATTTCTCCTTTCTTTCAAATAAAATTTCAGCTTTCATATATTTTCATGAAGTTATTGGAGTCCAGCTAATGCCATTTTTCATCATAGTCTACATATATATTTCATTTACTGTAATAAAGACTCAAGCATTTACAAATTTCAGTTATTTGTCGCTATATTGAGCTGTTCTATCTCTAGTAGAAAAAATGACTCACCTAACCAATCAACCCACTTCCCCCCTAGATTTCTTGTTAAACATAATTTAGTAACATTCTGTACTGAGGGTGACTCATTACTGAAAACAGAACCATGGCATTAAGTCTAGTTTATTTTCTAGATATCATGAATTTATGAAACTGCCAATCAACTAACTTAATGTTAATGTAAAATACTGCTTATCTATATGCAACTGAAGCTTCAAAAAGAGTTGTCAAATTAAAAAGATAATACTCTGCCCTGTGTTAACTTCTCTGATAAAGGAAAATACAGTGGCAGATAAAATTGTCCAAAATCCAAAGTTTCATTTAATATGAAACTCTGTAGGATGATAAGTTGAAATTGGAATGGTTCTGTACCATTAATGAAACTGATTTTATCTGTTGAATTTGCATATTGTCTTTGCTCAGTGTATGCAGTGGTTTGTTTAGATCTGAAAGATGACTTAAAAAATAAAAGTCCTGGATATATTGCTGAAGAGCTAGAGCACAGAAGTTTGCAAGGTTTGGTTTCCAATGTTTTAAGTATAAAACCTAGTGAAATTTAGTATTAAGGAATTATATTGCCATGGTTCTAATTCATCAGTTCTGAACTCAGATACATTCTCTGTCCAAACATTTTCTATTCACACATTGTTAAGAAATGGCTAGCAAGTACATAAATTTTAAAAAAAAACTTTTGCATAGATTCTGTCTGTATTTATTTAAAACTACCATTTGATTTAAATTAACTAGGAGTGATAAGTACCTTTTTCTTTCCTCATGAAATTCCTGAAAAGTGATGATGTGCAAACAGTTTTTTTATATATTTAAGATCTACCTCAATTAGTGCTGACAGATTAAGATAATAAAAAGGACACTGAAAGTCAGGCAATAATGATATTGTACTTCTAGTATCTCTCAGTGAATTATGTATCTACAATATTGATTGCAATTTTAGAATGGTATTATTCTAGCCATGCAAAGTCCCTCTTGCTTGCTTTAATGAATGAAATGTCTTAAGGAGTACTGAAACTAGTTTATTAAATTAAATGCTTTCCTTAAAGGCAAAAATATGTGACTGATTAGAGAATAAACAGATTTTTAAATGACACTGTTTATTTCTGTTATAAGCTATAAAGTAGGAGGACACTGCTGATTCAAGCATCAGTACAGAAGCAAAAAACTTTTGCAGGACCAGTAATTATGCAAAATATTCCTTCTTTTCATTGAACTACATATTCAAAATATAAGACCTCTCAGCCTACTTTAGTCAATAAGATTTAGGTGCACAAGGCAGTCTGAAGAACTCCAGCAGTCACAGAATAGCAGTATTTTATTTCTTTGCCATTCTAGTGCCATAGGTTCCTGATGTTTTGATCATAAAGGCTGCAAAACATAATACTTCTTTAGTAATGAGAATGGGGCTGTACTAAAAATTTCATAAAACTTAAGTAGAAAACAATACAGACAAACACTGGATGACTGAGAAACATCTAAATTATCATTTCTCTAGAGCAAGAAATCCTGCTACTCTGGCTGCTGAAACCATCCAAATTCTTGAAAATAAACCTACATCATTTTCCCATAACAACATTTTTTTTCAAAGACAGCCTTTAAGAATCAGCAGCCTGACTAAGCTTTCTTATCCATTTGAATTAAGTTCTGAAAGCTCAAACTGACATTTGAGTTCCAGTGCTAGGTCTTCACAGTACTACAGCTGACATTTGAATGGCTGAAGGTTGGAGAAGCAAAAAAAAAAACATGGAAAGAAAAATTAGCAATGAGCATATGGCCAAGAGATCCAAATTCCAAAAACTATTTCCCATTGCTTTCTTAAGGCTCCACAGAAAGGGCAGTAATTTGTGATAAAACATGAACCTACAGAACTGCATTTAAATGGAATTTATGATATGGTAGGAAAACGCAGATGCTGAAGTATCTTGAAGCAGGATATACTGGTATAATTTGTCCTGAGATCTCCATACACTGACCCATATAGAGCTGGTGGAAAGGATCAGCAAAAAGAATTATTATAGGCAGCATGATCAGATAGTTGTAAGAAGGATATTCCATTTCCAATATGATCTTGTTCTGAGAAAGAAGATTTGAATAATAGAGCTGTTGCAAGAAACTTTAAATTCAAATGTAAGACATTCACCTAACATTTAGATTAGATATTAGGCTTAGCAGCATCTGAGAAGACTATATCCTTTCCAAATTTGCCACAAGGTATCAAGTCTCCCTAGGATGTGAAAATCAAGTTGCATTTTTAATGATAAATGTTTTGTAAACCTGATTTAAAATAGATAATCAAGGTGAAACTTTCTACCTGACTACAAAAAGGAGGAAAATCACATTCCTGAATCCTATACTGGAAAAAACTTATATGTAGTCAAGCTGCAGAGTATCCATACTTACATAAGGTGCATTCTCATTCTCTTCTATGCTAACATTGCAAAAGAGATGGTTATAAAATATGTAATTTCATAACCTTATAATCTGGGGTCATGGGGTTTATTTTTGAATTATTAAATCATCATAACAGTACTTTTCTGTCAGAAAAGGTTTCTTCCACATGGATAAAATGTGTAGGATTTTTGGAATACTGATAATTTTATCTGAAAGAATTAAAGTTAATATTTCCAAATTTTCTTTGAAAAATACTTGACTTCAACAGCATATTGAAGTAATTGTCATATAATTAAAAAACACAAATATCTAATTATGATGCTTTCACTTACAATACACAACTTTCTGTACTGACTACTTTATTTCTCCTCATGTGTAACTTGAGAAAATGGAAATTAAAGATACTTTATAGCCAGAGGAGCTAAACTGTGCACAGAAAAGCCTATGTATTGTCATAGCTGTAGATACACATCAAAATATGGCCTTACAGAATCATTCATATGCTGGAAACAATCTCGTCTGTCCTGGAAAGAAGATGACTGTTTATAGTTCCACTTTATTCTGAATTTTGAATAGAAAAAAATAAAAGTAAGAAGTATGTCTTCTTTTCTTTATCAGATAGAAAAAGCTGAAGCTCTTTCCCAAACTCATTAATATATTTATGATGCATGAGAGAGGCAGGAATACAAAAGCAATCAGTAAAGTTTCTCATAGTGGATAATGCTCTCTTTTTTCTTTGAAGATTTGAAAGTGCATATCTTAAAAAGATGGTTATCAGCCGTTTGTGCAGCTCACTGCTGATTCTTGTGCAGGTTTTCTTAACTGTTGGAGCAGAATCTCACAAAGGAGAAGGAGAGAATCTTTTCCTTAAGGTCCAACTCTACTATAAACTGATAGCAACAGTGGCTAACAGCATCATTTAATGTAAGAAATTTGTTTTTTTCAATTTCAGTGAAACTTGGAAAATAATTATATCATAGTTCATCGGTCTGTTTTTATTCAAAATGTCATTCAGTTTTCATAATAGCCCTAAGAAAAAAGTACTGTCTAACTTAACAAGGAATGTCAACAGAAAAATCTAAATAGTGATCATATATATTACATATATTACATGATAATGAATGCTACAAATCCATAAGATCTTTTTTTAGGTGTTGGGAATTGCAGATTTAAGATGTTGATTCTCTGAAGTATTTTACTGAACCAGCTTAACTGTGCAGAACTGCTAAATCTGCATGTATTATGTAAATTAGATTTTTAGAACACTTCTGTTATGGTTCTTCCTGCACTGAAAATTGGTATTTTGTAGGCATTATGTAAATTAGTTGTGGTTGAAATAGTACATTTGTTTTCTTCCAGAGAATTTTATAAAACTGAAAAACTCTTTGAAATCCTGACTATACACATTTCAGCAAATTTTAGCAAGAAAATATTTAAGAAACTGTTTTTCTTCTTTCTGTGGTGGAAAAGAAATGCTGTCAAGGTTAATAAACATACTCCAAAACCATTTTTGTTGAGTCCAATGGCTGAATACAGAGTTACAGAGAGCAACAGTGCTTATAAGGTAATTTCTTCTTTAATGAATGGTAATAAAATTCCCTTCAATGGATGCATGCTTTTAAAATTCAAATATTGGCGTATGGACTCGCAGTGCTCTGACTGAAGTCACAAGCATTTTAGCTTCTCTGTCATTGCTACTAACACTAACAACATTAAAGCAAATGGGAAATCCTCCCTTCTAACAGTAAATTAAAGATCTGTTGCTATACTGAATTATTGATATGAACTATTCCATGTACATAACTACCATATTATCAACTAAAATTATTGCTTCTGCAATCCTCATGAGTTCAGACAATCTTAAATAAGCACCCTCAGTAATTTCCTACATCACTCCTACTGGTCAAGTTGCACGTAGTAAAATTGAGTGGCTAAAGGTAGGTAAATCATATACAATTCTTTGAGGTCACAGTCTGTAGATAACTCTCAAATGTAAAGAGAATCTTTTACAACAACTACCAAACTACCATGTTCATAACTAATATAAGCCTGATAGATAAGATCACTAGACACATATAAATTATATAGAACAGTGGAAGCTTTCACGAGAGGGATGTGTGGGGCAATGAAATCTTCCTGACTTCAGCATCTAGCCTGATTTACTTCAGATTTTGTCTTTGCCTGTAGTGACTTGTCAAATAGATCTGTTAACTCTCTATATTTCAGAGTGCAGCTTTACAACACACCTAGTAATTAGCGAATTACCAATGTATAACATGCATTTTGTTCCTTTTCACAACCTTCTCTTCAAATTAAAAGGAAACTATTCAGGAAAAAAAAAAAATAAATTAAGATAGAATAACTCAACACCCTGAAGCATACATTTCTGTTTGAAAAAGGAAAAGTTCAGAACTTATGAACAGAAATCAAGAAGTCCATTTAGGAATAGAAAAATAGTTATACTGAAATATTTCATGTTCTATAATATCAAAAGAGAGATTAAATACTGTCTCCATTCCAAAATAAAGAAATACAGTTGAAATTAACAGCACCAGTGTAGGTCTAAATGCTTTGAATTTCAGCTGCTAAAAATCTGACAGAATAAGCACACCATCAGTGTTTAGATTTCAAGGAAAGTCAAAGTTCCACTGGGAAACTGTTCTCATTTAGGTTTTCACAGCCTTTCCCATGATCCATACCACCTGCAGCAATGTTGGCAAAAGCATTACCTTTGGGAAATCAAATTTCTCCACCTCAGAATTGATGCTAAGAACAATTAAAATAAAGGCTTGTAAAATAACCTGTTCTGGTGTCAACTATTACCACTGGAGGTAAAGGGTCAAGATGCCCCTTTCCACTATTTATGCTAAACTATTGTATCCTATCCTACTGTAAAGGAGAAGCTCAATTTAGTATAAAACATCATTTACTGCTACTCTGTTAAAACCCTTCTGCTCTTTATTAAGTTATCAAAGATCTTATTGTTTTATTTGAGTTTTAATGTGTCTCAAAGGAAAATATTATGAGGTTTTCTGATAGCTTTTTATTTAAATATTGAGAAGACAGTTCTGTTATATCCTTGTATTTGAAAACATGGTAATAATTTAAGAGAAAAAGTAACTAGCACATTAATTCTTGGTCTGACATAGGAACATAAAACCAGTTATTGTACATACCACCAAAGGTCCATCTAGCACTGTGTTCTGTTTCCAACACCAGACTGGTTTTGGGAAACACCACAGATGGGCTAAGGATGAAGGCTGAAAAAAAACACAGGTGACAGCTCTCTTTGGTGTCCTTCATGCCTCAAAGCTTTTTAAGTTCTGCCTTAGTGGAATATGGTTTCTTCCTGGTAAGTAACTTCCTAGGAATTTCTCTTCTGCAAGTTTGCCCAGTGGAACTTTAATCAGATAAAGAAAAATATTTTCACTGTTTTTATTTTCCAAATAAAAACTTTTTTTCAAACTTACTGTAAATTTAAACACGTACGCATTAGGTTTAGCAATAGTAACTGTATAAAAATAGTTATACTACAGGCCTAGGCATTATAGATCAATGCAAATGCAACCTTAATTCTCCTGGTAAAAATGATATCACAATACACTATTCCAGTCAGATTCTTTTGACAGGTTAGATGCTCTCAATTCTCACAGGTTCCCAGAAGGTGCCTCTCATCAGAAATGTGGCTCAGTTAACTAAGTAAGTCAGATGTGTTTGGAATCAGAGACAAACCCAACTAAAATCAATTGGTTTTGTTCCATTGACTCCAGCTTGATTTGGATAAAATCCTGAGGCTCTGTCCCAGCTGCCCATTCATTAACAAAGGTGAATTTAAGCACATGATTTAGTAATTTAGTTTTTGTGAAAAGAGATGTATTTAAGTATGTGCTTAAGAGTTGTGTTGAATTGGCATTTTAACACATGAATTAGAGCCAAGGTTTAATTTTCATTGCTATAATAAATTCTAAAGAAAATGCAATTGTGCATGTAAATTTAGACAAGAGATAAAACAATGAGTGAGAAAAATTATTCTCTTACAGTGTACTGAATAATTTGACACATGCTTTCCTCTTTTTAGAAGTTAATTTTTTGAGAACAATACAAAGTTAATGGTCAAGAACAACACACTGACAACTGCAATACAAAAAACACTTACTGCTTTTAAACAACTAATGCAACAAGGAAAGCCATTATAATAAAGTAGCTTTAATTGCAATAGTGGGTGATAATCCATAGCTAATTAGTTTTAACTATATAAGCCTGCTATTGTTATTAACTTTAGATGGAAAGCATAAATGCTAAAGTGTGTTCACATATCTTTAAAGGACTCAAAGTCCCAGAATAGAGGTATCCATATGATCATCCATATGATCTGATTTCATCCAGCCACTCCTAGATGCAAATTCATATATTGATTTACAGGGCATATGAAGAAAGAGCTATAGTTTATATCACGCAATTTAAAAGAAACACCTGTTAATAAAACTCTGAATTAAAAAAGAAAAAAGTCCATGAAATATCATGTAGCTTTATTTGCAATACATGTTTAATATTAAATAGAGGCAGATGTTTTAATTTGTGCTTTAATCTAAGGTTTAAGCCTAAGCCTGAATAGGCTGATTTAAAAGAATACTGATTTATTATTTGTGTGCTCTGACAATACCCAGATGTTTCAGAGCAGGATCAAGACTTCAGCATGCTATAAAACAAAGAAATTATACCTTTTCCAAATAACTAATTGTTGCATCTTTTCTTGTCATTGCTGTCTAAGAATTAAGTCATTCAGTTTTAGGGGAACTAAATAAAAAATTTACTCATCCCTGGAGAACTATATTTCCTGTCATTCCTCCAGGATATATTTTGACCTAGTCCCAGCTTGCATAATGGGAAAAAAAATTAAGAGTATATCATTTGTAGTTACATATATTGATTGATAATAAGGACAACAGTACTAAATATCCTTTAAATTACCAATACATTACTTAGATTTTGAAATTATTTTAATTGTTCAATGTAACTGTGTCTCTGATAAGCAGTTTATTGTTTCTCAATCAAATTCTGCTGTTAGTTACCATGGTATTATCTAGTCATTTTCATTGCCTTTCAGATATTCCTCTGAAATGTGGACATAAGGTAAAAATTCGATTTTCTATTACTCGAAAAATGCAATTCTCTGGAACTTATCAAGAAGGTCTTCAAAACTAAGGTATGCGTGACAGAAACTACAATTTAGGTTCTTGGAATATAGGGGTAATATGGAAAAATTTGTGGTTTTTACTGTTGGTACAGCCAGAGAGAGTTTATGAATTGAAGTTAAGACAAGAATGAAAAATTAATGAAAAAAAAAATAATCCAAAATATATTTTTTTGTGTCTATATTTCCATTATAATAACTATTTTCCCCCATTATTTCTTCTTTACATTACATTTTAGAGCTACTGTGTTACTAATCAATTCTATGGAAATTACATGCTTTGGCAGTAGAAGTATTCTTTGACATCAAATATCATGGACTATTAATCATACTCCAAATGGCCAACATATACCCCTCAGCTGGAAGATACCTGGTTAATATAGTACCAAAGGTCTAAGACTGTATATGTATGATGCAGGAGAAGATTTTCGTTAGTGCTCAACATATGGGACCCTCTTAATAAGAGCAGATACACTACCATGATTTCTGTCTTTACTTCTGCTTTACTGCCTTGTCTTTAAGCTGCAATGTGCTTAAATTACATACACATGGAAGTTATATTGCCTAACTTCATCTGCCTTTTGGGTCTCCTCTGCGTTAATGAAATGTCTGTCTGCATGTATCAGACACTCTCTTTTCTGCTAATAGAAAGGATAGGGAGCTCATAAACCTGCATATTGATGTAGGCTGAGATTTGGAACATTTAAAACACCTTTGTTGAGCAGTAGAGCCCCTGATATTTTCAACGAAGCAATGGAAAATGCCTTCAGAACCCAGCAGCAAGTAAACTATGAGAAACACCGGGACCCTGACTGAGATAGTAATTGAATGGATTAAAAGGCATTTTTGATTCTCCTAACACAGCCATTAAAGAACTGCCCTCAAATGTTATTTAAAGGTCAAAATGATATTTTGATTTGGACCTTCAGAGAACTGTTACCCCTCCAAAGAAGGAGCATATTTTTTCCCTCACAGCACCCTGATTAATTATATGCAAAAATTGATGTTGGTATTTAGAAAAGTGTTTATTCATTTCAAATATAGACCTTCTATATCGTCTCTCTGCAAATGTATTTCAGCATATGGGGATCTGTTGTCTATTGTCTAAAACAATTTTTCAGTGTACACACAGTACAGCCTGGACTACCAGCCCCCACTTACTGAGTGTCCCATCTTAACCAAAATAATGTGTTTATCCATGCAAAGAAATAACTTCACAATGCCCATTTCCACAACCCAATCTTGCCTTCATCTATATCCCTTGCAATATCCTGTCTTTTTTAGTGCTGCAACTTGTCCTGAGACTCACCCCTGGGTAGACATACATGTTTTCCATTTTCATTTACATGACTTTTCTATCATGAAACTGGTAGATGTCTTTGCTTTTGCTGCCAATGACACTGCTCCTTTTTCCAGTTGCCTCCCATGAGGTCCCATCCATGATCACACTGAATGTATCTTTTTCTTATGACCACTGGTATTTAAATAGTTATTAAATGTCAACTCCCCTCCACAGGCACCCCCTTGTTGTGAGGGAGGAGCTTGCGTGCCCTTGTGAGGTTGGGAGCTGTGGTGGCAGTGGCAGATGCCTCCACAGTAGGGTCTCCCATGCCAGACTGAACTGAAGATCAGAAAAAGCGTGTCCATGGGCAGGATGGGCTCACTAGCCATCAGGCAACCATCTTAAGAGAAGGACAACTTTAAGTCCAAACTCAGGCCGATGGAGCTCACTTAGCCCTGTAAGGCCAACTGTCTAAAGAAGGATACTCTAACTAAACCTACGTCATGAGGACCTCTTTGTCATCATCCAAGCTTGCTAGGCCATGGCAGATGAACCTTAGGAGTAAAGGGTGGGGCCAGTTCCACACACACTGTGCATCACCTAAAAAAGCCACAGCACAGGCTGGAAGGGTGTACCCACACTTGTGAAGCCCCTCAGTGACAGGTGAGGGATGAAATGGCAGGGGAAAGGTGCACTGGAAGCATCAACCCCAACCCTGCATGCAGGCAGCTCAGGACTTTGGTTGCTTGAGACTGACCCAGGAGAGGATGATCTTGTTCGGCAGCATCCTGAGTGACCATGCAGCCTTTTTCAAGGAGAGCACTGCTCACTTCACATGGAAAGGGGCCTGGAAAAGGTGGCCTAACCAAAGGTCATCTCCACCCACCACTCAGTTGGCTACCCACGGTCAATGGGCATCTTCTGATGCAGTCGAACAAAGACAAAGAGACAAAGGCATACACCTACCTCCAAAGATGTGTTCAGATTGACACTCGCATGTTGGAACATCAGAACCATGTTTGATAGAGTGGACAGTGGGCATCCTGAGCCTTGTTCTGCTCTAATTGCTCATGAACTGTCACAACTTAACATCAACATTGCTGCTCTCAGTGAAGTTATGTCTCCCATTACACAACAAGAAACATGTTGTCCTCTTCAGTATATATGCCCCTACCCTCCAAGATGACCATGCAGAAAAATTCAAATTCTACACCGAATTTGCACCGCCTCACCCAAAAGGCTCCTGCAGGGGATAGGATCATAATCCTTGGTGACTTCAGCCCTATTTTTTCTTGCTCTTCCACCTTCAGTCTTGTGATATTTCCACACTTGCCTGATTCAGTTTTTATCTTGCTAAACTGTAATATGTCTCTGAGAAAGTCCAGTTACGAGGCTCTACATGTCCTCATTTAAGTCCTTCTTGAAAACAGATTTTTCCCATGCCACTTATGAGTCCTGAAGACCTGTACAAAAAACAGAGATTTTCCTTCTGCCTTTACACCGTAGACTCTGAGATCAGAATCCATTCCCTTGGAAATATATACTTGCACAAAATGAATGCCACTGAAAATAAACAGATGCCTAAAAGCACAGTTCTTACAGAATTGCTCAAACAGACATCTACACATAAGAGAAATTTTGCAAATATACTTGTAAACAACCACAGGTAGCTGTCTGATTCACAGTTACCTAATTGATTGATTTATCACCATGGATATTTTATTATCATGTAGAACTACTTGAACTTTTAACAAAGAAAACAGTATAAGGTTTTCTTTTACAGCTGCCACAATAATTCAATTAAGAGTAGGCTAAATGCCAACTAATCTCACAATCTCAAAGCCCCTCTGCTTTCTATCATAATCTCTGCCAAACCAACAGAATTATTGCTTTTCTGTTATGCTGACACATTAATGTTCTGAACTGATCACATTAAGGGATCAGATTTTTTTATGCCATCACAAGAAATAAACCTAGGTTATTTGTACTGGGGAGTGCATTTTGAATAGGCACTTTAGATTGTCCTTGAACCAATATAAGAATTTAAGCAGTAAAGCAGATTAGAAAAGCAACTGATAAATATTAATTTTAGCTTTTCATGAGAGTTTTAAAAATCCATCATACACACTAAGAGCTGATAAACAAAAACGAGTAAAAAAGCAGCTCGTAATTTTCTTACCTATTTGGTAGACTAGAATAGCTAGGTGTGTAAGTACTCACCTTTTGTACAACATCCTAATGACTAGTGAATTTAAGATTGAGAGGTTTTGTTCAATCAGAAACATTTCTCTGTAAGAGCTGTCAAAATTACAAGGTCTGAATGACACACTAAAAGAGAAATCATGGGTGTAATAGCTCACTTGGTCCGTCACTACTTTTCATTGGAAGGAAATAAGCACCTAGGAGACTCTTAATTCCTTCCACTGCATACAAAGTTTCACAGTGTGGGTGGCTCGTCAATGACACTGAATGTCTTTCAACATCCCAGAAGTAGAAATGTAACATCAACATTTAATCCACACTTTTACTATGTAAGGAAGTTTTGGGGGTAGAGCTTCATGTCATAACAAGCCTCATCTTGAAGTTGATATTCATTCTGTAAGTTTCATCTTTTATTGGAACAGTGAACACATTGCTGGTGGTTTCAGCCAGAGCATGGTCCTTGCTCTGTTCTCTGTGTTTTTCACACACTCAACTTTGTTCTTTATTTCCTTTGGTGGCGAATGATTTCACCAAAGCTACTAACTTCCAGGAATACAGCAGAAACAAAGAAACCACTCAGATGTTAAATGACACTTCCCTGTCTTGAGGACAGTTGAAAACTATTCTATCAACTAATAAATTTTTACTACACCATAGCAACACATCCTGATCACACTCCTCCCAGCACTTATTACACTTGCATAGAATATTGTCATTGGAAATGTCATACCTACTAGGGATTTTTCTTGCTGCAGAAAGGCCTTCAAACTGCCCCTGCAAAAGTTGATCTTCCTATATTAGAGGGGATTATGACTGTGCCCCACACCTTGCAGTGAAGAAAACATAAATGAGATAAATGCTATGACTCTATTTTATGCCAAAATGTTTTTAAGGATGTTTTTGCTGTCACATTGTCTGGCTACATACATTTTCTCTGAAGTGTAGGATTAAAGCTTTTTATCAATTTCTGACAAAAATTGTCTGTTCTTATAGAAATTTGTACCAAATTTTCAGAGATAAATAAGGGATGGACTCTTAAATGTCAATTACCATGAAACAGAGCACAGTTGTTCTATAAAAATATATTGGCTGTAAAGGAACACATAGTGCCAAGGATTTTCTTGCAGCTTCAATGCCCCTCAACAGAAATATGGGTAAGGCAATAAATCAATCTGATGGCATCCATCAATTTCATCAGACACCTACTTAGAAAACCTCAGAGGTTCTGAAGTCTATAACATGGGATTTTTGTCCATGGCATGTCAGTCTGTACTCATATATGTAGATATAAATTAGTTTTTGCACTGGGTATAAATCAAAAAGAATAAAATTAAGGACAAAAATTAGGTGAATATTTGTACAGTGACATTAGGAGGAAACAGAATGCTGAATTGAACAAGAATTGCCATAGCCCATAGGATAATGTAACTGTCTAAAGCTGCAAATACACAAAACATTTTTAGTAGGTTTGAAGTAGGATTCACTGTATTTCAATAGTCCCCCTGAGTATTTTTTAACATGTATTGCAAAGCTTTTTTGTCAACAGCCATTCAGGGAAGCTTCACAAATGTCAAGAACGCTTAAACATCACTGATACTTGACAATACAAGGTAGAAAAACAATCCTGACGTGTGAAAGGAATGCAATACGACAGTGAATATAAAAAGTAGAGGAAAGATCGGCAATGCTGTCATTAAATTCTGTTAATTGTTACACAGCAAAGGCTACTTAGTTTTCAGAATGTGTTGGGAAGTCACAGATTTCTTGCAAGAAATTATGCTTTCATCAAAATCAGCAATTTTTTAGTATTGAATTGATCTGAATGTATTTTTCAATAGAAACCATTTGAAGTATTTGAACTTTTTCTCCTGATTTGTGTTGAATTTGTCGTTTAGTGTTTTCTTTCTATCAATTTCCTATTTAACTAAATTAGAATTTTGATACCATCTAGACATTGTATTGTTTCCAAATAAACTGTTTTGAAAAGCTGTAGCATTTCAAACAAACAGAAATTTGGCCTGTGTTTCATATTGGCATCTGTGTACATTTATAAGATAATTAATTGGTGAAATGAATGTTCTCCCCCACAATTTTACCTTAATGTGTTGAAGCAACCTCACTAAACACTCGAAACTGCAAGCAATATACAAGAATAAGAACAGAGACAGTACTATTGTTCATAAAAGCTTTTTCCAGGAGAAAATATCCCATTCAGTGGCTATACAGAAAGAGGTTAAAAAGACAGTCTTTTTTCGGAAGTGTTTTTAATTTAAAATAAGAGACTTGTAGAGAAGGCAGAGAGCAATACAAGTGAACAGTGATATTTGTCAAGCAGTTAGAAAGGATTTGTATGTAATGAAACATAGAAAAAGAAAACTTACAGCTAAGCTCAAAGACAGCTACAGTTGTAGTTTCATGCGCAGTTTTGGAAAGCTCTTTTCAAACAATTTAGACAGACAGGATGATGATGCAGAAATGTTTATCTGAAAGTTAAGAAAGATAGGGTAAAATCTGTAGAAGATGAGTCAGCCCAGAGACCAAAAACAGTTAATAAATTTTGTCTTGAAAACAAGCTAAAGTAGTTATATATATTATGGGAGAGCTCAAAGACAGAACAGTGCTTACACAGTCAAATTCAGCGATGGGAAATCGTCTGTGCAGTGTTCTGAGCGGATAGCACAGTGTTGTCTTGTAATCCACAGATACAGCTGGTGAACCAGTAATGGAAGTAAAATAGCATTATTTATATCCTGCTGGCATGGAACCAGTATAAGGAGAATTACTAATTAAAATTTTAGTAGAGAATCAGAAGTCATTATCATTATCCCATTCCTCTGTGTGGATACTGTGGCCATCCAAACTTCAAATATACCTACAATAATATATATATATGAGCTTATCAAATTTAGTTGGGGAAAGTAGGGCCTGCTTTCATAACAGAAAATGTGTTTGACTAAATCTTCTTAGTTTTCAAAATCCAAGCCACTATTTAGTGGAATCTTTGTTGTGAAATTGAGGAGACAGAACCCCCCTGTAAACAGACCTGAGGAAATACATAGTAGTTTTTACAGTAGCTATAGTCATAAATAGGAAAAAACCTATGAAGCCTAGGAGAAATGCTGCTAACACATGATTTGAAGTATCATGTCATCTGATCTTGCAATGCCTTATGTCAAGATTAAACACTGCCCATAAGTAAAAGGGTGATATGATGAGCCATGGTAAGTAGAGGATTAGGCATTGAGTTAATTTTTTTATCATCGTTTAGTGAGATAGCTACAATAACATCACTGTGTTGTCCATATTTATACTATTGGCAGATTTCCAGCATGTTGTGAAGTTTCTGTATTTGTCAGGGAGGACACCAAAACAGAACTTTTCAGGAAGTACTGAATCAATGATGAAAACTGTATTCAGGGAAATTAGACATCTAAATGATCTTAACTGTGCTTTTTGCTCAGCTAAAACAAGATGATCAGACACTACAGTTCCTTTTGCTGTTTAACTTCTGATTCATGTTACTCAGTGTCCATCATAATGCTGATTATGAATCTGGCAAATGTCATTCATCAGATATCCCAGAGAAAAGGATATGTCCCTCAAAATAGTATTACAGCATTCATGAATGATCAGTCAAGCATATTTCTTACTTGACTGAGCACACCTAAACTGTATAGCTTTTTCACAGTACAGTCAATTAGTTTTGAAATTATACCTTTATAGTCCATACTGAAGTGCAGAGATTGCTGCTAAACTAGTGCTGCTCTGCTGGTTGAGTCTAGGCAGTACAGCTCTTTTTAGCCTGACATAATGCAGATGTGGCTATTTTACTTCCAGGGTCATGATTTCTTTGGTGAGTCAGCTCAGGTTTCCTTGCACAGCATTTTTGGGGCATCTGCAGTACACTGTCATAGTAAGGGACATCAGACAATATTGCAAGACTCATTAGGAAATGCAACAGTTTTAGTGGTTTTCAATGTCTGATGGGTCCCTATCATTATCTCCAAGAAACGTAAGGGTGGAAAAGCATCCAGAGAATAATCCCACAAGTTTTTGGTATAGCTTTTAGGAATAAATTAGGTCTGACACCTGTAGATCTATCTGAAATATACAGTATAAACATTTGCAGCTGTTGTAGTCAATTTATCTTCTATTTAAGATGGACTTCTAACTTGGTATACTGATCATCACACTTTAAAAGTAAAAAAAAAAAAAAATAAAATTCCAGTATCAGGAGTTTTCAGTATCTCATATATTGTATGACAATAAGTTAGTGAATTTTATTGGACTGTAAACTTTTCACCCTCTAAACATCCTTCTGTAAAAAAAAAAAAAAAAAAAAAAAACAAACAAACAAAAAAAAACCAAAAAACAAACATACAAAACACAAGACAGCTTAGCTCAATGATGTTCACTTGAGCATTAATGCTGCATAATTCATTTGATGGTTTAATAATGCAAAACATGGCTTCTTCTTATAATATAGCATTAATGCAGAAAAGATGTGCTTACAAAAGATTTACTATTTTACTATTTGTATATAGGCTTCCTTAATAGATGAGAGTGTTTACTTCTCCTTTGAAATCTTATTTAGTCTAGGCATTCTACACTGAATAAAGACTGCCATCTTCTGCTGCAGCTGCAGAAGATATAGATACCCAGGTCAGCATCATATTGTACTTGCCTTAGTACTTAACCCATCTTATAAGTCTGCCATGCTGATACATGCTTTCTCATAGGTTTATAAAATGCTGCTAAGAGCACATTGAAATAAACAGAAAGTTTTCCATATGATAGAATCTGCAGCTGATAAACTGTTCTGATTCTCTTTTGTTAGACAATATGTTCACGTGGAAATAGTTCTAATGAATGTGCTACCTGATTTCAAAAGGATAGATTGTTCTTAAAGTCCAATGTTAGGGTGTTCATGTGTCCTCATTCAAAGGTGCAAGGGGAGAAAACAGATAAATTTACATTTGTGTCACATGGTGGAGAAGTTCACAACACACGGCTGCTGGTGTCGTCCGTCCATGTTTACAATAAGCCTGTGTCCACCTATGTGTGAGACATACCCTGAGGTTTTCTCATACAAAAAGATACTTATAAGTTCAAAGTAAAAACTTAAATATAATTTACATGTCCAAGTCCAGATTCTGACCTACATATTTTTTTCTCTTTTTTTCATTCAGTAAATTATTACCTTTTACAAGACAAAACAGCTTATGTAAAAGACAAAGAGACATTAATTCCTGAAAGGCTACTTATTCAGGTTGTAAATGCAGACATGATTGTTCAAATTCCCTTTTATGGGCTAGGTTGAACAGAAATTCGAGGCAGACAACAGATTTATAGATGGAAATGGGTCCCCGATGTCAGCATTTTTTTATCAAAAAAGTTACTGGATATTCTGGGGGTGGGGAGAGGTGATGAACATTGTTCTTCACCTTCTCATTTATTTTTTTCCTCACTTTAACCAGATAGAAAGGAGAAGCATTTTGAAAGCATCAAAGCTTCTGCAGAACTTTATATAGAGTTCTAATACTACTGACCTCTGCAAGCTTTGGATCAGCAATATAAGAAGTGCTAAAAATGACATCAAAATCAGCAGAAAGAGCTAAGTGTATGATCAACTTTGTTCATTTTTCTCCCTGTACAAGAAGATCCTTTTTCACTAGAGAACCACATTCTTATAGCTAAACAAATCATTAATGATTCTCTGGAAGAAAACATCACAATATTGAGAAACAAGTGAAGAGCATGGCAACAAAACAATTTTAACACTGACAAATGCAACTTCCATTTCCAGCATCATGTAAGAGGAGCAGACATTTGTGATAAATGGGAGCTGAAAATGAGCTGGCTGCTGTCAGGGACTAAAAGAGTTAAGGTGTTGATGCCTCAAATATTGTGGTGGGAACAAAGTTACAGTTACAAAGTTACAGACCCCTGAGGGGTCTGACCAGTGTGAGTGAAAGGCAGGAACTGGGCTATAAAAGATTCACTCCCAGGGAGCCAGGTCAGTGGGTGTCCATGACCAGAAAATTTCTGCATTTGTCATTGTAGTTCATATGTCTCTTTCTCTCCCTCTCAGTCTCCGATTCTATTCTTGGCATATAAGGGCACCACTGTTACTCCTGTTGCCAAGTTTTGTCAGTTGTAACATGTTGATTGGAGACTGTTTTGAAAAACTCTATATTATTGCTGAATTTTCAGTAAAGCTGTGCTTTGTTTGAACCTACAGAGTTCAAATTATCATTACTCATGGGTCCCACACAGAACTACAAAAAGGATAACCTAGCCCTTTACCCAACAGGAACTGAAAATAACTAAGTGGGACAAGCCCTGTTGCAACCCTTCCAAGGGGCCTGGGGGAATATCTGAGATGAAGACTGGATCCAGCCACAGACAGGCTCTTCTCTGAGGAGAAGAAAGTAAAGGGGTCCAATTCAAACCTCTCTGAGTTTCCAAAAGTGGGTCATGAAAGCTGGTTTAGTTCATTTCAAAAATAAAAAATGTATAACACTGCTATTAGATAAAAAAAAAATAGTTATTTATATCCTGAATCAATATGAAAAATATTAGAATTTACCCTGAGACAGAGATATTCTGTATATTGTGAATTTCAACTTTAGTCTCACTTCAAATAATGAAGTGCTCTTTATGTAGTTCATTGCTTATCTATAATCCATTTTTAAAGAATGCATAGGACACTTTATTAAACATTCTTACTAAGTGAATAAAAATAGGCAATAAATAAAAGTAGTAATAATAAATTATGATCTGAGTTTCAAGATTAATATTCTAGAAATTAAGTGTTATTAAGTGGCAATTACTCTATGCATCCATAGTAGGCCTATTTTTTCCAGCTACCCTGACTATACTTGCTGTTAGCTTTAAATCTTACATTGTCTGAACAAAGGAAAATATGGTGTGAAAGCCAAAAGTGATATAACTCACAACTCCTACAGATTCACTTAATATTCAGTAGATCCTGCTCCTGTGACAGTATCAAGACTCTTTTACCATTAAAAATGGCATCTTTGTCTCAGAAGAGCTGTGATGAATTGGCTACACAAAGGCAAATAGATAGAATTTAGCAACACATTGAAGCAAACAAGTAAAAAATAAAACATGATTTTATCACTCATGCTTAACTTTGTTCAATAATAACGTACTTTATTATTAAACCTGATTCAGATTATACTCAGTCCCATCAAAGTCATTTGATGTTTGTCATTGACTTCAGAAAGGTGAAGCATCATCCCAAAGTCTTGATTTCACTGGTACTTTTGATGACTTAGCAGCAGAAACACCAACATGAAACAAACTTATCCTTCATAATTCAAAAATACATAATCAACACAGAGTTTTTTAAAGGCAGTTGATGGATATCATTGCATAATCAAGTAGTCCATTGAATATATTCTATTGCTAAAGGCTATCTTCTGAAAAATTATTGTTTCAAAAGGCAGCAATAATGCAAAGAATGCTTGTAAAAATCAACCATTTTTTGTAATATTTGTCATCTGGACCAATCTTTCCATAAAAAACTGAACCATCATCCTACTAACTACTTTTTACTTTCACATTTTTCCAGTTATAACTTCTGTTAAGGTTGGTATGGGTCCTCAATGTTTAAAAACCACAGAGGAAAATAATCTTTTAAAATTAGTTCCTTCGGCATGACAAAATCTCACAGGTATTCTTTTATTTTTAAAAGGAGCCTATCATGTGTTTGCAGGAATTACATTTTAATGTTGATATTTAAGAATGAAAAAAGGAAAGTTCAACACAAGAGGCAAAGTTTCTGTGTAAAAAGAAAATTACAGGGTAAGGAAGAGAGAACACAGGGATAGTCTAGCTCAAAAAAAAGTACATATCTTTTTTTGGGACACATAAAAAAAACCTGTCATGTGGGGAAAAAAGAGTTGCTGAAAACCTCATCTGTTTCCCTTGCTATTCATACTAGTGACAATAAATAGATTTTTACAGAGACTTTCTGGTACCTGCATTATTAAGCAACAGTTCTGTACAGCCCTTCTATAAAGCAAATCAGAAGTTCATGTCCAAACATTATAGCTTTATGTAGAAATTTAAAACTTTTCCTAAGAATATTTTTTAGGCAAGCAAATTAGTGGAAAAAATAGAAGTAGACCAAAGCAGCACATGCAGAGTTCAGCGAATGCTATAGGGAGGAGAAAAGATACTCCTGTTAAAAACAAAACAGTGTATAGAAAAGGAGGAATTATTTGAAAAGAGAAAAATCCCAAATTTCTATAGGAACCTGAGATAATTTACTAATTTTTAAAAACTATTTAGGTAAAGGTCCCCTCATGTTAGTAAGAAAATGGTGACTATACAAAGGCATTTTTAGACAGTATGATAACACTCTTGTCACAGTTTAAGACAACTCTATCATCTACTAGAGAAAAACATACTTGCATGACATTTTATACTGAGATTATAACTACAGTCTCACAAAGCTCTTCTCTTATATCTTGTGGACAGCAGTCTTCATGAAAATAGATTAACTGTTCTCAAGATATAAGTTTTTTTCTCTGAGTTAAATGGAATTTTTCTTAACACTACATTTCACATATCTTCTATGATCGTGAATCTTTTCATCTCAAAATTGTTAGTTCACTTTTGTCATCCACAGAATCACCAGATTTGCTCTGTTCTCTTACTGCAATTTGTATATTTGGTTCTTGCTTACTTACTGATTACAAAGTACCATACTAATGCTGCACAGCAGGTGCTAAGACAAAATTTCATAGAAAAGTGTTCACAAAAGAGGACCTAAGACTATGCAAGTCTTATTTTCTAATATCAGACCACGGTTGTGTCATTAGGCTTAGATTTAAAAAATGGCAAAACTATTGAATCGCAATCTCTGGAGTTGGAAGCAACCTCTAGAGATCATCTAATCCAAAACCCCTGCTAAATCAGCATTGAGTTCAGCAGACTTACACCACATAATTGTGGTGGATTTCAGATGCGCTAAAGATTGTTTTAGGCAAATCACATAGCTCAAAAACTCAGTTTGCAATTCCTTGTAAGAACATATTCCTTTCAGATCTATAGTCTGTCCTTAATACTATCCTCTCTGTAACAATTGATGTTATAGGGAAAGGTGTAAGAAACTTTATTTATGAAAAAAGTACTGCATCTTCTGTCCTCATTAAAATCTTATTTAAATGTCCCTATTTAAATATCAGGCTAAATATGAAACATTAGGATTATAGCTCCTTTTAAAGTTGTTACTTTTATAAGTATACTGAATGCTGTCTTTCCACAGAGCTATTCAGTTCTGAAAAAAACTGAGCAATTTGAATCACATTTTCAGAGATATCCTTTGGGAAAAGTTTCACAATTTAGATAAACATGAATAAAGAGATGGGTAATAGTTCTGTATAGGTCTTTACCTTTCTTCTAGTGATGAGAGTTGAAAATAAAGGTTTTGATGCCAGAAAATACACTGCATTTGCAGTAAGTATTGGCTTGTACAATGGTTAAAGAACTTACCTGCAATACGGAAGCATGGAAAGGATGCTAAGCAGCACTACTTTAGGTCCTTGAATTATCAGCTACGGCCTCTCCATGACCAGAGTTAATCAGGAAACTAAAGTTATGATTTGACACTTAGAACAAAAAACCCAAAGAAACAAACAAAAAAACCCAACTCCTGTTTTATAACTTATTGAAATAATGCCATTTCCACCTGAACTGTTTACTGTGGGTATTGTATTGTTCCGTATTGATATAAAACATGAAATTCACTTTCAGCAGATTATTAGATACTTTGTCTTCAGTCACAGACAAGAAGACTCACATGTCAGGAGACTGTCTTCACCTCACACAATTGGAATATTTCATTAGAGCATTGCCGACAGCTTTCTGCCTCCCAGCAGGAGTCACTACAAACTAAAGCCATTAAGTCATCCATTTAATAATGCATACTTGAAAATACTCTTTGAAATGTACTTTTGATAAAACTTCAAAGTAGCTACCCTATGACTAGGAATAGACAGAAAGCTCAAATAAAAGCAATGTATTTCTGTAAGGAAATTTTTCTGTAGTGATGAAAGAGTGTACAATGAAAATTTTCCTGACTTTCTCAGCATTATTTCACTGAAATACTCATACGAGGAAAAAGAATTATTATTACATTCATGGTATGTTATTTTATAACTTTTTTTTTTTTTTTTTGGTGGGATGGAATGCCTTCTATTTCCAGAGCCAAATTCTAATTTTTTTTTGCTGTAATATTCTTTTCTCAGAAGAATATACATATATACATATATATATATATTTTAACAATTGCGAGACAGTAAAAAAGTCATAGTAGAAATACCACAATCTCAGAACAAAAATATTCATGTGCAAGGGACTATTCCAAAGCTAATGAATGACTCAGAAATAATGGACTTCAAAAAACCCCACAGCTCTCTATATTAAGGCAAGAGACAGTTTCTTGAGTAAGAATGTTTCTTGAGCAGAAGACCTAAGAAAAGAAGAAATACAGAAGAATTGGGGGTTACTGGAAAACTGAGCATTATAGAAAGCTATCCCAACATGCAGGAAAAGCAACAAGAAGTAAGACAAGAGTAGGCCTTGCTTCAAGACCAAGTTAAATAATCAAAAAGATAACAAACAGGAAAATCAGGAATAAGGATGTGATTAAACATGAGTTTAAAGAGATGGTACAAACACTGTATGAACTCAGCAAGACAAAACACAAAACAAGTTATAATTATCAAGAAATACAAAGCAACATGAAAATATTTTATGAATAATTAAACAAAAATCATAGAAGAAAATTAGGATCTTCTCTTTAAATATTGACAAAAATAAAAAACAAGCAATAGACAATACACTTAAAGCTGGTTTGTTTTATTTATGTTATTTTGTTTTGGTTTGGGTTTTTTGTTTCATCTAATTTCATTTTGTTTTGTTTTTGTTATTCCTACTTCTTTCCAGAGAGAAGCCAATTTAACTGAGATTTGGAACATTGCTACAGAATTCTTTTGTCTGTTTTCTTAAGGGTTCTCATGAGAAATCCAGTGGATTTTTGGGAACATTTTAAAGTATTTAAATACTACTTCATCTCTTCCCCTTTTCTCTCTGGACATTTAATAGTTGTCTTGAAATATGCATCAGAGGTTCAGGGAGACTAAAGAACATCCAATATTTTCACTTACCTTTTACTAGAATACAAAAGGCATAGATGAGTAATGAAACATTAATCACACTATTTTCAGTAAATGAAAAGGTGATGACATAAATTATTAAACATTTTATTAGTGCCTAGAAAATAAGATAATAGCATAGATTTGTCAAGGTCAGTAACACCAAACAAGTTGTTTTTTGTTTTTTTTTTTCTCTAAGCCTATGGCCAAGTTAACTGGATACATATTTATAGATTTTGATGCCTTCCACACACAAACACCTTAAAATAAAGAAACTGTCTAAATAAATGAACAAGAAACAAATGGAAAAAATTCAAAGCAAAACAGACAAGATGTTACACCATTACACTCTCAGGGCTCTGTAGGTGGTTTCCAATAGAAATCTGCTCTGGAGTCCATTCTATTCATATGTCTTTGAATAAAACAACAATTTCAGAAGAATATGGAAACAGCATTAGCGAAATATTGTAAAACATAACAGTCTGTCCAAACCTGTGAAAATTTTAAAAGAGGATATAGATTCAGAATGATCATGGCAAATTGAAAAAAATATTAAGCAGAAGCAGTAAGAAAATGCTGAAGAAAAGGAGGCTGAGGGGAAATATTATTGTTATCTGCAGCTACCTGGAAAGAGGTTGAAGTGAGTTGTGGTTAGTCTTTTCCAATCAGAATGATTTTATGATTCTCTGATTTAAAAAATTGAACTTTTAACCTGAAATGGATATTTTTTCTTCAGCCTTGAGAAATGATTAAAATAATAAAGTAAATCAACACCTAAACACCAGAATCTAGATTCAACATTATTTAACTGACTGTAAAATTGGTAACTGTGGAAAAGGCTGGTCTATACTGCCAATAATATCTATGGTAATTGCTATGCAGTAGTTAAGCATTTCAAGAAATCCAGAAGTTTATCTGCCTGAAGAATAATGTGATTGGCAGGCCTGCTTATGAAGTCATTTGATAAAGAACATGTATTGAAATCCCTTAGATTTTAGAGTATTTTCTCATAATATACTTGGAAACATTTAGAGTTAGTAATATTTGGGATTCTCCCCACCCCAACAAAAAAAAAAAACAAAACACAAAAAAAAAAAAAAAAAAAAAACACAAACAAAAAACAACAAACCCAAACCAAAACAAAAAATAAAAGAATTTCTTTACACAGATTACTTTAGAAAAACAAAAAACAAACCTCTTGGAAAGTATTGTGCTTTTTTTATTCAGGAGTATTAATTCTTAATTTTATTAAATTTTCATTCAAAACTCAAATGGGCGTTGCAACATAAAGCCATCAGTTCAAATTATTCTTATTTGAAAACAAGCAAAGCAAAACCAAAACACCCCAGCATAACTTTTGTTTCTGTACTATAGACTCCATAAATGTGAAGAATATTTTCTTCCAGCAGCTATACTTTGCTCTTTCACTGTGAAATGAAAATCCCTGCATGATCATTTTAACGCTGGTAAGAGGAAACACATCCTTCTGGGGCATCTTCCCAGTATTTCATAGGTGATCCTCATTCCCAAATAGTCAACATACTTCTCTGTTCAGTTTTCTGCTCTGCATTTAGGTTTGTCTCTCAAAAACAATTTTTGAGTCAGAAAGACTCCTGAGACTGCAGTAGACAAGACGACTGTCACTCTGTGGAAGATTGTGTGTGTCCACTCTGTTCCTGCAAACTCAGCTCTTAATATGCTATCCTATTCAGAAAGCAAGATTCCCTTGTCTGGTGAGTATTCTTTAGTTAATAATGTGATCACTATTTTTCCTTCTACTCAATAATAAAAATGCACATTTTCTCTCAGAAGAGCAAAGTACTGCTCCTGAAGGCATCAAATTACTTGAATGACTTGGATGCCTCATTTTGAGCTTTCCATTCCAGCCAAGTTCACCCAACTGGGCTCTCTTGACCTCAGAACAGTTCTCTCTTTAGATTATAGGAAAACCTCAAGAGGATATCTGCACTAAGGCTGATATAATTTTTAAAAAATATATGTTATGGGAAAAAACTTCTCCATGATTTCTTTACTGAAAACATGATTTTTTTAAAAAATGGTGTTCATATGAAAATTTTCACTTCATAACATATAATTTTGTTTTAAACCAATCATGCATGTCATCTTATCCCAATGCAACAAGACATAAGACAGAATTAAAATATAACTTTACTTGACAAATCAAACCAGAAAAGACAAAGAAGTTCCTTAGATTCATTAATACCTTATTTAATCATAATTAGTTCCTTTAACAGATGTAGTAGAATGAGAACATGTTCAGTTTTTTTAAACCTATACTAATCTTAGAAAATGATGCACCATTTATAAAATAGCTGGGTGAGAGATTATGACTGCGACAAAATAATATTATTTCATTTACTCATTTTAATGAATACTAAAAATATTCAAAGTGATTTTCTTAAAATTGTCAAAGCTGTTGGTTTTTCAAGCATGGAGGAGATGAGGCTTATTATTACTTAAATATTTGTGTTGTACAAATATGTAATATTCTCAAATAAAACCAAGTCTTCCCAGTGTTCATATTTCTGTGTACACCTAAAATGAAAGCTACAACTGATTCAAAAAGAATTTAAATGAGAAAAGGATATAGTCATAAAACAAAACTAAACAAACAAATAAAAAAACATGCCAATGTGTATATCTTCATATTTTCTAATACATGAGGAATGATTAAATTCTTACCCTTTTCCTTTAAATACATTGTTGTTCTTCTCTTAAAAACATAACCTTTTTCCATCATGTAAGGTTTTATTGACTTCAATGGACATTGGATTAGTGTCAGCAAATAAGCAATTAATCTTACATGAACTATGGTTTGCTCAGCGTAGTGAAGTTTCAACTGATGAAATCTTTAAGGAAATGGACAACTCAATATGAGGAAAAAAACAGACAAATTTCTCTTATTCATAAAGATCCCATAAGTGGGAAAAAATTTTCAGTTTCTTTCCAAGCTCTACTATAATCCTAATTCCCATACTCTAATGTACTCAATGTATCAACAAGCAATAGCTTTTGATAAGAATACTCCAAAATGTAGTAGTAATTACATTATAGGAAGACTGTGTTCTTCTCTAATACTCTGATATTACCTTTTTGAATATTTAATAAGTAGAAAGTAATAAAGCAAAGACCCTTAAAAAAAGCATTATCAGTCACAAGTTAGCATATAATTTTACACTTCTTAATCTTATTCATTTCTTTCTTTAATTCTGTGTTAGCTTCCTTCTAAAGATGGAAATAACTATGTAATTGAATTTTGCTTTTAAGATGACTCAGTCAGAAAGCTTTAATTATATTAATAGCTCATGTTATTGTCAAGCTTCACAATGACATCTTTTATGCCATATTTTAGGCAACTGTGCTGCTCCATGAAGTCTTTCAGGTTCAGTTTCAATATAGCCTGAAAAAAAGAAGCAGAAATGTGTTAGCTTAAACAATACTTGCAAGAAAAGTAAATGCACATTTAATAAGTAAAGTTCTTATTTTCCTGTTTTCCTTCCTGAATCGTAGGATAGCTTTAAATTTCATTTCCCATAAACAAAACTGTGGCTCTGCAGGATCTAGTATTCATGCATGATTGATAGATGAACTACTGCTCCACTTCTCAGTACATTTTCAGCATTCCCTCAACTATTGCTTAAAAAATATTTTTCAAAGTTTTCTCTGAAAAGCTTACTAGATCAGTTTTTCAGATAAAAATATAGGACTTTCACTCTGGTCATGTATTAAGTATATAGTTTTTTACCATAATCCACAGAAAAACTGAAGAAAACATTCTGCTAAGTGCAGTGTTATCTAGTTCATTTGGCACAAAACAGTCTGCCACAGAACCATGTAGGCTGGAAGATACAATCAGAGATCAGGGTTTAACTTTCCTCTCATTGACAGTTCAGTTGACCTTTGACTATTTCTGTGGATGGATATTACTTAATAAGTCAAGGCAGCCTATGCCCATGTTTGACACAAATCCATAGGGAACTACTTTTCCTGTAGTTGGTTGGAACCTCCCATGTTCCAGTATGGCACGGGGGCCTTGGCTGATTGTCAGGTGCCCACAAAAATGCTCTCTCAGTTCCCTTCCTCAGCAGATCAGAGGGAGGAAAAACTCAGGAACAAGCAGATGTTTTATCAATGACTGTCAAAGCAGACTCAATTTGAAGAAATGTATTTATTGCAAATGAAACAGAGCAAGATAATAAGAAATGAAAAAAACAAAACCCAAAACAACCTAGAAATACCCATCCCACACCCATCCCTTCTTCCTGGGCTTAACTTCATACCTAATTCTTCTAACTTCTCTTCTGCTGAGAGGTGCAGGAGGGTGAAAAATAGGGTTGTGGTCAGTTCATAACACCTCATTTTGGCTATTTTTTTTTTTCCTTACACTC
This sequence comes from Phaethornis superciliosus, assembly GCA_023637945.1. NCBI lineage: Eukaryota > Metazoa > Chordata > Aves > Apodiformes > Trochilidae > Phaethornis > Phaethornis superciliosus. The sequence continues at coordinate 102,500,865 of JAJQWJ010000001.1, forward strand.
TTCCCCTGTTCTAACATGGGGAGCCTCTCATGGCACACAGTCCTTCACAGTTATTTAGCTTGAGTTCTTCAAATACTACAATTGGTCAAGAACTGCTCCAGCGTAGGCCCTTTCCACAGGGTGCAAGTCTTCAGGAATCAGCTCTAGTGTGGGCTACCAATGGGATCAGAATTTCCACCAGAAAACTTGCTCCTGGATCAGCTCCTCTCCACAGGCTGCATCTCCTGCCAAGAGCCTGTTCTATCACAGGCTCTCCATAAGCTGCTACTTCCTTCAGGGCACAACCACCTGCTCCAGCAGCTCTTGTATGGGCTGCAAGGTGCCCAGCTGCTCCACCATGGTTTTCTATAAGATGCGGGGAAACAACCTGCATCACCATGGCCTTCATCAAGGGCAGCAGGGGAATCTCAACTCTGATGCAAATCTCAACTCCACCTGCAAATTTCTGTCACATGCTATCATTTGTGTCTCCAAGCTGCTGTTGTACATCAGTTTTTACCCCATCTTTAACATGTTATCAGAGACCATAAGCAGCACTGATTGATTGGCTCAGCTTTGGCCTGTTGTGGGTTCATCTTGGAGCTGGCAGGAGCTGTCTCTATCTAACAACAGGGCAGATCCTGGTGTTTTCTCACATATGCCATCTCTGTAGACTCCCACTACCCACTTTTTGCTATGTAAAACAAATACTTTCCACCATTCCCTTCAATGAACTACATATTAAAGAATTATCATTAAAATACTCATTCAGCACACAAACATCCTATCTTTAAAAATTTCACTTAAATCAACTAAAAAATTTCCCCACACCAAAATCAAAATATCATAACAGTAGCAAAGATGGACAATTTACAAAGTTATTCAGCTTTTACTCACACTCCACCTCTCATCCTTTTACCACAGTTACAAAAAATGTCCCACAGATGTCCTGCTCTTTAGTAATATGTTCATTCCATGATTTGTCCACTGTAACTGCTATCTTTTTATTTATTTCCTCATTCCGCAAACTGGGTGTCAAAAAGGACTGAGAGCAGTTGACCTTGGCCAGGTGCCTACCGAGCCACTCTCAATTCCTTTCTTCAGAGGAACAGGGAGAGAAAATAAGATAAAAAACCTCAGGATCAAGATAAAGGCAATTTAATAAAGAAAAGAAAGGCTCCATGTGGAAGCAAAGAAAACCAGGATTTCTAACTACTTCCCATCAGCAGGCGGTATTCAGCTACTGCCTGGGAAGCAGGGCCTTGGTATGCATTTCCTTCAAAAGACAAACACCTTAATAATAAATGTCCCCCTCCTCCTTCTTTCTCTTACAATTTATTGATGAGCCCAATGTCATGTGGTATAGAATAACCTTTTGTTATGTTTTGGTTAGCTCTCCTGGCTGTGTCCCCTTCCAACAACTCTTCTACCCCCAGCCTGCTGGCCTTTAGGGTTGCCAGGAAGGAGAGTTGGAGAGATATCTGTGATGTTGTGTGAGTTTTGCTCAGCAGTAGCCAAAACTCAGGGGTGTTACCAACAGCTTTCTAGCTATCAATATAAAGCCTAGCATTCTCAGGGATTCTGTGAGGAAAGTTAACTCCATGTCAGCAAGATCCAGTACAACCATCTCGTGGCCATTGCTGTTTGTCTTCTGCTGTAACTTCTGACAAAAGCCTGGCCACATCTCCTCTACACCCAACCATTACTTAGCTGTCCATACTAAGATCTACCCTTAGCTTCGCTCCTGATCTAATGCGGTTCAATAAAAGCATCTATCATATTCTGTCCTTTCTTCTTGTCTTACCAGTGGCTTCTGCTCATTCTGAATACATTCACTTATTCTGCAGTGGTGTCACTGAAAGCTAAGGAACCATTTACAGCATAACTTTTTATTCTATAGCGCTGAGTACTGCACACTACGTGTACTCAATTTAAGCAAACATCATGTTACTCACTCATGTTGGTGGTAAGATGGTAACATATTTATTTATTTAGAAGATAAGTGGTCTTATACATCTGTATACAAAAGAGTATTCATTTTTCTTTTCAGTTGAGACCACAAGAAAATGCATGAAACAGAATTCAAGTATCTCCCTCAGCTTTAGCTTTGTTGAAGACAACCTCCATTGTTCTCATCATTGAGACTCCACTCAGTTAAATAAAGCATACCAGCAACTATTTTTTGTCAGGATTTTTCCAAATAAATAAACCTTGTAAGAATTTACTTCTCTGATACCCTAAAAGCCAGTAACAAGTCTGCTATGATTCCAGACGACAGGGAGCAAGGCAGTGACTGCAGGGGAAATAGACATTAAGGACAATGGGCTGCCAGAGTGGGCTGTCAGTGGAGGCAGAGGTTTGCCATCCCAGAACAGCAGCCAAAACCATGGACACAACTTCTCCAGCAATTTAACCTCTCTCTCTCATCCAGTTCCACCTTGTATCTCCCTCCTTTCCCTACAATAAAGAGGTGTCATCCCTCATCTCTCTCCAGCAGTCAATGAGATGCAGTGCTTCTGGCAGGAAAAGAAGAGAAGAGAAAAGGAGGCATCTTGAACCCTTGAATAAAATAAATACAAAATATTCAACCAATTATATTAAGTGCTACTTTGCACTGCCTCTGGATTTAGAATAGAAGATTCATTTTGGGCTTTTTGTTACTGAATAACAAAGTGATACACAGAACAGTGACCTCCCGCCCACTGAAAAACAAGATGTCCAAATCTCTTTTCTTTAGTTTTCTGATTCTTAACAGATATTTGTCTCCTGCCTTTAGATTTCAGTTTGTGCAGTGCTGAAACAACATTTTAGAACTGACAAGTAAAACAAAAGATGATTGATGTACTGTCCTCCCAAACACAAAAAGACTGCTTGCTTTCCTGAGGCGGTACACTTGTAAAATAATGATAGCTGTATTTCATTCAGCATGCCTGCTTACAAGAACTTGATCTTATGGACAGGTAGATTCCTAAGTAACCAGCAACCGTACCTCTTACCTTCCCCCTTGACTCAAGGAGGCAGCTTCTTTGGTAAAATTATCCTGCCACCGTTTTAAGAAACGTACACCCAACAAGCTGGTCTAAACCAATAACAGGGAATAAAGGGGGGGAAGGCACCCTCCTCCTTTCACCATACATTTTCTTTACCTATTTCCTCATGGTAGTTAGCCACACAGAAAAGGCTATTGATTCATACCAGGTATGGCATTTCCCTTCTCTAAGAGAGTGAGGTGGAAACATAGCTATAATTTTTAATGATGAGGGATTTTAATGGTATGAAGGCATGGATGACTTGATTTGTCTATAAAAACAAGATTGTTTCTCCTCCAGTTCTAAACTATCAATCTGTTACTTATTTCTTGGGACTGAAATGAATACAGCCCTGTATTGCATGCATCATTATGAGTTACAATACCTCATGTGTAAAGGTTTAGCCTTACAGCATGTGTATCTGTAAATTAACAAAAATTGCCATGTGGAAAGTCACTAAAGCAGTTGTTCTGCTTAGTTAAGATTGATAATTGAACTCTAAGCGATTCAGAAATTCATCGGATGAAGTATAGTCTATTACACATAGACTGTAAATCAAAATTTGACTTCTTCATGTTAAATACTTATCATATTTTTTAAAAATTAAACTGTTTCAGATTGTTCAAAAATACTTATTACTGTGCTGAAATAAATGTTAAGTCTCATTAGCTTTTCTGGAAACCAAATTTTACAACAACAAAAAAAATATGCTATTTTAGATGTAATTTCTAGACTTGAAAAACAAGCACTGCTAGCTTTATCAACAACTCTATTCCATTCAGAGAAGGCTCAACATTTCTGTCCATATAGAAAAAAGACAATACTGGCACCTGGGAAATCACATCTACACACAAAAAAACCTGCAACCAACCAAACAAAATTCATCTATACAAAAGCATCTCTGTTCAGACAGAGGGGGAAAAAAAACAAAAAAAACTGGTAACCTTGTTCATACTGTTCATAGAAATATCCTGAGACATTCCACAGAGGATTCTGCTTTCCTCTCATAGTCTTTTTTCAGCCTTGTTTGCAGGAAAGATATAAATTTATTCATTCATATCACAATCTTGTGGTCTTGATCTTATCAAAATAAAACAGAGAGCAGAGGAGATGGGATCACATATTTTGGAGTCTCATGAGATTGATGGAAGTATCTGAGTTAGCAAAGTGGTTATTCAGGGAAAATTCACCATGCTGTTTACAAAACTTGTTGATACTGTAGCCTACCTCTGTTTCATAAGATTTTCCATGTGCAACTGGCTTTTGAGCTCTGCTCTTCTTTCCTGCTTAGGAAAAAAATGTAGGATCTTCTCTTTGTAGGATCCTCTCTTCCTTCTATGTCAAAAGTGGTGAATATAAGGAGTATGTATGCACCGCTGATAGTTCAAGCCACTGGGAGAACTGCAGAAAAAGTAAATTTAATTAAGGGGCCCACAGTAAGATGGACTTCCAAAACTGGTATGAGAGATGAGAAAATCATCAACTGTTGGGATTAGAGAACTCAGAAGTTGAAGTTTCAGACAATCAAACAGAAGAATATTCTGCAAGTGGCAAAAAGAGAGAAAAAGCATAATATCAAAAAAGAATGCATTGGAAACATTGCGGTTTCATGACGATGGACTTCAGGGGGTAATACATATAAGCAGGGACAGATCCAAATGTATTTTTCTTATACCTCAGCTTGATAAATTTTAGTCTCTGTTATGCATTTTGTGCATCAGATTTTGAAGTTATCAACATGGAGTGTTCACAGTTTTTACATCATAGAACAGCTCCCTAAATGAGGTTTCAGGAAGTTTGTTGACATTCTGCTCATTCTCTCCAGAACAAACAAACAAAAAAACCCCAACAGCCAGAACAAGCAGGTGTAAGAAGAAAGCTGAACAGAATTACAGGAGCTATTGGTATGCACTTATACTCTTTTTCTTAAACTTATTTTGGAGCCAGTGTGCTACAAAGACAATAATAAAAATGGAGGAAGGGACAGAGTATTATTTTACTTTCCCACAATTTTGCAGTCAAAAAAGGGAGAAGAGATGAAAATTACATTTACCAACAATTTGCACTTTAAAGAAAGAAAGCCAAAGATGTGTTTTTGTTTGAGCTCCTTTTGGTTTCGTTGTAATTTTTTGTTTTGTTTCCTTTTTTTTTTTTATTTTATTTTATCACTATATGCCAGTTTGTGTAATTTTGTGACATGAGGTCTAGAACATTATGATCCCACATTTAGTGATACTTTGCAAATTTAAGATTGCTCTACTTTAACAACCAGAATAAAAGATTTTACTACACTCCACACTACTTCAGTGGAAAACCAGGACAAAATAAATATATTAGCAGAATTGGTAGCCAATCGAGCCTTTTGTTTCACTCATTTAGCATTTGACTTGAAAGTTAGGAAGAAAGGTAATGAGATATTTACACCTGTCTTGCACAATACAATTTTGTGTTTTCAGCAATGCCAGGGACCTTTCCAGGGTGAAAGGCAAGGTATGAGCTTCAAATGCTAAAATCAGGACTTAGCTGTACCCAGTCTAGGTTCCTTCTCACAGTATCTTTCAGAGAAAAGAAAATTTATATATGTATGTTGTGTGTATAAATATAGCTTGGAAACAGGTTTGAGCACTGGGAGTGACATACCAAGGAAAAGGGGTTGCTGTAGCTTAGTTACTCAGCTTTCAAAGTAAAGGTCTGATCGAACTGTGACCCTGTCTGTTCTGACAATCTGCCCGATGCAGGGTTTTAATAGATTACATTACATTTATAATACATTATAAAACAACAGGTATAAAAAAATCTCAGAACTGCCAAGAGAATCTCAGTTTGCTGCATGGATGCAAACTATGCAGCATCATTACAAACTGAAAGTGCAATCATCTGAAGAGATTAAAAATAAAGAAATTAAGTTTTGATTTTGGAAACTGTTCATTACTCTATCTCAAAACTTCAATAACTTCATTATGAAAAAGAAGGAACAATAAGAGCAGTGAAGGGAAAACACACACAAACAGAAACCCCATTATATAACAAAAGTGTACAAAAGCTACCCTTCCAAGAGGAAATAACTTCATCACATAATACATCTGATAATCTATCACAATTGACATGTACTGTGAAGAGAGAAAGAAAAATCAAACCTAGTGCTTTAGAGCACAGAATGACTTATTTCCCCATTTCAGCCTTGATTTTCTTCTGCCAAGCCTTGACCATTGCAAAAAGCTTTGAAAACAACAGTCATTTAGAAGAAGTATCTTTGCAAGAATTCATTGTACCACTGTTCACAGAACTTGAAGTAAAACTGTGTTTTTCTTCTCTAAAACACATATTTTTTTTCTGGACATTTAGAAGAAATAAATCAGTTAGGTTGTGGAAAGGGTAGGGGTTTTTTTTATTATTATTATTTATTATTTGCTGAAGAAACATTTTTAAAACTATATTTTGAAAGTATTTAAACAGAAGAAAATACCTCACAAATAGTGAAGTGACACAGTCTTTTGTTCTAAGAGGACACCAAAAGAACTTGTCTCATTTTTTCTAATGAAACATAGAATGATCAAGGATAGCATAGTTTCCCATAACTGTACAAAGCAAGAAAAAAAACACAACACCTTGACCAAATATCTGTACAAAGTTTGAACTTAAGCAGAAGATCAGGTGAAGAGAATTCACATTGATGCTTTATTATTATAGAACTCAGACTCTGGAGAGCCTTCCAATGGCCAAATACTCCCTTCCCAGGAAACTGAAATAGAGTGCACTTAGTTACACTGACGACTGTGAAAAGGAAGGACAGAATGGTATGAGTCAAGAGAACTCTCACAACCTGTTTTGAAGTACCTAGCTATGCAGTTTTAAGAAGTTTCATTTGGTTCTGCTAAACATCTTATGCTCTGGAAACAAAAGGGAGCTAAGGAGTCATACTTGTGACCGACTTTTGGGGAGGAGTGAACCAGATAGGTGACCAAAATTGAGCAAATGAAGTATTACATCCCATATTCCATCAGGAATAGCATGTCCAGCAGGAATAGGGGAGTGATCATGCCCTTGTACTCAACACGGGTGAGACCACACCTCAAGTACTGTGTTAAGTTTTGGGCCACTACAAGAAAGACATTGTGGTGTTGGAATGAGTCCAGGGAAGAGCAACAAAGCTGGTGGAGGATCTATAGCACATGTCTTATGAGAACCAGCTGAAGGAACTGGAGTTGCTCAATCTGAAGAAAAAGAGGCTGAGGGGAAACCTATATTACTCTATAGTCACCTGAAAGGAGTCTGTAACAAGGTGAGGGTAAATCTCTTCTCTCAAGTAGTCAGCGATAGGACCAGAGGAAAAGGACTCAAGTTGCACCAGGGGAGATTTAGGCTGAATATTAGGAAAAAATTTCTTTACTGAAAGAGTGATCAAGCATTGGAACAGGCTGCCCAGAGAAGTGGCTGAGTCACCATCCACCTGGAGTCATTCCAAAAACATGTAGACATGGCACTTCCAAACATGGTTTAATGGTCATGTCGGGTTGATGATTGTACCTGATGATCTTAGACATCTTTCCCAACTGTCATGTTTCCATGTTTCTGTAATTTCACAATTCAACTATGCTTCCATGGTTTTGTTTCGTTGTTGTTCTTTTTGTGCATAATGTAGCCCATTGTCATTGCACACTTAGCAGTCAATATGTAACAAGCTCAACCAAATTATTAGCTCTCATAAAAGAAATTATAAATTACATTAGTCTTTACAGATCCCATTATATTAGTAAAAATGTAAATTAAGGACATTAAACAACATAAATTTCCATTGCACAGAAATCATGATGTATTCTCCCAAAGAAAGTAAATATTAGGAGTTATTTGCACTTTAACTGATTCATTATTTGCATACATATCTATTGTTCAGTTTTTAGCAACACTCTGGATGCACTACAGTCTGATTTTCCTTTTATGCAACTGTTAGTATAATATGACCACTGTCATATTTGTTTCTGCTATATTCTTCTGTTTTAGTCCTCTTTAAGAATCTTTAAAAATGGGCAGCCCATTGAATTAATATTAATATGAATTCATGCGTGATGAGACAGAGTGTGAGTCCAGAAGTCAAGGAAACTAGATTTCCTAAAATATAAGTTTGTGCAGTCCTGTTTAGATAATACCTGCTCACATGATAAACTGATACACACAGCTACAGTTGCAAAAATGCAGCAAAATGTGATGAGTTACAGCTGTAGAACACAATTTATTCAATTTTTATTGTCTTCCATGAGACACCCTCTTCCATATGAAGGGGCATGATAGAATTGTCAGTGGTGGCTTAAAGCCTATAAAACAAGATAAAGAAGTTGTGAAGAAATAAAGGTAGAGCCAGCAAAAAATTTCACTGAAGAGTGATATGGTTTAGAAATCCTCATACTGCATTATGCTACCATATAACTACCTTGACCTCGTATGTATATGCCACTAATGGAATCAATTATTTGTTAAAATAATGGGGAGGGAAGTAAGAAATCACAAACTAGTCTCAAGGTGAGTTTTAATGCTAACAAGGGTTCAGTGGAGTTACTGGTCTGAGTCATTCCCATACCCCAGAATCCATCCCTTCTTCCCATCACATCTGTCTCATGGCATAATCTCCTACAGTAGCAGAGCACTAGGGTCACTGTGCAGCACTGTTGCAAATGTCAGGTCAATAATGGATCCAGATAAGGAAAAAATATCAAAAAGTGCTATTTCCTTCTGAGTTTTCAAAAGCTTATGTACCCAAACTTGATTCAAACCAAAAGCATCTCTGTCATCAAACCGGAGATGCCAAAGGGGTGGACAAGCAAGAAATAGAAACAGCTCTACCTTAAACTGATATTGCAGCAGTTTACAGTAAAACAACAGGCTCACAGTCTAGGACCTATAATCATCATATAAACAAAATGCAGTATCCTAGTCTGTTTACCTCTTACCCACCTCCAGTATCATGTTTCTTCAAGATACTTAGTGTGTTACCATCTAAGCCTGATCTTTAACTAACATAAATTCACTGAAATCAAAAGCCTGGGTTGCTCGACATCATGTTATCAATACTTTCACCATCCTGAAGTAAAGTATATCAGAATAAATGCACATTATCAGAAGCTCTAACATGCTGCAATAGGTCCATTATGTTTATTTCATCATACCTAAATGTGTTTCAGACAGCTCCCTTTTCTCCAGAGAACAGTTTTCTTTTGTGCTTGCAAGGTAAATTTAAATATATTAAAAGTGTTGCCTTCAGCAAAGATGCTTTCAAAACAGGAATACACATCATTCAAATAAACGATAATGGTTCTTTCCATCAACCTGTTCAGTTACCCTTGCCACTATTTTTAGTGATGCATTTCTCCTTCCAAGAAGGTTGAACAGAAATCTGCATTCTAAGTAACATTTTTGATATGACTATGCTCTGATTAAAACCAAATGGCATCAGAGAAATTTTCTGATCATTCAAAACTAAGGAGAAATTGCTCTACAGTGATTAATAATGGCTTTTCATTCTGGTTTCTTTGACAATTGTTATATCTGTGAAATAAAAGAAGGCTTTATTCTGGAAAGAGAATTCCTTTTTTAGTATTTTAATCTGATAAGGACTCACAAGCCTAGCATGGAATTGTGTGGCATTGACTGAATTAAATATACTACCTCCTTTTTTGTACCACCTCAGGCCTTCAACCACACCTACAAAAACAGATGTTTCCACAGACTCTGAAACTCAACAACTTAGCCTTATTATTTGTGGGACTTTTGTATGCTTCCTGAACAACTCAAATTGTTTTGATTCCCCATTTATGCAGATGTTAGTGCCATGGCAAAGGCAGATATGCCATTTTGATAGCTCCAGTGATATTAGCCAGATACATGATAAAAACCTCCTGATGCACAATCTAGAACATTACTCAGTGTCAATTTCAATTGAAATTGCTTCTAATGTTGTGGGTCACTTAATCTTGGACAATGTTTCTGTTTGAGTAGTTCTACTTTTCCATATCTTACCATTCTATTGCTGTCTATTTGCTATTTGGAAGTCATAAGTGATGATGACTAACCTTTAAGCAGTCCCTGGGCATCTTTGAAGATCATTCTATCATGTTTTCTCATGTTTCCTATCATTTTAAAATAACAGGAAAAGGTCCTAAAAGACCCACAGCTCCTCTGATCCACAGAAATTGAACCTTTGGTCTTACTTCCTTAGTGGACAGACAAGTTATAATGCTTCCAGGACTGTGCAGTGATCATTCTGCTTTATGTGCAGTAGATGCTAAATGCTACTAGATAAACTTCCACAGCTAATGAATGCTACACACACTCTGCTATGACAATTGCAATAGACTTGCACTCCTTAGCCACTTCCACCCTTGACATACTAAGAGGCATCTTCCAATGCATTGCAGCCTCTAATGGGCATTCATTTCCACCTCCCTGCCAAATTCTTTCTCTGTCAGCACCGAAATGGATTTGAGTCCTGCCAATAAACATGAAATTTTAAAAAATTACAATTTGCATTCTGTTTCTGTAAAGATAAGTGACCCTACATGAAGCTTGGCTGACAAAATATCACAATTTTGTGTGTTATAGTAATAAACTGATCTCTTTCTGACTTAAAAAATCATATAAAATGAAATACTAGTCTCTAGGCAGTCTTTGAATTTTTGTACAGCAATCTTTGACAGAGTGTGGAATCTAGAAGGAATGAGTTAATATCATCAACATCTTTTAGACCATTGACAGCCATATTTGAAACTGCTGCATTAAACAAACCAAACAATAAAGACTTTAGGAGGCATCCTTTTTTGTCCCCAGCCACCACAGAAAAAAGATTGAAATTCACTGATCTTTACTTTCACATACCTCTCCATGGTATGTACTTGTCTCTAAACTTATAAAGGAGCTGCATAGCAAATCATTCCATATTATTACAAAATCCAGATTAGTTAGCATAAAAGCAGTTATATTGAGATCAGTGAAGTCAGCATTTTTTACAGCTCAATTTTCTAAGCAGCAAATGGCATTTGTTTGCAGAGACTTGTGAGAAAAATCTTTAAGAATTATATTAATTATGTATAAGCAGGAACATGTGAACGACAACAGTAGAGGAAATTACATGAATAAGGAATAACAAAATGACAAGTGTTGATGACACTGAAATAATCAGGTCATCAGACATCATGGCACATATCTACATACCATTTCAAATGCTCAGAGCAGGAAAACTAAAGGCAGACTACACCAAGAGAAGGAAACTATGTCTGTGGGTGGATCAGCAGAATTCCCTAATGGCATTCAAGCAGGAGAGACATGTTGGAAAGGTAAAAAGATCACAATCACTGTCAGCTACTTGAAGGTACAAAAGGCACAGCCAAAAAACAAGCACATTTGCTAAATGAAAAGCCCCAGTGAGACATGATGAGATCCTTCATAGTTGATAACCCATGTCCTCTGTGCTTTCACAGGTAATCCTGCCCAGACTACTCAGACAAACATTGTGTTTCTTGTAAGCATGAATAAACTGATATGAAAGCACAAGAAAACCTGCCTCAAATCCTATACAATAATAGGTACAAGTGAGTAAACTTAATTCTGTTTAAAATAAACAAATAGAAAACTTCCTCTCTTTTTTGTTTGTTTGGGGGTTTTTTTGTTTGGTTTTTAATTCTTCAGTTTAAGAGTGAGTAACATTAAAAGTTTTTTTTTATTTATTTCAAATCATATAAGGGTGTAAAGAAACTCTCCCCCCTACTCATATGTCTAGCTGCTAAAATGGTGATAATTTGAAAGTTATATATTTGATAGAAGAATATAGATTAAAGATTAACTGAAGATGTGTATGAGCAGAGAAGAAACACAAGCATTTTTTAAAAAATTCAATAACATTAATATATGCCGTTAAGGTTTATCTGAAGTGTCATCAAGAGCCATTCTTTATTCTTCAAATTCAAAAATACTCCTGGTAGTCAAAAAACAAGTGACGGCAAGAAACTTAAGTTTTAAAAAAACACTATCAGACCTATCTGAAAATATTGCAATAAGTTTTACCTTCCTGAATAAAAGGAGAAAAAAATTAAAACTCTTTCCAGTATTTGTTATGTACAGGAATTATTTTAAGAGATGGTTTTACCGTATTAAAACAGGCTAGATATTGTTCGTTGTTTCAGTTTAGATTAAAATCACAAATATGTAAAATAAAGAATTCATCCACTTTCTATTTAAATTTATGCAGTCCTAAGAGCAACGAGCTGATTGGCACTTCAATGTGAAGGCTTTGCACTGCTTGTTATGCAGAAAGGCTACTGAATGCTTTTGTCAGAGACAGCTATAAGCTGCCAAAGAAAGATTAGCAATCATGGCAAAATATTACGTTTCCCAAAAGTCATGGGTATTGTTACTTCTTTGGCAAAAGGGACTTACTTCAGTTTTAAATTACACTGAAGCATTTCAGATTTGATTGCATCTTAATGTTAAAAAAGACCAGAGAGTTCTTTTATCTTATTGTCATGAACTTCCATTCATAATTCATAAATTTTAATATTTTAATAGATTACAGGCTTTAAAGCCCGCACAAACAGACTGGAAAACCACAGGTTACAGAAGCATCTTCACTATATTAGCAAATAAGATTTTGCAGTTCCCTGAGCAATGAAGGCTTGCCTCAGTAAAGTTTTATGTACCCTTTACCCTCACACATTAGGGAATTTGTATCAAGAAACTATTCATGACATACTCAGGGACTCTGTACCAGTTTAGCTTTGTATTTTCCTCTCTGGGGCTCTAAATGCTTAAAACTATGTGAAAATGTAAAAATTTCTCAGTGAACAAGAAATGAAAGGGCCTTGGTCTGAATAACTCCCTAGGCTGTAACAATGAAGTGAATCACAGTAGAGGAATGACAGGCATTAAATAATTGGGTAAATAAATGTTATTTCAGAAAAAATATCTATGTAAGGAACCTACTGATTTGTTGAAATCAGCATAGTGACATGGGCTTGCAAAGTAGGCTGGCAAGGATAGGCTTTCCATCTCTGAGATAAAATAGAGGTGTCTCCACATATGTCTAAAAGCTATAACGTAGTATACAGTGGGGTGATTTTATATTCAGACTCGCTTGCTTGGGAGATGGCAGAAGTCCAAATCTTACAGCCAGATGTACTGTTTCAGCTAATAGGTTTTATTCCAGTGGAGCTACCAGCACTTGTTCCAGTTCACCGGTTCTATTGCTAGAGTGGTAACCTCTGGTAGATTTGTACTCAGGTCATTCAACAAGGACCGTCCTACATAATATTGAGGATCACCTGCAACACTACTTATAAAATGATACTTATTATAGAGCATTTTCTGTGGGTACAGACACAGTCCCAGACGGTGTGTGTGTTCAATACCCTAATCACAAAGCCATATACTGTTATGGATTTTAAAAGTGTTTCACTTCCATCCTAATTCAGGACTTTACATCTGTTCTCTATGAACTTCTCTGTGATCTCCCGTTTTCTTCTTTCACTCAGCTTTCATCTATTACATCTTTGGGAGACATTCATCAGAAGACCCCTTTGGTATTTCTGTTCCTCTTTGTAAGGAGAAACTCACAGCCATCTTGCTTCTGACTGAATGAAAGAAGTTGAAAAAAAGTACAAAGATAAGAAGGAAAAAAAGCCCTGCTTATCAAACTGCAAAAGAAAAAGCTGTAGCTGCCAGTTTAACTCATTTGACTTTTGTTAAGGTAATATATTTCACCAATCCAAGAACTTGCTGGTTTTCCTAAATTAACACTTTATTAACATTCCTAAATTAACATTCCTTCACACATACAATATGCCTTTCTTTTGTTCATTGTTAGCATCTTTAAGTGCGTTCTAGTATTTATGCTGAACAGGCATTATATAAAACATGCAAAGCACTCACTTTATAATAAGAAGAAGATAAAGAGTTTAAAAAATTGTCAAGAACATATGCCAGCATGCAAACTAGTCTCAGTAATGGAAAATCAATGTTTATTTGAATCCAAAAAGATGCAAGGTGCACCTTACCTTGGAAGAATTAAACCAGATTGTTCTTCCATTTTGGTGATTGAGATCTTTGGAAAATAGGCATGCTCATTCTTGGACACCAAATAGCACTTTTTCTTGTGAGGATTTCAAAAATTTAGTAAATTATTTAATTTTCAAATATTAAATGACAAGAACCGGTTATAAAGAATGAGTATTTGTTAGGTATGTATTAGAGAGGCTTTCCTCCTATAAAACTCTAAGTTTAGAGGACCAAACTTAAAAACTTGAAAAAATTAGTCTACTGATAAGGAAGAATTTTGGGCTTTTTCTGGACTTTTCTAAGCCTCAGAAAATTTATTTTTAAGTTCCAATAGATTAATGCTACCAAGAAATCACAATACTCTTTGGAAGATACATTTATGGGGAGGTTGTAAGTCATAATTGTTATCAGGTAATAAATTACTTTTGTCCAACTTGGAAGGTTTCTTAGAGTCCTCTTTCCCAGATCTTTGATTATACTTTATTGATCAAAACACACTATTATTATTTTTTCTTTCTTTGAAATTCTACAGTGAGAATATGGTAAAAAGGATATCCAAAACCTTTTATAGTCTTAATGAAGGGGGAAAAAAGTTGCATTATTAAGCTTCAACATGAATAGTCTAAGCTTCCAGAATAAACACAAAGTATAAAGGTTTTGTGACTATTCAGCTAATTAAACATTCAGAAAAGCATATCATCATACAAGCACTTCAGTAAGCATTATGGACAAAGACTAGACAGAGACAATATAAGTAATTTGTACTATATTTAAAAAAAAAAATATATAACTAAAAATTATTTCAAACTACATAGCCCAGGAGGCTTTTGTGCAGTCACTGATAGGTATGTTGCAGCTAGAGCCAGCTTTACATCTGATGTTTTTAGTATAAGAGGGACAGAGAATTGTCACTGTGTGATCTTAGAACATGCCTCTGTTTCAACATTTTCTTATGACCATCCTTATAAAAGAGTAAGTGGTCTCAGTGACTACATAGCTTTGGCATATAAGTCATTGCCCACCAACACTGAAGGCTCCCACCAGGGTGCTCCCACTGGTCAAAATACTTTGGGCCTCCAGGCTAGATCTCCAAGGACATTTTGGAAAACAGGATGTAAGTAAAAGAGCAAGATTTTTTAATATAATGATGAAGTTAGATATATATTTCCCTTGTAAAAACACTAGGAAATTCTGAAAGTTTTATATAATTTCAAGAAAAAGAACGAACATTTCTCCCCTACTTCATGCTGCTTCAGTCATTCTTTCTTTGCAGCTATGATGATCTTCTTCACTAAGTATAGCCCTACCAAAACCAGAGTTGTATTTTACTATCTTGCTTGTACACGTACTCAATCCTTTCACTTCCATAGTTCTCTCCTGGTATTGCAGACACATGACGTAGGTTTCCATGAAGCATAAATACAGCTAAGATGCAGATTAAAGGGCCTAGATTTACCCTTGATGAGTGACCAATGATTGCCCCACAATAAGGTAGGTGTTGTTTTTTATTGGTACCTTTGGCAATGCACTCCGCTGCTTTGTTTACATTTGGGTATACATTCAGCCTATCGCACCAAACTGACACAAGAAAGGGCCTTTTGTGTCATTATTAGTATTCTAGAATAACCCCCCTAAAATTTAAGAGACCATAACCTTCCTGTTCAAAAGTAGAATGACATGAAATACATGTTAAACGAGTTCTGTCATATGCATCTCTCAGTCTCCTGGGCATTCTGCCTTGATTTCACTGTCAGTGTCTGTTTTGGGTTAGGTGGCAGGGTTTTGGAAGAGGGTGGCCCTGGTGAGAAGCTGCTGAAAGCTCCCCTTGTTCCAGTTCTGGCCCTGCCTCTGGCTAAGGATGAACAAATATGGATAGCTGGATGCATCTCTGTGAGTAACACATGCAAGAAAGGTGAAATGAAACTGCAAAAAAAGACTTGCCGAGCAGAGGATAGAGGGAGGAGAGAGCAATACCTGGGCAGAGATACCGAGGCCAGTGAGCAAGGAGGTGTACTTTGTACTTTTCAAGTGTACTTTGCCCAAGCAGAGATTTCACTAAAGCTCATGGTGACATAACAGGGTGTTCTCCTGCGGTCCCTGAACACCGCCAGTGAGGCAGACATGGATCTGCAGCTGTGGAGGACGTGGTGCTGTTCCCAAAGCACCCGTTCCCAAAGCAAAGACCGTGACTCTTTGGGTAGCCCACACTGGAGAAACCTGTTGCTGAGGGACTGCACCTGGTGGGAGGAATTCATGTCAGAATGGTACATGAAGGACTCTGTCCCATCAGAGGGACTCCCTGAAGCAGGGGAAGGCTGTGAGGAGTCCTCCCCATGTGGGGAACTGACCCTGAACCCCCCCTGCCCCTCTCCTGTGCCCTGAGGGGGAGGCAGCAGGGAAGGGACCCGGGAAGAAGGGAGGAGTGGAGGGAAGGTATTAAGATCTGGTTGTATTTTCTCTTTCTCCTGTTCTATTAGATGAAAAGAATTACTTCTTTTCTCTCCAAGGTGAGTCTGACAGTTTTGCCCATCACCATAGCTGGGGAGTGAAAATCTCCCTGATCTTGTCTTGATTTATGATGCTTTAGGCAGAGTTTTTCCTCCCTGAACAACAGTGAAGGAGCAGAGGCCTAAACTATATTTCTTTCTGAATGCACTTTTTAATTTATTAACATGTAGTTTATAAAAAACCTTTCTAAAAAGTCTTGGAGTGAAATGTGAGTATTATCTTTTTTTTTAAACATGCTCTTTACTTTAGAATTATCTTACTTGGAATTTTTTTGGTTATAAGGGCTTTTCTTTAAAAAAACTAATGTGATGCAAGTAAATGAAAGTAACAAAATTGTCTGAATATGTGAATGGTGTTGCAGTTTTTCAATGCATTTCTCCGATGGATTGGACAAAAAAAATGCTATTTTATCAAAGTTCTCTGAAAGCCTCTGCTGCACAGGCTTAAGTTTGAAGGGTTCACAGATTGTTCTGAAGAGACAGAGCATAGAAAACATAATGCAACTTGTAATTGTTTTTTAAGTGCCATAACATGGGAGTAAAATATATGGGTAAATTTTATAATCTAAATTGTATCTTTGACTTCTCCAACATTATATAAAGTACAAAGGATGTAATTCCAGTAAACTGAATAGATTCCTACTGCTTTTTTGTAGAGGGCCTATGTAATACATCCTAAGGGAAAAGCTATTATTCCCTTCAAAAGGGAAGAAGCACAGTGTCAAGGGACTGGAGATTATGATTTCCTGCTGCTTTCCAGTGAGCCCCAGAGGGAGAAGAAGGAGTGCAGCTTGCACTATCCAGACTGAATAGTACTGTCATTTAATTTTATTTGCCATAGGAAAAAAGGCTCCTTTCAGTCTGTCTTTCCTCACCAAACACCAGCACCAGTGGTGAGTAGCATCCATACTAGCTAAAGAAAGGTCACTACAGAGGCCACAGCTCTTCACTTGTGAAACCAATGTGTTCACATTTTTAATGTACTGTCAGAGAAACTAGTCACAACAGATTTGTACAGAGCTATGTTACAGAATGGTTGTTGAAGTATGGCCTGATAATAGTCCACAGGCTAAACTTAGTCTAAGTTTTCCCAGAAACACATCTCATCGATCCTCCCCTTCCCTGTAGGATCCCTGTCACAACTCATAAAGAAAATAAATAGGCAGAATGGTTTTATAAAGTGAATAAGCTGAATTAGGATGGAAGTGAAACACTTTTTTCACATTCATGAAAAGCTAGCTTTCATGACAGGTTTGATGCAAAAGTTAAAGGCTTACCTGATGCAAGAAAGTTGTGCCATCCATTTGGACCCATCCATTATCTGACAGTCCTAGAAATCTTCCATTTTCTCTCAAATAGTTAAGACAGAACATTGTCCTAATGATTCATAGCCCAAGTAAACAATCTCACAAAGAAAGTGTATTTCCTATCTTCGCCAGATGGAAGGGTATATATTTAAGCATCTAGAGTAATTAAGATATACACACAATAAAAAAGACTCAAAACATACAAACAAATAAGCAAAAAAAATGGAATGATTTTTTCTGTTATATAGAAGGGGAGAAAAAATTAATAGTGCTGTAAATTCTGCTTGACATTTTACAGCAGGATTCTGGCAAGAGTTCTCAGAATTAGAAAGCACTTATTTTCAAACACATTCTTTTAATACACTCCCTTTAAAAAACAAACACACAAACAAAAAAAACTAGCTCCAGGATGTCATGTGAATGTAAAGTCCAACGAACTATAATGGAATTATGCATAAAGAGAGAGTTAATATAAATAGGGCTGGTTCATTCTTATCTCAGTTCATTCAGTGTTTCACATGACTTGGCAATCAGACTTTGCAGATATCATTTCCATTTCTGAAACTCTTCATGCACTGTACACCACTGACATAATTGGTCTACATAGTATTGGATACTAATGTAAGTCTATATTCTTAATTTTTTTAAAAGAGGTGCACAGAAAAATAGCTACAAAAGCAGCAGATATTTGTCATTAACATATTTATACAAATGGAAATTGATGAACCTGAAAATCAATCTCTGTGTGAATCTTCATGTAATCAGATAAATATAAAGCTCTGTAAATCAAAATGGAGGAGAGAAAAACTACATAGAGATGAAAGAATACGGATAACTATTTATAGATCAAAACAGACAATTTGAAAACCATACAAACAAAACAATAAAAACAATAGCAACCACAAAACAAACACAAAACAAAACAAAAAAAATCATTAAAAAAACAAAAAATCAAAAAACAAAAAACAACAACAACATTGCAACCACCTACACATATCACTTCAATTTCAGAAAAGATCATCTGTCAGGGGAAAAAATTATAATTTGTTTCCAGTTAACTCATACAAACAAACTCAGAAAGCTTAGAGAAAGAAAAGAAGATGTAATTCCTCACCTGCTAAAGTAATAGAAATACAGCTTATTCATAATAAAGTGAAAAAAACCAATTTCTTAAACTTTTTTTAAAAAATAAAGTTATTTGGCAAGAGTGAAGAACTTTCAGAACCAGAAGTCATAGAATCAGAGAATCATAGAATGGTATGTTGGAAAGCACCTCAAGGATCACTTGGTCCAACCTTTCTATGTAGGAACATGGTTTAGATTAGATGGCCCAACACTCTGTCAAGCTGAGTCTCAAAAGTGACCAGTGTTGGGGAACCCAAGACTACTGGGGAGCATGTTCCAAAGTCTGACTCTTCTCATAGTGAAAAATTTTCTTCTCGTGTCCAGTCAGGTTCTTCCCAGAAGTAGCTTCCACTCATTAGCCCTCTTTTTATTCCATCTAACTCCTTGTAAGAAAGGAAGTCTCCATCATCTTGGTAGCCACCCTATAGGTACTAGACCATGACAGTAAGGTCTCACCTGAGACTTTTTTTCTCCAAGCAGAACAAACCCAGTTCTCTCAGTCTGTCCTCATATGGAAGACTTCCCAGTCTCTTGATCATCATTGTGTCCCTTCTCTTGACTCCCTCCAAGCTGTCCACATCTTTTTTGTATAAAGGGGACCAGAAGTGAACACCATGCTCCAAGTGTGGAGTAAGAAGTGCTGAGTAGAGTGAGATGATGATCTCTGCTGGTGATGCCCTTGTTGATGCAACCCAGAATTCTGTTGGCTTTCTATGTTGCTGCAGCACACTGTAAACTCATATTGAACTTGTTAGCCACCAGGACCCCCAGATCTGTGTCTACAGAGCTGATCTCCAGACAGGTGGATCCCCGTCTCTGATGAAGTCCTGGGTTATGTTTTCCCAGATGCAAGACCTTAAACAGACAGAGGTTAAGGAAGTGTTGAGAACCTATGTCTTACTGGCATAGTTGGTGATTCGTAGCTGTTTATATTCGATTATGATTTTCTGACACTTCTTATGAAAGATTCAGAGTTAACTCAAGAGTCCAGGCCAAATTTCAAGAGCATTAATGTGGCAGTGTGCTCCCCATCCCCTCTTGCTTAAGCCATAGCCACCAGTGGGGGCTGTAATTACTGCTGCCAACTTAGGCTGGACTTTGGGGGACAAATAGCAGCAAGGGTTTTCTGAAGCAGTGATCCAGACATCTTGCTGGTATGCAAATATGACTGCAAGTGAATCATTTTACTTTATAAATACTGGACAGCCCAGGGCCTGTTGGGATCTCCTGAAGAAATAGCAGGCTGCATGCCAGGATCTTCCACTGAGGAGGTTATTCCTGTAGGCTGAGAGATAACTTACTGTGTCAGATCCCAGTAACGGAATTGGGAATAAGCATTGAAGATTTGTCATCTTACTTAAGAGATATGAGGCACTGACTGTGCAGATGTAATCTTTTAGACACAAACCATTCGCCAAGTCTGAAACAAGAGTTGGTCCAGCCACACACTTGACCCCTCTCTGAAAGAAGTTTAGAAAGCAAGGGGATCCTTGCTAGACTTGTGACTCAATGGAAGGGTCTTCCTGGCAGTTTTGTCTAGTGCTGCCCTCTATGCAGTAAATAATCAAGTGTACTTTGCAACCAAATCTTTCTAAAGGGTCAAATTTACTACTGAACTTTGTTAACTCACTGTTTTATATGAGTAAAGTATATTGTCACATCTGTGTTAAAAGTGCAGTGCATCTTGCACTCCATCCATGACAATTAATTATGTCTGCCTCCTTCAATTGCCCAGTGCCAGTGTTTGCAGCTGAGCTACTCTTAAAATCCATAGTAGTGTGACCATACTTCTGCTGTAAATAACACAACAAAAATGTGTATTTTAATCTTGTAAAAGCTACTATGAGCCATAGTTTTGTTTAACTAGGGTCTGTCACTGCAGTACTTTGAGATTTACACAAACACAAGTTTCCATAAGTCAAAAAAAAAAAAAAGAAGATAATTCAAGGGTAGCTGTTTTCTTGAAAACTAGGCATGTCTGAATGCTGTGGTGAATGGATTTGAGGGAAAGAAAAATGAAGAAAAGGTCAAGGTGGATGTGTCATCTTGGATGTCAAGGAAAAGCTGAAGGTGAAATCTAAAGAAATTCTTATCTTCGTCTACAGGAAGAGGGATTTATTAACTTCCTTTCAGTAGGGATTTTAAAAAAAAAATCCAAAGCCAAAACAACAAAACAACAACAGATAACTGTTTGAAAAAATGATTCTGCCCAGACAAAGGTCTGTTTCATACAATATGTGGCTGCTGAGCCAGCAAGTCTCAAGACACTACACATTCAGAATAAAAAGCCTCAGAAAAAAGAAAAGCTTTTTAAGCACAGTATATAGAACTGCATAACTTTATAATTTATTAATTCTACAGGGGGCTGTTGCAGATGTGTAGTAAAAAAAATTCAAAGATTGCTGAGACTGACCCTTCACTCATCCTGTATATATACTATATTCCATTAAGTAAAAGAAAGTAACAAAAAGTTTATATTTTGAAGAATGATTCAAAAGCATTTTCATCAACAGAAAATCTTTGTCCCCCAGGTACAGGCAGAAATGATCTGAAATAATTTTCTACCAGCTGTATTTTTTTGTAGGTTTGAATCAAGAAACAGATTGTTCACTGATGTGAACTAAAAAGAAAAGAAACCCACCAAACCACTGTCCCTCAAAAATGGCTCCTCAATATCTCTTTCAAACACTGCAGTTACATCAAATCCACTAGATGAAGAAATAGATCTTTAATTCTCACATTTGGTTAAAATTGTGAACCAAACCAGAATAGCTGGGAAGGAGTTACTGAATTTTGTTCACACATGCAAAAGCAAAATAGAAACTTAACATCCAGTTAAAAGTTCATGCAAGATGGTAAATAAAACATCTTCCCCTTTAAATCTGCGGTGAGTTATAACCACTGTGAGAAAAAGAAATGTTATTGCTAAGTTCAAGAGCTACCTTAGTTATTTAAATATACAGGTCATATTGAATTATATGGCCAAGTTCCTAGATTAAAAAGAAGTAGGTAAATCTCAAATTATCTTGGTCTTTTGCACCTAATCAAGTAAATTTAGAAAATTTCATCTTTATCAATTAGAGAAAGTAAGTAGCAGACTTTATTATACCCTAATTAAATTTACTTCACTCTTTGACTTCTATTT
The DNA here is from genome assembly GCA_023637945.1 of Phaethornis superciliosus. Taxonomy (NCBI): domain Eukaryota; kingdom Metazoa; phylum Chordata; class Aves; order Apodiformes; family Trochilidae; genus Phaethornis; species Phaethornis superciliosus. The sequence continues at coordinate 102,522,994 of JAJQWJ010000001.1, forward strand.
CATCTCTCTCAAAGTGTCTTTTCAGATACTCTGTATACAATAGGTAATCTTCCAGGTCAGCATGTGGCAGTACATCTTTCATTAGCAATAATTGAGCTTGTTTGCATAACACTGTCTAAACAATTTTGAGGATGTATTTTCCATAAAACCTTCACCATTTTTAAAGGGAGCCCACTTAGTGAAGGAGAAACTTCCCCTGTGAGCTGGCAACCAGATCACTTTAGCTATTTCCACCCACTCCTGTCCTTTCTTACTTTCGGAGTCTTTACTAAATTAATCAGTTTGGGTTACATCCAAATGTCTGAATTCCAGAAAACTCTACTTAAATTAATTAGTGAAAGGACTGCCAGTGGTGATCCTGTGGGATCTCAAAGTCAAACCATTTATTTGACTGCTCAGGTCATAACATTAGTAAGAAAGCAGGTGCTTTTGAGTATGACTGAAAAAAAAGCAAGCCTCCAAACAGCAGAAATTAATTTTTCATCAATTATTTCTGCACAGAAAAGGGAAATTACATGCATAATACTTCAGTGGGTTTAAATCTGCAAATAATAAGTGAGCAAGTCTCAGGTTGAGCCACCTAGAAACTTTATGAAGGGTTCAGAAAAATGTGTTACACCAGTCACTAGCAATGTAGCAACTGAACATAAATATTTTAGTGCTGTAAGTAATGTAAAATAATTTGAATGGGTTATTTTTTAAAGAGAATGTACTTTGCCACTCCACACCAAGATGAATTTTTAATACTAGAAGAATCTACAGTAACCCTTGGATTTCAAATCCCTGACGAATGAGGAAATGAGGAGTGATATTTCAAGGTATATACCATAAATAGCCTACTCATCTGAGCAGGTGCTAAAGAACAGGAAGAATCTAAATCAGTGCTTGTGATGTCCAAACCCACATTGCACAGGAGAATGCCTTCACTGTCAGGTTAATTAGTAACAAGGATATTGGACACCCTCCGCCCAACTCGTTGGGTGAAAGAAAAAGAAAACGATGAAAGAAAAACCCCTCCAGCTACCTAACCAGTAAGACCATGTTTTGTAACATTGATTGATAAGGCATTCTCATTAAGGAAAAAGTGGTCTCTAGTCCTAAAATTATTAAAGGATTGTATCAAAGTCATTGTATAAAAATCAGTCTAGCTTTTCAATAGACATTTTGTCCTTTCATGAATATTACATTAATGTAACATGTTGCAGACTCAGAGAAAGTTGATAGAGATCTTTGTAATTGCACTCATGTTTTTCATACTCAGTTTGTGTGATATCTGGGATGTGTTATTGAATTTAAATTTAAATAATTTTTGATTCTTAAATGTGTCTTTGGTTCTTACATGTGACTTTGAAAATTATTGGTCCAGGCGACCAGCAAAACTCCGCTCTAACACTCTCCAACAATAGAGTCCCTTCAGTTATGTGTGAATTTTTTACTTCTCTTCCTTGTCAGTTAAATCTCACTGGAAATATCATGTACTATATCCAGGTGACAGTACAGGCAATTATTCTTTTCTGTAAGTATCTAGTAAAATTATGGTAGTAGTAGAGAAGTTATGACTCAATTTAACAACCCAGGTTCTAGGGATAAAGCTGTGCAACTTAACCAGAAGCCTCTGAAATCTCACTTAATTGCTACTGTTATTTGCTACACAGACAAACTCAACCAGCTAGTAATTGGCCCACTACCACAGTAAAGCCATATCTTAGCTCAGCAGTAAGAGCTAATGGCACTACCTATTGCCTAGGCAACAGCTGATGAGAGACCTCTAGACTCCAATCTGACTCCAATCCTTGTTCACTTCAACAAAGTCATGATTACACTCTTTAGAATTATTGTTATTATTATTATTCTCTTCCTAGTGTGTATAAAACATATTTAATTCGAAGTATAAATCAACCTTTGATTTTATTTTCCATACTTAGAACTGCCTCTCCTAACAAAGGAATCACACTGATTTAATATATCAGCAAACAAGTAAGAAGTTTTCTGAAGTAGTAAAATAATGCTGCTGTATATAATCAAAGTATTGCAGAATGTACATAACATTTATGCACAGAAAATGCAGATGTTACATCTTCGAAAAGAAACTATCAAGTAACATTGTCTTAGTTAGATGCTTCAGATAGACTGATAATCTCTACCATCTCTTAGAGCTAATTTTTATGACCTTTTGAGTTTTTAGAATATAGAAGTTTTAACTTATAAAAGTTTTAATTTATAACAGTATAATCAACTATGTCTGTGAATTAATTAGGTTAGAATTAGTGATTATTAGGTTAGACTAGTGATTATTAATTATAAAGAATATAAGAATTTAAACTAATCTGCTGAGTAGTTAAAACAAGGCAGGTTCTTAAATTGTGAACACTTATATAAGACTGTTTCCTGATGCATCCTCAAAATCCTTTGGAAGACGTGTTGGAGGTGTTGCTCAAGGGAAAGCTATCCGTTAGGGAGATAGTGGCCTAGAAGGTACCTTCTACTATTTCTACTGGGTTTTGTTTGTTTTCTTGCAAATATAGCTTGTATAACAAATATAGCTATGCATCTTTTTAGAAAATGTATCTTAGAAATAGGAGTTCTGGCCTCCTTTGCATTGATTGCAAAGATCCTTCACTTCTTACATCTCAAATGTTCATACACTTCATTTGGAAAATAAACAAAATATTGTTTCAGTCCTTGTTGTTTTCTTTCCAATATTGTTCATCTTATAAAAAAATTCTCTTTTAACTATTTGCCTCGTGATGTAGGTACAGACAAGTTATTATTGGAATAAACAGGAGAAATTAGAGATCTATGTGCTGTCAAAGAGCAACAATCTAGTTGCGATTATGGAGACATGGTGGGACAGCTCATATGATTGGAATGCTGTCATGGATGGCTATGTCCTTTTTTACAAAAAAAAGGGCAACAAGACACGGTAGTGGAGTTAGATGAGGATGTGAAGCCTGGAAGCAGCCTTGACTGTAATGACCATGAGATGGTTGAGTTCAGGATCATGTGCAGTAGCCACAGAGCAACAAGCAGGATTACAGCACTGGAACAGACTTTGGCCTTTTAAGGGATCTGCTTGCTAGGGTACCATCGGATAAAACCCTGAAGATGAGAATATCCCAAGAAAACTCATCAATATTCAAGGATCATCTCCAATCCCAGAAGAAATACATCCCAATGAAAAGGAAAGCAGTAAAGAATGCCAAGAGGCCTGCATGGATGAACAAAATGCTCCTGGACACACCTAGATATAAAAAGAAAGTCTACAGTGGATGGAAGCAGGGACTGGCAGCCTGGAAGGAGTAAAAAATTTCCCAAGCAGCTAGAGATCAGGTTTGAAAGATAAAACCCTAATAAAGTTAAATCTGGCAAGGGACATAAAGGGTAACAGGAAAAGGTTCTGCAGTTACGTCAATTGTAAAAGGAAAACTAGGGAAAATTTGGGGTCTCTCCCTAAGGAAACTGGAGACCATGCAGGAGATGGAGAATGATGAGATGCTCAATAACTTTTTTGCCTCGGCCTTCACTAGAAGGCAAAGAAAGGGACTGTGAGAAGGGTGAGAAGGAAGTTACACCTACTGTAAAAGAGCAGGTATGAGATCTTCCAAAGAACTTGACAGTGCATGTCCATGGACATGAGATCCATCTGCAGCTCCTGAGGGAGCTGGCAGATGAAATTACAAAGCTGCTTTCCATCATATTTGAAAAGTCACGGCAATTATATGAAGTTCCCACTGACTGGAAAAGGAGAAAAATGACCGAAAAAAGACCCAGGGACCAACAGGCCAGTCAGTCTTGCCTCAGTGCCCAGCAAGATCATGGAGCATATCTTCCTAAAGGCTCTGCAAAGCCAAATGGAACAGATAGAGCTGGGTTGTGGTTATCAACATGGCTTCACTAGAGGCAAATTGTTACTGCCAAATGTGGTGGTCTTTTATGGTGGGGTCACAGCATTGGTGGACAAGGAGGGAGAACAACTGACATCATCTACCTGGACTTGTGCAAAGCATAGAGCATACTTTTGACCTTAGCAAGGCTTTTGACATAGCATCCTCATGAGCAAGCTCAGAAAATGTGGTATAGAAGAGTCCACAATGAGATGGATTAAGAACTGGCTACACAATAGAGCCCAGAGAGTGGTGAGTAGCAGTGCCCAGTCCAGCTGGAGAGCTGTGACTAGTGGAATCCTCCAAGGATCAGTGCTGGGTCCAGTCCTGTTCAACATCTTTATCAATGACCTTGATGATGGGACAGAGTGTCTTCTCAGCAAATTTGCTGATAACACAAAGTTGGGAGGAGTGGCTGACACCCCAGGAGGCTGTGCTGTCATTCAGAGGGACCTGGACAGGCTGGACAGTTGGGCAGGGAAAAATTTAATGAATTACAACAAAGGCAAGTGTATCTGGGTAGGAACAAACCCAAGAACCAGTAGAGCATGGGGACTGATCTGTTGGAGAACAGTGAAGTGGAAAGGGGCCTGGGGGTGATGATGGAAGGATAGCCTTCTCTGGAGGCACTGAAAATGCACTTGGGAGTGTTCCTGTGTGACCTTCTGTAGATGACTCTGCTCTGGCAGGGGGGTTGGACTTGATGATCTTTCGAGGTCCCTTCCAACCCCTAACTTCCTGTGGTTCTGTAATTTAATGTTTTACATTACACTACAAGCCAACCTGTAACATAAGCATTCTATTTCCCTTGTAGATGTTTCTGTGCAAATATTCTTTTTATTATCTTCTTATTCTTATTATATTATTTTTATTTGGGAATAACCAGAATAATATACAATGCACAGTTAAAATTCACAGAGGACATAAGTACACAAAACAGCATGATGTTGGATATTTACAAAATGCCTATCCTAAGACCATACAAAAGTGTTATCAAGTAAACAAAGGTATTCACTGTGGCACACTAACATTTCAGGAGACTTGACAAATGTTTTTCAGTCTTTATTTGAGAATAGTGACTTGTAATTTGTGGTCTACAAATGGACCATGTTGAGAAGAAGCCCATAAAATACCACTGAAAAGCCAACCTTTCCTCAGAAGTTTTAATCCCTTACACCAGGAATCACAGAGATTTTGCTAAAACTTTCAAGAAACCACAACATTAAAAGCTTTTAAATTCACTGCTTTTGAGTTTGAAAGGGTGGACTAATTAATAAACAATATGAAGAGAAAACTACAGGTGGATTGGTAAAAGCTGTAATGGGTTTGTGTGGCAGAAGAAAAGCTGTGTTTGTTCTGAACTCCTCTGGCCTTCAAAATATTTTCTGCTACAATTGTTCTGCAAGTTGAAACTAAGCATTGGCAAAGATAACAGGATAGGGAAAAGTATTTTTTAAACATGGTTAGGTAAATTAGTTTTTCCTTTCCAAGTTTCTTGTTTACCCTAGATGTTTAGGTCTGAACAGAGCAACAGTCCAACTACTAAAATACATCACATTTTATATGAAATAAAAAAAAAGTCATATAAAGCTTTTACTCAAATTAAGCTGCCAGAACTGCGGTTTGGATGTGACCCAATTATTCATTTTACCTGTTTTATTATTATTTAGAAGTCACTGGAATCAGCAGCATAGGAGTGACTCAGAGTCCTGGAGCTCACAAAACTACTACAGATCACATTGCTATGATATTGTGTCTAGTGCAAAGATGTTCCACTAAATGCAAAATTATGCTGTAAGACAAGGATGGAAAAGAATTACTTAAACTTTGTTTAACCAAAACTTATCTTTCTATAGCAAGAAACATATAGATTTTGGTGCTGTTATTTAAATGCTAACACATTTTTTACAGAAGCATGTATGAAGTAACATTCCTTGTGGTGCAAATAGAGTGATACAGATCCATGTCAAAGTATTTAACACCATCAGGAGAGATACCATTTGAAAAAAATGTCTGTTTTCCATTTTTTAAGATTATCACATACTAAAGATTCTCACATCCTAGTGTTGTTTGAGATTTTTATCAGTGATACAGACAGCAGGATCGAGTGCACCCTCAGCAGGTTTGCAGATGACACCAAGCTGAGTGGTGCTGTTGATAAGCTAGAGGGATGGGATGTCATCCAGAAGAACCTGAACAAACTGGAGAGGTGAGCCCAGGTGAACCTCCTGAGTCTCAAGACCCAGTGCAGAATAACGTGTCAGAATAATTGCACTATTAGTACAGGCTGAGGGATGAGGTCTTAGAAAGCAACCCTGTGGAAAAAAACTTCTGAATGCTGGTGATTGTAAAGTTGGATGTTATTGAACAGTGTGTGCTTGCATCCCAGAAGGTCAAGTGCATCCTGGGCTGCATCAAAGTAGCGTGGCCAGAAGATCAAAAGAGGTGATTCTCCCACTTTATTCTGCACTGGTAAAACCTCTCCTGGAATACTGTATCCAGTTCTGAAGTCCTTGACACAGGAAGGACATGGACCTGATGGAATGGGTCCAGAGGAATGCTATGAAAATGATCTAGAGGCTGTAACACCTCTCCTACAAAGACAGGCTGAGGGACCTGGGGTTGTTCAGCCTGGAATAGGCTCTGAGGAGACCTAGTAGTGACCTTCCAGTATCTGAAAGGGACTTGCAAGAAGGAACTGTTTGCAAGGGTCTGTAGTGATAGAACACTACACAATGTGTACTTATTCTGACAAGGGCAGATAAAAAGGACCAAAACAATGGTTTTAAATAAGAGAAGAGTAGATTTATGTTGGATCTTAGGAAAAAGTTCTTTACTGTGAGGGTAGTGGAAAAATGGAACAGGTTGCCCAGGGAGGTAGTTGAGGACTCATCCCTGAAGATACTCAAGGTGAGGTTTGATGAGTCTCTGAGCAACCTGATCTAGTTGAGTGTGTCCCTCCTCACTGCAGGGGGGTTGGACTAGATGACCTTTAGAGGTCACTTCTGGCCCAAATTACTCTATGGTTCTGAAGTGCTTAGAACCATTCCATTATTTTTCTACAGTTTATACAGTTGCTGCTGCTCTTGCTGTTTACAGGATTTGATTTTGGTTGCGTACATTTGCCCCTTCCCTGCAATACCGCATCTGTCTGATGGCATATTCTGCAGGCCACCCAGGTTAACTTCTTGCTCATAGCAGGGCAAGTTTCAGAGTTTGAGCAGGAGTCTCAGATCCTGGACCAGACAAGTGCTGAGTATTGCCAAGGACAGAGATTATTCAGCCTCCCTACACATCCAGTGTCAGTGCTTAAATATTTCTGTTGTGAAGAACTTTTTTCCTTGTTTTTCAGTAGTGTTTCTTCTGCTGCAATCTATAACCACTGCCTTTTTTCATTTTACTGCTCACTCCTAAGAAGTGTGGTACCATCTCCCCTGTAGCACCCATTAAACAGTTGCCAATAACAATGATAGCACTCCTTTTGCCTTCTCTGCAGGCTAAGCAAATCCAGTTCCTAAGCCTGTCCTTTAGGGTAGTATCTCTCTGCCCTCCTAATTTAGCAACCCTGCTTCAGATTGTATCATTTGTCCTGTGCCATGGGGCCCAAGGTGGAACATACTTCTTCAGATAAAGCCCCACAGCTGTTGAGTGAGGGGAATAGTTGCTTTCCTTGATCTATGACTACAGTCCTGCTACAGGAGGTCAATATTCTGCTGGTCTTCTTCACCTCAAGGGCTCTCTGCAATTTGACACCCACCAGAGGACCACAGGGACCATGATCTGAGGAGCTGTTTCTTACCTGGGCAACACCAATGCAAAACTACTTGAAATCAGTAATAATATCAGTATAAGAATAATGAAAATACCAGCTCAGGCCCACATTGCAAATTAAGTTTCCAGTCATTCAATCAAATCTTATATTGGGTCTAGTGACCTGTGCCAGGTTTCATTCTTTCATCACCTTCAGACTAATAAGAAGTTGCTACATTTACTGCTAAATGTATGTATACAGCTAATGTATACTGCTAGTGTATGTATAGAGAAGGGGAAAAAATAACAGGTTCCCAGTAAATATTCATTATCACTTTTGCTTTGAACAACATATTGTGTGTTCAAAGGTCATAATAGTTTTCTACTAAATAATAAACATCTGATATTTGATATATTAAACATCACCTACTGTGAAACAAAAGTTTTCATTATACTAATTATGATTAGTATAATTATGATTAGCATATTATGATTTATATCATGATACATGCAGAATAGGAGTTTCATAGAAAGAGATTGCACTGAAATTAGTAATAACCACTTTTTGCTTTGAGCAGGTTTGCATCTGCTGGCACTTTGAACATCCTTTGCTGTAGGTTAGAGTAATATGCAAGCAAAACGTTGCTTTTTTTCTGGACAAATGAATGCACAGTGCCTTGGTCATTGATTTTGATGCTGATCATCGCTTTGCTTCATCTTTGGCTCCTTCATTATTAATTACTTTGCAGAGAATATACAAAAAAGCCCTCAACCTCTGACCTGGAGAGTACAACAAGCCTAAACTGTAGGAGAATTCTCAAAAAGCAAATTTTAGAGGGATTTTTCTTTTACTTCAGGGCATGAATATACCCTACCCTACTTATTCTGACAAGGGCAGATAAAAAGGCCAAAGACAAAATGACATCCTGGCTCTGTCTTGGAATAGAGGAAACTGGGAAGAACTCCCACACTTGAATTTTGCTTTACACAGCTACACAAAAGAGATTCAGAATGTGTATTCATAAGAGACAGTTAGTTTTGACCACATAATATAATTTTTGCTTCCTAATTTTATACATTCTGATGTTATTCATAATTAATTCATCTCTGCTACCAGTTTCCCAGTGTATGTTCCAAAAAAAAAAAGAACCTTGAATAGTTTCTCAGACATTTTCATCAACACAGGGAGGCCACAAGAAAGCCAGGTAATCTGCTTTTCACAGATAAATATAGGATAAGTTCTTTTATCGTTGATCAGCAATATAAAAGGATGGGACTCTTTGTTATAAAAGTTTTAGCATTAGCTGCCTAGTGTTTTTAGTGGTACTATATAACCCCTCACCTTAATCATGTGTAGCTTCTGGTTGCTTTGCTGAATTCTCTGCAAGGTGTACAAGCTTATTGGCTGGTACATACAGAATACAGAATCATGCACCTTATTCCTTTTACTTTGTTTATCTGTTTTACCTTTCCACACAAAAGAGTCAGCTCCAGGTCTTTTTTTCTTTTATTCTTTTTTATTTTTGATGCAACACTTTCTTAATCCAAACAGAGAAGTTTTCATCTTTAAAGCACGTAAACAATAAAAAGACATTTCTTTTCTAAACTACATACTATAAAGGGTTTGTTCAGCTTGTAAGGTTTTTTTAGTACCCTAATCCTTTATTCTGCTTTTTATGTAATATGAATTTACAGAGTTGGCATGGATATTTTTTTTCCTTTAAAGCCTTACACTAGGGGACTGCATTTATCAAAGAACAGGTAACAGAATCTGGTGGCAGGGAGTGATGGTGGTGGTGCCTTGATTCAAATCTGGTATGTCTGGCTAATAACTTGCTTAGAAATTGAGTTCAAATAAGTCTGCAGTAGTTATTAGGGTCACTAAAGCACAAAGCAGTTTAGTCATTCAGGTGCAAACTCAGCTCCATAATCAAGCCCCTTAGCTCACTGACACTGCCAGGCATGGCTGAGGTGGAAGAAAGTAATGCACAGCTGTGCCTGTAATTGTGAATGTATAGGAGGCAGCAATTGCAAGCTGGAGCAATTGAGTCACTTCAGCAACCAGGTACATTCTGAAACCTTCCCCTTCCTCCACTCCCATTTCATTCTTTCTAGAACTGGCATTACTGGTTATGATTTTATTATGCATTCTACTATACTGGCCTGGATATGTTTGTTTAATATATCACCTGCTTTTGATTTCCTTTTTTCAAAATAATTACACAACAGAAAGAAAGCAGAGAAATTAAGACACTATCTTTGATGCAATGACTGAATGAACACTATGTGTGAGAATTCCATCTGCCTACATCACGACTTTTGATTTATTTCCATTTGGAAAAAGCCTAAAGGGTATAATTTTTCACCTGGAGTTGCACACTGACCTGAACATGGAAAAAAGTGCATTCCTTCCAATTTATTTATTTATTAAATATTTCCCTTGGGCAGCTGGAAGGCAACATTTTATTGTGCAGATTCTTAGGTTAAGTAACCCATTTGATACAGCTCTCATCCCCTCTGGCAGAAACCCCTGCAGTATTCAGAGGCATGACGGTTTTAAGCAAGCTGAGGGCCATAATTTCCTTTGTCACCAGAAAATTAATTTTGTTGTGCATTGGTGTGTAAAGGTGCAGTAAAAACAAACATTGCAACTACAGAGAGTAAATGATAACATAGGAGGGCTTTGAAGTTTACATTTTCAAGATCATTGCCATGTTTTTAGTTAGTTCATTACAAAAAATAAAATAAAATAAAATAAAAATTGTGACTTTAGATCTCACTCTTTCTTCCTCTGAAAAATATGAGTAAATATTTCCTGGGTACACAATGCTGGATTTTCACACAGCTCAAACAGTAAAAATCTGAGGTAGAATCATAGAACCTTTCAGGTTGGAAAACACCCTTGGGATCATCAATCCAACCATCATCCCTACTCTAAAAAGTTCTCTCCTGAACCATATGCCCAAACACATCTAAATGACCCTTAAACACATCCAGGGATGGTGACTTAACCACTCCCCTGGGCAGCCTATCCCAGTGTCTGACCACTCTTTCTATGAATTATTTTTTTTTCCTAATGTCCAGTCTAAACCTACCCTGTTGCAGCTTGAGTCCATTCCCTCTTGTTCTATTGATAATTAACCATGGGAAGAGACCAGCACCAACCTCTCTACAATGTCCTTTTGGGTAGTCACAGGGAGCAATGAGGTCTCCCCTCAGCCTCCTCTTCCTCAGACTAAACAGTCTCAGCTCCTTCAATTGTTCTTCATAAGATTTATTCTCCAGGCCCTTCCCCAGCTTCTCTGCCCTCCCCTGCACTCACTGCAGCACCTCGGTATCTCTCTTACAGTGAAGTGCCCAAGACTGGACACAATATTCACCAGTTTTCACCAGTGCTGAGTACAGGAGGACAATCATCCCCCTCCTTCTGCTGGCCACACTATTTCTAATAGAAGCCAGGATGCCATTGGCTTTCTTAGCCACCCGGGCACGCTGCAGGCTCATATTCAGCTGCTTGGCAATTAGAACCCCCAGGTCCTTTTCTGCCTGGCAGCTTTCCAGCCCCACCTCCCCAAGCCTGTAGCATTGCATGGGGTTGTTATGGCCTAAGTTTAGGACCTGGCACTTGGCCTCGTTGAAGTTCATACTGATGATGTTGTCCTATTGATCCAGCCTATAAAGCATTGATACGGTCTATACAGTATCTCTATGGATATTACAGTTCTTCTAAGCCCCAGATGAAGTAATAGGCAAGAAGAAATAAAAGCTGATGCTGAGAGATGCTTAAACCCTTACAGGAGCTGCTAGCAAGTTTGCCATTGTTTTCGCTATGGTTTAGAATGGAACCTCCTGCTCTGAAAGGACCAGGACCTTCAAAACTTACAGGCAGCAATAAAAAGGCAACATCTGTCATAGTAAAGATACAGTGGGAGCCCAGATTAACCAAGTTGTCCTCTATGCCAAGAAGAGAAAAGAAAAATCTATCCCTAAATAAAACATTCCTATTAGGATCTTTGCATTGCCATATGTGTTCCAAAGTCATTAGTTTGGAAGTCCAAGTCACAGTAGCCCTAGGTCATAGCCCACGCATGCAAATGCAAATGCACTGGCGAGCATGCCTTCTAAGGATAAAGGTGAAAAGAATCCAATAATTATATTACCCTGCTAAGATAAAAAGGCCTTGTACTCAAAAACAAAGCGGTCATTTATTTACTAGAGATTTCTATATCAAACCCTTAGGTATTGTCTGTAACGTGAAAATATCAAAATGCAGGCAAGTGGAGTAACTTCTCTTTTTTTTTTTTTTTTTTTGTAGAGCAAAGGTGTCGGTTCCCAGCATGCTGGACCAAGAGCAATTTCACTTAGACTAAGAGCCTTTTTTTATAAGGAGAACATTATAACATATTGTGAAACAAGACAGGCAATCCATAAAGGATGTTGATTGACATACTTATTCCTTTCCCAAGTAGCATATCTCACAAGAACACAAGACAGGTTATTCCATTGTTGTGCCAAGCAATCACCTCCAATAAAATAGGTCATGACATTCAGAATTCAATTTTCTAATGATTAGAAAAGAGAAGAAAATAGAAGGTTTTTTTTTTATTTATTTCCAGCAGAATATGGCATAAATTGGGTCAGGTAGCAAATTATCGTTTGGGGATTGTGGCTAGACACAGGCTAGGCTTTTGTGATTTCAAAAGAAACCAATGTTTGTATGTTGAATATTCCCTCAAAAACCTACTTTTGCAATATTGATTTCAAATTACAAAATAAAAGCTCTGTACTATACAATGATGCATGTTGCAGCCTTCTTACTTAAAATTCAACCACCTGTCATTTTTGAAAGTTTGCCAGTGAAAGCAAAGCTGACCTGCTTGATAAAAGTTTCTTTCAAAGTTTAGGAAAGCAGAAAACAGATGTAAGTTTATAATTAAAACGCAAAGCAAAAAGACTTTCAAGCATAAACAGCTATTTGTTTGAAGTTTAAAGGTCTCTTCTACCATACAGATTTATGGGTAGAAGTCCTATCATGAGCATCTATTACCTAAAGGTAACCTACAGAAAGGCTGGAGGGGAAATGGTTTTATACTGAAGGAGAATAGGTTTAGACTGGATATTAGGAAGTACTGGATATTCTTCAGTACAAAGGTGGTGAGATGCTGGAACAGATTGCCCAGAGAAGTTACACCTCCTCCCTGGGAGTGTTCAAGGCCAGGCTGGATGAGGGTTTGAGCAACCTAGATGAGAGGCATCCCCCCCATGAGAGGGAGGTTGGAGTAGATGATCTCTAAGGTCTCTTCCAACCTAAGACATTCTAGGATCTTTCTCAAATTGCATTTACAAAGCAAGTTTTTCTTGCTTGATTTTCCATTAATTTCTTTACATTAACAACCTTTCTAAATGACAATACTATGGCTAAAAAGAATTCTACTGATTTTTATTGAAGAATGGAACAGAACTGTAAAAAGGAAAGTCAGCATGAGTTACAATGTCATTTTTGAATCCTTAAGATATTCAATACATCTGAAATCACGTATGTTGTACAAAATCTGAAATAATTCTTTTCAGAGGCATTCAAGACCAAAAAAAAAAGATCATGCTTCAATTACTTTTTCACTAACGTAAAGTATTGCAGATTTACCACAGATGCTAAAAGGAGTGAATTTCAATCATTTTCAAATATTGTAACAAACTGTGCTCCTCTTCTAACGAACAATTGAAACCCCAGCAAAGAAAACGGGATATCTTACTTAATACCATAAGCATTAACCAAAACAGCATAGAAACTCATTTAGTTTAGCAAACATTTTCATAGCATTGCTTTTGTAGAAGAGTTCTTGCTGTGTATATTTAAAAAAAAAAATAAAAATTCATAGCCTTCCCTGGAGAAAAATCCTGCTTGCTTACTTGTATTCTTTACATCCTTTGTTTTCACACTGGGACAAGCCTTGCTATACCTTGTTTGAATCAACAGTTGTAGTCACACAAGAAAAGCTCTTTGACAGTTGATACAGCTGAGCAGAAATAATATTAACACTCAAAAGGGCCAGTCCTCAGTGGGTAGAATTTATATTAAGAAAGCAAATAGATAAGCACAAGTAAAATTAACAATAAAACTTTTCAAATGGGAGCTAAATCTCCTGCTTTCCTAAGTACAGACTTCTTTTACCTTCAGTCACCTGTGAGGGAAGTACTGGAGCTAATCTGAAGCTAACAACAAGCACACCAAGCAATGCACTAGCCTTAGAGAGTAGCTCTGACATAGTTTATGAGTTCCAAATTATAATTTAAATATAACAGTGTAGGGTTATCTATAAAGAATCTACTTTTTCTAAAAATAAGCTTTCAAACTAGATTACAAGTAATTTTCATTAATAGAATATAGTAATACATTGCCCACCCCTTTTCTGTATTATATTAATAAACTTTCTGTTTAAATGTATTATTTTCATTCCTTTCCAAGCATTATATGTTTTGCAGTTGAAGAGTGAATTGGAAAGAACAATTTACTGGACATATAAAATTCTGTTACAAACCAAACTGAAGAAGCAAGTATGTGGCTGCTTGCAATGCTTCTCCAGTGGTGGTAGAGTCACTCCTTTACCCCCAAAAGATCTTAGATCATATCATTTATTAGTGAGACAATTATCAACTGCATCTTTTGTATAAATATGTTCTTATAGGGTCTTTTTTCAATGTATACACAAATCTAATACTAGGTCTCTCCCCCTCCAATATTTGATCTCAATATGTTGTTTCAGGCCTCATTTCACAGAGTCTTTGAACTCTGCAGCTACCATGACAAAAGGTAGTTCCTGTCTGAGCCCTGTCAACAAACCAGTATTTGCAGGCATATGTCCTGACTCAGCATAAAGTTTTACTTTGTCCAAAAATATTAACACCTCCATTTTATTTGCTATTTTCCTGTATACTAACATTTTTTTGAAAGAGAAGAAAAATAGCTTTTCATTTGTAGAACAATGAATAAACAGTGCCATCTTCTGTCTATGTCATTCCAGGAAAACCAAACAGTATAGATTCAAATTACAAGAGTAAGCTTTAAGATTCAGGTTGCACGGTTAGATGTAAGATCCCAGTGAGTTTTTGCATGCACAGTAAAACACACTACATTCTTCCAGTCCTTAGCAATACTGAAAATTTTTCCAAGCAATCATGTATTAAGGCAATGTCTTGAAATTAATTGCCTGAAAGATGTATTCATTTCTTTTTCGAGAAGAGTAAGGACAGAATAATTTTCAGCTATGAAGCCCTCATTAATTATTTCCTAATGTCCTTCTAAAACATATTTTTAATGTTTTGAAGTTTACACACATATTTTGTTTTATAGAAACACTTGCATTTTACTCACCATTTATCCTTCTTAAAATCATTTGTAATCTTTTGTGCCATGGACACAGAGGCTGGAACCATAAAATAAATTAAACCTTATGTGATCATGGAAGCTAGAAAGTTGCAAATGTTCAGTATAGAAATAGAGAGAAAGGACAATGTTCTGCTAATTTCAGGCACACGTTAATTTATTTTTCATATCAAGCAGAAAGCAGAAGGAAAACACATTTACAATGGGAAAAAAATCAGATCCCCACCACTGAGCTAATGAAATTTTACCGTAATCTGTGTTAAAACCACCAGTAGTTTTGTGAAGATTCCATCAACTACAGAGCACTCAATATTTATGAAATACTTTTCTAAGAGGCTAATGGAACTGCTGCCTGCTGCTCTCAGTAGACCATACTTTAATTCTTATGGCCACCAGCCATTTTAGCAGTAGCAGTTTGCTCCAGATTTCTGAGTTTTAGTCTGCTTAAGCAGGAAGTGGTTATGCTGAGAAATTCCCTGCAGTGGCTGTGAACTGAAGCACAAAAATTAAATGTCTCTCAACACCATGAGTTCACCATATACTGGGGTTCATACTCCACTGTCTCAAAAGGTATCATCATCGAAGGCAGGAGTTATTGAAGAATTGAAATAGCCGTGGAAGCTGTGAACTTATTTCTGACATTACAGAAAGAAATAAATCAACACATAAATTAAAAAGCTGAAGCACTGATTCCCTCTCAATTCAGTGAAGGTGGCCTGAGAGATTTTGAGAAAAACTTATTCTGTGATGGTAATGTGATTTGTAATTTTTTCCCTAGAAACCCAAACTAGTTTACATTTTTAACAGTCAATATTAATTTATGTATTCCATGCCAACAGAACATTCATGAATATGGATAAATCCATAGCTTCACCTGAATACATTCATGCATGAACTAGGATTTAAAAATTAAGAGCTTTCAAATACCTGTATTATTTTTTATGATCTCCATGGTGTGGAAAGATAGATTCTCTTTGACTTTAAATGCAAAATAAATTAAGCTTTGGGTTGCTACCAGTCGTAATAGAAAAAGCTATCATAAAACGCTTCTAAAGAAATAAACAGTGTTATTTTATTCCAAGTATCACTCCTCACTTCACAGTGTTTATTTCTAGAAGTACATATTACCACTTGAGAGTAGCTACATAAAAATTTAAACATTTTTTTTTTGAGGAAAATCTTAGTATCCCGTCTCCTGCTATATTTGCCTTCATTTTAGAAAACAATCATGTGTTTTGTGTAGACAAAATTTATATTTCATTTCACAAAGTAGACCAATCACAGATATCTTGTTAAGATAAATTAAATATACAATTCAACTAATTTTATTTTCTTTGATTGTCTCACAAGCTTTCTGGTCTAACAAGAAATCTGCACTATACTCTTTTAATTTCTTCATCCTAAACCAGGGTGTAAAAAAGCAACAATTTGCACCTTCACTTCAGTGGGAAAATCTTCTATGTGAACTAATAACTTCATAATCTACAATAAGAATGGCTCTTTTAAAATATTCAGAAGAGTCAGCATTTCATTAGTTCAGTGTGCCAGCTGGTCATTATGGGATATTATAGACAATGATGACACAATATGTAGAATTATAAAATTATAGCTCCATCTTGCAAGTGCAAGAAGACATATGCATTGGTTTTGTTTTCTTTTCTATGAAGGCTTGAGTTACTTCATATATCAGTTTTAATTTGTAGGTTTTGAAAAATTGACACTATCCCAGGAAAAATCTTTCTCTTCTTGAAACAGGTGAAGAAGAAATCTAGCATCTAAACTGATTTTCCCTCTTATTTGAAGAATATGTTTCAGAGGAAATAACACAAATTGATACAAATAGAAATATGCCGTGCTATCTCTGTACAGATAGAATTCCTGCCTAGAACTCTTTTTGGTTACATATATATTCATGAAAGATATCAACACATTGCAAAACAGTTTAGTTGTATGATCATTTGAACTGCTTCATTGTGTCACTTTCTGCTAAGACATAAAACAAATGAAGAATGGCATAAAAGCTTTAGTGATTCCCAAGGAAGTCAGATTCTCTTAATGTTACTGGAAAGTTCAAGCCTTATGCTATGACTAGGGGTGACATTTTGAGTTTCTTTGTGAATTTCATGTGGATATAGAAATCTTTAAGTGTGTTACAAAATCTAGCGCTGAGATTCTGTTACACATAATATTAACTAATAATACAGCTTGCTATTAGTTAAAGACTGCATATATAACCTCAAAATTATGACTTGCACCAGATAGAATGAAATTACCTCCAAACATTTTCCTGCTCTATTCTAATGGACAGAGCTAAGTAAGTGTAAGTACATTAATATATATAAGTAAGAGCAGGTATGGAGACTTGGGATAAACAACTTGGTTTAGGATAGAGCCTCTTTAGAAAGGACAGGGTGGGGTGACAGGCAGGGCATATCCCCCTCTACATCAATGACCAGCTGAAGGGCATAGGGTTATACCTGGGGATGGATGAAGGTGGGTCAGGATTAAAGGGAAGATAGAGACAGAAGACATAATGGTGGAGGTCTGCTACAGACTGTATTTCTTCCAGTGTTTAACAGCATATATATAGACACACTCAGCTTAACAACAAAGGATACCATTCCACTTTGCATGTGTAATTTTGCACACAGAGATCTCAAAACTCTTGAAAAATAACAGTTGTTTTTATTTTTAAAAATGTCATGTAGAATAAACAAAAAAAAGCCAAAACTTTGCATTTTTGAGGAACAGATTTTTTCATTACAGGTATTACAGATATGTGTAGCTCGTAACATCATTGATAGATGCTTCCACAAGATTCTTCCCCCTGAATCATCCATTCTGCATGTGACTGTTCTAGTGATGATTGAGAGGAAATTTCACATCCAATACAATGTGGCAAAAGGTGCAAAATGATTTAACACAAGAAGTTAAAATAAAATTTGGACATATGTTTTATTTGTTTAAAAACATGTAGGTAGTGTCTTCACATTGAGTATAATAGAATAGCCATAGGAGAAGGAAAGCAAATTTCAGGAAACAGAGGTCAGAGCTTTCACTGAAATGAAAGTAATGCCTGCCTAAAGACCCTATATCAGAGAAGGCTTTATTTGCTAAGTGGGTAAATTGTGTGTTAGATAATAATTTTAAATGTACCTGAGTGCTATAGTGGTCCTCATAAGATAAAGAAAGATACAGAGATTTCCTTGATACCATTCTGTACAAAAAAAGCCTCACCTCAAGAGAACAAGAAAAATGTTTTGAAAAATACTCTTAAGAAACTTAAGTTCTTAATGTCTGTTCTTTTGGAGCAACATGTAAAGGCATACACTCAGGAATTAGTTATAAACAGTTATGTTCAAAACAGGACAAAATGAGTAAAGTATTTCTATTTTACAGCAGTTATTGGCTGCTGTGATAAAGCTACATGACAGTGGAGCTGAAAACAAATAACTTATTAGACTTCAGTGGAATTGATATTATTTGGTTGATTTTTACCAGAAAGCTCAAGTGTAAATGCAAGTTAAAAACTGAGAATATTCCAATGTCTACCAGTGAAAAAAAAATTATTTTCTGATGAATGACATGGCAGAAGAAACAAAACACGTATTGTTGCACTATAGAAACCTACAAATGGGAAAAGAAGATCTCATTATTACATACTTCAGACAGCCATGCTACTAAGAATATTTTTATAACAGCTAAAGTTACTCTGCTGTTACTGTATTTGATATTTCATCAAAGCATCCTTGCTTTAAATATGAATACCAGTGGTTTCCTGACTTCATGCTTCAGTCAGATGAAAGGGAAAGAAAATATCAACAAAGTCAATATGTTCTGTGAAACATGTAATTTTAAGAAATTGAATTTTCCAGTGAAAAGCTGGTAAACTCAGGCTTTCTGCCCAGTCTTTATAATTATTTGGAAGAAGTTAACCACTTATATACTTCATGATTTAAAAGGGTATTTATCTTTTAGCTTTAAAAATAGCAGACTCATTAATGATTTAAAACTGAAGAGGAAGATCTATTAAAGAAGTGAGACAGCAAACAAGTAAACAAGTGTGATTCAATCAACTTTATTTCAGTTTCTTCAAAAGAATTGTAGCACTTACTTGATCAAAGACAAATAACTGTTGATATTCATCCCTGTGTATGGTGATCTAGTTTTCAAAGTTTCGTATTTCATATAGCTGATTCTTGGTTTTTTTCAGATCTATTTGTCCCCAGAATCTGAAAAGAATCAGGATACTTGAGTTAGTGTCCAAATTGAATGGACCTAAGAACTAAGGAATTTATGCTAAATACTTCCATTGAAATACATAATTTGTCAGTTATTTATTAATATATATTAACTTCTTGTTCTCCAGAATATAAGGTTCTAGACTTTGTCTTCATTCCATTTGTGTAAGAGTATATAAAAGGTTGAAATGCTTTGATTTAATTGAATATCAATATTCTGTATAAAAGGCCAGAGAATTAGCACTATCATTTAATTCTTATTATTCATTATGTGAAAACTAGCTACAACAGAAAATGTATGCAGTGTACTGTCAAACTACTCAGGAAGAAAATTTACTCATGATTTAATCTCTAAATTTTGCTTAATACTATTGACGTAATTAAGCAGTAGGAATAATTGCAAGCATGCTGCATGCATACAAGTTAAATAGTAATTTTATTTCTTGTTTGGAAAAGGTGCTATAAGACGTGTATTCTTATGAGTGTACAGGCAATTGTGATACAATGAGAAGAGAAGTTAATTTTTTGCGGATTTGTGTCTTGGAAGTTCCTTTTAGTAAGCAACTATTTCAAAATGGTCACCATTGTTGCAACTCCACCAGGCACAGAAAAAAAAAAAAAAAAAAAAAAAAAAAAAAAAAAAAAAAAAAAAAACAAAAAACCAAAACAACAGAGGAGAGATTTCAAGTCAAGCAGCAATAAAAGCCTTATTTGTTTCTCGGAACTGTAGAGGCAGAATGGGAGAGGATGTTTAAAAGAACAGAAAAATTCTGCATCCCACTTTGAAGACATAAAGCTAGAAACACTTGAGAGGCTTGAAAGGAGCCACAGGTGACAGAGTCAGTACAAAGCCAGTTACATAAAAACAACTTGTATTGGGTCAGACAGTAGTTCCAACGTGCTGTCTCCAAAGGGACTGATATCAGATGCTTAGGGAAATAATATAGCAAACAGGCCATGGACCAGATTGTCCTGTATCTCAGGTTCCAACAGTCTGAGCATGATGCACTTCTAGGTGGCAAAAGTATTTTATTTTTAGCCAAACAGCAGATAGGTCCAGCTCCAGGAAACAGTGAAATTGCATTAACTTCTTGAAGTCCTTATGCATTAAGGAAAATGTCTCCTGAACTACAAAACTGATGCAAGCAATGAATCAAGCAGAGAGGCATTAAAAAATCATGGAGGGTCTGCCAGGGATAAAACCCTTCTCCAAGAAAATGAACAAACCAGGAAGAGAACCTGAGCTTTTGACACAGTAGGTAGAAACTTTCCCACTTAGTATTATCAACATGATACTACATTAAGGGGACGTGATGGTTGAAAACCACCCTTTTTCATGTTGGCATATTTCTTACAAAATAAGATAACTGCTCTCAATAATAAGAATATGGAGCACTTTTCAATGCACATGTATTTACTCAGAGAGGAATGAGGTCTGGCATAATCCATAGCCTTCACTAAGCAGCAAGATGGCTTGCAATGAAGGTTAAGGTGTCTGATGCTTCTGGTTTTGTGACAGTATTTAGATGAAAGCATTGGCTTCTATTGCTAAACATACACCTAAAGAAAAAATTTCTCTTGCAGCCACTTGTCTCCAAAATTGTTCATATTCCCACATTTTTTCTCTTATAGGATCCCAGAATCATAGAATGGTTAGGGTTGGAAGTGAACTTAAAGTTAATCAAGATCCAAACCCCATGCACCAAGGTCTCTGGTGGTTTTCGACTGTTTTTCGTAGTTTTCCACCATCCCTGTGGTAAACAAGGTGACTTCATTAACACATTCCTATCTTATCACCCACATTATCTTCACTACTTTCTACATTTATTCCTTGAAGTTTTCTTTGCCCTTAAAAAACATTAATTCCATGCAGAAATATCTGTTTTCCTGTCTAAAATCCTACCTTGCAAGTGTTGCACTGATCTCATGCCTCAATGACATAAATAAGAAAAAATGAATAAGAAAAAATGAATAAGAAATCTGAGCAGAGCACAGTAGGTCAAGCAGCTACAAATTAAATTTTAGTGCATACTCATTCTTTGTTGTGCTGTGTTTTAGGCTGCTTGGGCTTGATTCTATACTCATTAGTGGAAGTTCTGCACAGTCTTGGCTTCAGTAATGTTCATACTTGCAAGGAAAAGAAAACCATGTTTACTTATTTTGTACAAGTTACTTACTATCTCTGCCATTGTTGCCTGTAGGAAAACTTCCCAGTCTGGCTTCGGGCCTCTCTCTAATTTTGCAACTGTTGAATAGTTGAAAGTGATATTTGCAAAGTGCTTACATGTAAAAAAATTCAGTAAAGACAAGCTTCAGAAAGTGATGCTGGCAACAGAGAGAAAGCCATCTAATCATATCATCTCTAATGTCTTCTGTTGAAAATGAGGCACTATTTTTTACAACTATCATGTTCTCATTAGGTTATCTGTGTTATAGTAACCTGCTAGAATTCTGTGAGTTCACCGAAGCTGTTGTGTGAAGGAAAAAACACCAAAATCAAAAAGCAACAAAGATAGAGCTTGTTTTGTAAAATATTCAAAAGACCTAAGATTGCAATGGCTATCAATTCACAAATAGCTACCCGCCTGCACACAGCCCTGCTGGAATGGTTTATTCTTCTAGTCTCAGAACATAGGCTTGCAGAAAACCCTAAATAGAGCTGGACTATTTTGAGGGTTTTTTCGGTTGGTAGGTAGCACCAGCTAGGATGAGTAAGACACTTCATTAGTATTTCAGCAAATATGCAAAATAATTCTAAATAAATAAATAAGTAAACAAAAAGTCATTATTTTGGTCAAGCTTGACTAACAGTTTTGGCAGAAAACCATCAAAATATTCTTGAGAAAAAGATTGAGATGTTTATGGCTTGCTTCAGCATTTTCCTTCAGTTTGAGACCCCAGTCTAATGTCACACTTGAATTACCTTTTATTTTTAAGGATAAGTAAAAGAATTAATATTTTGGACTAACCTTAAATTTTAAAAGCCAAAAGTCTGCACAACTTTACTTCTCACAGTCTAAAATAACCACTTTAGAAAGGAGAGTAACTGGTGCCTACCAGAAAGTTGGCAGAGATGCAAAAACACATTGTGACCTAAAAGCTATCTCTAGACGATAAAATTAAAAGTGCCTGAGACCATTTTCTGGCTCTAAGGGTGTCTGGCACAGAAAGGACCACATCCATACCATTAAATTCTCCCAATCCCTAAAATCAGGGTGGAATTATCTGTAGCTAAAACCATGCCAAAAACTGCTTCAAAATGTGTCAGGGAATGCTTGCTGGCTCCAGTTTTGATATACTGAATGTTATATTCATGGAGAGCAAGGGACCAGAACAAAAAAGACAGTTCTTCCACTACAGACAGGAGCATAATGTAGGTATAGAAAGTTTATTGTAGATAAAGAAAGAGTTTGGATGTTGTGTTGTTTTTTTATGTTGACCATTTTCCTAGCTACTGTCTTGGCAATCAAATGTCATTTTGCTTTGAAGAAACTGGTTTAGGTCATCAGGTCATCAGAGGAAAACAAGCAGCTAGTTGGATGTGTCACAGTAACAGAGGTAGCAGAAATAATATCATGATGCCACTGATTGGGCCTTGTGATTACTATTCCCACAAAGGATCAAGAACAGAAATCCAGGCACGAAATTCATCAAGAAGTGAAATAACAGGCTAGAATCATGCCACTCCACAACTGTGACTTGTTTATTCAGCAACCTCATTTATCTTTCATCAGTGTGACTGAGGAGCCTGAGAAGCCTATGGAAAATGGGATCATGATAAAATTACCACAAAAAGACTATAATTAATCTCACTTTAAACCACAGGACTGAGAGAACTAGAGGAGGGCAGATACAATGCTGAAACTCAGATCTAATTCTATAAGGTACTGGGGACAAACTTTAAATCCTTCCTTCCAAATTAAACTGATGCTGGAACTTCTCAGCATGTTGGCTCAGCAGCAGCAGCATAGAGCCAGTCACATCCCTTAGGCTGGACACACATTCCAGCATCTGTTCCATAATTATATCTATTGCAGCAGCCTCTGGACTCCTGCTGTAAATCATCTATGCACCTTATGCTTATTGTTTAACACATATAGAGACTCTAAAAGGAGGGAGCTGGAACAGCAAATACTTCTTTATCATCCCAGAGTATCAAAAGGGAGAGAGACTCATGTTTTCACTGAATGGTGACCTTTGAAGCTTTACAGTGGGAACTGTAAGTAGTCATGTAATGTAGCACATGCAGCCACATGGCTTTCATTTCAAAGTATAGGTTACTTACACTGTGTCTGAAGAGGGAGAATTCTGAGTGTATTAAAGGTAAATAAATTTGTATACTGGTATTGTAATGGAAGGGGACCTGGGAACAGTCTTGCTGTAGCATCACTGGGGGAGGACCTGATGGCCAGGGGAGACTGAGATGGGGTCCTGGGGCCTGGGAAGGGTGGGGGGAGCCTCAGTGGCTGGACAGGGACAGTCAAGATTAACAGTGCCCTCAGGGCCCAGACAGCATGTTCAAACATCACTGTAGGTCTGTATCTGCAAAGTACAGATGGAGTCTAGTTTTCTACCACTTTTTACACTTTTTTTTACATTTTGGGAGTGTTGTAGCATGACATTATTTTCATATTTCTCTGACCCTTAATGGGTTTTAAAGCACAGAGTACACAGGAACGTAACAACATGATCATGTATGCCAGACTTTTTGACTAAGTGGCCAGAATCTTTCCCAAAAGGAAATTTCAGTATTAATGAAAACACTACAAGATGCAATGCAATTCTTGTATCAAGACCAACCTCTCCTCTAACTGAAAATACTGTAATGAAATAGTGGTCATGGTCGCTTATGAGCAAAATTATAAAAACAATGATGAGGATTGATGGTCAAAAGCACATTGGTCATAGATGGTCAATACAGAGTTTATGGCATGTAAAAGAGAATTTTAAAGATGTAAATGGAAACATTTAATTCCATAGAACCACCACCCTGAACATTATGACCTAACTGAAGGTATACCAAAACTACACTTGCTCTTTTTCCAAATGAACTGCTGTGTTGTTTGTTAGTCTGAAGTGGTTTGAAATTCGTGACCCTTTATCAATGAAATCTTCAGAGTATAGAACCATACTGTTTTGTTTAATACTGCTTAATTCACAGAAAGAAAAATAATGATGTATCTTTTTAAAAATTGCATTCCAATCTCCCAGATGCATCCTGTGGGGTTATTTTGGTTTGGTTGATTAGTTGCTTTGGGCAAAGAAGTAGGAGTGTTGGATTTTGAGGGGGTTTAATATCTCACTAAGCAAGTCTTCTAATGACATCTTATTTTCCCTAATTTTCCACTTGGGCATTTAAAAACTGAAACATGCCAGTAAGAGCCAAGAACATAGCTAGCACACTCTCTATAGGAATCAGGAGGAAGTCAGATGGCTTCAGAGTCAGAGTAGTTTACTTTGGAATATAAACAGATTTTTTTCTTCTTCTTTTTTTCTTCTCCTTCAATTGCAAATATACAAACTCTTTTTAAGTGCACTATTTTAGAGTAGGTGGCCTAACTGACACCTCACAGCAAACATGCAGGTTGCTGGATGCTTCTCTTTAGCCTTTCTTTCCTGCAGAATACACCCTAAATGTGTAACTCCTGATGCTGTTTGAAACTGCATGTCACAAAAAATCTGGGACTGGCATTGTTTATAAAATCATAGAATGGTTTGGGTTGGAAGGAACCTTAAAGATCAACTCATTCCAACCTCCCTGAATGATCAGGGACACCTTCCACTGGAACAGGTTGCTCAAGGTCCCATCCAAGGTCACCTTGGATTTCTTCTCCAGGCTGAACCACCCCAACTTCCTCAGCCTGTCTTCATAGGTGAGGTGCTCCAGACCTTTGATCATTTTAGTGGCTTTCCTCTGGACATACTAAAGGAGCTCTATGAGCTCTATGTCCTTCTTATGTTGAGGACTCCAGAACTGGATGCACTAGATCCAGATGAGGTCTCAGAAGAACAAAGTAGAGGGGGAGAACCATCTCCCTCAACCAGTTGTCTGTGCTTCTTTTGATGCAGCCCAGGACATAGTTGACTCTCTGGGCTGCAAGCACACACTGATGGCTACTGTTAAGCTTCTGGTCCACCACGACCCTAAAGTCCTTCTCTTCAGGGCTTCCACAATCTTTTCTCCTCTCAGCCTGTATTTGTGCATAGGATTGCCTCGACCCAGGTGCAGAACCTTGCATTTTGCCTTGTTGAACTTCATGCAGTTTGCACGAGTCCACTTCTTAAGCCTGTCAAGGTCCCTCTGGATGGCATCACTTCCCTCTAGTGTTTTGACATTTGGTGTTGTCAGCAAGCTTGCTGAGGGTTTGATTCCATTGTCCATGTCCCCAGCACAGATATCAAATAGAACTGGTCCAAGTACTGATCCTTGAGTAATACCACTCATCACACATCTCCATTTGGACACTGAGCCATTGCTCTCAGCTCTCTGGGTGCAACCATCCAGCCAGTTCCTTATCCAATAAGTGTTCCATCCATTACATCCATATTGTTCCAGGTAAGAGATCAGAATGTTGTGTGGAACAATGTTGAGCTCTTTGCACAAGTCCAGGTAGATGACATCTGTTGCTCTGCCTTTCTCCACCAAGGCTGTGACCCCATCATAAAAAGACCACCAAATTAGTCAGGTAGGACTTGCCCTTGGTGAAGCTGTGTTGGCTGTCACCAATCACCCCCTTGTTTTCTGCATGCCTGAGAAGAGCTTTCAGGAGAATCTGCTCCGTGATCTTGCCAGGCAGAAAGGTGAGACTCACTTGCCCGTAGTCCCCTGGATCTTCTTTTTTCTTTTTTTCTTTTTATTCTTTTTTAAAATGGGGGTTATGTCAGCAGGAACTTCCCCCGACTCTCAGGATTTTCAAATATGATGGACAGAGGCTTTGCTTTGTTTCATCCACTAGTTCTTTCAGGAGCCATGGGTGAATCCCATCAGGTCCCATGGACCTATTCACCTTCAGGATCTTTAGGTGGTCTCAAACCCACTCTTCATCTACAGTGGGGGATCTTCCTTTTCCGAGTCCTTGTCTTTGGCTTCTGTAACATAGAAGTTATGACCAGAGTCCTTGTCTGTGAAGGTAGAGTCAAAGTGATCATTGAGTACCTTGGCCTTCTCTATGTCTCAGGTGACCAGATCTCCTGTTTCCTTCTGGAGCAGACCAACAGTTTCCCTGGTCTTCCTCTTATCATTTTTTATGAGCTACTTCAGGAAATGTTGTCGGAGTTCTTGCCTTTTCACTTACCAAAGACAAGAGTTAGCATAGTAATGCTTCAGCTTCCTCCCCAGAAATCTCAAAACTAACACAAACGAAACTTCACTTTATCATTAGATTATATTAGAAGGGCAAACAAGCTGGTGAAGCATCTAGAGAACAAGTCCTATAATGAGAGGCTAAGGAAATTGGGTTTGTTTAGTTTGGAGAAGAGAAAGCTGAGGGGAGACCTTATCAATCTCTATAAATACCTGAAAGGAGGTTGTAGGGAGATGGGTGTTGGTCTCTCAAGTAACAATAGAATTAGAGGAAATTGCACCAAGAGAGGTTTAGACTAGATTGAAGGAAGAATTTCTTTAATGTAGGAGTAGTCAGGCGCTGGAATGGGCAAACGGGGGAAGTGGTAGAGTCACCATCCCTGCAGGTGTTCAGAAACCCTGTAGATGATGCATTTCAGGACATGCTCTAGTAGGATGGAGGCTTTTTGTTGTTTTGTTTTTTTTTCTGGGCAGCAGTTGGACATGGTGATCTTAGAAGTCTTTACCAGACATAACAATCCTGTGATTCTGTGATATACAGTGATTGTAATGAGGTATGCAAAGTAAAGTTGGAATTACAGTTGTTAACTTTATGGGTCTTTTTTTGACATATATAGTTTCTCCTTTGGCTTTTGTCAATACTATATTTTGTTATCAAAGTTAATCTGCTGAATCAATGGCTATACTGTGTGCAGTAACATTACTGTCAGACTACACCAGTACTCTTAGTGAGTTACAGGCAACAACCTGGACAGTATATGTAGCAGCTGTAAACCTTCTCTTTTTCCTAATGAATACTTTACTACCATAAGAAGAACATAACTTCAGACATGATCTTAACTTCTCGCCTGAAATCTGAAGAACAGCCTGCGAGACACACAGCTGACTTTGTTGAGATTTGCTTGAAAAGGTTATGGCAATTAACAAAATGAAGTGCACATCATTACTGACTGACGTAAAATGTCAAGAATAGCAATTGTTCCAGCTTCACAGAAAAATACACATCTCTATTTTTATGCTTAAGAAACCCGATACATTAGCAGCCAGGAGAGATTATGCACTCTAGCAAAGAGATTTTAATAGTTTTCCTCTTTCACATTTATAGTTTTTGCCTCTATACTTAAAATTAAAATCTATAAGGACTGAAGAATTAAGGTGTGGAAATAAGATTTACAAGGACAATATAGATTGCATTCCACACAAACACAAAACAATTTCAGCACTTTTCTTTTGAATTATTGTTTTTATAGCAAAGTAATTTTAAAAAAACACAAACACAGGGCTTATATGCAGCACTATCATGCTTAAAATTCCAAACTATTCAATTATCCAGCTGTAAGACCTTTACTGAACTATCAGCAGAATGAGTAAGTATATGATTACCTAGAATTAGCATGAAAATCCATCTCAAATCCTCTGAATTTTTATTGCCTGAATGTAATTACAAAGCAAATAATTTGTAATGAACCTAGAAGTATTTTTACAAGGATATGAGTCTTTTCAATTTTCCAATTAAAAATTGCTTTAAAAAATACTACCCTTTATCTCTCATGGAAAGCTCTGGATTTTTTTATGAGTTATAGTAAGAGTCTAAAATATTTAAGTGTGGATCATTTAATTTAGTAATGCAGCAATATCCTGCTACTGCATTATTCTATCTCCTTCTTAAAGTCAGGGTTCTTGATTTGCTAATATCACCTGCAGTGCACACCTTTCCCTTGCCAAGCTGAAGTTTCTGGTCACACACATCACTGGATATGAACTGGTAATCTTGACCCAGAGGGATATTATGCACATAGTATCTCCCAGAAATACTGCAAAGGCATTTTAAATCATCTTTCTGTGTTTTTTCATCTGAAATCTAATATTTTTTTTCTTTTTTCAAATAATTATTTTGTCCATATCCAATAATCCTGTAATTTCCCACTTCTATTAGATACTTATCATGCATACAGTGTTTTCATTTCCATAAATAGCAGTTCAGACAGAAACATTTAGACCTGCTCTGATTCTGCTATGTCAGTGAACCCACCAGTGAGCATTTATAAATTTGAAAAGGATCTTTATTCCACTTACAATGAATACTTTTTCAGGTTCTTTTAGCACACTGCTGCATTTTCATGCAAGGGGAGATAAACACACATATCCTGAAGTGGAACCAAATTTTCTCAGTCCCATACAGCAATGTAGTGATGCTCTTGCAGAGAAAATTAAATGCTGCCTGTTGAAAGGATGCCTCTTATTTATGTTTATATTTCACTGAAACCATTCACCTACCATAAAGCTGTTTAAACCTGGAATAAGACTCACATCTACAATAATAACTTGGGTTGTATGGATAACCCAGTGTGTCAGAAAAAAAATCTTCCCTCCCAAAACAAAATCCAAATGAAATCTTCTGCATTTTTTCTTACTAAAGGGTACTTTTAGTTCTACTGTCACACCACAATCCTAATTTGTGTTTCTTTTTTTAAATTGAAGTAGCTTTTTTATTTAGTTTCCCAGCATTTTAATTAGAAAGAAGAGAAATAGAAGCAGCCTGTTTAGCACATTGGCCTACCAATGAAGAAGAGTATCATTTGGAAGGCGGGAGAAAAGGCTTTAAGCTTATTTAACTGCACAAGATTTGGCAGCTGTGCCACTCAGGGGAATGGTGCAGCCAATACAGCAGCATACTCCACATGCATATCCCAGTGATTAGGATATTCTCTCGGGAAATGAGACAGATTACTTGCCCTAGAGCAGCAGTGGCTTACATCTCAAATGGAAAATGAGGTATGCAAATGTCTCTCTTATCCTACCAATTTATAAAAAAAGATGATTACCTCTTTAGTCACTCCTAGTTCATAATTATAGCTCAAAAATATTTTTCAGGTAAAGGCATCTGATGACTTGGAAACTATGAAGTGTTTGACGTTACCCCTTCACAGATAAAATATTAGCCTAAAAAAGGAACTTGCCGAAAGTTAAACTTTTTCTTTTTTTTTTCTTTTGTTCTGCAGAGCCACCTTGTCAGTTCTGTGCCTCTTATCTCTTGTAGCCTGAATATACTTGACCATAAAGTTGCCCTTAAACTTGAAGGCACTGCATGACAACAAAACTTCTGACCCTGCCTGCAGGACATTTGCTGTTGCAGCAGCACTTAACCTATATCCTAAGGCTGATTCCTGTGCTTCCATAGTTGTAAGCCAGCTGGACAATTAAATACTCAACACTAAAGAAGAGCAGAGCAAGACTATCTTAGCAAAAATTAAGGGATAGTGTTTTCTTCTTTTAAGAACAAACATGGTAAACAGAAAAATATTAAAAGTAAGCTATTCAAAAGCACTAAGCAAGCTATTTAACATGATTCATTTAAATATAGACATTTGGCTAAGAAATTAAAACATGAGGGGAAAAGTAGATGAAATGTGTTTTGCAAAACTAGTTGATATAAGAATAAATTGCAGAACTAGAAAATTGGGTATTTTCTTACAAATACATGGAAGATAGTTGGCCTCTGAGGTGGAAATGTGCCATGTAACTCCAATCCTTCTTATTATTATCTCTAGCTTTTAAAAGTGATTGGCTTGTATTTATGCTTTTCTGTATCAATATGTCAGGCAGAGTAGCTATCTTGTTAGCACAAGAGAAGGAAAGAGTGTTATCTTCTCAAGTAAAGTAAGAAGCATGATATGAGGTTTCGTAAAATGCAGAGGTTTAACTTAAGCCTTTTACTTTTGTTGATTGTACAAAAAGAAAATAATCTCTAACAGGCAGAATTTCTGTTTTTACTATTTGATGTTGACCTGTAGTGTTGAATATGAGTTATACTCATTTCTTATTTATTGCTAATTCAGATGGAATTTTTAAATGCCTATATGCTCATGTACCAAAGAACTATACTAAATTACATTTGACATTTTGTAAGTCTTTCCTTAAAGAAAATTAATAGTATGTAATAATGTACTAGACTATTTTGAACTAGATGTTTCTTGCAACAGAATATTGTATAAGACTCATCAGTAAATTATGTCCAAAACCTTGTATACTGTAAATATCCAATGTTTCAATTTCCAATGGAAACTTTTGAGAGACCAATACCTCAGTTGATAGGATCCATGTCTTCAAAAGAAAATAGCAAGCCACATATAACCCAAAAATTAGTTTTGTCCTAGATGTTTGATTTGGCAGGCTTGCAGATGTTTAAAAAAATTCTAAAATTGAGGAATGATCCACCATTAAATCAAATTTAGGAACAAAAGCCTATTTTTCTTTATCAAGATAAATTAATGTGTTTTCCCACTTCTTCTACCATCTATTCTTAATATAATATTACCTATGTGTGAATTGCTTATAATTTATCTCTGTCAGCCTTAAATTTAATAAAAAAAAAAATTAAGTCACATAGTTCCTGCCTCTTATTTCAATCACAGCCTCCTATCACTCAAAAAATTCATATGCTATGATTATAGCATACCTACTATGTTTTACTCAGGGATTTTATGCACTAGATCATTGTGTTTCATATCCATCTCAGCTAACAAGGTCTTCAGTATTTAAATAATACATTATAGAATACACCAATCATAAAAACCCCCCACAATGTGTCTATTAAAATGTTTTATCATGCCATATATCATACAAAATTTAACAACAAAAGAGCCTTAAGTGTAACCCAGATGAGTCAGTCATCATTCATCTGACTAAGAAATAAAATAGTCCTCTTTGGAGCGTATGCTAACCCTAAGTAGGCCACTGTCCTAGGAAGCTGAGTCAGGACTGCTGAGACAGGTTTTTTGCCACATTATGTAATGCACATCACACTCAAGAGGCACTCTCCTTCATATAAAACCAAAAGTATTCCTCAAGTGTCCAGTCCTTCAGCTTGGGGTTTTCTTGTATTTACTGTACATTCATCAGATTACACCAAAAGATTTTATTTATAACAGTGCTATTTGCACTTAAAGAAACCATTTGCATTCGTGTCAGCAGAGTCTTCATGAAACTTGGTTTATTAAAAAACCTGATTGAGTGCCCAAAAATAGTGGGCATATTCTTCATGTGATGAAAACACTGTTGTGTGTCTATTAGATTAACAACCTCAAAAAACAAAATTAGATTAAGGCTAATATCAAGAATGAACTATGCTAACAAGGTATCTTCACTACAGTTCATCACTCAGCATGATTACTCTGTTATAAATTAAAATTTAAATGGAGTGAAGAGTCTCTATTTATGTATTCTTTTCCAATCTTTGTTTTTGTCAATACATTAATTTTCCTTCATTTCCAAAATCTGCTTTAATTTGCACTTGTCTTAGGCTAGAAGACCACTATCAGCTGGTAAGATGTCTCCATTTATTCCAGTCTTTAAGTAGAGATTTTGTTGGTTGGTTCATTTTGCATCATAAGTCTCATGACTTATGTAATTGCAGTACATTTTCACCGTCATCTATCTTCGCTACTCCTTTTTGTGTGTGTTCTTTTAAATACTCACTGGAAAGCTGCTTATCTGCTTTAGAATGAAGAGATTTAAGTACTCAAATTCTTTTTTACTTCATAAAGCTTTGATTTAAACATGCCTCTATATATATTCAGCTAGTCATTTGCACTTAAAACACACAAATGTAATCCTCTTTCTTTATATCAGGGACTACAGTTTGACAAAAATAAATGTGAATTTCACAGGCAAAATTGCCATAGAAAAGCTGAATACTCTAAGATCAATTTTAAAATTCCAGAGGTAAGCTCAAAAAATTTCTTCATTGGCAATAATGTGAATTCTCCATGAGTCTTTAATGAAATAATGCTTTAAAACTTACAGGTCATTCAAAGCTGCTGGAAATCCTGAACAAGTTTTAAAAATAGGTTGTTCAACATTTTTATTTCTCAATTTATGATGAATGAAGGAAATGAGGTTTTATCATTTTAATGAGAAAAGTGGAAAAATAAAAACATTTACTTACAGGTAAATGTATCATATGAAACAATTTCCAGAAACTGAACCACATGCCAGTTGAATATGAATTTTTTTTTTCCCTATTCTTAAGGAACTGAGTTGTTTTGTTGTGGCTTCTTTTTTGGTTTTTGTTTGTTTGTTTTTTTGTTTTTAATAGGAAAGAACATAGTATCATAAAATTGATAAAGCACCACAGCTATCCAGGATTCCAGGATTGCAGTATCACTTCTTATTGCTCACCCCACACCTGCTCTCAGAAAAAAAAAAAAAAAAAAAAAAAAAAAAATTAATTTAGCTTATTTGGTTTATTTAGTTTATTTGCTTTATTTACCAGCTGGAGCATTCAAGCCATTATCTTTTAAATGTACACTAATTAAATGACTTTCCAGCTCAGTAGCACTCCCATTACTTTTCATGGAGCTGTTCACATTCTCAAAGCTAAGAGTGTGCAGAAATGTTTACAATAACTGCAATTTTTGAAAGCTTAAGCATGAAATCAGTTTGGAAATTTAAAAATACATTAATGTTAATATAATTGGAAATTTAGCTATTATTTCCTTCATAAGGTTTATTGAGTGCAGAAAATCAGTTCTTTGTATATAAGCAGGTCATCCATATAGATCATTTTACTTGTCACTGAAGTTAAGCACATGATTGTGTAGGACTAATTTAGGGCCAAGTAACCAAAGTAATTTCATTTGAACATGAACTGTCCTGAAACTCAGTGTTCTTTATGAATAATGTAAAACCTCATCTACATGTACAATTTTAAAGGAGTTTACTAAAAGAACATTATTGCTGATCACTCAGGTGGTCATTCTCTTACTTGTAACAGTGTCTTTTTGAAAAGCTGCCCAGCAGTGCTGATAGAATCATACAGAAGCACATTTTCATTTTTTTTAAGCTGTTATACTCTAGGTTGCTAATTACAGAAAAATTGGCACCATCTGAGATCCCTCAAAAGATCTGCTCTTTTTTTTAAGTTTCAAAGGATCCACCCTCAGGAATAGACATGCATAAGTCATGGACAATTTTTCTGTAGACTTCAGTACTTTATAAAACCAGAAATAAATCTGTTATGGCTTCCCACACAAAAATAGGTCAAATTGTTTCTGTCACAGCCCATTAGATAACAAATAGTACCTCTGTAAGTGATCACAAACCAAAAACTGCCTGTGGGCTCAACCATTCAGAAATCAAAAAGACACATGACTTTTTTTTAAATCAGGACACTATAAAATAGTAAATTTAAGGTTTATTTTAGATTATTTCTAGTTCTGAAACTGTCATTCAGGTTTTCAGTTACAAGAGCTAGAAGTGTAATTTTCATACAGTCGTACAAAAGCATTGAAAAATGCATTAAAGCTGAGAATTGGCAACATTTACATATTCCATATTACTATATTTTCAAGTCTACAAATAATAGAAAATGCATTTTACAAAGTGATTGCTGTTCTACATCTGTCTTCATTTCCTGATTTGCTTAACTGGAAGAATGTGAACCTTCTCTTCATGAATATCTCTTTAGAAGGACTCAGTTGCAAGGAGAAACTGTACCAGCAATATAGAGTGGATATTGTAAAAAGAAATTAAGAAAATATCTTTTATGACAGCTGGACATTCTTTGACTATAATCCTTCAGGGAGGGATAGAATCTACCTTTCTAGAAACAGTGAGGGAATCTGGCAGCAGGTTGGCCAACTGAAGGACTCAGGGAGTGGGATCCAAAATGGCAATTCTCATGCCATTGCATCCAACTGGGAACAAGCCAAGACAACCATAGCAGAGTTAAAAGTTCCTTATCTGCCTCCTAAGATGTGAAGCCAACCATCCCAATGGTGGAACCTCTTTTTTCCCTTCAGGGAAACCTGCCTGCTTGCTTACCTCTCTGAAATGCCTGAAGACCAATGCATGCATCAGAATAATCAGGGATAACTGGAGGTCTGTGTGCAGCCACAGGGACATGATCCCATTGCAATTACAGAGGCATGGTGGGATAGCTTGATTGAGTGTAATTCTGTCATGGATGGCTATGTATGATTTAGAAAAGACAGATCAGCAATGTAAGGTGGTGGACTTGCTCTGTATTTAAGAGAGCAACTGCAATGTATTGAGCTCTGCCTAGGGCTGGATGACAAATGAGTTAAGAGAACTTAAGGCTAAGAATTAAGGGGCAGGCTACCAGATCAGGAAGAGGAAGTCGATGAGTTCTTCTCCATACAGCTGAAAGTAATCTCATGATCACAGCCCCTGGTTCTTATGAAGGACTTCAACCATCCTAAGTTTGCTGAAAAGACAATACAACTGGGCACAGACAGTCCAGGAGGTATGTGTAGAGCATTGATGATAAGTTTTTGATACATATAGTAAGCAAATTAAGACAGAGGTTCTGTTGAACCCTGTACTAAGAAACAAAGAAGGACTGTTTGGGGATGTGAAGACTGTGGGGAGCCTTGACTGCAGTGACCAAGATATGGTGGAGTTCAGGATCCTGTATGTAAGAAGCAAGGCAATAAGTAGGATTCCAATCCTGGATTCAGGAGAACTAACTTTGGTCTATTCAAAGATCTACTTTGAAAAATCCTGTGGATTAGAGCTCTAGAAGGTAGGGGAGCCCAAGGGAGCTGGTTAGTATTTAGGTACCACTTCCTCAAAACTTAATATCAGTGCATGCCTACGAGTAAGAAATCAAGCAAAGGAGACAACAGACCTACGTGGATGAGCAAGGAATGTCTGGAAAAATTCAAATGTAAATTTACAGAATGTGGAAAAAGAAACTGGCCATTTGGGAGGAATATAGGAATGATGTCAAAGTATGCAGGGGTGCAACAATGAAGGCTAAGAGCTACTTTGAACTTAACCTGGCAAAGGAAATCGAGGACTTCTTGATTTTATTTGAAGGGCTTCTTCAAATACATCAATAATTAAATGAAGACTGAAGAAAGTGTGGGTCTTGTGCTGAATAAGGTGGCTGCCCTGGTGACAGAGGATGCAGAGAAGGTGGAGTTACTGAGTGTTTTCTTTGCTTCAGTCATTAGTGCTAAGAGTGGGCTTCAGAAATCCCAGACCCTGGAGGCAACAGAGCAAGTCTGGAGAAAGGAAGGTTTTACCTTGGTTGACGAGGATTAAGATAGAGATGTGTTGAGCATCCACATATCCATGAGCCCTGGTGGGATGTACTCATCAGTGCTGAGGGAGTCGGCAGATGTTATTGTTAAGACAATCTCCATCATGGAGAACAAGAGAGGTACCTGAGGACTAGAGAAAATCTAGTGTCACTCCAGTCTACAAAAAAGGGCAAACCAAAATAGCTACAACATCAGTCAGTGATTAGTATAGGTCTTCTTACTACTTTACAACAGTTTTTGTCAGATTCTAGTTCAGAATCCAATAATCAAAAGATTTTTATAGGATGCAGCATGCAAAAATACTGTGCACAAGGTGTGCAGAAATGTGTGCTATAAAAATTAGATCCCACTAGTAGGCATTTACAATATCATTTAAACAACAGAATATCATTAAGACAATATAAGAGAAGAGCTGACCAGTATTGAAAGACAAGCAAAAGGGACTTGATTGCAATAATGCATTATTAGTTCTTGATATAGTTATTCTCTTTCTGTGATTATGAAATAAAAGAATTCTCAAAATGCAAGCTCAAATAAAAAGAAATTAAAAGAAAATTACAAGAAAGTTGGGGCTGATAAGGTGAAAGGAAGAATATGACATTTCTGATCAAAAAATAGTGATTGAACAACATTCACTTTAAACATGTTTCTGTAGAGAAAGGCAAAGGAGAAAAACTTTGAAAGTCTAATATGAATATGAATAATAATTTGGTTTTGTGCAGGCTTAATTTTGAAAAAATAATAATTAAAAAAAGCATTAAGCATTTTAGCAGAGGAGATTCTAAGACAAGGATTCTCATTTTCCAGGGCACCCAACAAGCACTAACAAGTATAATAGGCAGGTAATTCATAGTCACTTAACAGTTGAGGATAACAGCTTCAAAGGGTTAAAAAAAAAAAAAAAAAAAAAAAAAAAATTAAAACTTTAAAATTCAAAGAAATGTTGAGAGACATTAATACAAATATTTCCAAGATATTTCTCAGAACAGAAGAACAGAGTAGTCAATTAGATTGAACTTTTTCTACATAAGAAAGCAAAGAGTTTTGTGAAATTATGACCAACTCAATTTGTAAAATGTGTAATGGCCCAGATGTAACTAGCAAATTACAATAATTGCTTTGAAGTTCTTCTTTGCATTGGAAGAAAATTTTGATGGATAAATACCACTTCAATTTTCCTCAAAGTAAAGTGCAGCTTCATAAAGCAATGTTTGTGAATTTCTGTATTTAGTAATAATTTTTACAGTCAAACATCTCTGACAACCGTGAAAATCATTAACATTTAAAAAGCCAAATAGCATTTTGACAAATACATTACAGCATGCAGCAAAGTGCAAAATGAATATTTCAAATTGACTGTTACAATGTCTTACTCCTTTAACTAAAAATTAAATTAAGGAGTTGTAATCCAGAATGTTTTGTAAAAACTATTCCAATCTGTGAGATGATACACGACACTAATTTTCACAGTAGCTTTATTAATTTCTTTCTTAAATTGTTTTTCTTATATTTGTTTCCTTTCATTTAATGTGTTTGCTTTACAGATGTGTACATCTGTGGCAGCTAGTGGGTTACAGATAATAATTTTCAAAAATATTAGGCGTACTGCAAGTTAATTTTACTGCTAACCTTCTAGAAGGCACAGGAACTCAATAAAAATGAATCAATAAATTGTGCTTCTGTGATGTTAACAAAGGCTCTGTCAGTAAGTGACAAATAGTTACTGGATGAATTTGTATTTTAAAAATTACTTTAAGGTGGTCTGAATCATGTTGATCAGGGGATAGAGATTCCAGACACAGCTGCTATTAAAGTATTATCAGAACTGTATAAAAGCCTACAGTTACAAATTAAATGTATTGCCCTCATTAATCTCACCTGTAGTGAATGCTGCCATGATATCAAATGGGGTTCACAGAAAATGTCACCATGTAACTTTAACATGAACTTTACATGAACATATTAAATGGCTAAAATCACTATGTCAGATATTAAAAACTGTGAAATTTAGAAGCTGCCTGATTAACAGACTGAACTTGACTGTAAGGGTGGAGGCAGCACTGATTTAGCTAGAGAGAAATGGGAAAAAAATCCTGTGTTGTTCATCAGGTTCATAGATCCCAAAGGTTGGATGATCAGTCCATACATCTGAGGACAAAGTTGCCACTCAGAGAGAACTGATCATATTAGAGAAATGGACTGAACAGAACTTCCTGAAGTCCAACAATGTCAAACACAAAGTCCTGTACCTCAGATGGACAGATTATCTTGCAATTGAGTTAAAAACCTGAGATCCTGACAAACGGCAGGTCCTTATAGGGCGTGGCACAGCATCTTGCAAGTGGGCAGGCTAGGTCAACAAGAAATCATCACCTTCCCAGGAAAACATCCAGAGATGGTCTCACTCAATCTAAAACCACAGTCAAAAGAAATGTGGGAACCCAGGGTGAGCTATCTGCAGAGCTGTGTGGAATGTCTGAGCCCATTCCTCTGGCAGGAGGATGGTAAAGACAACGCCTGGAAATGATCTGCTCAGCTTGGTGGCTGATCTTGAGGAGGAAATGGAGAGATTAAGGACTATATGGGAATGCGGAAGGGAAATCAATTGTTAGAGCTACATCCTGCCCATCTACCACCCTTTTGCATCCCACACGCTTTTTTTTTTCCCTGCCCACACCCTTTTCCCATCTTCAGGTAAAAGGCAGCAGGTGAAGGCTCCACGAGAGGGAGAGGATCCCCTGATCTCTTGTCACTGGGCAGGAGGGGACCTAGGAGAGGAAAGGGGGAATGGAAGCAGGTCCCTGCTCATGGCAGCAGGAGAGCCCCCTCCAGACATCCCCCTTCTTCCCAGGTGCCCTTACAGAACAGATACGGGGCTCTGGTGATAGAGAACCAGGCAAGTGAGGATGCTGATGAAGCCCCATCCAGGGAGCTGCCAAAGCAGCCATCTCCATGCATTAGAACTGCTTCTGAGAAGAGCAAGAGGAGGGCAAAAGTGCTGGGGTTAGAGATATAACTAGGAAACTTCCTGGCCAGATACAGCGCTCAGGTTACTACCTTCTTTTGATCTTTCAGGTAGGCAGTGATGAGATAGAGAGAAGAAATCTGAGGGTAATGAACAAAGATTTCAGAGCCTTGGGACAACTGGTCAAGGGATGGTGTGCACAAGTTGTTCTCCTCTGTTCCTCCTGTCTTGCAGAATGATGAACAAGAAAATCAGACATATCAATGCCTAGCTCCAAAACTGGTGCTACCAGCAGGACTTTGGGTTTTTTGATCACAGTTTGATTTACAGGGCACCAGGTCTGCTTGTAACGGATGGGAAAGCCCTGTCCTGCAGGGGGAAAAGGATATTTGGGCAAGAGTTAGCAGGCCTCATGGACAGGGCTTTAAACTAGACTTGACGGGGGAAGGCAATAAAATCAGGCACAAAACTTCAGTGATGACCCTAGGGATAAAAGGCCTCCTTTTCCTTCTACCCTAGGGATAAAAGGTCTCCTTTTTCTTCTGGGAAGCAGACATTGGCCTGTTCAGAACACTGGTTCTGAAGGCAAAAGGGTCCAAAAAGGCTGGCAGCTCTTCAAGAAGGAATTATTAAAGGCCCAGGAGCAGGCTGTCCCCATGTGTCACAAGATTAAAGGATGGGGAAAATGGCTGGCCTAGTTCAACAGGGAGCTTTTGATGGGGCTTAGGAAAAAAAAGAAGGATTTATCACCTTTGGAAGAAGGGACAGGCAACTCAAGAGGTATACAGAGATCTCATTAGGTTATGCAGAGAAAAAAATTAGGAGGGCAAAAGCCCAACTGGATCTCCACTTGGACACTGACATAAGGGATAACAAATTAAGTTTTTTTAAATACATCAACAGTGAAAAGAAATTTAGAGAGAATCTCCATCCCTTACTGGATGCAGGGGTAACCAAGAATGAGGAAAAGGCTGAGATACTTAATGCCTTCTTTGCCTCCCTCTTTAGCAGCCAGACCAGCTACTCCCAGGGTAGAGCTGGAATATAAGTATGGAGAGAAGAACAACCCTCCCAGAATCCAGGAGGAAGCAGTTAATGACCTACTGCTGCACCTAAACACACATAAGCCTTTGGGGCTGGATGGGACTCACCCAAGAGTACTGAGGGAGCTTGTGGGGGAACTCTCTAAGCCTCTCCCCATCATTTATCAATAATCCTCGTCAACAGGGGAGGTCCTGGATGACAGAAAGGCCAGTGTAATGGCCATCTACAAGAACCATAAGGAGGATCTGGGGAACTACAGGAATGTCAGCCTGGCCTTGGTACTGGGAAAGACCACGGAGAGGATCATCTTGAGTGAGCTGTCATGACAGGGACAGGGCAGCCAAGGCACCAGGGCCAGCCAGAATGGGTTTATGAAAGGGAGGTCTTGCTTAACCAACCTGATCTCTCTCCATGATCATGTGAGCTGCCTTCTGGATGAGGGGAAGGCTGGGGACTTGGTCTACTTGGGCTTTGGTAAGGCCTTTAACACCATCTCCCACAGCATTCTCCTGGAGAAACCGGTGAATCATGGCATAGACAAGTGTTCTCTTCCCTGGGTAAAAAACTGTCTGGATGGCTGTGCCCAGGTATTACCACAACCCCAAACAGTTCTGCCTTGTTAGTGATCATGTGCTGTGCATTATCTGTTCAGCATGTACGGTACCTGTATCAGGTGTCTCTGAAACTCACAATTTGGACAAAACTTGCCTAAATTTCTCTCTAAATCAGGGAAAGTACAACTTCATCTGAGATATTCTAATAGGCATGGAGAGTAAGAGGGAACCTATTATCCTTCAGTCAAAAGTGGCATAATTTAACTTTCAGTTTCTTGTAGCATATAGGACAGGATATAAAATAACGTCAGAATTAGTGAATATCCTTTTTACAGGTCTTCCTCTTTATGAAACATCCCCTTCTTTAGACATTGTGATTTAGACATTATGCCAGGCAACTGAAAGCCAGGTCAGATATTGGACCATGTATTTGTGTCACCTAAGAGCTGCGTAGGCTCGGTAATCCTACAAAACTTTATACAGCACTGGCTGCCTGTCTGTGTGACATGGGTCATGATACTACTTTTCTAAAGTCCTCTAAAATAAACAGATCAAAAGCACTGCACATTATTGCAGATTATATTGATTTCTGTAAAAATAAGCACGTACACATAAGACTATATTTAAATCATATTTACACAGTTACAGGACACTAGCACAATCTGTTGTGCTCCTTCTATCACAGAAACTAATACACAAGCCCAGCAACAAAAGTTAGTTAACCACAAACACTGTGATTAAAGAAATCTTTCAAAAAACATTTTGTCCATTATTTCAAAAATGGAGACCAAACAAGCCCAGAAAACAGAGTAAATACTTGTGCCTGTCATTTCCATACCCAGTAAAATACACAAGCTTTACTTGCAGTAAATCTTCCATTTCAGCTGCATTTGTCCACTTACTATGTAACATAATCATTCTGTTTCAAATAACTTCAACTCGGGGCAAAATTATGTGCCTTTACTATTAGTGTTAATGAAAAGTAATGACAGATCATCCACAAGCAAAAAACCCCACCAAATGTACAGCTCTGTGTTTCGTTGTTTTTCTAAGCCTTTTGAAGCAAGTAAATTATTTCCTTGTGGAAACTTAAGTATGTATTCTGCTTTCATGGTCATGGATTTCATTTGGCCTCAAGGGAGAAACATCATTAGATAATTCAGCAAGAATTCTCATTATGAACCACTAAAAACAGGGAAAAGTATTTTCCTGAATCCTGACCTCTAGTAATCAAACAAAGCTATTATAGTTCTTATATTAATCAAGAGCAAACATTTGAAGTGTTTGAAATCACAATACATTTTTTTAAGTAATTCTTTGTTGTGCCTTGTGGCTGCATTGATTTCCAACTTCATTAAATTCTGGTGCTCAATAATCATTGCTTTTTATCCTTTTATAGCAGATTTCTTCCTGTCTACAAGAAAATCTATAAATCCTGTCACCGAGAAAGTAAACTTTCTAATGATAAACCAAATTGCCTGTGCTTCCATTTTATTGAGAAGATCTCACTCTCAATATCCCATTAGGAAATTACTTGAAATAATTTGCAGCATCCATTTAGCAAAGAGTTATGCTCTTGAGTAGTGACATTATTAAAGGTTTAGACTCAAGAACAATATAAGCGCTAGTAGAGAAACACGGCCAAAACTAATTACTATGTGTCAAAATAA
The DNA here is from genome assembly GCA_023637945.1 of Phaethornis superciliosus. NCBI lineage: Eukaryota > Metazoa > Chordata > Aves > Apodiformes > Trochilidae > Phaethornis > Phaethornis superciliosus. The sequence continues at coordinate 102,564,857 of JAJQWJ010000001.1, forward strand.
TAATGAGATGATTACATCCTCAGATGCTATAAATCTCATAAATTAAGTATTGGTATTAGAAAAAAAATTTCCAAACTTAATAATTTATAAAAATATTTTTTCAGGTCTTTGAGGGCTAAAGTGCTGTTTCCTCTCACAAAGAACACCTAAGTTTTAGAATACTGTTAAAATCAGTGATACCCAGTTCAATAAAACCTTGTGACAGGGTCATATTCAGTGAAAGGTTATACGTGGATCTCCTTAGACCTTCTCTTAGCATGATCACCCAAAACCACAAAAGCCTTTTAATAATAATAGTAATTCTTTAAAAGGCAGTTTTGTTAGATATATGCAATACTTTTGTCTTTTTTACAGACAAATTCAGTCATTCAGTTACATAAAGAAAAAATAAAAATAGGTTTCAGAAAATGGCTTGTCTTGAGGAACTCTTAATCTTTCAGGCAAGTTCCTTTTTCCAGTTAACTCAGTGTCAGAGAATGAAAGCAAATTCTCCAACAAACCCCCCTCATCAGTCTCTCCAGTGCATGTTATTCCTAGAAAAACTGAAAATCGACTATTTTTTGTACTTCAACAGACCATCTCCCAGAATTAAGTGACTCCATTTCTCTTTATTCAAACAAAAGGATACATATAATCCTGCATTTTCAGGTGGTTAGATAGAGCAAGCTCTAAATGTTTCTCCCAGCATAAACAGTGCCATGAGTGGGATTTATATAAGCACTGAGGTCTCTCTAAAAGGAGTCAATACTATGGCACTAAAAATGTCAGCCCCTCATTTACCTCTTGGGACTCTGTAAAACGAGACTCTACCCTTCCTTAACTTTTAAAAAAGAGAAAGAAAAGCCCCTTTCTGCAGACACATCCCTCCAGGGTGTATTGTTCCAACACCTGTAGTATTTGGCAAGCACCAAAAAGGTATTTAAGGTCAGCCTAAGGTAGAGAATATAGCAGGAAAAGCAACATCTCAGCAACCTTTTATTTCTCAAGATTCAGAAGAGTAAATGGAGGGATGCCATCAGCAACTCACATATTCATTTGGGAAGCTGCAAAAGTCTAGCTATTAATGGTGTATGTGCTTTCAGGAAGTTTGAGGTAGCTTATAGATTAGATTTAGAGCTATGCTTTGGAGAAAGCAAGAGGCCACAGAGTCCCAATTATTGCAGTGTTCCTCAGGCTGTATTAGTGGAAGTTGCTGGTATCAGCAACAGTCACATCTTCTCTTACAGCTATGTGGTGTCTAATGAGGACTGAAAAATTGTCTTCAGATAAGCTGCAGCTTCAGAAAGGAGATTCTGCAGAACTGAACCATTGTGATATGCCCTTTCATTGTCTTTGAAAGCATTTGAGCAAGGGTAGCTATGTGTAATTAAATGCTGATAATCCATTACAAATTCAAGCCATATATCAACAAAATTAGTTTCTTGAACCAGATGGGTTAATTCTGCAATGTCAGTTATGTGTATCTAAATGAGAGCATGTATTTGTGTCCAGTAACTAAACTCCCCCACTCAGGAGATTCTTCCCCCTCTCTTGAACCTGAACTGCGAACTGCAGTTCCTTCCATCACCACTTTAATAGCAAAAACACTCTTTTGAAAGTAGATATTTAAGAATAACACGATTACTACTTATCTATTCATCTATTCAGACATTACAACTGGCTGCCTTTGCCAGTATTTGATATCTCTTAAGTACATAAAGTGTTTAAACTCTATATCATACCGTCTGAAGTAGTAGTTACACAGGAATGATCTCAGTCTATCTGGTAGTACGTAATAGACACATTACCAACCCCTTATGAATTAAGAGAATGACAAAAATATAAGATATTTGTAAACCATCCAGTGATCTAACTGTTGTTTAATACATTAATGGCAATAGGAGTTATAGTTATGCAATCCTGAGAACTGATACAGTCTATAGTAGCACGTATGAATGCCCTCGTATGTTTGTTTTCCTGTGCTGTTGCTGTGGGATTACTACTTTCAGCACTGGAAACACACACTAAAATCTTATTTTGAGCTCAAATGCAAGAGACGTTTTATAATTCCATCCCAACCCTCACTTGTTCACACCAAGAGGCATTGCACAATTCATTTTGACTTGCAGGCATTGCTTCTAACAATCCTGGTAGCACATACTCTGGCTGAATCACTGAATTCTCTACCCACTCCTGTCAAGCAAGCCAATGCTTTCACATGCTAAGGTGGTAACAAATACACTACCAAAAACCCACCTCCCAAAACTGCCTTTAGTACATAATTCCCTCATCCCATCCTTGCCCTTTCCCACATGCCTCTTCCTCTCATGCCTTTCTCAGAGCCAGTTCTGAACAGAGGCAAACACAATCCTGTGCTGGCCATACAGCAACTGCTGTCTCATCATTGTTTCTTCTATGTATATTACCCTCACCTTCCTGAGACTTCCCTTGCCTGAATTCCCACAACGTTTTGGCAGGTTTGATTAATCTGGCACTAGCCTCTAGATTTCACTCAGCTGTGAAGTTATCATCTGTTTGTTTACAAAAGGACAGGCACTAACAAGCTTTCCTACCCAAGTCCTTGTGCTTTTATCCTTTTGAAAGATTAGAAAGAAAACAGAGCACAAAACATCCCAGAGATACTAATACAGCATCAGTTTGACTGATCTCCACTCTTTGCTAAAAAAATTGCCTAAAAATATTAATAAAGGTGTCACCTCGATTCTTATTAAGCTATTTGTGGCAACAGCACCAAGTGCAACAAAATACTGAATGATATTTTGTGTCCTGACATCATAGGAATCCAACATAGTTACTTGGCAGACGTTGTTTAAAAAATAAATAAATAATAATAAAAAAATAAAAACGAGAACTAGAGGGAAAAGATTGTGTCATTTAAATCTAATTAAGCTTTTAATAAATCTAATTTTTCATCATTAACCATGATGCATTCCCTTTATAGTCTAAATTTATTGCCTATCCCAGATGAAGAAAAATGTTTAGACACAGAAAATTGAGGCCATGACACCATATAAATTAAGTATGTCAGATGCAAGAGGAAATTATATAGAGATAGTACACGCCTTGAATGCTTGTCACTGAACCTAATAAAAAGCATGTGTGAAAAATGTTTCCAACTGCTATTTTTGCTATACAGATAGCCTAGCATCTATAGACAATTCCATTTTGTTAGAGCTGAAGAGGACAGTAAGAAGTAGAAAAGTGTTGCTCTATAACCAAAAGTAACTAAACAATATTTTTAATTTCCTATTAGTTTTTCTTAGATTTAATATTTGTACAAAAATTATTTGTACTGTCACCAGAAACTACAGCTCTTTAACTAAAGCCTGGGCTGATACAGCTATCATTAAAATATTCAGAATTTTATGTGAGCCTTTGACTTATATAATTATATGTAAGACCAGAGAAAACAGCTCTCGCTTCCAACCCTACAGATGGTTTCAGAGTGTTGGTGTCCTTGTTCACACAGTTGTCAGCAAACAAAGATGTACCTCATGAGTTGGAGTGCTAGTGTCAGATTCAGCTGGTTAGCAAGTCTCACTATGTAACATTTCTTAAAAGTGCAGCCAGTTAGAAAAATAAGCAGCTGAGCTGGGGACTCAGGAGCGAGATCTACACCCAGCTTCTCCTATAAGCTAGAAACCCAGTTGCCAGAACTTTAATATGGGCAGCAGTTAAGTGTCTGAGGTTGGCAAGAGTAAATTTCACTTTGTCGTGGACTGAGCAAGCCACTAATTGAGTCTAGGAAAAGGTATGCTCAAAATATAAAGAGAAAATCACACTCACCTCTCCAAGATTTAAAAGGAAAAAAAAAAAATATGCATATTTTTACAAACTTTTAACATATTCAAATTAATCAGACCATTTAATTGAGTTTAAGGAAATCACCCAGTGTAAAATCTCTACTCTACTGTAGATCTCTCTCTACTGTAATGTTTCAGCTTCAGTAGGAAGAATGCTTCTATTTTTATGTGTCTAAGCATAACAATGTTAAAACCAAGTGAATCACAGAATCATAAAATGGTTTGGGTTGGAAGGAACCTTAAAGATCATCTAGTTCCACCATCCCTGCCATGGGCAGGATCATGACCCACTACATGAGGTTCCTCAAAGTCTCATCCAACCTGTTCTTGAACACTTCCTTCTTAACTAAAATTCTTCACTTCTTCAGTGCCTCTGTTCATCGTTGGATCTCACAGCCATTTCCAAGATTTTCCTTACTGCAGCTTCACCTATAAAGGGAAACAGAGTTCTAGAAAGGTAAAGTGACTGGCTCCAGGACTGAAAGCAGACTGCAGCAATGATGAAAGCAGATGTTACATTTTCTTAATATTATCACATTGTCTAATTGAGATATGTTTACTTCCCAGTAGTGTTTAATGTTATTCAAATGACTGTGCAGTATAAGGTAAATGGTAAATATGTTACTGGTCTCTTATAACTTGTCATGTAAGACAAAGCACCCTAAGAAATGCAAAAGGCCTCCTTCTTACTCTGTCACCTTTAATTTGATTGGAAATTTAACACTTCAAATAAAAGGTAAGCTTTAATTTACTGGCTTAGTACAATTTGTTGGAAAATTAAATCATCTGGGAACCTACATCTGCAAAACAAAATTTATTATGTGTAATTAACTAACCTTTAGAAAATCCCTTTTTAAATTCCCTCCTGACAATATACTGGGATGATGAAACCATAACAAGTGTTGTAAGAGAATTTTCTCTGTCAGGATAAGAGCTCCTGCAAACATTTGATGGATAATGCAGTAAAGCCTTTAATTAATGAGAGTTCAGTTGTTACATGATCTGTATTAAGATGCAGAAAGTTATATCATTGTTGCACAATTGTATCACAGAATAGTCCAATTTATGATTATGTTGGTTAGATAGTATTGCATGAATCCAGAATCCATTGTATATTGTTTTATGCCTTTTTACAAAAATTTAACAAGAAAGTTAACTAATTTTGTATTCTTTGGGTCTTTTGCTAGAAGCAACAAGTGATTTTGAGAGAACTCAGACAATGAAATATCTTGTTAATCACTACCCTGAACTTCTTTATTTACAGAACGTCAGATGATGAAGTATGCTAAAGGTGTGGTATCATTACAGATTTCAAAACATGCAACTTCTGATATTTCAGTTAGGTAGAACATGGGTGAAATCAGTGCTCATGTTTGTTAATGTAAAAATAATTGTTTTACTCTTACATTAGTTACTAACAATGGATGACAATATCACTTCTCAAAGGAGGAATACATACAGACATAGCATCACTAGCTTAGTTGTAGCTGTTTAAATATGGGGTTGCACTGCAGTGCACTTACCTTTCCTCAAAAGATTTTTTAATTATTTTCTTTTTTTTTTTTCTTTTTTTTTTCTTTTTTTTTTTTTTAAGAAAAAGAATTAGTACATCATAAAAAAGCACAGAAAGTCCTCAAATACACTTGAAAGGTGGAAAGATGCAGTATACAATTTCAAAGTATCTCTTGTCTTGGAAAAAATTCTGCCAAATGCTGGATGTCTTGAGGATATTTTCATCATTGTCAAAAGAGGCTATACTTTTCCCTCAAAAAAAACCTAAACAGTGACAATCTTCTTATAAATCTATTGACTTGGGTATTCACAAAGATTATGAAATATGTACAGCAGAACATTGTGTCTCCTCTCCTGTTACTTGCTTGTCTTGAAAAGTAATGCGAGGGCTGGGTACATTTTAGCAAAATCAGGAAGAAACAAGATGGTGTCCAATGAAGGCAGTATTTTTAATAAACTGGAAAATCTGTGTTTTCAGGCATAAAGAATAATGGGATGAGATTTAAATTAGCTTAAAGTGAGACAACCAATGTTTTAAAAAAAGCATTTTTTTTTCTTCAGAAAGCCTGGATTTTAATGACAGCCATGATTACCAAGCACGATGGAGTCTACTTGTACCATCCACAGTGAAATAACACGGCTTCAAAGGCAACTGCAGAAGTTTAGAATATACATCTACATATACTACTTTCTCTTTTCCTTTTTTTTTTTTTAGAACAACCATTTTAACAAGCACGTTTATGAATATTTATGTTTTAAAAATATTTTTTTTACTTCAAGAGGAAAAATCTCCAAGGTTGATGGAATTTCTCTGCTAATACAGGACTGTGATATACAACAACAGAAATGAGCAACAAAAAGCAGTACAAAAATAGACCTTTATATGCTTGTGAGTATTTGTTCACTCAAATAGCAAGCCTGAATCTCTTTTTTTCTTTTATGCTGTTGAAATCCGTCTTGAGTTGCATAGTGACTCAGTTGTTCTATGTTGTCCTTCCTAAATAAATAAATAAATTATTATTATCAGAGTTTAAAATAGCCATTTTGTTGCTACTTTTTTTAATGTTCTACACTTACAATTATTACATTCATCTTTTTTTTTTTTCCCCTATTACATGTTCTTTTGATGATTCCTGTATCCAACCATCCTTCCTTCTTATTTCTCCAATTCTGACCAAAGTTATTACTTATTTGTGGTAGTGGATGTAGAATTAGTTTCAATGGTCTGATTACAATACTAAAGATGTTGACTGACTGTTAGCAAAGCAGTGAAATTTCTCTGTGAAATAAATGTAAGTGAAAACTTTTGGTGAATACTTAGATACTTAGAAATACACACACATATATAATTCACTTTAACTAGAGGCCTTATTTTCACTTCTGACAGAAAATTTTATGAACAGCATATCTGGCATTTAGCACTGCCTTGATGACTTCTTTTAACTTTTGGCAATACTGTATCATAGAACCTAGGAGTAAAATTCCCCGCTGAAATCTGATATTCAAGTTTTTGTAAAAATTCTTCTTTCCAAATTGGAGAATCTTTGCTATGGATTCCTCGTGTTTCCATTACATGAAAAAAAGAAAGAGAAATCCTGCTTCGGAACTTGATTACCATAAGGATTTGTTTCAAAATGAACAGATAACTCTTCTACAATCCAAATATCCTACTCAGTAACTTTTTAGAGAAACATCAGAATAGGCAGCAGCAGCCCATGTGCTGTCTGTGCAGATACTACCAAGAGACACAGGTGTTTAAGAATCCTGCTGGCTAACATCTGTGTCAAGGAAGTTAATAGTTTACCAGCAGAATCAGTAACTGAGTTTCAGACTTCAAAATTTCTCAAACTTATAGCATAGCCAAAAGAAGCAGAGCAGAAACAAGACCGGCAGTAGGTTTTCCATCTCCAAAAATATGAAAACTGTATTGGTTTTACCAGGCCTTAAATTAAACTTCCTAGGAGGAACAAAGAGGATTTTAGTCTGCAAACAGTATAAGGTATGTTCCTTGCATGGATTTACATAAGTCATGGAAAGATTCGTGTTAGATAGTATCAATACCATTGAGTAGGTTTTTGAAAAAGTAGGACTATTAGGGAGAAAAAAAATACTGGTTTTATTTAATTTTACTGATTCTCTTCTTGAAATGTGGCATACAAGTGTATTCACAATTAAGTCAAGAAATCCACAATAAAGTCATTTATTTTCTAATAAATTTCATCTTTTTTTATAAGTTCTCTCTACCACAAATCTGGAAAATGCCATCGTAACATTAAGGCAGTATTTTCAGACTGGTAATATCAATATGTAGTGAGATGATGCAGCAGCCAGGTGCTGCTACTCAGGAGGCAGTGGGCGTGAGCCTGCATTCAGCCCCCCTGTGCCTGGTTAGGGCTGGCCCCAACTGCGCAGGGGCAGGATCAGGAGGCCAATAAAAGGCCTGGCCTCCAGCACAAGCTCAGCTCACTTGCAGAGCAGGCCAGGGGAGAGGTTGGTGGGGTTGGGAGCACCAGCACTGACCCAGACTGACTGACCCTGAAGGGTTAGGGTTCATCAAGAGCAGGGGCTAGACTGAGGTCTATGCCCGCATTCTCCACCAGATGTAGCAAGACGAACCTTTCTTGGGGTATGACTCTCTGAAGCCAAACCGGTGCTCTGGCAGAAGCTGACACCTTCAGGGTCAGTCAGTCTGGGTCAGTGCTGGTGCTCCCAACCCCACCAACCTCTCCCCTGGCCTGCTCTGCAAGTGAGCTGAGCTTGTGCTGGAGGCCAGGCCTTTTATTGGCCTCCTGATCCTGCCCCTGCGCAGTTGGGGCCAGCCCTAACCAGGCACAGGGGGGCTGAATGCAGGCTCACGCCCACTGCCTCCTGAGTAGCAGCACCTGGCTGCTGCCTCATCTCACTACATCAATACCAGTGCTCATTTTAATTTTCAAGCAAGATTATTTTGAAGAGTCAATATCATGATCTCTCCTTCTATGATCTTGGTATGAAACTAACCAGATCAACCTATTATTTTTATTTTGAAATTTTCCCCTCCTTAAAGGACCCAGACCCCATTTTTGCCTCCATGGGCAGAACCAGCTTCTGACACAAGCCCTATGACACATTCAGAATTTATTGCAAAATTTATTTATTCTCAAAAGAAGTGCAAAAATAATAGATAGTGCTACTCTCACCAATCCAAGAAGTCCATATTTAAAGTTAGTATCCAGTGTTAAATAGTTATACACCCTAGTCGCATATTTCAACAAGTTAGTCCCTTCAGTAGCACCCTGTATTACCATTTCAATACTGTGTATGACTTTCATTGTCACACTGTGTTATGAACATAAAAGTAAATTTTCATGAAAGATCTTAAACTGCATATTTAGTGCACAATTTTTCAGGATCATTTGGAATCCTGCTTTCAGTGATTCAGTCATCACCATGTATACATATAATGCATAATTTCATTTAATTACTTTTGACCACGTAATGAAAAATTAAATGGCCATTTTGAACATAACAGCTATATAATGAAAATTATTTCTATGGTTTTTATGAACCTTTGTAGTTAAAGATGATCACATTTTTTGTCATGCAGGAAAAAACTAAATTTATTTTCTCTTTCAGGCAGGAGTAAACTGTTTTTTCTGTGCACATAACTGCTATGCATTACTGATGTAAAGCTTCATTTCTTTTACAGGCAATTTTAGATAAAGGGTAATCCTGCCACTTTTTTTCTTTTTTTTTCTTTTTTTCTTTCTTTTTTTTTTTTTGTTTTAAATACATGTGGAATTTTAAAGTTGAAAGGGGCAGTTAAGTAACACTTGTCTGCAAATGACAATACATTACTTTATTTACAGTTTGTCTTTGAATTGAAACAAATATCCTGTGACTGCCAAGAAATGCCCAAGACTACTATTGCTAGTCTGAAAGACTCCCTGTCTTTACTGGAGACATCAAGACATCAAGCATTTTTTTGGTATGTTCTCAACTGCTCACACTTGCAACAAATAACAGATAAATGAAAAGATGTCATGCCCATATTCAAACTCAAAGTTACATGGTTTTGACTACCTAGTTTTGGTTAAGATTTTTTTTTTTACTTCCTCCTTTTAATTTGAATAAAACTACAAACTTATCTGCAATAATTTTTTTATTTCATAGACAGTAAGTTTAGTCATTTCTGTAAGATTCTATGTATAAATAATGAAAATGTCTAGCATAAATGGAGTCTGTACAAGCAGGATGATCATAGTTTTTGTTCACTGTTAACACTTTTTTTTTTTAATATATATGAAATTATAAAAATCTACTACTTTTTCAAATCAACATTGTTGGTATTACTTTTTTCCCCCCACTAACACCCAAGTGTATTTGGATAATGAGAATAGCTTTGAGTTTCAGAGAAAGTATTTCAAAGGAAAATATAATTTGTGATCAAGCAGCTGGAACTTGCTTATAGACAGCTGGATTACTTTTGACATTTTTACTGTGGTTTAAAAGAACTGACAGTGTCATGAGAGCTGCTACAGGAACACAAAATACACATTAAATTTTTCTGCCTAAAATTAATCCACTTATTTGATCAAGAAAATTTATAAACCATCTCTGGACTTGATTAATAGCAGATGTATATAATCTGGAAAGCTCCTCTGTGGGTCCCTCGCTGACCCAGAACATAGTTACCACAGCACCTACTTTAAAGACTTAATCAGGGAAAGATAGGATAAGCATCAACCTTCACAACCAGGTGATCTTATAAAGGCTGGCAACCACAGCTTTTGTCTGTGACCCCAGAAGGAGAGTAAACTTATATTAGATAATAGGAAGAAATTATTTCCTGTGAAGGATGGTGAGTGAGGATGGTGAGACACTGGGACAGGTTACTCAGAGGAGTTGTAGTTGCTGCCTCCTTGGAAGTGTTGCCAGGCCAGGCTGGATGGAGCCTTGAGCAATCTGGTCTAGTGGGAAGTGTCCCTGCCCATGAGGGGGGTAGGAACTGGGTGATCTTTAAGGTCCTTTTCAACCCAGATCATCCTGTAATTCTATGATTTAGGACTTTATTGCAAACAAGTAAGACGTGAAGCGTGACAGTACATTTAAATTCAATTGGGTTTCCTTGTGATGCACATTCATGCATTTTCTGCAGAGCTATAGGTATATTCAGTGAGACACCGAATACACACGCACTGGAGCATACAATTTGCTTGCAAACGCCTTCAGCTAATGTTCTTAAGGACAGAACATAACTGGAGTTACAGCTAAGGCAGGACAAGAAAGACTCATCTCATGATGACTGAGATCAAAACCAGCTGCCATGATGACAGCAATCACCTCTGAGCTCTCTACTGTGGCAGAGGCACCACAAGTCTGTGGCAACAGTTGTGGCAAAAGAAAGCCTAAAACACCAAAGCCTTAACAAAAAGCAGAGGAAATGTTTCCCCTTTTAATAACACATCCGCTTCAATACCCCAAGCACTAAATTAGATTTGATTCAAGGAACAAAAGTAAAATTACATCGAAAATAAAGTTGATTTGCAAAATAATGTTGAAACTATACTCACGGAACAATCTAAAATTACCTTTCCTAGTAAAAAATTCATTTTACAGCAAAGTATATAACACTTGTATTCATTTCTAAAATGCACAACCTAGCCTGTGATGAATTATTGGAAGTTCAAATTACTTTGCATTTATTCTCCTATGACTGAATTTATTTAAGATATTTTTCTTTTTATGGAAGACAAATCTGTACCAGGAGAACAGGGGTATAGAAAAGGAAAGATGGCAATGAATAAATTAAACAGTTAGAGATGCTTAATAATATAATCTCAAACCTGAAAGCTACAAGATATTAAATACTTGTTATTAATCTTATTTTAAAAGTACCATCTTTATCCATCAAGGGACATATTGACAATTTCTTGATTTTTCCAAATGTAATTTCTGAAGACTGATTTTTACTAGTGCCAGATGCTATAGGTGTTGTACTTAAAGTTTTCCTTTCTTCTTCGCATTACTTTGTTCTAGTTGTAATGTAGAATTAAGTCCTCATTCTCTGCACAAGACAAGCCCTGCAACATCAGTGGCAGTATCAAGTCTGTGTGCCCTTTTGTCAATGTGCTTCTGCTAGGTTCAGCTCAGCAAATTCTACATTATTAATAAAACCATTAATGAGCTGAATGGATCACCTACCTACAGAAGTATTCCCTGACTATTCCGTTTGACTACCAACAAACCTGCTAATTGTGGCCATGTTCATTTTATGAACACAACATCTGTCCATTAGGAAGTACCATGAGACAAAGCCATGGTCACAGAGCGGGCACCAGCTGCTAGTCCTTCCTGTTTGTAAAATGTTACTCTCTCTGCATTTGCACCCCAAAGTTCTTGTTTCTTCAATGGAAAATTCCAAATTCCTCATTTTTTTCTGTTAATTCACCATGAGTAAGTACATGACAAAATCGTTCCATAGTGCAGCTAAAATGGTGATTCTGACAAAGAATTTCAGGCAGCAGGAACCGGCATAATGCAATGCCAAAATTAAAATTGCTTATGCCTGCTGCCTAAATGTGGATTAGAGATTGTTAGTGTCTGGCAAATAGCAGCCTAATCAGGTCCCACCATCTGTCCTCTTGCAGCAGCTGCTGCCGGGAGCACCTGCACAAGCAAGAAAGAGTCTGTGGTCTTCTCAGTGGTGGCCAATGGGCAACAGAGAGAGTGGGGTCAGTGGCTTCATTGCAGCCCCTCCTATTCTCCAAGTAGCCATAATACACAGGCAGCAAACAGGAAGGATCAGCAATCAGTTCCTTGCAATGTTTGTCTGGCAGTGCAAGAGCACCCCTCTTCTGCCCTTTTGCAGCAGGTAGAATAACAAGTGGTTTTCAGACCAGTTTGTATAGCGGCCTCTAAAAGAAAAAAAAAAAAAAAAAAAAAAGAAAAAAAAAAAAGTGAGATGAAACACAAGACTTTGAAAGCAAACTTGAATAGGTTGGTTCACAGAATCTCAAATCTTAGATCTTATTTTAAAAAACAATTAATAGATAAAAACTTGAGTGGGTTAAACCCTACACCAGAGTTACCTTCTCCTGGGAGTCTTTTGCTACCTAATGACTACACAAAGGATCTGAGACAAAAGCAGACAATTACTTTTCTTCCCTTTGCTGGTGAGGGATTAGCAGATAGCAGCAACACATTTCTCTTTGACTAGATCTTCCTTTTGACTGGATATTTAAAGGGAAAGACATCAATAAATGACAGTGCTTAAAATAAAAGCTTTAATATTCATAGCAGAAAATCCATAAATCCAGGCATAATCCATGCAAAGGCCATTTTGATGTTTGTTGGAACATGGACCTAAGAAAGCATAAACTGTCCCCTTATTGCCCATATCCTGAATGCAGAAAACAGCTTCTAGAAAGACATCATTACCTTCACCATGGTATTACATCTACTATCTCACTGCACCAGCCTGCGAATCTATGCAAGCTTTACATAAAGGTTATTCTGAATAACCAGGATACAGATTTTTTTTTTTAAGTACAAGGAAAACTTAGGAAATGACTTGTCATCTCTGCCTCAAGATCTCTCTCCTTGGTTGTATTGACCCAAGAGCGGTGTACTGCCCCAACATGCAGCAGTAGCTAAACATCAGTTTTTGAACTGTTGCTAAATTTGTATTTTATTGATATTTTGCTAGTTTCTATGCATATTGAACTAAAACTTTGGACTGTAACTTTGGCTGTAACTTCGGCTGTAACTTCTTTAAAACAACCGTATCTAGTAATGACAAGTATTGTAGAACAGCAACTTACATTGATACTAACAGAAGCTTAGTTAAGGCAAACTATTTGTCCTTTCCCAGTTTTCTTCAGTGATTATCTAAAGATCATTAGACAGACATAAGAGCAACTGCATCATAAGTAGTCTTGCCTCGTGGTTTTACAATTCCTTTTCTCATACAACAAAGGGCATTAGTCTACTGATAAAGCTACAAGGACGATTTTTTATTTCAGGTAAAACTGGGGCCTGAAAAAGACAGTATTTCAGAAAGGTTCCAGAATTTAGCAGGGATTAAATGGGTTACTTTTTTTTTCATTAACTAGCTTAATTTTTACACAATACAAATCTATATAGTAGCTTTTCTACATCCAGAGGTTTTTTATGTCTTCCACATCCAAGTTATTGGGAAGAAGGTTCACTTTAGTTTGTACATAAAGACATAAAAGTAAGGCACAAAACAATAGTTGCAAAGTGCACTACAATGTGAAAAAATATTAAATCCTATTAAAATATCATTCCTGGGTATTAGTAGCAGTTCTATAACTAATAACAAAACAGTTGACTGCACTAAGATGTATAACAGAAATTAAATTTCCATTTATGTATAAGAATAATTACATTCCATTAAAAAAATAAGGGTGGATTGGGATTTTTTGTTTTTGTTTACTCTGTACTGAAGATTAAGTAGTTTTTGTAGATTCATTTTCAGAAATATAAATATATTTGGCTGTGTGGAATAATTCACAAAGTAATATCACAGTACTCAACACTGCAATTATAGTATGAAATGGATGCAGTCTCTGTTCTGCCATCACAGTAGTCAGGACACTTGAGGTATTTAACATCTAAGTGAGCACTGAGGAAAATAAAACCTTCATTTTTCAAAAATAAAGTGTGGTATAAGTTGACACAATAATTAAATTTTATCTTTTTAATATGCTACATTTTTTCCTTAGTAGTAAACTATTCTATGTGGAGTTGCCACAGCATTTGATGTGAGTTGAAGTGCTACCCTGAAAGAGCTATTCTGTTTTAAGTTAAGAACTGCAGCGTAGCAGTGGGAGCAAAAAGAGTTCTTATAAAAACCTCCTCCACTCTCTGAGCCACAGATTAAAATTACAATTTCTTTCTGTTACGTTGTCACAATAACACTATATTTCAACAATTTAAGATGGCTAAAGCTCTAATGGGCTACACAGAATCTTTACTGTCATTCCCTTATGGCATGCACAGTTTGATTCATCAGATGGGTATTTCATGGGAGTTAATATTATATTATAAGTGTGTTGCTATTTACAGATGAGTTCATGTCTCATATGGAAACCATTTCAGCAGTGTCTGGTTAATTGATTAACTACAAAAAGATATGGACAGATGCAATAAATCCCCAATGTGATTAATAATTTCACTTGTGTGCAATTATTTTCAGAATTGGTTAAATATATAAAAGATAATTTTTGGAGCGTTTGGGACAATATTTGGAAGATTTTGCGGAGACCACCAAGTTAGTTTAGTTCACACTGCTTCCCTCCCCTAAATCTACATTTTACTCCAATTTCTTTCAATCCATTGCATTAATTTGGACAAGATTTTTTTTCCAGTTTCACCTTGGGGATACCGCTTAACACCTACCTGCCTTTAGAAAGTACGGAGACCAAGCATTACATCACTGCTAAGAAATCATATTGTATGAAAGAAACCTTTCAGCAAGAGAAGTGCTTTTAAGAAGTCCTCACTTCTTAAAAAAAATAATCTACCTTCACAGGTTAGACAGTGGAGCTTCACATATTAATCACATCAGCATTGATGAGCAGGGATATCCTACCAGATCACTCAGGATAACTTGGAAGCTGCTCAGACTGGACTTAGATGGATAAAAACACAAGCTTATAACCATCTCTGATGATATACATGCAATCTTTCTCTTTAGCTCTCTTTAGTCCTTTAGAGGACATTAAAAAGGGGAAGGGGGAAAAAGGATTGGAAGATGCCTGCCTGAGGTGTGCTTATTTCTGACGGATACCACTGACTCCACACACTGTTCTACAGCAGATGTGTACTGCTGACCAGTATCACAGAAAGGTGAAACAAAGCAGGAAAAACAGCTATAAATGTTTTATGTCTAGCAAACTCAGCTAGAAACAAAGAGGGTGAGAGCAGTGGGACTTCTATACAGCTGTGGGGAAGAAAACAAGATAAACTAAGATCCTAGAACACGCTGTAGTTCTCTGGCTTGTGTCTTATCTAAAACACTTCACTTTATTTAAGAGCCATAAGTCACAACAGTTTTGGAGAGTACCTCGAAAGGGCTTCACCATCAGGATGTTTTCTAACACTGCTAATTTGGTTAAGTGAGCTGTTTAGCAGTATCTGACATCTGAACAAGATGGCAATTCCTGCTGGGTTTCCACATAGGTGGTAGAAACACTCTGTTTGTTACAGTCCAGACAAACAAGCATAAAGAAGTCACGTGAAGGAATATGAGGGACTAAGTCCCAGAGTTTGTAAAATACAAGGAGCAAGAAACTACTCCCGTCCCATAGATGAGGCACTAAATTGGCCACCATCCTGTAAGAAGCCAGTGCCAGAAACAGCAACTCCTGGCAGCTGACATTGTTTCTGTACACATTTCTGAGTTGCAGTCTGCATTTCAGGATTGTTGACAGTCTTGAGACAACATAGGTGCCTGGTGTTGGCAGGCAGAAAGGTCCAGCTGCTCCCTAAGGGAAGGTGAGGTAGAATTCAAGGGGGATCCTAGGGCTGGCAAGGCACACCTCACTTCACATAAGCGAGATGCTAGACAGGTCCAACCAAAATTGCAAAACATAAAATCATGCACATGAGATGGTACTGATATAGATTCTAGGATTAAAGCAAGAAAAATCTCCTCATATATAAGTTTACATCCCCTGTAAATTTCAGCTGGATGCACAGCTCTAGGAGCACCAGGCTTCTATCTCTCTATATCCAATTTTTACCCCTAATGAAAAGCAGTAACCATTATCCATTGAAAAGGACTCATGCTTAGGATTTTAAAATGCATTTGCTTGCCCAAGCGCCAGTATGCAGGACAGACAAATTACGAATTTCTCAAGAGAACATTTGCAGTAGTCTCACAGTAAGAGAATAAGAATTTTGTTCATTGATCAATAGGTATTAAAATATCCTTCAGGAACTAATTAAAACCCTGAAATCCAAAGGATAGCTGAAACTGCTTTTAACTACTGAGAAACTCATCCACCATGCCTGTCTATATAAATATTTACACAAGTACTTCACACTTCATTTGTGAACTTCCTCCTCTCTCTTCATTCTTTGCCTACATCAAAGCTTCTGAGGCTGTCATCTTTCACCTTTCCTTGCTCCCTCATCCATTATGTTTTGGTGAAGACAAGATTAATCTATAATATCAAGGCTGAATGCTTTACAAAAATTTTTTCTTGACAACAAAAATAATAATTTATCAAGGATTGTACCAATCTATTTAGTGATACTGCATTTTTGTTCTAATGCAATTATTATTGGTTTTCTATCCTAACACACTTGATACTCCCTTTTTAAAAATTTTCTTTAAATAAAACATTAAAATTACCCTATTAAGTGTGTAGCCTGGCTTTTTGTTCTTTCAGAAAACAAGCAAAAAAGAAAGGATCTTCTCTGGTGTCTCCTTAGTTTTTAGGATTTTCATTTTGGTGTATTTCAAAAAGATCAGGAAAATCCAGGTTTTGCCCATTGTAAGGAAAGTATCCTACCTAATGGGAAGTCGTCAGATATTTTAAAGAAGATCAGATAAGCTATGAAGCTTTGAGACATTTAATACTTTGGGATTTTACCTTTCTTTTCTAATGTTTCATTATAACACTCTTCATAAATATTTTGAATTATTCTTCTCTTTATAAAACACACTAATCTAACAACTTTGCGAGAGCTATTCTTGGTCTAGAAGATATGTAACCTTTCTAAACTTGATTTTTTTCATTAAAAAAAACTACTGAAGAGGAGATGGCATTATATTAACAGATATGGTTGTTTTTTAAACCGTAACACTGAGTAGTATTCAAAAATGTGAATATTCTATTTAATTTGGAGGGGAATGGTATATTGATATGTTGGGAGGCAGCAGAAGAGAAAGCAGCCATTTATAAACTTTCAGACCAGACTTTTATTTCCCATTGAACCCAAATATGTTACACTCACTTTCCGATCATTTTGTGGAACTCTCTTTATTGAAGATATTTATGTATTGCACATTTCTCCACTCTTTTATAACTTAAACCATAACTGTAAACCAGATTAAAATTAGCCATCCTCCAATTTCTACTACCATGTAAATGCTTGCTAGTTTTATTGATTGTGTTACATAGAATTTATATTGCCTTGGCAAACAGTTTACAGTAACTATAAAATAAGCCCTAGAATAGGCCATGAAAATGTTCCTGCAAGTTAAGCTTCACTGCCTAGTAGAAAATGCTCTTCTAATGGACATTACACACATTCAGAAAACAGTAGCACAATTTCAATAAACCTTGATAGATTTTAATGCAAAATTAACATGGGTTTTTTTCAGTGGGAGACAGATTCAAAAGCAATGACCAGTTCAGATTCATTCCTTAAAGCACACATTTGACACTCCCATGGGTTTACATTGCATTCTTCAAAAACTTTATTTTACTTATTTCCTGCTGATAATTCTTATTCATTACATTTCAACTTTCTAACTTTGTTTTTGCTTTAAAAAAAAAGTGGGAATGACAGTAGAGAGAAGGAAAAGTTGGCTGATTGAAAGTCAGTTTTTCCAGATTCAGATGAACATCTGCCCCCTTCTTGGGGAAAAAAAACTGCAGTTACTCTGCTTTTCAGGACTGATAGATCTATAAATTCTAATTGAGAATTAAAGGACAAGCAATTTCTTTATGAACTTCTCTCAGTACAAATTGCTTTCTATAGAGAAGGAAATATATTTTATATTCTATTTTCTGTATTCTTCCCTATGTGAATAACTATTATTTTTTCACGTGTCTCCTAAAATCTCACCTGAATAGTTTAGGAATACATATTCTAAAGAAAGACTGAGAATCTACTCAGGCCAGAAATTTCCATGAGCTTGTCATTAATCCTTCAACTGAAGTCCCTACTCTCTTCCATTATCCTGAGGTCTATTGAGCATGGCCTTCTCAGCATGAATGGTAGATAGGAGAGTATAGCACTGTAATGCCACTAATTTATCTTTGTTACTCTATCCATTTGTCACCTTGAGCTGCAGTCATTTCTGCTGTGGTGGACTCTTCATAGCCAGCTATTCTGCCTAGTCCTCTGACCACAGTCATTCATTCTGTATGTTGGTAGCCAGTTTTTTGTTTCTATCTAAATCCAACTGCTCTGGACATCACTAAACTGCTGCACTGCTAGAAAAGCCCCTTTCTTTTTGCCTTTACAAATTACTGTTGGAAAGAGCAAACCACCTCAAACTGCAGTGATTATTACATTTTTTACATTAACCTACATATTTTGAGACCGTTTGTTTATTTTTGCTGTTAACTAGACAATGTTCTAATAAAGTGCTGCAATATTGAAATGTCAGTGTTCGTTTTATGGACCACATTGAGACTCCCTAAATCAATGTGAGCAGTTCAAAGTGTTCTGTATGCAAAACATATGTTGCCTAATCAGATTCATAGTTCAAAGCACGTTTAATCATGTAGTTAGTTTTGATTCACCAGTAGTTAAGTTTTCTTAATGATATCAAAAGCATAATAAACAATGGATCAAAAATTTCATGTTTTTTCTAAATTAAACACGTATCAAAGTACTTCATATCTCAAATAATGAATTAGAAATTCATATCAAGGAAAAGGTGTCTAAAACTATGTCCTATTTCTTCTTTCTGTAACTTGTTTTCCAAAGTGGATGTCATGAAAGATGAAAGTTAAACATTTTTCTTCTATACAGATAATATTTTTGTAGTATTAAAATACTTTTTTCCAGGTTAAAAGGAGAAAACTACTCTATATTCAAGTACCTTCAATATTAAGTTGCCCTGGAAATGTGCGTTAGCACTAAATTAAAATCCAATCATCTTTTCCAGAAAAAGAAAAACAGATATGAGCATTGCCACAGATTGCTTTGTATGAGTTTAATCTAGCACCTTTCACTCTCCGAGTCCCATTAGTATGCAACAAAGCTTAGTGGAGTTTTTTTCATTACATTCACTACTCAGCATTCTTGTATCCTTTATGCTATTATTCGAGATGGTAAAGCAGAGTATGTACAGAAAAGATTCTTGACTTTTACAAATAAATAATTCAGGGAGCAGAATTAGAAATCAAGCAATCAATCGCAGATCTTATCTGGTCCATGTGCCCAAGGCATGATCAAGTCCATTTCACTATAGATAATTTGCTAGCCAGCTATCAATCACAGTCAATGCTTAGCACTCTACTAACTCCACAGACTATTTATTCTTGTCTAAACTTGACATTACAAAGGTGATATCTATTCTCAGTCATCTTGGCTGCAATTTAATCTTACCATTAATGACATAAACAGAATATTCTGTGTTTATATATATTATATGTTGTTGTAAAAGACTGTAAAAAAGGTAGCCCTCCCCTGTCACTTGTGATGAAAAGCACAGTCTCAGTTTGTTCAGAGTTCTTCATAGGTTATAAACAGTAGACCTCTCTTAACTCCTACTCTTATGTAGGCTTTATCAGGCCCACATAACAGCTAGATATGGACTGTGTATTTTGTCTGAGTTTCAGTAAAGCAGAAGGATCAGTTCCCTCTCGCTTTTGGCATCATCCATTTTGCAGATGCTTGCCTTTCTGAAAGAAATTTCTAAACCTGATAACTAATACCCCGGTTATGATTCTCTGTAACCCATAACTCTGATTTTTTTGAACTGACTGTTCTGTATAGTAACTCTTCAATCCTGTGTGATCAGTCTTCTCTAACTAGGAATACTGTGTATTTGTTCCCTTGAATAACATCTCTTTTTGTCAGACTGCTTCTTCAGGTAAAATTGTACTGAATTCATATCCTGTTGAATAATATATTTACATTCTCTCTTGTCATCAGCATATATAATAAATATCACCCCTCTCATTCATTAAAAATAGTTAATACTACCTGAACCAGGTATTATTCCTACTAGTTCTGATATAGTATTTTCAAAAATTTCTTGCTTTCCTAAGTTGCTATAAAGCACATCAAAGATAGATCACCTTTACAACTTTTCCTCCACACCCATACAGAAGACATTGTTTTACACAATTTGCTCTTGAAAGACTGTGTTAAGCCTTGTCTCAGTCATTTTCTTAGTTATTTTTATATAGAAATACAGGATTTTTCTGTAGCTTAGTTAATACTATAAGTCCCTAGTTTCTTCTTTTTCAAAGGCAAGCCATATATTTACCTTTTTCCAGGCTTTTTCTACTTCACCAAATCTTCACAAACTTCTGCAGGCAGCAAGTAATGGCTTTCCAATTCAATAAATCAAGTCTCTCTATTTCATAGTGTGTCATTCATTTAATCCTGGGGATTGGAAATCATTAACATATATAAATATCAAGTAACCTGTTCTAAGTTCTTGCTGTTTTAAAATTGTTTTTACTTGTGAAGGTCAACTGATTGCAACTGATCTTCCCAGTAACAGTAAGGTAAAGAAGCAGACAGAGTCATTTATTCTATCACAAATTTTTAAAACGTGACAGAAGGAACATTACAATATGGAAAAACTGCAAATAATGATTAAATCAGCAAAGAAATGTTGAAAGCTTGCGATGAGGAGCTCATTGATAAAATTATTACATTAAACAACACCAAATCAAAACTTCTGCACTTCCATTGCTGTAAGGAAAACCAAGAATAAACCAAACTCTGACCTGACAGCAACTTGTAGTCCAACACAAAAGTTTAGATGGAAACTATTTTATGGATTTGTAAATATGTATCTGCATTTGACAAGATTTTTTTAAAAAATGGTTATTATAAATCTAAAACTTAATTACCAAATTATGATCCTCACCTCAGAAATCATTTCTTTTTTAACATGTTGTCACATAAACTGGAAAAATATGAGTAATACATAAAAATCCAGAGATATTTTGGAAACATATGAACTCTAAGTGGAATATTTGAAATATTTAGAGGTTCATTAATTGATCCAAATCTCTTCAATGTCTACAAGACAACCATTATTTAGAACAAAGATTAAGAATATAGTTCTGCAGTCAGGAGACTCAGAGACTCTAAAAAGATTGACTGCGAAACCAGGCTCAGAGCAAAAGCTACAGAACACATCAAGTCAAGAAAAAAGTCTTACAAAAGGGAACGATATAGTCCTTCTGCTTGAGTAAAAGAAGCTCTAGAGTGGCCCATTGCCCATATACATAAAACACTTCAAAACATGCAGTGCTCTTCTCTCTAGACCTCTATACATAAACAAATCCTTATGACCACCCATGAAGTGGCTCTGACAAAATAAATTAAATGAGTTTGAGTCATGGTACTGACACTATTTCTAATCAGTGTAATCCCAGTCATCATATTTCAGCCTCCCTTGTCCTGCTGATGTAAAAACTAAAATTCTTACTGGCAGAAGTAGAGACAGGATTTCATCATATATATTAATACTGAACAATAGTAGACCCTAGGGGACTCTAATCTATTTAACAACATCATAATGTGTTCCAGCAACTGGAAAGTGAAGCTAGAAAAATTCATTGTGGAAAGACTGATTTTTTTTTTTTTATTTTTATTTTTAAATAAAACTACTACCTACCCAGGAACATAGTAAATTATCTTTCACTTCAAATAGTTCATGACTATCAAGCAAGATAAGATATTTTAGTAGAGTGAATGTAAGCATCACTGAGTGGAGATAGAGGTTAAGAGATAGAGGTTAAGATTTAACTGAATAATTTATTATTCCTTCCTTTCAGTCCAACAATTTATGAAACAAGACCATATGTAGAATTCTAAATGTTTAAATTATTTTTATTGGAAAGCAGGATATGAATTAGCAAACTGAGTTACTCTTTGGCATTTCCAAATTATGATAGAGTGCTCCATACCACTGGTAGAAATTTTCTTTCTCTTCTCTAAATGGATATCCATGAATCTCCTTCATCCACACTTCACAGCAAGTAATATGTTCATCATACACATGTAAATTCATGTGAAGAACAAGTATCCCTCAAATTAGAGAATACCCAGTTTGTAAGTACCTCAGCACATTCTTTGTCTCCTGCTTTACATCAAGTCTTTTAACTCTACCCATACTATGTAGTGCAAAGCAATGTAGATAATTCTCCAAACTGGTATCAAAAAGTTTCAGAGAAAAAAATATTAATTTTTCAATATTTGTGATGTTTCAAAAATTTTCTTCAGCATTTCTCTACAGCACTGCAGTGTATCTTGCTAACATTCAAGTGTGTACAAAGATAATTTGCAGGCTCTGAACGGATGCTAAGTAGCATCATTTAAACATACTTTATCTACTAGAGACATTTTCCTATTATCTAGTTAGTACTGACTTATTATATTCATATTTTAGGAATATTAATTCACGAGGTCAAAAGTGTTTTAAGAAATGCTACACATTTAATAAAAACTTATAGTTCATTTTTATTTAGTCACATTTCTTCATTTGACCAAACTATGTTTTTTGAACTTTTAGTCATATCTTTAATATTCTTTCCTATCATTCCTCTAGGTTTTGGCGATTTTTCTTTCCAAAGACATATTTTATCACATTTAATAGTACTAAGTCATTTCACAGTAGGACTTACATTGGATTTGGCACAAAATAGAGAATTCCTAAGGCAATCTATAATTCCAATCCATTAGGCTAATGCATTGCAGCTGCTGTTAACAGTGGGCATGTCATCTTTTGTATAATGACGTCTAGTAAAGCACAGAATATTTTAAAAAATAGATTTCTCTTCATCTTAACATCAAAGAGAGTTATTTCCACCCTGTTCCTTCAACCCCAATCTGAAGACACTAGATTGTTGCATGTGTCAGTAACATGTCTCTTATGAAAGCATTCTGGTCATACCTTACCTGTAATGTATAAATAAAAAAAAACAGTATTCAGCACTGCTTGTCCATTAGGATTTATTTAGAAACTAATAGTAATTTAGATCACAACTCAGCTATTAATTCCACTTAGTATTCTTAGTTTCAACTTAAAAAAAAATTCACTACAAAAGCTGCAAAATTTCCTTTTGGTAGAATCTGGACCATTAGCAAACCGTTCATGAATTGACATGGATTCATTTTTCCTTCAGTCTTCTGCCTGAAAGAGTCTAGATCAACATTTTCTTCCCTATCAAAAAGTGTCTTTGCCAGACCATTAGGAATTGTGATTTAACTTCACATTCACTAGTTGAAAAAAGAAATTGAATGGTGTATTATATATTCTGAGAGAAAGACTGAGAAGAAAACAGAGGATCCCTTCCTAACCTGTTAGCTAAGTTACCTTTACAGAGCAGGGTCTAGTCCCTGCATTATCACAGCAACAAAAGCCACTAAGTCACACACCCCACATTGTCATTAGGACAGCTCCTGATGATGTAGACAATACGATAAAAATACTGAATAGCAACTGCTTTAACACTGTGACGAACCATTCATTTTTGTGCCATTATGGTGATTTATGCCAGCATCTGTCAATGAAAGAGCAAATCTGGATGCATTCTTTAAAGTAGTTCAAAAAGCCACTACAAATCCCTAGCTAAACCCTTCCACTTGACTGAGATGTCTTATCTTGCTTCAGGATTCTATAGTCTGAAATGTGATACAGGCTGACAGCAGAGGATTCTTCTTCCTCAGTAAAAGTTTTACTGAGAAATATTTTCAACACAGTATGTTGTGGGGAAAAGGTATTGAGAGAGAAGACTCGCCATAGATTTTATTTAAAAAAAACCACACCAAATACCCAATATCCTACAGCTTGTAATTATCCATGTAGCTAGTAGGGCAACTCTGCTCTTTTTTTCTAACTTTTCTTTTAAAAAAAACGCAACAGATTTTATGCTGTAAAAGTATTCTGTCAAAGTCTATTCTAACATCACCAGTTTTCACTTCAATGTTGTCTCTTTCATCTTTCTCAAAAATGGATGAAAACTTCACAACAAAAACTTAATTTCTTTAATACTTATTTTAAAAAGACTAATTGAAGTGATCTTGGAATGAAACTATGGAAGAAGTAGCTAATTTGTGGGTGATGATATTACAAATCTAATAAACTAGGTTTCTTTTTTTTTAGAAAGCAGTCTTCTAATACGCATTTAATCAGATTGTAATATAACCCCATGTATTGCATCCCTATTTACATTGTATCATTTAGTTAATTTGGTTTGTACTTCAATTGCAAATATTCATTATTTATCCTTCTGCAATTAAAATGATCAAACATACTCGATAAAGCCAGTTTTAGAAACAGATAGTTAATTTCTATCACCATGTAATTATGTTACCACTAGGGTTCATTTTAATTATGACAAAGCACTACAGAACAGTTAGAATACTTTTCATCAAATACAAGTAGAATGGCAAAATACAAAAACCAACCACAACAATTTCTCATTTATAAATAAGGAACCAAAAGTATATGAGACCGAGAAACTGTCTTCCTGTATACACTACTCACTTCACATTTGTCTTTTAAATAAGCACACCCTCTTTTTTCACAAGTACATTTTTGAAGTTAATGATATATAGTTAAATTTACTTCTTTGTAGCAAAATTTATGCAGTAATACCAGTCAAGGACTACAATGTCCCCTTTCCCTGGATTTTCAGATGGCCTGTCCCTTTCCCTCCCATTGTTAGTTGTACCATTAGCATATGACAGGAAAGGAGAGAGAACAACAACTTTATTTGAGCAAAGACAATCTCTTCAGCTGTTTCCACCTGTCCTTACCTTAGTGTTATCCAATAACATCCCCACAAAAGCAGAATAATCTTGGGCTGCAAGCCACATAAGCTACCACCTATACAGCTTCCTGGTCAAAACAGTTAGCTGCTGTTGGGTCAAGTTGTAAAGAGGGTTTTCTTAGGAGCCTACCAGGGTAACTTTTTCAGTTATCTGCCATTCACACGGTAAATATATATTTCATTGTAGGTGCAGCTGGTAACAACCAGGCTGCCATTCACTCACCCCCCCCACATATTCTTTAGGTCTGACTCAATTTTTCCTTGCTTCAACCTGCAACTCTTGCTTCTCATTCTTTCAATGCAGATATCCAAGAAAAGCCATGCTCCAGCAACTCCACTATGTAGATAGTAGCATTCTTTTTTACTCATTATTTTCTTGTGTGATATATGCCTCAAGCACCTCACTGCTGTAGTGGCCCTCCCCTGTAGTCTAACTCATTCATCAATATCTCCCTTGCGCTGAGGGAGACACAAAACTAGGAGGTTGTCTGGCAAAGATTTAACATGAATTGTTTAATTTGTGATCATTTGCCATAATTATATACAAAACACTGGGAATGATTTATTGATAGATACACAAACCTAAACCATGCTTTCATCCTCTGATGTCTTTCTGTAATCATATTCTGCAGTAATTGTTCATGTTATGCATAAAATGTTTGCTTTTCTCTAGTCACAAAACACATCTTTTCCTAAAAGCAGAGCACAGAACTATGAAGAAAGGGCCCTGGTTCATCCCATCTCAATTTAGAGATCAAGCAGAAGTACCCAAGTTAAAAGCAAAACTGTTCTCAACTCTGACTACAATCATAAGAAAACAATAGTCATCTCTAAAGGGGATCCTCCACCAACATCTGGCTCACAGTCTAGAAACTGTCTTTGTCAAAGAAGGGAAATACAATGAATAAATCCAAAATTAGACATCTGTTTTTAAAAAACAGGATTTTCTGAGAGAAGCAAAGATATAGAAAATCTTAATTTCATAATAAAATAATCAACTTGCTTTTCTTCTTTATCTTCTTTTATATAGTAAATATATATTTAGATTCATATATACCAAACAGTGCAGGTTTCTACACAGAAGGCAGAATAATCCGTTGTTGCTGTTCTGCATCATTAGGACATGACACATAGCAGCACATTGGTAGGAAAAAAATTTTTCCTGAGTAGATGCCAGAAATGGGCCAGAAAACTCTCTAGACAGACTCTGGATTGGAGAAGAGAGAAGAGGAAGAAGACACAAAGAGATATACTTAAGACTCAAACCTGAGGGTAGAAACGGCTGTCAGCTGAGGTTGAACTGGAGTATATTTTAATAACAAGGCAAAAAAAATAGTTATGTGTTGTATTAAGGTATGTATTAAGACATGTTAACCTCTGCCAATAGCTGCACAAGTGAGAGTATGACCAGAGTCCACAGAATAATTCTTTTGTTATGATAATGAAATGTCACTGCTTTCTGGTCAGAAACCAAAGTGTCAGTAGAGAATGTAGTATCACATAGGACTTTGCTTTCTCCAATTTCTGATCATTGCCAGATCATTGACTTGAAATTACAGGTCCTGGGCATCACAAGATTCTTCTGGACATATCCACTTCAACTTGACTGTTCATTCACAGCCCCTCAAAATAAATCATGGTGAATATACATCCTTACCATTACTTCAAAGCTGGAATGATATCTTAACCTCAGGAACTATTTAACAAAGGAATGACAATTCTAGAAAATAAAAATTTATTCCTAAAACATATTTTTCTTCCCTTTACTAACAATATTTTACTACCTTTGGGCATGGATTTAAAGGTCACTGATGAATGCCAATGCATATAAAAACTAGTAACTTTTGCCCTTCTGTGTTAATATAGAATTAAGGCTAAAAAATGTCTTCTTTATTAAAGTATGCAGAGGGATATATCTCTCTCACATCATCATTTAGGTACAAGTCTACATAACTGAAAGAAAAAGAAAAAAAGAACATTTTTCTGGCTCTCTCTTCCTCAGTCATTATTACAGAAATAGGGGATTTATTCTAACCAGGGTAGCAAGTGATTTATTACTTTGTTGCTGCAGAAACAGACAGATGAAAAGGGGTTTTGAAATGGAAATTGTGACATTTACTGAGTAATAATCTTATATCGCCATTTACAGAAAGCAGGTGGTAGCTGTTTACCATTGCAGACAGATGGAAGTCCTGCAGTGGAGTTATTTTTTTCTGTTGGATAAATTAGCTTAAATAATTCAAGTGTTTTTTTTCCTCTGCTTGAGCAGAGATTTGTGCAAATTTAAGTACATAAAAACTGGTTTACTATTGAGCAAAATGTTGCGAAGTTCATATTGTTTTTCCTTTCTGAGCCCCCATGAACCAGACTTAGTTTTTATAAAGCATATAATGCCTATTTAATGTCTCAAAGAAGATGCCTCATGAGGGCAAGCAGCAACATGAAAAATGCCACTAATATTGATGTGGGGGAAAAAAAGCATCTTCCAACTGAACACCGTTCCGTGGAGCTTTATTCTGAGTGCGACAGCTTATACATGGTAGCTATGAGGACACATCAGTGAGACCAACCACACACATTCTTTTTCCTTTCTCAGCCCTATGCTTAGCATTTTCCTTGATGAATAATTTTAATCTCTCTTGTTTGAACATGAAGTTTTCAAAACACAAATATTGAATCTCCTAAGTCTTTGGCAGAATTGATTCATATGTCCACCTGTAATGTCTCTGATGTTTATAAATATGTCTTATGGCAATAAATCTCAAAGCAGAGTAAAAATCACCCTGTCATGGGTATTAAAAAAATAAAAAGGAAAGTTTCTGGGGTTTAATTCAGTCATGTTTAGCTCATTTATAATTCAAAAATGACATGGCCTACAAACTTTATCACGTATTATTCAATGAAATCTTAAAATTGTACTATTTATTATATTTAAATTAAAAATACTGAGATAATTAGAATCCTACACTTTTTGTGTGGCTCTCCAGAAGTATTAAATAATTTGAGGTAATTGATAGTAATTATAAATATAGTGAAGCACTTAGATTCTATAAATATGTTCAGGCAATTAACAGATACAAACATCATCAAAGCCTTGTTAGGACTTCAGCAGACATTATCAATATGGGCAATTGCTTGACTACTATAATTTCCAGAAGTAGTGATTTTGTAAGTACTATTGTAATGAATTAAATCACTACCAAGAAAGAGGCAGATGCATTCTATCAATAACTATAGTGCCTCAATAACAGCTCTGGATCCTATTGAAGTCAGTGGTAAAATTACTTCCTGTGAGAGCAGGAGTTCATCCTGTTATCCTAAAAAGATCAGGTTGAAAACTTTACTAGTTTAATCTCTTTTTTATGAATTTTGTAATAGTTCTGAGCCAAGGATAAATCTCACAGTAAATTTGGATCTTTAAGACGTAGAAAAACAGCATTAAGCATAGGAATAGGTTTCTGTAACACCATAAAGACAAATTTAAACCAGCTTTTGCAAAGGGGTTTGAGCTTTCAGTTCAGGCTAATACCTCTTTCCCTTAAGTCATTGGAAAGTACCAGTTTGAACAAGTGGAGAACTAAATTAAGACTGTAATTCAAATCCTCAGGCAGTTCCAGGACAATAAAGCTGGAGAAGGGTCTAGAGCAAAGGCCTTATGAGGAGTGTCTGAGGGAACTGGGGCTTTGTAGCCTGGAGAAAAGGAGACCTTATTGGTCTCTACAACTACTGCTTAAGGAGATTGCAGTGAGATGGGTGTTGGTCTCTCCCCCCTAATAACAATCAAAAAGACAAGAGGAAATTAACTGAAGTTGCACCAGGGGAAGTTTAGATTAGATATTAGAAGAAACTGTTTCACTGAAAGGGATATTAAACACTGGAACAGGCTGCCCGGGAATATGGTTGAATCACCCTCCCTGGAGGTGTTTAAAAGACTTATAGATGTGGTGCTTGGGAACAGGCTTTAAGCAATGGACTTGATAGAGTTAGGTTAATGGTTGGTAGAGTTCAGTTATGGTTGGACTCAATGTCCTTGAAAGTCTGTTTTCAACTGGTATGATTCTGAGATTCTATGGTCCTGTCCTTCACAGTCAGCTACACATTAGATCTCTCTTTAATTGCCTATCTAAGGTTTAAAATGTTTGTAAAATTACCACTCCTGACGGGCAAAAAAAGACCATCTGTACTTTCACCTAGAGAAATGCAGTAACTAATATTTATTCACCCCTCTCATTATGTTAGCATTGAAAGCATCTATCCTCCCAAATCAACATATAATCAATTAAGAAATATTACCACATCTCCCTAGAAACTAGTCTTTTTCTGCAAAGGTATCTAGATCTCACTGTTTCTCATATGCTTGCTAAAAACGCCTGGTCTACACCCTCCAAAGTATTCAGCCTCCTAATTCTGATGGAAACCCAATGGATTGATGCAGGCAGTACCTTCTGTTTAAGAGAGAAATTGCCATATTTCAGCTCTCTTTTTCCTTCCCTCTTTTGCAGGATTTTTATCAAGCTTCTTTAATACTAGATTTGACAGGTTTGTGTGGGTGGTCTGTAAAGGTCCTTCAGTACGTTTTTAAGGAAGAATCATAGGTTTCTTGCTTTACTGTGACAGATAAAAGATATGAGTTATGTTTTCAGATGTAGTTTGCCAGGACAATTATTTATGTCCTTAGAGTAATTTTTCCTTCTTTTGTACAAAGTCTACAGCAATTTTATACCTCTCCCAGGCATTCAAGGTTCTTCAAATAATCAAGCTGGATTTACATATACCCCTAAACTTCCAAAAACTTATTCTCACTCCCCACACACTTAAAAAGCAAAAAGGTCTCCTTCCACTTTTCGTAAGTCTACCCTTTGAGTGAACACAATGTAGCTTAAAATACTACATTTAAGGACACAATGGCAGAGAATATAAATAAGAGGCACTCATGAACAGCTAGATTAGTGGTGGCTTTGAGACTATATGAATGAATTATGAGATTAGATAAGAAAAGATTAAAGAATTAGTGCTTAGTTATTGCATTCTGCCACCATGACCTTTCCATTCAAGTCTATGCATTTACTAGTATTATGATCTTTTAGAGAAAAATGCTACTAACAGATATATTTTACCATTATGTCTTACTGAGATATCTAGATGTCTGCATAAGGTACCCGCACCTATATTTTGTTGTAAGTTTCCCTTGTTCTCTTAGGGAAGAACCAAAGTGTTCTCTTACACTGTTTTACTCAGACTGACATAATTTTCTCCTCATTATGTCAGCACATTATTCTATAGCTAATTCTAAGACTGACAAGCTGACCAGACCAGACACTTTTCCTGGCACTATAATACATAATGAAAACCCAAAATTTATTTCAAGATGACTTTATTTTGCTGACTGCCCCGTTTCTTGTCTCATCTATATTCCAGCTCTGATTCACTCATTTTGATGACATAATTTGATTTGGACCACGTTTGAGAGGGACTAAGGCTCTTATGCATGAATACAACAAACATTCAAACACAGAAGCAAATATATGAGCTGTTCATGTTAAATACAGGATGAAAATTAGATTAAGGCTTCTCACAATTAGTGGCATAAGTCTCTGTAACAATTTTTTTCTCTCTGATAAGTAAGAATGTAGTACAAAAAATTCTAATCTAATAATAGAGCTTAAGATGAAATTTTAATAGAGTTATGAATCAAGATGTGATTGCCTGTCATAGCACAAGACTTGACTCACTGGTTCAAAAATCCAATTTTACAATCCCACTAGTTGTAAAAGTGGAAGAGAGGACCAGTGAATTTTAGCCCTATCACTATGGGTTTCTTTTGCATTCAGATCTTTGACAATTCTACATATTTGGAAATGCTCTCTCTTCTATGTGTTTTGTCTCATGTGGGGAAATGTCTCTTCCTGATCTCATGCATCTTATAAGCACACAGGAAAACAGAAAAAGTAACTGTGCAGTACATGCTTTCAATTCTGAGAGTGTAGTAGCCATCTAAAAATTTCAGCACTTTTACTGTGCAAATATTATAGGGATTTTTAATGAGGCTCAAAAATATTAAATATTACTTGCTCTCCTAAAAAAAAGTAATTTCAATTAGACCACAAACATTATTTCAGTAAGATCACTCAGGTGACCTCATGTTTTGAATATACAAAAATATTCACTAAATCTTTTAAATATATAGTACTCATAGCATAGCATATTGTAGAATTACAGAATTCTAGAATTATCCAAAACTATGATAAATTAATTTGATGAGACAAAATATACAGGGCAAAATAGTATAAATAGAAAACCACTCTTCGTAACGACTCTTAAGAAATTGCCTTTTTGTATTTATCATTGCAGGTACAGATTTACAATCAAGCCTGCATCTATATACAGCTAACTTCCTTACAAGTTTGATCCATACTGAATGGTATAGAATTATGGTCCCTCAGAGTTTCACTGATTGCCATTACAAGGAGAATTAATATTCATTCTTGATAACAATATCAGCTACAAGCAGAAAACAAATTAAGAATGAAGATTAATCTGAGGACAGTCAGTAGATGTCAGTTTGCCAAGCTGTACAGTTCATAGTCACCAAGGTACTTAGGAACTAATCTTTAAGCAGATAAGTACTCAACTTGCTTAAAACTAATAGCATGATTAAATACATCACTGAACTGTGAAATTCTAATTTCTCATAGTCAAATAATTAAGTTTTTCATGTGCGTATTTTTTGAAGACCAGAAAGAAATTTTTCACCTACTATTCCCCATTTGTTATGGTTTCAGTAATAGGAATGACATTTTAATCTGCTTCAATATGAGATAAGATCAATTGCTACAAATTAAGATGCATGAGAAAACAAGTCAGAACACTTAGAGTTACAGATAAGAGAATACATATGTAACGAACTATTCATAAAAAAACAGATACAAAAAATTAATTGTTCTTTTGTTCACATATTTCACTATAAGAGATATTTAATGTCATAGAACATCATAATACATTTTTGTTTTTTCTTTTACACAGATTGACACAGTAACTATTCTAGTTATCCTAAGCCATATTTATGAACACTTACATCTTCATTACTACTCTGTGGTTCATTACTGCTCTGTAGATACTCTACAACTACAAAAGCATAATATTTAGGGGTAGTCCCAGTCTAAACAATTAAATTTAATTTCAGTAGGTTGGAAGGCTAAATAGGTAATACTATTGTTTGCATTGGTTGTTCGGTTGGATTCTTGCCCAATTTCCACCAACATGAACTCATACTGAGCCTATATATATCAATTGAATATGCACTCATACAAGAAGAAAAAGAATCTGTGTGCTTATTTTATACATTTTTGTAGTTGCAGTATTAATTTTTGGTTTTCATTACAAGTTTGTCAGAGTTTGTTTAATTTTTTTGTAATAATTTTTTGTAGCATTCACACTAATGATTCGTTTTAGCCAGTATCCATAAGGCAGGAAAAGATAACTCAAAATCACATAGAAACTAAATAGTTTATATCCTCAGAACTAGTGTGATACACCTTTATGGATGGTTACCCTAGAAACTTGAAGGGTTGTGAATTTAATTACTATATTAAATTTTACTTCTTATTCAGTATACAGAAACTTTTTGAAAATTACTACACATATATATAATAGTAATTATGCTCACTATAGCTATTTTTAAAGCATTATTACTTCATTGGGTACCACAAGCTAAATGCTCCCTGTTGCAACATCACACAGCATTTGTCTGTTGGAAGCCATCTGCAGTGATTTTTAAAATTGTTCAAGGCAGCTGATAGTAATGGTATGTAGAATCCTATAAATAAATAACCCTATCAGCCCACTTAAGCTTCTCTGCCAAAACAGCTTATCTTAAATTCTGATTCCTTCCCACATAACTTTGCTAGCGGCAACTAAAAATAAATAACTACAGCTCTGGTATCTTTACATCATCACTGACTTAAAAACAGACAATGATCAGAAATTTACTGAAGTCTATTCAGGTAGCACCCTGAATTTCAGGCAGGAAAACAGCAAAATCCTTTGCAACAGTGTTCCTAGCTGAAGAAAACCAGGCATAGGTATCAACCTCCTTCAAAACCAGCAGTCCTGTAACACTACCACTGTAAGTTGAGGGGTTTCTTTTCTATCATATCCATCAGAAAGTAATATGAAGGCCATTTTTAATCTCACCATAAAATACAAGTTTTCGGTATGTAGGTTGAAAAGGGTTACATATTAAGCTTAACTTCTATCTTACCAGACCACAGGAACAAGTAGAAGTTTATTCAGAAGGTAAACAATTTCTTTATAGTTATGTCAAATATCAAAGGCATTATTAAGTGCTTCATTTACCTTTGGTGAGTGGGTTGGAGCTTTTATGTTATCTGGCCAAGAGATAACTCCAAGAGACATGAGATGTCTCAAGAGTCATTAGCAAATTAGCAGCTCTCTGGGAGAAAAATTTAAAATGACCTGTTGATTAAGTATCAAATTTGTAATTTACAGAAATCCCTTTTAAGGAAATCTTTGTCTGAATAGAAGGAAATGGACAATCTGACAAGTTTAGCCTTGATCAGTTTCTCTATCCAAGAAGAGAAGCCCAGGGAAATAATTGTGAAAAGACTAGATCTTGGCTAACACAGTTATGTAAACATACTGTCAGCTTTTTGAGTGAAACAGAGAAAAAGTCATCTAGTGTTAAATTAATTTAAAAGTAGTTATTATGCATAGATGTACTCTTCCTGAATAGAGTAATTTTCTTAAATCTTAGTAGATGTGTGTTGACTTCAGAGATTTGGCAGATAATAAAAATTCTTTCAAAGAAATCTGCCAAACCCACAAGCATTCCATTCTCACAGAAATGCCAGTCTTGAGGGCACTTTCTACTGAGTGAGAGATATAAGGGCATTTAGAGGGTGAGTAGTCAGTGATTCACAAGGCTGGGGGCTGGTATTGAAGGAAATTATTTGGAAAACATGCCTCAGGTAGGGGGATGACGTTTCGTAATATTTTAAGGGTAGTGCTTGATCCCCAGACATTCAAATTATAATTACTTTATACTTAGTTATTAACAAGGATTTTCATACACTCAATAGTGCAAAATATTTGACTGTTTGATGCTTATTACCATATCCTTCTTAGCCATAAATGAAGAAAACAAACTAAAAAAAGGACATCTATGGTCATTTATGTATATTTTTACACATGCTTTTTCCATCAGTAAATACAAACTCCCATTTGTTCATAGTGACCCTTTCTAGCATGTTTCTCTCTGGGATACAGTGGCAAGCATTTCTGATACCAGCAGGACATGCTCCATTACCTCATTTGCTGTGTTGTTTCACCAACAAGGATAAAAAAGTAAATATCAAACAGCACAATATTCTGTGTTTATTTTACATTGACAAAAAAACACGTATCAGCGGTAAAAAAAAAAAAAAAAGGCAGAGGGAGAAGGGACAGGAGACAAAGGTAAAAACTATGATTATAGATCAGCACAAGCAAGCTCCAGTCCTGAAAGCTCTGAACTACATCCAGATTCATTCAATCTGACAGTTTATGCTTATGAGAATGTAGGAAATAGAGTAAAGGAATAGTGAAATGGAAGTCCCAGTTCCAACCATTAACTTTCCATACAAATGCATAAAGAGAAACATGCGCTTCTAAGGGGCAAATAAGCTACTAATCAACTGTGAAGAATCAGTATTTACTCTGATTTTCTGTCCTGTCCCTAGAAAAGACCATCAGGAAAATAAGATGTCTTCAGACTGCTTCAACCTACTTAGTTACACTTCACTTTTTGTCAAGCCAGATCAACTTTCTCACACAATTTTCTAGGCTACTCTGTTTGCCTATGTAGCTGGTTACTTTACAGTATAATTCAGAAATAAATTTTGTACTCTGTAGGGACCTGTTTCTTCCTGTTTATTTTTTAAAAACATCTTACTCAAGTATCATCACAGAGCTCTAACAATTTCAGTTCATTTATAAAATCCGTAATTATGTAACATGGACTGGTGATGCAGACAGACAGTCCCTTTTCAATTGTTTGTCAATTTTCTTGAAACAACGTTTTCAAAAATAAAAATACATAAACACGTACTAGCAAATGGTAAGAGCCAGTAAAGTAAATACAGCTTTAGACTACATTAAGCTGTTCAGGCAAGGAATGAAAGACAGTGACAATCCTGACTAGCTACATTTAGTGGCTGTCTGTCTTCACTAGCATTATAAAGATTTAGTTAATATGAATAAAGAACAACATTCTAAAACAGAAAGGTTGTTTTTTTTTTAAAAAAAAAACCATAGTTTCCAGCATGTTTTGCCCAGAGTCACTATCTTCCTGTCTATTATGCCCTTTAGAAAACATCATTATTTGTTGATAAAAGGCAGGTTACCACTTATTTTATGAAGAGCAAAAAAGCACTGAAGAATTGCAGGCAGACATTCAGCTATGCAGATCTATTAGATTTATCCCTTGCCTTTCATTTCACAGGTACCATTGCTGCATTGTACAAATATGATCCATAGCAGTACATCTGGGGTCTAAAATGCTCGTACTTCTCTAGCTGCTCTTAACTGACCCAGCAGGAGTTATCTGTCAAATCACCAATTATATTCCGTATGGAGCTGTTGAAGGAAAACAAAAAAAAAAAAAACAAACCAAAAAAAAATGTTGATAAATTCATTCTCTAAGGCAATGCAGCTGGACAGGAATACAGAATTAAATGTACATAATTTGGAATACCAACAAGAGAAAAATTCCACCACTTAAACCTCAGAATCTTATTTAGGAGTTAGAAGCCAATCCTCAAGTCCACACTTTTGGACATTTCCACGTTTTTCTGGATTTCCAGTTGATTTTATAGATTCTCCATATAGATGGCCTGGTTTCCTAATGCAAACACCTTAATGATACCTGCAGTTAGTCATTGTGAGTGCCCTCCATGGCAACAAGCTTTACGTTTGCCATCACAGCATGTTGTTGTGGGTCCTAAAACAACTGAGATTTAGGTTACCTTTTGAGCTAACACCTAATTTTCCTACCAAGCATTGCTTCCAATTTTTTCCACAAATCATCTGGCCTAATGAAAAAGTGGGTTTGGTCTAGTCATTTTTGAGAAGATTCTGGAAATTTCATAGATATTTGAGTCCAGATTCTCATAATTAACTTGATATGCATCTGGTACCCAAACACACTTTTGGTTTACATAAACTATCAAGATAGTGAAAAGTATGATAAAATATCATAAAGAAGTGATAATATTTTTCAAGATCCAGGTGCTTTTTATTGTTATGAATGATATTTTTCATGGCATAGTCTTGAAATCTATAGAGCTGTAATTCTAGTAAGGAATTTGCAGTCAAAAGTGTGTTACTTAGGGGCTGTTCATGTGGAAATATGCATGAGGTGAATTCAAGACTGTTTCCATACATTACAGACATAATCTAACTCAAGATAATTACTAAGTTCCATTTTTTTAAGACCAGAGCAACACCATTTCTATTTTCTAAGTCATAATAGGAGGTTATAAATACATGTATCATGTTAAAAATTCACATGGGAGAACTATTTTGCAAAGACTATTTTTGAGACTCATCCTGAGTCTCAGAGAACAAAGCAATACCCATCATGTTTCCTTGGACTCTAGGGAAACAGAGATCTTTATAAAGGTCAATGGCATAATTTTAGCCTAAATACAATAAGCAATCCTTGATAAAATACAGTGTAGGCATATAGAATGGGAATACCATTATTCTTCCACAGCTGAAACTAATAGGAAATGCTGAATTGCTTCACCTGTTTCCTGGTATTAATTACATGTTGCATTTCTAAATGAGAGACTATATTAGAAAACTTTATGGAATCAGTTATTATCAGTCAAATTATATCTGACTGTTACTATGGGATTTTTTATTTGACTGGTCACATGGCTCACTCCATTCTAAAAATAATGTTTAGGATTTAAAATCGACTTTGGCTGCTTTGAAACAAAAATCTAAATGGCTTTATTAAAATTAATTCTTATCCTTTATTATTCTGAGAATAAGGTAACAGTCTCAGGCCATTTCATCTATCTTTCTTCTACATCTTAGTTCGTAGCATGTACTAATTATTGTGTGTGAAAACCAACAAAAAATATCTTGTGCAATAAACAGAGAACAAGTTAGACTGAAAATTAATAAAGATTGCACTAAACTGTATAAATCTTTTCAAAGATACCACACACACATACCGCTGCCACACACTTGCAATTTTCTTCTTCTGAAAGACTGAAAAATAAAAAACACAGAAACACTCTTATTTTCACCATAATTCAAGAGATACAGTTTTACTTAAATTCACTTCTCAAAAAAAAAATCAGGATATGAAACAGGGTGTTCCATCAAAAGGATGATTAAAAAGACCTATATCTTGCTTGAAGATAAAACAGATCTGCAGATACTATTCATCAGAGGGGTACAACTTTTTCCTCTAGTTTCTTGCACTTCAGAAGGAATCTAGAGATTGTTTCCTTTCCTACATATGGACAGACACAAGCATATAAGATTTTACATTTTATCTAGCCTTCTGATGTGACATTAAAGACCTTCTGTCAAACCTCCAAAATGCCATATTATACTTTAAAGGCATCAAAGTGTGTCACCTGTGAGAAAGCTCTAGATTCTTGTCTAAGTAAAAATTATGGAGGTGCGGTCAGGCTACAACAGGTCCACTTGTTCAAGTCTGCATTTGTAGTGAACAATGCAATAATACTACTATTATAATTCTGTTCCATGAGCAGAACAAATTTACAAATCTATTTCTTTCTAAAATTGGTACTGATTGACATCTACAGAATCAGGAGCACAATTTCTCCTTGAACCCTGAAATAAACTCCATACTTAGTTAAAGCACATGGTAGACTGGAATCTCTTTCATTTGCTATATCTAGCACATTCATTACAGTATCATACAGATTCCAATCCTTTGCTTTCTCTGTTTCATTACTGAATGCTTCCCTCTGTTTTATATGCAATACACACTGCAAATCAGTTGGGGTAAATGCACATAAAGACTGGGTGCATCCAAGTTTTCCTCTCTACCCTTAAGCATTCAGCAGCTTATTCCTTGATGAAGCATAGTAGAACATCTGTGGTGGCCTTCACGTAGATTTACTTTGCCAGATTTTCATTAAAACAGTGACTCAATAAAAATGTTGCTTACCCTAATAAAGCTATTTGGAGCTTTGCAAATTTGCATTTAATACACTTCAATGTCATTACAGCATTAATAACCTGTGCCTACAGAGCAATAAAACTTTACATTTTCTATTATATGAAATAAGCTTCCTAAGGCCATGATTTTCTTGTGGCTCAGCTTTAATGCACCATAGAGACACATGTAGGAGAGGTGTATGACACCTCCGATTAGTATGAGTTTATGGCTACATCCTTGTTTGAGATTCTATAAAATTTCATTAAAAAATTGAGTTGTGAATAGTCATACCCAGAAATAACTGGAAATGAGCTTTAGAAAATTAATAAGATTTTTACTTCATGAAGGATCTCTGCTTCCTTTGGCAGCATTTTTTTTCTTCCCCTAAGGGGAAAAAAAAAATGGTATGATGCCCAGAAACAAATCAAGATAAATTCTGAACTAAATCCTCCACTGGTACATGTACTGGAGTCTCTTCAAATACTGTCTTCAGAAATGTTTGTCATTTTACGCTACCTATGGATTTTGAGAACATTACTTATGAGGGACATTCACAGTAACACCATTCTGAAACAGGCCAATCATTATTAGAACAGAAGTAATGCCAATTTAAAGTCATTGTATGAGGAAACACCCATAAATCTGAGATTCCATTTAGTCTTTCAGAGATGATTGTAAATAGCAGAAAATTTTGGCCTAGCCATAAAGATCCACATTTAAACTGCACTTGTGATCCAGTAGTCTAAACAAAAGTCAGGCTTTCTGCAATATCT
Source organism: Phaethornis superciliosus (assembly GCA_023637945.1). Taxonomy (NCBI): domain Eukaryota; kingdom Metazoa; phylum Chordata; class Aves; order Apodiformes; family Trochilidae; genus Phaethornis; species Phaethornis superciliosus. The sequence goes on from JAJQWJ010000001.1 coordinate 102,603,858, forward strand.
AGAAAATGAGTCTTCAACACTTTGAAATTTTGAACATGCAGAAAATGCAATACAAGTACATTTCTTAACAGCAACCATAAGTAACTCTGTTATAACATCAGAGATTCATTGTCACATGAAGTCATGCAAATGAATGAATATGAAAATCGTGAATTGTTGAAATCTTAAGCTTCAATTCAAAATTGAGTTGCACTTATTAAAGCATTTTACAAATTGTGCTTAATGATGATACAGAATCTCACTTGTTCTGCTAAAGAACATGCCAAAACTTCAAACTGCTTCAGTATAACTAGTGCTACTCAAAACACATCTTTCTGAAAATGCTTTTGCTTAATTCCTTATCTTGAGACTCCTTAAAAAAGGACCTTATTTAGCAGAAGTGCAGAGCACCTTCCTTCTGCAAAGGATATATGCTCAAAACACCTAAAAACATTTCAAATTTTACTTCCAAGATAAACAGCCATTTATTAATAATGTTGACCTAGCACTTTATTATGCATGCTTTTTCAGGCATTCAGATGAAAGTAATTACCTTACTTATTATTTCTTTATAGTAGAAATTTCTAATCAGTATCAATGAATTTACTGGAAATTTCTATGACATCAAAGTGGTCTGTCTGGATCATTTAAATGCATGGTACTGTCAGGCTCCATTTTCTTTCTACCTTCATCCACAAGATGTCCTTAGCTTTTTGATGGTCCATTTTTCTTCTCTATACTCAGTTCTACTCATTTGCTACCTGATTTTTCTATAGTTTATATACTGCTTCATTGTGGGGCTTGAAGCAACCTGGTCTAGGAAGTGCCCCTGCCCTTGAAAGGGGTTAATAACTAGATAATCTTAAAGGTCCCTTCCAACACAAGCCATTCTATGATTCTATGATTTAGTAATTTATTATATATATACATATATGGGAAGATCAGAAAGTTTATGCAATTAAGTTTTATGAAGAAAGTGAGAGGATGATGATGGTGGTCCAAAAAAGAATTTTTCCTCCCTACCTTTCCTGTTTCCGGTCTAAGTCGAATTGAGGTTTTATGGAGGGAAATGAAGGTGACTGTTACTTTAGAACTGTAATAGTTAAGGAGACCAAGAAAGGTTCTATGGTCTTATGGAAACAAGCTCTGTGGTGCTGGTAGTGCAACCATTTGTTATACTCATTATATTGTCAATAAACAATATGTTAAGAAACATCTGTACCAATCTTGGCAACATAACAGGCTTCTTTTTGCTCTGGTAAACTAACATAAGAAGCTTAATTAACTTACAGCCTGAATTTACATTTGATGTGTCCCAACACATGTCCTTCCAGCTGACACCATTTGGCACATATTTTTGAACATGGAAGCACATGGTATTTGAAAACCATCAACTCCCACTGCACAGAATGCACTTCATTTTCTGATCTGAACACTTCTGTGTCACAGTTAATACTTGTGAACTTTGCATTTTATCTTTCAACATAGTCACACCTGAAATATCAAGGTCAACATGGGTTGAGAAAAAGTGTCAGCAAGAAAACCTTCACAGTAGTGGCAATATATTCATGACCTCTGCTCATTTAGGACCAGAATTTGAAAAAAATAATTTAAAACACAAATATCTTGTAGATGTCAACATTACTCAAGTAAAATTCCATTTATTTTTCTTCTCCTTAGGGATTTTTCTTGAAATATCACACAACTTAATCACAATTCTCTGTGATTTGGGTCAAAGACAAAACAGGTACAAGGCTTGACTTTATCATTCCACTCTGTTCTTTTGTGTTTTTATAATCAGTATTCAAATTGAGACAGACAAATGTTTTGATGTCACAAAATTCATATTAGTCAATCTTCACAGGAAACACAATTGGATTAGAGATCCCCATTACCTCATTTTTTTCTCCTTCTGCAAATATTGTTCTGTGATGAAATGAATAAGATCTTCAGTACCATAGTGAGGAGGACTATTTGGTATTGAAGAAGCTTTTGAGATTTTGACATTCATGTTCATCCTATATTATGGTGAAAACAGATGCATTGAAAGAGTCCACAAAAATTAATTTTCAATGTTTTTCCATGTTTTGACTGAAAACCAAGTCCAAACTACTCAGAGCAAAGGACTTGCACATAAGAGACAGCCAACACTCAGCTGGAAAACATGGCTCTAGATAAGGTAAAGTATTGGCAAAGACAAAGCTAATTCAAGCCAGAAACATAAATAACTGGTGAAGCAAATGCCTTAAATGATTCCAAATTACGAACTATTCTCGCTGAAAGAGAACCTTCAAAGTCTTTGGAGGTCTTAGCAAAGTCATTACCACAGTGACAGTTCATATATTAGTCATTAGCTCAGACACATCCAGAATCATTTTACAAAACAAGAAGCAGAAATGTAGTGAAGCCTATCAACAGAATACATTGATCTGTGGCAGCAGAGCTAACAAAGCCTTAGATTCTGGAGACATACAAAACATGCTTCGAAGCCACCCTGTGAAACCTGCTCTGGGTGAACCTGACCTGGCAGAGGGGCTGGACTAGATGATCTCCAGAGGTTCTTTCCAATCCCTAACATTATATGCTTCCTGTGGTTTTGTCTCACATTTGGATAATTATATGCAAAACATGCAGTTTTCCTCATGGGTGAAAAAGAGTGAAAGATGCTTATGAACATGTTCAGGTATTAAATATTGCAGTCACGTCATACTTTGTATGTCTGAGGTTCAGATTTGAGTATCTTGCCTATAGTCAGTACATTATTGTCATAGTAGCCTGATCACTGTTAGCTTTCACCTGTGTGTCAAATTTCCTTGCAATTAAGAAACCAGTTAAAAAACTACTTTTGGTAAAAGGCAGCATCATCATACACAACTAAGTCCTTCAGAAACCTGGATAAAAGTAGTTACAACCTGTAATAAGCTTTCAGTAAAGAAACACAAAAAAAAAATATACTGATGTGATGAATTTCTGATTGCTGTTATTTGTCCCGTGAGTATAGCAGTGCATTGGTACCTTAGCCACGATCTGCATTTCCATTGTTTAAAAAATCCTTCAAGTGAATAATGAAAACAAAAATCCCCAAAATTACTTTTTGCACTATTCTTCTCAAAATCCTGACACAGCACTCTGTGAAGGTGAGACATAATTGACACCTTAAAACACTCAGCAGGAATGATGGAAATTAGACAAAGAGGTGTCACAATTTAAGACCAAGCTGGAGATGCAGAGATACCAAAACACCTCAGTCACAAGTATATACTGTTTTTTCAAATTATGATCAGATCTCCATCATCCCTCCCCTCATCCCTCTCTTCCAGTCCCTTGTGGCATCCCTCACATTTCTCTGGGGCCTCACCCCAGCCACCTCCCCAAAGGGGTCAGTTATAGGACTGGTAGGGGATACCCATGCACACAGGGGTTCATTCGAGTCCCCTTAGGGAATGGTGATTTACAGAAGCCTCCAAGTGGTGTCTGCAGCCACCACAGAATGATATGGAAGGGCTGCCAGTGCCTGCAGCACTTGCTGCTTTTGTGGCCATGGTTGCCCCCAGCCCACAGGTCTAAGTCCAGTCCGTTCCCTAGCACTGCTGCCAACCAGCCCCAGTTGAATTGCTGAATTATTACATTGAAATGGCTACATTTTATTTCAACATGTCTCACCAGGAGGGTACTGAAATGCTTGAATCACTGACACTTTTTTTTCATCATTTTTACATTGCTGCAGTATTCTTCCTTTCCATCTTATTTTAAATATAGCATTACTTGAGTCCTCAGTCCATCACATCCACAGTCATTAAAAATAAAGACAGGCAGATCTCATAGCAGGCTTTTTTAGTTCTTCTATTTTGACTTAAGGGAAAAAGGTTATTTCTGAAAGAAAAAGCCACTTCATAAGCAACTTTCCTAATATAAGTTTAACCACAACTCAAAAAAGACAAGGTTTTATATATTCTAAATAGGGCCATACAGTCATCACCTGGAGTTTCATATGTTGTAAGGTAGGTTCAGGCCCTTCATCAGAAATTATTTTAAGAGTGGATATCTCTATTCTTTTTTAAATGGAAAAAATTACAGAGTAAAATAATCCATCATCTGTTGAAAGTAGAAAGTCAGCATTAGGCATTGGAAAATGAACTCATTTTAGTTGATTAAATGTAGCTGAACAGATCATTTGCTTTTACTAGCAACAATAAACAAATGTTATAATTCTCATAATACATATAATACAAGAGGACATCATTTTTCTAGACATGAGGCCCTCTGTCATAAAACTTTTTATATAGTATGATAGTTATAGCAAAAATAATAAAGGCATTGTTACCAGAAAGGAGATAGTTCCCTTGTGGTGTTTGAAGCTTTGTGTTGGAAAGTATTTTATAGTGACAGTAAAAGATAAATACATTAGCCATTCAAGGGAAGTGAAGAAAGAGACATGATAGTGTGTCAGTCTTCATTCAAATAATGTATAGGCATTGTTGGTAAAATTGCTGTCTCATCTCAATTTAATACCCCAATACTGGTTAATAAAAGCCAGACATTCATATATATATATATATATATATATATTTGAATTCTAAGAACAAGCAGCAGTAGCACCTTTGGTTTCACCATTACATTCTCAGCAAGGGTCAACACAATAATCTAAGAAACTTATCAGCAAGATACTTTGGAGTTCTGATTTTTTTCTTTTGAACTCTGTAGTCCTTCCTTACTGCAAACATCAGCTAGGCTGTGTGCCAGACCTTTTTGATCAACAACACTCAATAGTACACGATCTTCAGCAGAAATGCCTTGAGCACTTGCTCATGTGGGCTAATATAATTAAAGACACTCTATTACTGTAGATGCAAGAGAATCCAGAATAAGGCTTCCTACAAATTGACAAAAATTCTTCCCTTTCATACATACACACACACTCCATAATTTTTTACTCTTGCATCTTTGTGTTAGTATTGCATACATCCAATGCTAAACAAAAATATCTCTTTTCTCAAGCAGTTGTTAAGGGTTTGGAAACACTGGTAACCCAAGAGATGCTCATCAAGTCTGACAGTAATACAGGAGAGTGAGCCAATGGCTGATAACGTGCTGTGTTTCCCACTGTCATCTTAAACTGAAGAAAATCTAGTTAATTTAATACCATGATAAAGATGTAATAAAAATGCATAATATACAGAAAAATTAGTTTTGGTAGTTTTGATTTAAAAGCACAAAAAAACCCAGAAGCAAGACTCCACATTTCCTTTAATATTCTTCCAAGGATGAAAAGTTCTGTCTTGCAAAGCATTACAGAATTTGGTTTTGAGGTCCACCTTTATCGCATTATACAAGAACTTTTTTCCTAAGCTCTTACAGCAATGGTGATTATTTAATTCTGCACACTTTCAGGAAGGGGTATTTTATGAAGGAAAGACTTACTACTAACTAAGCATAGCATGCAGAGATGAGGTCTGTGCCTCAAGAAACTAATATCTCAAGAGAGGGAAAAATACAGGTTTGAAATATATACGAAAAACTTAAGTCAGATGTGTTTCTCTTATGTATTACTAGTTTAAGATGAAAATCCTTTCCATATTTATTTCAGAAACAGTCAGCAGTTCCTCATTTTTTATTCTTCAAATGCACTCTCTTTAGATGCAGAAGTAGAAGTAGGCAAGCTCAGGTTATTTCATTCACTGCATAATTGGGGTGTTAAGAATACCAGACTGAACAACTGTCCTTCCCCTAAAAGCAGACAAAAAAACAAACCAAACCAAACCAAACAAACAAACAAAAAAAACCCACAAAAACAAAAACGAAAAAAAAAAACACAAAAAAAAAAAAAAAAAAAAAAAAAAAAAAAAAAAAACAAACAAAAAAAAGACCCACACTGAATCAGTATATTACCAAAATGCTTTTAAGTTCATTTGTGTTTTTCCATGTGTCACAGAAATTAAAAATTTGGACAGAATTAACATTGGTCCATCACAGTTCACTGCAGCCTAGCATAAAATAGGTACTTTTCACCATTATAGATTGTCTTCACTTACTTGGTTTAAATGCACTGCATTAGCAGCATCCCAGCTGGTTACTTTTAACTTATAGCTGCTAATCAAAATATTTGAACAGTTATAATCTTTCTATTTTCTGAAATTAGCTCTGTAGGAATTACAATTTCATCCTATAGGGCCTTTATCCTGCAGTATTAGGGACAATCCTAAGAACTCACATACACCACCAGAGTCAGTGGGACTCTGTGGTTTCATTAGCCCACACAAACAACTGAGTTGTAGGATTAGTCTGGTGGTTACAAGCTATTTATCATGATATCAACTGATTCACATTTCTATATTTCATTGTGTCTCAATATTTTGACAACTGCTTCCTAAACTGCCAAGAATGGCCAAAATACCCATATAGAAATGGTTTCTGTGTCATCAGTCACATGAACCTGCATGGAAACTTGAGGGATTTTGTCATTCCATAGCTACTTCAGGGACTGAATTCATCTGTAGGAATTTATATTCAGTTCGGAATATCAAATAATGGTGAATATCACTGAAGACGACTCAGCACGTAACTGATTGAATATTTGTGAATACTTTTTAGAAGTACTTTTTACTACCTATTCTGCATGAAAATGTAATATTCTTAAAGATTTTATTTCATAATAGTGAATTAAAGTCTCTCTAGAGCTCACATAAGAATGAAATACAGGTGGTACTCTCCTCACCTTTTCTCTGGCTAACCTCCAATATGATCATTTTTTCTGATAAAATAACATGTAAGAAAGAAAAATATGTTTAACACCTGAATTGGCAGAAATTACATTTCAGTTTTAATATCCTCTTTAGAGAGATAGCATTTTTTAGCTCTTGGAACTACAGTTTCAGTCTCTCTGTGGAAGTGGTAAAAGCAGCTCATATTTTGAAGTAAGCTTTTGTTTACAGTCTATTGCCCTCTTCCTTTTCTTTCCATGTCTCCCTTTTTTTAATACAAGGTTTTGCTTCACAAAGCTTGAAAGGTTAGTAGGCAATGTCCATATAACACACTGCTCCCCATGCAGTAATGTGGGCAGCACTATAGAAATGTGAAGTCATGGTGGTCGTCTAGTTTCAGGACAAAATAGTATCAGAATAAAACAGATACTGGCAGTGACTAGTGAAATCTCTTCTACAGTTTTCATCCACCTAGTGTTAAAAAAATTTGAAGATGCTGCGAAACACATATTAATTTATTTCATCATGCATCAATAATATCTAGAGAAAATCTCCAATGAATATGCAAATGAATAGCAGAGTAGGTTTGGTGTTTCAAAGAAAAGTATTGCTTAGTAATGAAAGTTGACAGGTAAAAGTCAACAGTCTCACAGTGATATTGCTCCAGCCAACATAACAGCAATAAAATAGGCTCTTGGTTCAACTTAATATGAATTCAATAGGAGGACCATATCTAGCATATTGAAATACTGCAATTCAATTGACAAAGTAGTGACATTTCTATTAATAGACAGCATTCTGGAAGTCCTAATGCTATTCTGAAGTGCCAAGTGCTTGAAATACAACATATTTTCTTTTGATGTCAACACTGATATAGTTCCACTAATGCAATTGACAGAAGGTAATTTCCAGCCTCAGTTACTTAACCAGAAGATTCTAAAACTGGATACTTTGGTCAAATAAGGAGGTTTTTTTCATCCTCCTTTTCCCACAGAGGAATTTCCTAAAGTACCACTGTTATACTGTGGCACATATTTTATAGTATTGTTAGGTGTTTAAAGTGTCTGGCTACTACGTTTGTGGGTATAGAGACTAGCACCTCAAAAAATCTCAGAGCATCTCAGCTTCTGAGTTCAGATTTAATCAATGATAACTGCTATTCTACTGATGATGGATGTAATGCAGCTAAGAACACATGATACCATTAATCTATACTTTTAGTAACAAGACTCAAAAATATATGTTTTTTCCTACTTCCAATCAGACTTCTTGGCTGAAAAAGCTTCCTCCAAAACTGCAGCAGTAAGTTCAATAAAACTTTTGGAGACATCCTGAACCAGAAGGCTATACACTGTACATCAATCCATATTATCTTATTTCCAAGAGAAAACTCTTTATGTTACTTGTCATTTATAAAATACACAGGTAAAATCTTTTCTTATATCTAAACACTAATGTAATTTCTTCTTTCCTAATTTTTGTTAATTTTCCTAAATTAAGCTCTAGATTTCTGGTTTTTTATTAGAACATTTCTACCAGCAACATAAGCAAAATTAATATTAACGAAAATTGTACTAGGTAAAATACACATGCATAAGAGATGCAATTTTGATTGTTCTCTGAGAAGACAATATCTTTTAAAACCTTTTTAAACTTTAAAACTTTTTAACATATTTTAATCTCATGATACACTATTGATTATATAGAAAATCATATAAATGTCATACATATGATGATTATATATTTATTCTAGATGGTTCTGAGCCAAGCAAATTTGGATAAGGTGTTATTATAATAAGTATAATGCTACACTGCATGTAATGAGGATTTGTATGTTTTCTTCAGAGGCACTCATTCTTTCCCAGTAAATATAAAAAACACCATATAAAAATGAAAATTCATACCCATGGACTGGTGAACCCTCTATTCTAATTCAGTTCTTTTGTAAAGATACTAATTATACCTCTCTAGACCAAAAAGAAGAGATGCCCTGTGGAGCTTGAATGCAAAGCCATATCTGGCAAAGGATCTCCCAGTTCATCTTCAGGGAATTATCCAGTCTGAACTGAACTCTGCATAAATAATCATCTATCTACAAGACATTTTCCTGGAACACAAAAAAATCCAGATATGAAATTCCTCCAGAAATACATGTACTTATTTACTTCATAAAATGCTGGCAACATCAGTGATTTTGATGTAAGCTAATAACATTAAACATCTATCATTTGCATTGAGTGATGCCTAACCCTGAAAAAAATATTGAGAATGCAGCAGTTTGAACCACTGGGCAATATTACAGAAAGTCAGTCAGCTGAAACCAAATAATAAATTATCACAATAACACTTCTGTATGTGTACCACTCCACAGACATAAACTTTAAATAATTGCAACCAGCTAATGTAACTGAAATATGGTTAGGTCACAGCAGTACATACCATCTTCTGTTCTGAAAAGTAGACATCCTCAAAGACAAGCATCCAAGAAAAGCAGAGTGCTAAAATTGATAATAGTTTCAGAAGCATGATTAAAAATATGACTTAATAACAAACCATCTAGTTCCGTATCCTATTGACTTTCAATCTTTACTACTATGTTTTAAATATAAAAAATTACTGTCGTCAACATAAGCAATGAAATAGTCACATATAAGAACCAAAAAAGTGGTTCCATCAATTAGTAGCTTTATGCCCTCTGCATTTCATAAGGTTCATACCTTTTGTACACTAAGCCTTTCACCTCTCTGCTTATAAACTTAGCACATGCTCATTTACCCCATAAAACCTATCAAAAGAAAACAGCTGCTGGAATTGCATGTAACTCTGGGCATGGATGGCCAGAGTTCTACGGCCAAGGAATACACCACAGCTCTGCTCTTCTCCTGCCTTCCCTTCTACAAAGTCATTAATTTGGGTCTTGCATCTGTTCAGCTGCTGATCTTGATAAAGCAGGCAGAAAAGTCATTATCTCTGTTACCTTCCCCCACCTACTTTCAAACTGGCCAATAGATTTAGAAGTTATTGAGAGAAAGGGAAAGCAGATATGAAGATAGTCATTTAATAAGCTTTGTTTCCTTCACTACTGAGAAAAACAGAAGATAAATAAGATAATGGAATGTGTATCAAGATAGCCAAGCCTGATCTTGTAAGAGTGAATTCTTGTTCTTGCAATTGCAAATATAGTGTTGTTATAAAATACTTAAAGTCCAACATTTTTGTAACGCAGTGAAAACATGACTGTAGAAACAGTGACCATTCCCCTCTAAATTTCTACTCTCAAATGGTTGTTACATACATACTACATTTTTGTAAAAAATTACTGGCTGCCAATAATAATTAAATGAGTATATGATACAGAAATATTTTGATGGCCAGACATCTCTTTTATTTCTGTTGGAAGCTTTTTATACTAAGTGTAACCAAGGAAACATAATGAACTCTGTGTGTCTAAATTGTTATAGTGTGAAGATGTCACTGAAGAGACTAGTTAGACAACTGCAAATAACACAGTTATTTTTTATGTACATCATACACTATTGATGGAGATACTAGATCACAATACCATGCAATCTGTCTGTGCAATTGCAGAAACTTCTATCAGCATGAGACTTCAGGTAAACTCTTCATTTCCTCTGTGTTAAGGTCAAATCATTATCTTCGTTATATATATATGCCAGAAGCTGGCTTTTTTTAACCCTTCAATGGGTAATGTGTAATTTTTTTAAATGATTGCCCCTATTATTCTTGCCCTACTCTAGGAAGTCTGAGATATCATCTTTTAAGATATTTTTCCCAAGATCAATAGTAATATAATCTCCTCAGCTGTTAGGCAATGCAATAAACAACTCTAAGAAGCAGCCAAATTAACCCTTCTTTCAAAATAAAGAAAAATAAACCAACATTAAATTAGAATCTAAATCCAACACTAAGCATTTCCTTTTAGGAAGAATGTATAAAAATCTGAGAGTGTGTAAGTTTCATGTGATATATGACTGCCAAGCTTTCAAAAAGCAGTAAAATTGCCTTCTGATGAACATAAAAAAGATAATTTTCATTGATATATGATATTGTCAAGTTCTAAATGTGAAGTGTGGTAAACACATCAGTTCCAAATTCTTTGGAAACTTAAAGAACTTTCCCTTTCTCCATACAAACACCAACGTGTTGGGTTTTTTTAACTGAAGAGTATGCAGCAGAGTTCAGCTTTACTGTGTGGGCAGTTTCTCAAAAACTACATTACAAGCAGAAAACCTCCCTGTAACAGAAGCCTCTGGGAGAAAAACAATAATTGTATTACCTTTACAAAGCTTCCTCTTTTTTTATAGGGAGAAAAACATGCACAAATTCAAAACATCATCACTTCTCTGGTCATAGTCCAGCATTTCTCTTTAATCTTCCTCCCAAATTCCCCTGTGCAAAATGACAATAAATAAATAAATAAGTCTGAATAAACACTTTTTTTTTCTTTTGAAAGCAATTTCTTATTCGCACATTCCCTATTTAAATAGTCTTTCTAAGGGATCTGTGATGGGAAAATTGGGTGTAGGTAGGTGTTTATATAGGGTTTTTTACTTTATAATCAGCTATTTTAGTAACACTTTCACATCTATCTCCCACCAAATAGGAGGAGATTTTCTATCAAAAAAAAAATTGGAATCGAATATAAATGCCTACTACTGGTTTGTTTTTTTTTTTTTTTAATCTTATAATGTCAAGAATGCAGCTGAAAGCTGTTAATTCCAAAGGGTAAAATTACACATAACGTTTTCCTTTGCTGAATCCTGTCAGACTCCTTACCTGCAACGTGTTACAAACAAGCTGATTTAGAGGCTGTGGGAGCTCTGTACAGTCTTATGGATTATACATGAATGGAGATCAAGGCTTCATGGTTCTCTGAACCCTAACCCTAAGTGGAATGGCTGTGTTTGGGGCTGATGCCTCTGTCCCCAGCACCATGGGTGACCCAGGTAAGAATTATAGAATCATAGAATCATTAAGGTTGGAAAAGACCTATAGGATCATCGTGTCCAACTGGCAATCTAGCAGCACTATGCAAACTGAACCATGTTCTGAAGAGATATGTCCACATTATCTGGATACCTCCAGGGATGCTGACTCTACCATTTCTCTGCGAAGCCTGTTCCGATGCCTGATCACTCTTTCAAGTAAAGAACTTTTTCCTAATGTCCAATTTGAACCTCCTCTGGCACAACAAGCCCATTTCCTCTTCCAATCGCTAGCTATGTGGGAGAAGAGACTGATCCCCACCTCAATGCAACCTCCTTTCAGGTAGCTGAAAAGAGTGGTAAGGTCTCCCCTCAGCCTGTTCTTCTTCAGTCTAAACAAGCCCAATTCTCTCATCCTCTCTCCACAAGAGAGGGAAAAGCTTGCTCCTGCATCCTTAAGACTTCCTTCTTTAAGAATATTCAGCCTTCCTGGACCATTTTTCCCTCCAAGACTGTCACCAAAGGACACTTTCAAACAGTTTCAGAAATAGACCACAGTCTGCCCGCTGAAAGATCGTGATAGTGGATTTTCTGGTCCTGTCCTTATTTCACAAAAAAATGAGAACTCAACTATTTCAACATCACTAAGAACAAAAAACCTCCAAAACTGACTTCTTGCACCACTACTTCTCTGCCTATAAAAAGCATCTCTGCTGAGGAACCAGTCTGGTAGATTCACTTACCACCTGTGGTGGAGAGGAGCAATGTGACACTGACGTGTATAAATTTGTAACTCTAGTCCAGCACAGCTACCCCTGGAACTGTAAGCATTGTGGTTCTCTGAACCAAAACACTTACCCGAATCATACTGGAATTTTTTGGGTTGCAGCTAAGTTCTCCAGCCCCCTGGAAGGACCAGATCAGAAAGAAAGGAGTGGAACTAGCAATGCGGGGGAAGTGCAATGAAACCTTTGCCATCCTTTTTCTAACCCAAGTGTTTGTAGACCTGTAGGCTTTGTGGTTCTAAGAAAAGTAAATCTAACCCTAATTGTACTGAAATATTTTGGGCTGTGTCTGTGGTCCTCAGCCCCCTGGGTGGCCCAACCCTAATGGTAAATATTCTGGCATTTTTTTGGACTGCCTCTGAGGTCCACAGACTCTGGGTGGCCCAGATGAGAAAGGAGTGACAGGAGCAATCTTGAGGCAGTACCATGGGGGTTTTTGCATGCCTTTTCCCACGTGTTTCCCTGAAGCTGTAGCCTTTTTTGTTGTCTTTACCCTAACTTTAAATCTCATTATACTGGAATTTTTTGGGTGGTGGCTCAGGTCCCAAGCCCCCTGGGTGGTCCAGATCAGGAAGGTGTAGAAGGAGCACTAATGGGGCAGTGCCATGCTCCACATGGCATGCGTTTTTCAGACCCAGGGTCTTGAAGCTGCAGGCTTTGTGTTTTTCTGAATCTTTACCCTAAACCTTATCCTTGCTGTTCTGGAAATTTTTGGGTCTGAGGTCCCAGCCATCTGGGTGGCTCAGATCAGAAAGGTGTAGCAAAAGAAAACTTCGGGCAGTGCTACTAAACTAGTAGCACTTTGGTGGAAGTTTTGGCTTAGAGGTTAATTTAGTTCAGAAATGGTTATTTCTTATAATATTTGGAAAATACTTTTCAGTCTTCACACACCTGCCTATTGAGTCTCATCTATATGCATTTTGAAAAATGAGACTAAAAGTACAGAATGCTAATGTTATATCCTAATTTCCTAGATTCTGCAATAGCAGCAGTGTTAGTGGAAGGGAGAAAGAATAGCTAGTTATATGAATCTTGTCAGAAATTTAAAAATGCATATTGATTTGACATAAAATATAGACAAGTAAATTTGAATTACTAACTAAATTTTTGGCAAATCTAGCATAGGCACAAACCACTTTGCTGTAAAAGACTGACAGATAACAAATATTTTTGCATATGTAGACATTGCCTCTAGAGAGCTGGGAAACATACTTAACTTTTAAATATAGCAGCTGTTCCTTTTAGTAGCTGCTATTTCTACTTTTACTAATATGTTTTGGTTTGGTTTTTGTTTTGTTTTTTTTTTGTAGCCAGCACTGAATGTTTGAACAAAAACAGATTTTTCATGGATAATTATTTTTTTTTTGCATTCTGGTAAAATGACATGAAGACACAGAATGTTTCACTCATATTTACTCATTTTTGGTTCTACACAAGTAACCTGGATAATATCTGATGTCATCTATTTCTGCAGAAAAAAAAAATTACTCTTTTTTATATTAGCACTTTATTACATTTCTGCTATGAAGTATGAATGAAAAAATGCAATCACTGGGTATGAAATTGTAGTGTAGGAGAGGAGTTTAAAGATTTCTTAATTTCAAACCAGACAATAAGGATTTCAGGCAGCATTTACCCTGTAATACCCAGCTGAGACAAGGTCTTTTAACTTTACTCAGAATTTGGCATATTTTTGGACAGAATGTAAAGTTAACAATCCTCCACTGCTAGTGTAAAATTCATTGTTATTGAGCATGAAAACTATCCAAAGATATTCCCACATAGTTCTGGGCCATAAAGTTCACTGGTTGAAAGGGCAGCCTACCACATGCTCAGAATAAAGCACCAGATAAAATATTAAAAATTATCATTATCTGAAGTTCTCTGAAAATACTGTCAGCTACTTAAATGTACTTCATAGTTAATAATGTAATTAATTACTGAGCATTTTTTGCCAAGAACACTGCACGTTGTGCATAATATTTTTCTTCCTTCATTTTTCTACCAAACTCCAATGGAAACTATAGCTTTACTGTTTTAGTAATCCATTATCATTTCTGTCACAAGGGCTGTCATATAAAGTAAATTCACAGAGCAAACTCCACTCATGTAGGCTACCCACTACTCAGCATTTAGCAAGAAAATTAAGGTGGCTTGGAAATTTTATAAAACAAAAAAAATCTGAGCCCTGCAAGGCAAACACTATGAAAAATGTTTATTTTATGATCCAGCTCAGATCTTAATACATAATTTTCATATTTTCTTAGGATACCAAAATGAGAATATGCTGATAGCATGATTGGAAGATATTGAATCGTATGGATAGAAATGGATGATCCTGATGACATTGTTATGGTTTTATAACAAGGATTAACAGTGAGCATTTATGTACCAACACAGGTGTTTATTGAAGAAATGTTACAGAGAAATATGAGGGTTTAGTTAATGCTACAAGATAAGTCTAGGTCATCACTGTGACATGACATGGGAAATAAAAGACAAATACAAGAGACAAGTATAGAAAAGGACAAATGCAAAATCTTTACGGATGAGATTGGGAAAATAGTAATTATTTTGTAAAAGGGGCAGCTAGAACTATCTAGAATGCTGTGGACAATTCTATTCATCCACATTTAAGAGCAAGACACTCTACAAACATAAAAAATGGGTATGAGGATTTGGGAAACAGAGACCCCATTCAACATGAGGATGCTACATGAGCTTGGCAAAGTGAAAGCTGAAAGGAAATTTTTATCTTTCAAAGGTACCTAACAGCAAGTAAAGCTTACAGAATTAAAAGGACTATTTAAACTAAAGGTCATTGTTTGTGCAAAGAGAAGTGGGCAAAAACTGGCCATGATTAAAATCCACATTTGGAATTTGATGAAAGATTCTATTTCTCAGAGAAATTATGTTTTGAAATAGCCTTTTTTTATTGTCAGCAGGCAGCTGGATTAGACTTTGTAACTTTGAGCCTGATGAATTTATGAATGGAACTCCAATAATATGACCTCTGTAACATCAGAGAATGAGAAAGACTTGGAAATTGTTCCAATTCTAAATACTGCCCACACAAGGAGTGTCTCAGTTGACCCTTAGCTTAGACTCTTCTGTCTGTCTTGAAATCCATGACCAAACACCAAAACCCAGTTTGTTCATTTGCTTTTTATGCTTTGACAAATATGCTGTCTAGTAGCTCAGCATATCACAGAAATTTCTAGTGCATATTTGATTATGAGGGTGACTGATGCAAAATCTGCAATGCTGCAATTGCCAAATGTATTTCAATATAATTTTGATAGATTTCCCAAGGTTAACCAGAAATGGTTTTGAGGTTTGGGGAGGATGATGCTGTGACTCATATTAATGACAAATGGCAGTAATACAGTCCTCGCAAGCAATTTTCAGGCCAGGCACGCTGCACAAAAGCATAGCACATTTGACAGCAGGTTATGAGTTTACATTACAAACTTCAAGTTAAGCCTAATGGTTCAGATATAGGTTGGAGAATAATAATAATGGAAATGCAGTCTTGCATCGTAGGGAGCTTTCCCCTTTCAGGGAACCTTAAAGCAGATAAGCAGGAAAATCCTGACGGAGATCAAATGAAAAAAAAGAGAACACACGCGATGGAAGGAGGAATATAAAGACCCCAGTGTATTGGTGTGGAGTGAAGTCAAAGCTCATCTGGTGATGAATTCAGTGCTGGATGCAAAGGGCAACAAGACGGACTATTGTAAAAACAAATGGTTTGGGGAAGACAGAGGAGCACTGTGCTTTCTTGCTTGCTGGTAAAGGTTGCTGCCAGTTCTCTGGGCTGACACAGACCCTGTGAGAATGCAGAATTGCATACTGTGGGGGAAAAAAGACTTAAGCCAGTATATTGGGTGTAGGCCACCAGGTTTTGATAGCTGGGGGACTCCCTGTGGGGAGTGGATGGGGCTGCCCAGTGTTGGACACAGCTGGTTCCAGCCAACCCCCTGCATGGTCCAGCTGAGTCCTGCAGCCATCATGGTGGAGCCTGGGGGAAGGCCCAGTGTAGCCTGGGGTGATAACAAAGGAGAAGGATGACAGCTCTGGAGTGGAGGAGTAGAGTAAATCCTGGGAAAAGGCAGAGGAAAGGTGTTTTCCCTAAGCATGTAAATATCTTCTCTAATTGTATGTAAAAGCCAAGTTTCCTTTACCTGGCTGCAAAGCAGTCCCTAACATGTTTGCACTGGAGGAAAGTTCATGAGGATGTCCTGAGGGGGCATGAATCAACTGGAAAATGACCCATAGCAATGGACCTGCCTCAAGAGGCCACAACAGATAAAATGGGAGATATGGTGACCATGTCACACTGGGATCCATGGCATGGCTGGCATAGGCATGTCAGGCTGTGGAGGCTGGAAAGGAGCACGTTTGAGCTTGTGAGGGCAGGTGATGGCAGAGAAGAGGAGGGCAGTACAGGGAAGGACAGGGTCAGGCAGGGGTGTCATTGCCCCCTAGGATACTATTCCAGGATGATGCTCCATGACTGCTGAGCTCAAGGGCTGCCGGTCCCCACTGCCTACTGCCCTTCCCTTTTCCTGACTGTGAAAGAGATATGGGCACTGGCAGCTTCTACTGGGGACTGGCAAAACGCACCAGCAGGGGAGGGTATGGGGTTATGCTGGAAACCCATCTTCTGCTTCTAAATCAGCGCTGATGGAGGTGAGTCTTGGAGGAGAAGTCTTGGTGTTTCTGCAGCTTGCTGCCCACCCATATTCTTTCAGACATGAAGTGGAAAGCCCCCAATGTCAGTGAGAAAGGTGATATTGAAGTGATCCCACAGCTCTGGAGGTCAAGTAAAGGGACTTTCAGAGCATCTGTATATGGCCATGTGGAGAGGGAATCAGGAGCACCCCAGGTGCCTGGTACAGGGCTTGTCTTCTCCTCAGCGAGGGTCTTGGAGGGAGGAGAGGGAATTTGTTGCCCAGAACTGCCTAGAAGCAAGGGTATCCAATGTGAGGGGGAAAAGTGGTGCAGGAGAAGAGAGGGAAGGGGTGGAAAGGAGCCACCAAAGCTGAGGAATGAGCCTGCCTTTGAGTCAGTGTTGGCTGTCTTGTCCAGACTGGCAGGAATCAGCACACAGAGAGGATTCCAACAGAAGCAGAATGTGATGTGGGCAGGTGAGGACTGGTTGTGATGGCAGTGACCCAGGCCACAGGAAGGAGGCCAGAGACCTCCAAAGGTAAATCTGAACAGCAGAAGGCTGCAAGGTGTTAAAGACACACAAACTTTCCTACCTATCTTGTGCTTTTTATCTCGTGTGTTTTGCTATCATTGTGAAATGCATTGCACGCTGCAGTGGCAGTGCCTCAGGAGTAGAGCATGATCAGCACCAGCACCAGAGTGTCTCTGTTCTCCCCATACTCAGAGCTGCTCACTGTTGATTTTGCTGCTCCAATGCACGTCTTGAAACACAGGAGTAGCCTTTCTACATTTGGTGAGGCTCAGCCTAATCTAGCAAACCATCTAATACACGTAAAGCTGAAGAATGCATCATCCTACACATCGTCTTTCACAATGTTCAGTAATGGACAATAGAGATATTTTTAAAACCATTATACTTGTGAGTAGTCTGATATTTTGAGGGTAGAACCAGATGTGGCACACAAGAAAGATGTTCATTTCTGGATCTGCTAGTATGTTTTTATTTCTTTACCCACTCTACAAGGTCTTAGTTTGGTCCTAATTCACAGCTTTGCTGATTAGATGGTTTGACCCCATTCGTTCTGAGCAGAGACTGAGTAGAAGCTTAGTACTGGTTTTGAACTAGGGTGAATAACAAAAAAAAACAAAAACAAAAACAAAACAAACAAACAAACAAAAACCAACCAAACAAAAAAAAAAACCACACAAAAAAAAAAGAGCAACTGAGCTTTTTGCATAATATTTGTATCTTTGGACTTCCTGAGAAAATTACATATTCACATTCGCTAGTTCCACTTTTTTTACCTTGACAAATGTCAAATGTTTTTATTGGAAAATAGCTTTTTTGCAGTATCTAAAAGTTTAATGGATGTTAATGGAGAAAATTTGTTGGCTTTATTTTAAAAGTTGTATTTTATATCAGTGGGCAAAATGAAACTGCTGTTCTTTCCATCCCTTTTCAGTTCCCCACTGTTGATCATTATGCACATAGCTGTAGGGTTTTTTGCCTCTGTTGAAGAGAGGAAGATTTAGAAAATGAAAAGCAGGCTTTCTCTAAGTAAAGATGACACCTATTTTGGGGGAAAAAATGTTAGGGGAAAGAAATTTAAACAATCTTCTTAAAAGTGTGAATGAAATTATTTTTGGAAGTAAAAAAAAAAAAAAATTAAAAAAAAAAAATAGAAAGAGAGAAAGCATGTGTCTTTTACTATATCTTCCTTATAAATAACTGACCTACTTCTCACCAGTGCTGACCTGCCTACTTCCTACTGAACTCCAGAGTGAGTTAAGAAAATTCAGTGTTCTGTGCAGAATTGCACATCAGCAAACTGCATCACTTTTCTCTTCTTGACTGTTTTTAGAGTAAGAGAAACAGAACCCTTCTTTACAATTGAATAAACAAACAAAAAATCTGTAGCCATTCTGGTCTGGCTGTTGGACAGGTGAGTTGTTTTACAAGTCCCAGAATACAAAATGGTACATAGCAATCTTCTACTTTGACACAACAGCTAAGGTAGTGTCTTACTTTTTTCTGAAGATTTGTATTGTTTCCATTGCAACATTTTCCTAACGATTAGGTTGTATTTATGTTCAGCTTTGAGATATAATAAAATTTTCAGTAAAAACTGTAGCATAACCCATCTGAGTGTTACCTTAGAAACATATGGGAAGTCAGATCTACTATTCTTCAATTTTTTTGTCAGATTTCTGAACCATCCATTGTGTCTATTGCAGGTAATTAAGTGGCAATTATTAAACTCTCTTATATATAAAAAGCTAGTTGCTGGTGTCAGTGCTCGTTAAAGTAAATAACCCTCCCAGTAACCTGCTCTCAGAACTAATCCTCTCTTTCTCAACTTAGTAAAATTCTTATATCATTACAAATGGTCATCTTACATTCTCCTGAAATCAGTTTTAATTAGCGTTATTTTGGATGTTTATCCATTTTAACCTTTAGATTGTCAACTTTCACCTTCTCTCTAATACATCTAAACAAACATGTTTATTTTTTAATAGGATTTCATTATTTATTTGAAAAAAAAAGCATTATATTACCGCACGATTATGTGCATATGGAAAAAATATTGAGAATTTATGGAGAACTGTGGATTTATATTAGAAGATTATTAGATACGTCCTCATAGCCACCTTAGTATCCACATAGGTGGAAATCTCACTTGAACTTTGGAGTGTGGGAAAGTCCTACTAGCTTCAGCTGCAAGTGTAAGTAGTATATGGCTGGTAGTTTTTGAGGATAATTAGCAAAACCCCCAATAAATTTCTTGTGAGAACATGCATATACCTATTAATTCCTTTGATATTATTGTTTTAGTTTTCCAGTCATCATGGAGTTCTTACATTTAT
This sequence comes from Phaethornis superciliosus, assembly GCA_023637945.1. Classification (NCBI taxonomy): domain Eukaryota; kingdom Metazoa; phylum Chordata; class Aves; order Apodiformes; family Trochilidae; genus Phaethornis; species Phaethornis superciliosus. The sequence goes on from JAJQWJ010000001.1 coordinate 102,623,808, forward strand.
TCAGGTCCTACATTTCTAAAGGAAAGCATCGGACAAGATTAAAAAGATTAAAAAAAAAAAAAAAAAGGAAAGAAGATTTCATCAAAAGTAGAATTCCTTCTCCCCCTTCCCAGAGCTTTAGTGTCTTTTTCCTTTGAAGGTTGCATTTAAAATAGCTCACTGAGATATTATTTTAAAATGCAGCAACTGATTTAGATTTTATTTCAAATATAATTTTTAGTCTCCTAAAAGACTTGATTTCCCCTTCTTTGTTATTTTGCTCTTTCCTTTTAATGAAAAGAAAAAATAAAAGTAAAATTAGGAAAACCAGATGATGAAGGAAAAGACATGCGGTGTTTTATAGACACTGCACAAGGCTGTAGCATAACTGAAAGCAGAGAAGATGATTTTTCTGTAGTTAAAGGCATAAGTAACTTCTTTTCCAGGTCATTATCTGCTGTTTCAAAGATAATGAGTCTTTAAAGCTAGGACAAGTTGCTGGTCTATAGGCAAGTTCTTTTAGTCAAAATAATAAGCATACTATATTTTTCATTTTATTATATTTGTTATAGAATGGCAAAATAATCAGAGCTTAGACATGACTACAGATTCCTTTTTCTGCATTCCAGGAGCTTTTTGAATCTGTTTTTCCCATCTTTTTATCTCTTTCTCTCTCCTACCCCTGCTATTCCAGGTTTTAATCAAATCCTTAATGTTACTTTAATGCAATTTGTATTTAATAGATTTAGGCTTCAGTTAAATACCTCTCAATTATCAGAACTCAGTGATTTGGAGAAGTGCTGTAATAGAGCTTTTGATACTGAAGGCTTAGAGAAAGCTCCAGGGCTCAACAGTTCTGAAATGGTGCTGCTCAATGTGGAAAATGGCATCTTCCCAATTTAAATAACTATATGGGCTTTGTCTTAGAGCAATTGTGTTTCATGTAAGATAATACTTGGAAAAGGTCAGATCATTACCCTGACTCAATTGTTCATTTGAACTCCCTCTTTCCAAAAGGTATTAGGAAGAAAGTTGTGTCTGGGGAGGGAAAGTGGTGACTGGGAAACAATTTTTACTTTCACAGATCTGCTTTGCATCCTCCTCCTTCTCATATTAATCACACACGGTTTCATCTATGGTCAGCTACTGAATTTTTTGGATAGACAAGGGAACTGACTGCTCCAAGGTTTGTGAAACAAAATGATGGATCACTGACTTAGAAATCTCAGGGTCCAGCTTATGACAACAATTTGTGCTGTCTCTTTGGATAAAATATTTTGGTCAGAAATGTAGTCTCAACACTTTCTGAGGGGGTAAGATACCCTGTATTGATCCTAATGCACCTTGCAGTCAAGGTGAAGAAGCAATGGTCAGTGATTCTACATTTACCACCAATAGCAAACTCCTGGGTATGACAGTTCACCCTATGCAACTATGCAATACATTTTAATTGTTCTCCTGCTCCAGAGTTCCACTCAGTTTCAGTGGTGTAGAAGTCTTGTGTCAGCAATAAATGTACACAAAAGTTGCTAAATGTTTTCAGGAAAAAAAAAAAATACATCATAACTCCTTATTTTTGCTGTCAAACTTTGCCTTGGTAGGATATTTTTCCACATTGGCTATATACTTATTTTGGAACGATTTCAGCAAAATGGTTCAACCATTTGAGAGGAACAAAATTAAGGGAAAAAAACATGGAATGCTAACATTTTGCAGCCCTTTCATTACAAAGTTCTAGCAGACCCATAGGCTAAACCAGATATGCAACATCAAGGATGTAGGCTGCTTTTATAAAAGCCTTTTCTACTTAAAAAAAACCAAAATCTGCCTCAGTTTGGAGCAATTACAAGGCTTTGGAAAAACAATTATTTACTTATATTCTTTAAAGCCTAGTGGATAAGCAGGGAATCGTATTAGAATTCATATGAAGACTGCTTCCTCTATGCCAAGTATGCAAGTACTGAAAATTTCCTAGAGGTACTCCTCCTTATTTCCAAAGCTGAGGTGTGACTGGACACAGAAATACAAAGCAAGAAGATTGCTTCTTCATTTTTGGGTTGTTTTTTGGATTAGTTTGGGGTTTCGTTTCTTTTCTTTTCTTTTCTTTTCTTTTCTTTTCTTTTCTTTTCTTTTCTTTTCTTTTCTTTTCTTTTCTTTTCTTTTCTTTTCCTTTCCTTTCCTTTCCTTTCCTTTCCTTTCCTTTCCATTTCTCTGTCCACTCACAAGAATGCAGAACATGTAGCCCTGGTATAAATATATGGTAACAATGTTTTCACTAAGAACAAGTGCCTGTAACATATAGGAGAGAAAAGCAGGACCTAGTTTGTGCAGGTTTCATTTGGAAAATGTGGGAATTGGGTAAAAAAAACTGAAGATGAGGTAAGTGTGCTGTGCTGTGAGAGGGGAAGGCTGGAGGACTGTGATGGCACAGAGAAGCAGAGTTTGAATGTACATTTGAGGCAACAGAAGTGGAGGGGGGAGTCAAAAGACTTTGTGGAGAAGCTAATAATGGGAGTTAATTTTTCAGAAAGGACTGGGAGTCAGATCCCAAATAGAAAGGAATGGGGAGCAAGTGCTGTGTGTATGTCAATACGTCTACTTAACAGATTGGGAATGTGAGGGGACAAAAAGAAGTTAGGGGGGACAAGGTGTGTGTGTGTGATAGCCCAATAGACAGCTTTACTCATCTTGTTGTGATGAGTGATGCTATTATTTACTGACTGTGGAAGAGATTTTCCTTCTCTGTTGTAATTTAAGTTCTCCCCATTCTTGCAGATGACTTGGATTTTTGAAGTGCTCATGTAGGCAAAAGAGGTAAGAAAGAACTAACGCTCTTGTGTCATTATGGGTGATGTCCTGGGCCAGCCTGATGAGTATGGTAAGTATTGCTTCCTAATTCTATGCCATAATAAAATCTTACATTGGTATTTCCCCAATGTGGGGATAGAGGTAAGACACCCAGTGAAATATTTAGGTGTTATTAAATTTACATATTAATTGTCCATGGAGCTGGTTTTCACAATCTCATGAAAAAAACAATACCATTCCTTTCTTCTCCAGAGCTGGGTTTGCACTTTTATTACATACATTCATAGGACTCAACAAATGAGAGAAAATGTAGGTTTATATCTGCCTGTGCTTCTTGGCCTCTGATTTCTTCTTTCAGTGAAAAGAGGAACAGATGTAATGACCATTTACGTCAACTGTAGTTAAAACTGAAAATGTATTTAGAACACTTTGAGTTTTAAATATGTTGTTCTATTTTTGGAAAAGAAAGAAAACTACTGTAGGTAGGGATTTAAAAGCTTAGTCAAACTCATCAATCTTTATGTATGCAGCACTCTCATTGAAGAAGTTTGCTTAAGTTATTCTCAGCAGCAGAGAAATACAACTACTGTGCTGCCTTCCTATTATCTCCAGTTTTAAAAGAAGCAGCTTGATTTCCTGAAATCGCAATTTAAAGTCAGGTGGGAAATTCCTCCCATCACTCTTCTTCCTGTTTGAAATTTATCCCCAAATTGAAATATTTTTACATATTAAAAAAAAAAAAAAAAAAAAAAAAGCCTACTTACAAAGACTTTTCTTTTACAGTCTGTGTGCCCTTTAAGAATATTTATGTGGCTATTCTCTTTTAGATGTGCATGTAACTCCTATGAACTTTACAGGGGGTTTAGGTGTGTGCATGAAGGAATGAATATAGAGTTACTATGTTCGGAAGAAAGAAGACCAGTCCCTTATTCAGCTAAGATTTTATTAGAATTTCAGACACCAATTTTTAAGAGGATAGGTCTCAGTAGGCCTGCATTTCATAAAGTGCCTAAGGAAAAGTAAGTACTTAATCTTGCTGGTGCTATTTCTTATTGTTGATTGTGGTTTTCAAAATTGAAGTTTTGCTCTTGCTACCAGTTCATTGAATATGTCTCTTTTACTTTCTGGTAACTGGGGAAAAAACCTATTTCACTCTTGGCTTTTTTGTCCGCTAAAGTCATTATAAAATGTAAATGAATACATTGTAAACCAAATCTGAATTACAAATATTCTGTCTGGAGTTTTGTGTGAATACTATGCAAATTTTGTTCATCTTTAACAGCTACGGGCATGGATAGGATTTTGTAATAAGGCATCTGCTAAAGTCTCCCATTTCTCTTGAACTGAAAATCTTTCACAATTCAAATTTAGAAAGGTTGTATACATAGACTTATACTTTGTTCGAGTGTATATATGTATACATAATATATATATACATATGTGTGTACATGGTAATACTTTAGAGTAGATATACTTTTATTTCAAGATCATCCAAGTCTAAGCACTTAGCTTATACATTTGTGCAGGTGAAGTTTTTTCAAAACACTGCATTATCAGAGAATTATAGCGCATCCAAATGTAGGTTTGACAGGAGTCTAGCTAAACCCCTATTGTGATTTTTTTTTCTAGTAGTTTGTAATTTAGTACAGAGTAGTTAATTATCTTTGTGTCTATACATAGATCCTCCTTTAGGGGAGGATACTTTATAAATTTCTGATTCCTGAACTGTGACTATAACAACTATGAAAAGTTCAAGAGAGAGTCTGTCCCGCTTTCTAACAGAATGTATGGAAGACAGCAGAATATGGATCTTTCTCTTCTTCCCACAGCAGCACTCGTGGTCAGCCAGCACGAGACTACTTCACCTGACAGCTGATCATATTCTGCATCAAGGGTTTAAAGCTGAGAGGTGACTGCGTTTTGCTAATCACCTTCTTTCACTTGGCTACTGTTCAGCTTGATGCTGAACAGAGAAAAAGAACTGAACCAAAGTTGAAGCTGTCAATGCTGAAGGGTGATTTATTTTCAGGACCACACTATCTTGGAAAGGGCGTCAGGAAACAGATCTGTCAGCCATCACCTTGCACTCAGTGAAGCCTGGTGATTCACAGTCTTCTCAAGATGGCCATGTGACAAGTACACTTGGCAACTGTGCAATTACAGAATTTTATTTACCTGGTTACCCTAGCACTGAGCAGATAGAATTGCTACCTTGGCAGTTTAGCTCATAGTAGGTTTGAGGAGGAGGGGGAGGTTTATTGGTAGGGGAAGGTTTTTTATTTGTTTGTTTGTTAAAAACTACTTTGTATCTTGAGTATATTCATTGATATTTATATGGTGTCTTAATTACTGATTACTTTGGTAGTTGAAACCATCACCTTGAATAACTTATGCTGCCCTCATGGCTGCTTACAGCAACCTAGTTAGCTGTTCATCCATCGCAGTATTGCCTAAGGTGACTGAGCATCACCAGAACATGCACAGGTAGATAAAATCCTGCCTTATGTGCCTTTTTCTACTTGAATCAACACTAATCCTCTAACCATTTCATGTTACTGAAGAAACTCAGCTGTACACCCTATAGGTGGAAGAATTCTTCCTAGACCCCTCACTAATTAAATCAGTCTAATTTCAAGTTTACAGTCAAATTAACTTGCAATGTATGTAGGACTTCTACATTTTTTACAAGGACAGATGAGTTTCTCAGGTGTTGCAAAAATTCAGTTATTTTTCATCTCAACACAGGGCAAAACATTATCATTGATTTAGCAACAATTTCAAGACTATGTAGGACATATTAGCTGTGTGGTTTGGTGGTGTGGTTTGTTTCCCCTGTCAATTTCAGATGTCTACAGAAGTGACAGAAAAAGCAGATTTAAAATATCTGCTATTCTGCCATTTGGCATAATCATGTTTATATTTTTACAAATGCAGATTTTAATGGCAAATCTAAAAAACAGGGGAAAAAGTCCTTAAAACCTGTACTTCGAGGTGCAATATTGCCTTCCAGAGACTTCTGAAAATGAAGAAAAATCTGGCACTTTTATGATGCAGAGGGTCAGATGAATCATCAGGACTGGAACTGTTCAACCCAAAGTGGTTAAATTAGCAGAAATTTTTGTTCCTAAAATAAACAGTAATGCCATGAATTCTTCTAGTCTTTGTATTATTGTTCTTACTCTTAAAGCTGCATAGAAAACAGTCACAGATGACTTTGGCATTTAATTGAAGTGCTCTATTTTTCAGCTTCAACACATTCTGTCAACTTTTACAGATCAATTAAATTGTGCCAATGTCGAAGAAATAAAAATGAAGGTGTAATTTTATCATTAGTTTAGAATAAAAAGGAATTAATTTGAGAAAAAAGAAGAAAGAAATGAGCTGTATTGAAACATAACTGTACCAATTATGAGAAGGCTCTAGGAGAGACAAGTAGTTATTAATATTAAGAACAAATACAATGGGAAAACTGGATAACTCCAGAAGAGAATAAGTTTTATGTATGACTGTCTGACTACTCCAGGAAAAAATAATAAATGAACCAGTATGTAGAAATAATTTACAAAACAAAGGAGAGGAACAGAATAATAACAATATGTGCAGAATCTAAGCCATCAGACAGAAAGCACTATGAATTTGGTTTAGAAATGAGAAACTGAAAAATACAATCTTAAAAATAAACTTATTGTCATTTCTGAAAGAAAAACATTGCTGGGACAGAACTGCTTTCTCTGAAGATGAAAGGCCTGATTCTGCATGTGCACGTAATTATATGATCAGCTATTAGCTTAACAGTAGCTTTCATGAGGACACAGATACAGTGAGTGTAAACAGTCATGGTTAAAAATAAGTATAAAAGTTGGCATTATTGTATGAGGTACTGACCATAAAATATAAAGGATTGTTACTAGGTTCCTTCTATCAATTTTTATAGGGTATGTAACTGACAGAAATTTTTACGTACTGTTTTAATTTCTTAAAAGACAAAGACCTTTAGAGATGGTAGATGAATTTGAAGGTTTTTGATACTTCAGCAGAAGAGATTGATGTTCTGTATTTTTAGAGGTTTCTCCAGAACGCTAAGTAGTTAATAGAATAAATGTTTTAAAAAAAAAAAAAAAAAAAGAAAGAAAAATCTGATTCAAACTGTATGTTCTTGATACCTGTATGTTCAGGTAGCAAGAAACCAGAAAATATTTTTTTCTCTTCAATTCTAGAAAAGATCTGTGTTCTCTGAAACACTATTGCCAGAAAATATTTTTTTCTTTCTCTTCAATTCTAGAAAAGATCTGTGTTCTCTGAAACACTATTGCACCCACCTACACAACCAAACATCACCATTAAATTTGATCATTGAGGTAGATTTTTATGTTATCAGGTTGCAGGAGACAGAATTTTTCTGGGATCATAAGAGCAAACTTTATTTTGATTTCTGTAGTTTGTTCTACATTTTTTCCTAATAGAAGATGCAAGTCTTTTGAAAGGTTTGCAGTACATACAGGGAGTAACTTGGAGCAAGAATTTGAAATTATATTATATATGCATATGGAAAAGGACAAGGAGATGAAACAAGAAAGTTGAGGCACAGCATACTGCACAGCTTTAAATCACAGTAAAGACTGAGACTGGACAGTCATTTCAGTGACCTTTGGATATCCAGACAAATAAGTCTTGTTCAGTGCTAGCGTAGGCTCTCGGAGGGCTGGTACTGAATTCTTGGTTTGTCCTGATATCCTGCTCGACATGGGTTGTTTCAGTTCCCCCTCTATCAAACTACAATAGCAAAGAGTCATTGCAAGCATAACTTTGTGAGTGGATGTGTTTGTTTCTGGTGTTGACTTTTATCAGAAACTGCTTCTTTTCCTGTGACCCATCTATGAAGAAGCATACGACTTGGAAGCACTACAGACTTGCAGCTTTCAGGTAATTTGGGGCAATCTGTTTTCCATTTTACCCAGTGGTTTCATCTGGACCAACTAGTCTGTGGGTTCACAGTATGGCACAGCATGGCACAGCACAGCACGGCATAGCACAGCTCGGCTCGCCTCAGCATGGCTCGGCTTGGCTCAGCTCAGTTCAACCCGGCTCGGTTCGGCCCGGCACAGCTTGGCTTGGTTCGGCACAGCACAGCTCAGCTAGGCTCAGCCCGGCTCAGCTCAGCTCGGTTCGGCATGGCACGGCTCAGCTCAGCTCAGCTCAGATCTGATCAGTTTAGCACGGCTTGGCTTGTCTCTGCTAGGCTCGGCTTGGCCCGGCCCAGCTCACCTTCATTCGGCCCAGCTCGGCTTGGCTCGGCCCGGCTAAGGTTGGCTCGGCCCCGCTTGGCTCGGTTCGGTTCGGCACAGCTCAGCACAGCTCGGATTGGCTCAGCTCAGCACAGCTTGGCTTGGCAAGGCATGGCTCAGATCAGCTCAGCCCCACTCAGCTCGGCTCGGCTCGGTTCATGTCAGCTCTGTTTGGCTCGGCACGGCTCGGCTCGGCTCGACTCAGCTTGGCTCAGCTCGGCCCCACTTGGCTCGGTTCGGCCTGGCTCAGCTACGCATGGCACAGTTCGGCTCGGTTCGGCCCGGCTCAGCTAAGCATGGCACAGTTCAGCTCAGCTCGGCTCAGTTCAGAAGCTCAGTTCGTCCTGGCTCACCTCGGCATGGCTCACCTAAGCTCGGCCCGGCTCACCTTTGTTCGGCCCAGCTCAGCTCGGCTCGGCTTGGATCAGATCAGCTCGGCTCAGATCGGATCGGATCAGATCGGTTCGGATCGGCACGGCACAGCACAGCTCGGCTAAGCACAGCACGGTTCAGGTCGGCTCGGCTCGGTTCAGCTTGGCTCACCTCGGCACGGCTCGGCTCAGAACGTCACGGCACGGCAAGGCACGGCTCGGCTTGGCTCAGTGAATGAACAATGGTGTGTGAAAGAAGGGGGCTAATGTGGGGTTAGAAACTCAGTGGTATTATAAAATAAAACATGTAGGGCTGACAAATAAGAGAAGATAAAACCTTACTGACACATCAACTCCTCCAGCTTCCTGAATACTATTGACTGCTGGTGGAAACAACAATCTAAACTCCCATTGCTACCAATGCAGAACTAATGCTTGCTGTAGTTACCAGATTGTTCCTGCACTTTTATGTATCATATTACTGAATGACCCTTTTCAATGTGTCAGCTAATGGTCTGGAATGAAACTAAAGCAAGGAAAGAAAGCTGTAAAAATTCCTTTGGTCTATGTAAGTGATTTGTACTAAAATCTCATTTTCTTTGGGGGTGTCTCTAGCTACCATTGTGTTCCTCTTACTTTTTCCTCTCATAAAGACATGGCACGTTCCTCTGGAAACTGACAGATGAAGACAGCTGTTAATTAAAAGATGAAGCATATTGTAAATTGGCCTGTGCATACTTTGACAAAAATAGCACATGCCTGGTATGTCTTTGGCTCTCTAATAATGCATTCAAACTCCTGAGTTAAGCTAGTAAGTGCAATAATGCAGAGCATTTAAGCAACACTTTAAATTTTATACTTTTTGTCAAAAATGCAGGTTACTACCTCTAAGTGAATGATTTCAGTCACAAGATCAGGTTACAGCACTACAGAGATGTTGTCCTGAGATCCCTTTTTCTCGTTGGCAGGGGTCTATTTCTTCTCTGGAAGAAACGAGATTTATTCTGACTTAGGGCTGAAATATGGCTCATTGCCTCCAGTGAAGCATAAAGGAGGTTGTACTCACAAGGGAATAGTACCTTCTACATATTTTCAATTACAGGGAAATTTGGCTATTGTCAGAATAAAACCCCACTCAATTTTTTTGTACTTGCCCAGGTGTTCTCAGGGATCCAAACTGAGAAGATGCCATTTTAAAATACCTTGCTTTTTTTTCAAACTACTTAAATTAACCATTGACTAAAGTGTCAAGCAAGATAGGCAATTTTTTTTGTAGGGTTTTCCAATTTTGCCTTCTATTATTCTGGCAAAGGTTTGGAGTAGTATATCTCTGTTAAACAGAGGGTCTATTGTTCAAGGAGATGATCTCGGTAGTTTCGCCATTTTTTGTCTCACCTGGTCAGACAGTGAAGGAGAGATGCTGTTTTGAAGGTGCCTGCATTGTAGCAGGGCCGTAAAAATGTGCATGCTTAAGGCACATTTACTCCTTAATGGCTGTGAAAGGGCTCACTCCTTTAGTGGTATCAGATCAGAATAGGTCCCTGCTAGAAGGGATGACCCTCATCCCTTGCAGAGATAAGTCTGTGTAAAACTCTGCCTTAAGGAAAATCAGGACTGAAATTAGAACCTGCTTCACCCCCGTAGTGAAAAGGAGAAATCTGCCACAGCATCTGCAAGCCTCTGGCTTAATGGCTTTCACAGAAAGTCTGGTTGCTCACCTAGGATTCCTGCTCTGATGTTCCTGGATGTGCTCCAAGACTAGGGTTGACAGATGTCCTGAATCTGCATAGCAACCATCTGTTTAGAGCCTGGGAAGCCACCACCAAGTACAAAGCTTGTGTGGTGCAGACCTAATACACACAGCAGATGCCATTTTGTCCTTCAGCAGCTGTTATGTACATTAACCATAGTTTCTGTCAGCTTGGCCACCCTCTTGCCAACACAAATCATATCCTTCCAACATATCTCCAGTGATGGCTGCAGCCAGGCTATGTGAACATGAAAAGAGAAAAAGGAATGGTTTTTCCTTAGTGACAAAATGTCTAATGAAAACCAGACTGCACAAGGCTGCCCTTTCCACCTCTTCCCTGGCAGCCTTGCCTTTGTGTAGCAATGCATAACTAAAATTATTTTTAACTAACATAATTCACAAAATCTGTTTCACTTTTCCAAAATAATGTCTCCAAAGGATGAGATGTAATAGAGTCAGGAGAAACTTACTCTTGGTCCACCAAAGCTGCTCCTGAAACACATTTTTCCTATGTTGAATTGCTGGACTCAGTAGAAACATTATGAACAAACAAATATTTTTTGTTGTTGTTGTATTCAGTGTGGATTTAGATGAAAGATGGCCTTTTTTTGGATGAAAAGACCATGCATGGTGGAAAGCACTCCTTAGAGGCCCTGAAATTCAGGTTCTGGACACAACAGCCCTGAGTGTGCTAGAGCCCAGAGTGGGCTATGTGTCCCGGTCTGTTATTATTTTATATTTTGTTTGTGAGATTAAAATGGCCACTACACATAAATGCAAAGCAAAACAAATGCAAAATGCAAAGTTAAACAAATCAAACAGTTTATTTAAGGGAAAACATCCACTTGGGGAACAGGTAAGTAATGAGGGAAATGAGGGAAACAATGTAAACAATGCAGAATTGATTGCTCATAACAGCTTAACAGCTCAATGAGCAACGAAGTGTGTCCTCAATCACTTTATTAGAGTAAGTATGACCTTAATGGCCTAATTAGCAAAAGTGCTCCAAAGAGAAAGAACAAGGGGGAGGGGGAAAGAGAAACGGGTTTTTTAAGCACTTTTAGGAAAAAGGGGATCAGAGATTTTGCCGTTTCACCCTTCAAAATTCTCTGGAAACAGCAGCTTTCTTCTTCTGCTTTTCTTCTTGTCTGTCTGTTGTTGACCGTCTGTCTGGTCTTGTCCACCTTTTCTGATGGTTTTTCAGCACTTTTCCACTGCTTTTTGTCTTCTTTGTCTTCTGTTTTTCATAGCCAGAAACTTCTGCCTTTTATCACCATCAGTTACCTGTTTACGGCTTCAGGAATTTCACATCTTAGATTTTTGTCTCACTGTACCAGGAGCAGCTTTGCTCAGTCTGAGACTGAGCTCAGTCAAGAGACTCAGCATAGCTCTTTGTCTTTGAAAAAAAAAAAAAAAAAAAAAAAAAGTCCTTGAAGAAGTGAAAAGTGATAGAGAAGTAGCCAAAGATTGGCAGCCATTTCATAGCCAGTTTGTAATGGTCATTTGCTGGCTCAAGAGACATTTCCTCTAATTTTTTAGAGGGTGTTCACCACAGCATGCCAAAGGGAGCACAGCACCACAGTGACACTGCTGCCTCCACACCTTTCTCATCTGAGACACCTTTGGTGCTGGGAACAAGGCTTCAGCCCTGTGAGGCCATTACCATTAAGGTTAGGGTTCAGAGAGCCACAAATCCTAGGGATGAGTTGACAGATTTGATGGTCTTAGAGGTCTTTTCCAACCTTAATTACTCTATGATTCTACACTGTGTCCCAGCTGATTTGTTCACTAACTTACTATCCAAAATAACCTACACATTTCTCATCATCTATTGCTCCCTCAAGTGCTACCTCTCCAGTTTCTGGCAGAACTGAATGCAATCAAGAGCACTGTATGTCAGAGACAACTTGCCTTTCAGATAACTACTATATATATATTTTTTTATTATTATTATTATTATTCATGGACTCATAACTGATTTGGAAAATTGAAAGAGAAAGAGGGAGGTATCAGACTGAAGATCCTCTGTGGAGTTCTCTTCAGTGTTTTTTACTAAGAACAACTAAAGTCAAACTAGAGATTGAAAATATAAATAAATAAATAAAAACATTTATTTTAAGATTATTAAAAAAAACTACAGGTAATGATGAAAGGGGATATATATTCAATGCTCAATAAAGTTTGGCTGAAGATTCAAAGGCAAAGAACTAGAAAACCGTATGGTTACAGCTTTCACAGAATTGTTCTACTTCTGACTTTGTGCATACATGCATTAAGATGGGTGAGATTTTTGCTATATGTTACAGAATGATAAGTAATAATGCTAGATAGATCCTTTGACCTTTCTTTTAATATCCCAATATCCCAGATTCTATAGGTTTTTTACTTAACAGAAAGATGTGCTATTAAAAGAATAAAAGATCTCAGTTTTTATTACTGTCAAACAGTAAGATTTCCTGATTTCTCTACAACACATTTTTATGTAGATATAGTGTGCAAGCCTGCCTAAAAGAAAACTAAAGAAACCCTACTATGAAAGAAACATTGAAAGCAAATGGCACAAACTCAAGCAGTTGGAGCAGTTTGAGGTTTTTTTACTTATGACTTCCTATGAAAATCTTCCTTTTCTGGTTGTTCTTAGACTTGCCCAGAGGAGGGCCATGAAGATGATCAGAGTCCTGGAGCACCTCTTCCAGTGAGAACAAGCTGAAAGAGTTGGGATTGTTCAGCCTGGAGGAGAGAAGGCTCTGGGGAGACTTTATAGTGTCCCTCCAGTACCTGAAGGGGCTACAGGAAAGCTGTGCTACAAAGGCAAGTAGTGGTAAGACAAAGGGTAATGGCTTTAAGTTGGAAGATAGTAGATTTTGGTGAGACATTAGGAAGAAACTCTTTACTGTAAGTGTGGTGAGACACTGTCACAGGGTGCCCAGAAAAGCTGTGGTTGCCACCTCCATGGAAGTGGTTAAAGCCAGGTTGAATGGGTCTTTGAGAAGCTTGGTCTAGTGGGAGGTGTCCCTGTCTGTGCAGAGGGCTTGGAACTAGATGATCTTTAAGGTCCCTTCCAACCAAAACCATTCTATGATTCTGTGATTAATCAGTGTGTCCCAGTGACAGAAAAACCAGGACTCATGACATTAAGATTTCCATCCTGGCTTATTTTTTGCATATATACAACTGCAACAGACACTTTAGCAGCCTCACAAATGTAATGAAAGTTTGCAGTTACTGAGTCCAGAGACCTTCTTTCAGTTAGGATGTATCATGACTTACTCACAAACCTTAGAATATGCATGTGAATTAAACAACACAGTTATGAGTGAGTGTAATGAAAGCTGAGTTTATTTTTGGTTGAGGTGTGGTTGCTGCTTTAGTCTAAATGGCATGTGACCCCCAATGAAAATGGCATTTTGAAATGGCATTATGAAAAATACTCACGTTACAATTCACTGTTTTCTTTTCAGCTGCTTGTCTTAGTACTGAGAGAATAAATTATCATTGGCATGATTAAATTAAACCCTAGTTATCGGGATACGGAACTTCTTGTTGTCTCACCCAAAAGCACTTTGAATTACATAATTTAAGTTTAATATTTCCAACTATAGGTGTTATAAAAATGTGATATAGTTATAATGCATTAAAAAATACTGCTTTCCACCTCAGTGTGTTTAATAATCTGCACCAGAACCAGTTACTGCCGAGTTCAGACTACAACCCCATTACCCATAGTCTATTCATCCACCCATGGCAAAACAAAAATGAGTGCTTTTAGGCAGCACACATTGTCTAAAGAAAGGCTACATCAAAGCAGACAGGATATATGTCTGATTGTTTTATGATTGCATACACTTAGAGTAGCAACCTATTGCTAAGCCTCATGAAATGTCATAAAAATAGTGTAAAAATTTATCCATGATCTTGGTAGGCATGTGTCTAAGATTTGTTTGGTCTCACACTGGTATATTTTTGTGGTACAGACACTGTTCTGCAGAGGTTGAGGTCTGCCCTTCAACTCTGCTTTGCTCGCAGTTCTCTGCCTAGATGATCTGAATTTGTTATGGAGTGATGCTCTGTGGTGAGAGAACTAAATTGGCTGTAGACAGCAGCCAAAAGTAAAGGTCGAAGAGTTAAATGCCACAGAATGGATTAGGTGGCAGCGTTTCAGAACTGAGTGTGGTAACACAAGAAACTCTGGTCAGAACCAAGTGTCCATGCTGTCATTTCCAGTCTAAATCTATTTGCTACTGTAGGCTCCATACAGCAGAGAATGATTTTCGACTGCAGATTCCAGATAGTTTTTATTTAAAATTGTACCACTGAACATATTCTCGGGCTCAAAGTTTTTGAAGTATTATTCTTACCCTCCTCTTCACAAAACAAAAGTGATCAGTTCCCAAGAACTGTGAACAATCTCAAATAGCGAGGTACAAAGAGGACCCCATATTTTTTCTCCCTACTTGCAGAACCACTCATAAGATTTGAGCTCTGGATAGCAAGCATGAACTATAATTCTGTGTATTTTCAGTAGGTATTCTAGTTGCTACATATTTGCAGTTTAAAATAAATATTTTGTTATTTGGATTGAAATGCTGGAAGCTGCCAGAAAGAGACTGAATGTAAAATATTTAGTATGCTATTACATGCTACAGCCATGCAATCCTTCCTAAAAATCAAAGTTTAGTATAAAATATGCCCACAGGAAATCTTTAAAATATTCAGTTTGCTATCTCAAAAGACAGTTTTTACGTGATCTTTGAAAAGCCATAATCTTTAATGTGAGTTTAGCATTTGTAAATTCAGATGAATTTGTTCACACCCCTAGCATAATAATTTGCTTCACTAGGTCCCAAAAGTGTAGATGTCTGAATTCTAATTGGATGGTTTTAATTACCCTCTGCTAGAAATATACAATATTTGAAATGTTTATTTAATCACTTGGTGTATTCCAAAACCTAATTCTCATGCTAACAGTCCAATTGCTAATATCACCCACTATTTTATCAGTTAGGACTCACTTTGGAGTGCTCTATATAACTGCCAATAAAGGTGAGCAAATACTGAAGTCTGTGGTTGCAGCTAAGATGGGAGAAGACAAGCCAGAAGGCCACAGGAGAAAGGAGGATGGGGCTACCTACCACAGGTCTACTGATGGCAACTAAAATGTTTCTGTAAAATCAAGACCAGGGCCCAAAATGACCCTAGAATGCAAACATATAAGGGAATGTAAAACAGGCCAGGAGACTGAAAGGCACAGAATTCTAAGACTTCTAAATTAAGGGAATTAATGTGTACAACATAGACTTGCAAGGCATAGAAGGGAAAATGAGGGAAACTCTCTAAGCACGTGTAGAGACAAAAAATTTATCCTGAGAACTCGGTGATCCGTACTTAGCCTATGTATTAAGCTAACATCCAAACTTGCAACAATAGAATCTAGGACAGATATTATATTATTTAAACACCCTTGCCATTAGAAAGATGGTCACAATGTCTAATTCAAGCTCAGTATTTGGCACAATGTCACTGTCAAAACAACTTCAACTCAGGCAATTTTACACAGCTACTTTATTGCCAGCTAATACAAACTTAATTACTGATTCAGGTATTGAGGGGAAAAAGAAAAGAAAGGAGAAGGCTAGGCGAGGCAAAGGGAAAGGCAACGGGGAAGGGAAAGGAAATAAACAATTAAATCCTTTTCTACCCACTTCCCCAGACTAAGCTTCTGTGCAGTTTTCCCCTTCCCCATCCTAGGCTCAGCTTCCCCTTCTGTTGCCACACTTTACACTCAGTTACACTCAGTTCCTTTGGTGAGATGTCTGTGTAATGGTTTCTTTCTGCTGCCCCTTGCTTCTTACTCATTTTCCTCTACTTCTCCATGTTCCTTTCTGCACCTGTGTTCCAGCAGGGCCCTCCAGGGACTGCAGCTCCTCAGTGTGTCCCTACCCCCAAGTGTGTGTTGCCCACAGACTGCAGTCCTCTGAGGATTGCTTATGCTCTGATTTGGGTCTTTTAAGGACCACACTCCCCTACCTCTGGTCTGGGTTGCCCATGAGCCATAACCTCTTACACATATCCCTGCTCCAGATGAGAGCTGCAGCCCATTATAGGTACTTCCTCTGTCTCTGAGCACCTATTTCCAAGAGTGCTACAGCCATATTCTCAACAGTATTCTGTTCTATGTGTCTCCTCCACTTCTGCTCCTCTGCTTCATCCTCACATTCCTCTGATCATGCCTCTTCATGTATCTCCTCATATATCTTCTCTCCTCATACTTAATGCCTATTTTTTAACACTATTGAACAGAAGTGCTCTCTTGCCTGGCTCTTGTGTTGATGCTCTCCTACTTAATCCTGTTCTTTTCGTTTTCTCATTATCACCCCAGAAAGTTTGAAGTTTATTACATTCTCAGGCATTTGTTGCATTTCTCAGGACCATGTCCAGCTAGTCTGCTTCACCTTCTAACATATTTGCCTAAGACTTTCACAATGTCCAGCAGAGACTTCCCTGTTCCTGGGAGAGCAGGGAACTATTTCTCATTACTTTCACATATTTATAAACTTAGTTTGATGCTGGTTTGGGGGTTTTTTCCACAAGTTTGATATTGAGCCATTCCTTTTAATCTTAAATTCTTCCTCTACAGAGCTGTTCTCAGCTAATCCTTTTTTTTGATTCTGCGGAATGTTTAGCTAAGAGTGCAGACTGACCAATGTCAGGTTACATTTCATTTATCTCAGATCATTTCTCCAAGTTGTCAAGACCATTCTGAAATCTCATTTTACAGTACTGGCAACAAATCCTATTATATTTGCAGGCAGTCCTACTCAAGCACTCTCTTCTGACACCCAGATCTTTATGAGAAATACTGGTTAGTTTTGTCAAAAGTTTAAATTCTCTACTAAACTAGTTTTGGAAACCACTACTTGATGTAACTTCTTTTTGTTTCTCCTCCTGGAAAAAAAATGGGTATGCTTGCTTTTTTGAAAAGCTCTTTTCACCTCATTACAGTTCATGCAGTAAAAAACCCTTCTGAACTCACACCAGCAAGAATTTGTGGAGTACAGTTGGAAACATTTAGTTCCAATTAACAGTGAGCCATTGGTTAGAGAAATGCTAACAACACAAAATGAGAATAATAAAGTTAGAGAAATCTGCTAGAATTTCTAATCTGCCATAATAATGTCTGTATCTCATGCTCCATTCCTCAGCACTACTATGGAGTGATGAGGCTTAGCCAAAGCAATCCACTCATAAAGGGTTGCAGTCACTACAAGGACTCAGATGGGGTGTCCCAAAATCAAGCAAGGACTGAGGGTCACTCCAGCTTTGCACTTTACAAGTAAACTCCTTGACTAAAATTTATACCACTCAGGTTTCAATCAGTCTGTTCTAGGGCTCAAGACATGTCTTTAAACTGTCTTGAAATAGTATAACAGTGTTAAATTTCAAAATAATCCTCTTCATCTTTGTTTTTTTTAAGATTTCACTCACCTAGGTGATAGATTCATAAGCACGCTGGAACACATAACATGGTGGATATATGAGAGATTTTTTTTCAATGTTGGAATTGCTTTGTTTTTGAAGCAGAAGTGTCTATGCTTCTCAGTCAAGAGCATAATTTTTTCCTGCTTTTTCCTGTCCTGTAGGAATAAAATAGGCACACACCACCAAGTACCTCCATTTCTGCAGAGCTTAACTTGCTCACGCAAGCAGATTCATCCTATTCTTTGTTCTATAATTCCATGCTCTTACTACTCCTCCAATCTACTACCATATTTTCATAAGAAAGTACGGAAGCTTTAATTTAATCTATTTGTGACTATTAATCTTCTTGTGACTGTAAAGTTTGAGCTACATAAGTGTGCCTCTCAAATGGAGTTAATTTTACAGAGATGTTTTCAACATCTTCAACTGGCATACATAGGTTGCAAAACAGTTGGTAAAGAACTTTTTAAAAACTTATTCATATCCTATGAAATAATGCTTGGATCACACACTTACAAGGACAGTGAAGTCTAATGATGTAATATACCAACAAATGAAAGGTTTATAACTGCTAAGCTACTCCAATGGGGGGCAGGGGAGGAGAAATAGGCACATCATAAAGGCTTAGATTATTTTCCTCAGTTCAAGAAAAATATGCATAAGAGGTATACTGAATGCAAAACACAAAGGGAAACCCTTAATGGTTGGAATCCTTCTTTATGAGCTTGTAGCCATGTGCAAACACCAGTGGACATAAGGGAGTAAGACAAACATAAAACATGTGGAGCAGGACTTTGAGATCTCTGAGTCTTTACACCAGCAGCACTCTCGTTACTCCCATGTGTCATACACAGAATGCTGCTCCCTAGGGTGAAGAATTTTATGTGTTCTACTGAAACACTATAGAACTTCTATTATAGTGATGATTGGAGTAAATTAAATTTAGTACATGATTACAGGAGATCAGCATTATTGTACATTGCAAATACTGAATATTGCCAGAGCAATGCAAGAGGATGCAGAAATGAAAATATCAAAGTGTAGTCTGGTTAGGTGCAAACTGACACCACCACCAATGCCTTCTTTCATGCTTGGAAATTGTCAACAGCCTCAATAATACAATTTTCTTTTAAAGCTTAATCAATAGGCTAGGAACATGGCAGTCAAATGCTAAACCTGTTTCTCATTTGCCAAGACCAAATGTCAGCCACTTCTACATAACAAGCAATTGATCAAGAGGTAGTGCCAGCCAGTTATACCAGGGGAGGTTTTGATTGGATATTCAGTAAAATTTCTTTGTCAAAAGGGTTGTCAGGCATTGGAACAGGCTGCCCAGGGAAGTGTTTGGGTCACCCTCCCTGGCAGTAATTAAAAGATGTGCATATGTGGTTCTTAGGGACACAGTTTAGTGGTGTATCTTGGCAGTGTGATAGGTTAATGGTTTAACTCTATGATCTTAAAGGTCTTTTTCAACAAAAATGATCCTATGATTCTGGAGTCTCAGCCTGCAAATATATTATCTTCCTTTTCCAAATCTGTAATTGCTTTAAGCTGTGTTTGACAAATACCATATGTACAGACTTCCCTGCCCGTATTCAAAGAAATTTTTTTAAACAGCTTCTGACCAATGTTCTTCACAAAAGAAATGGCACTGCCTTTTTTAGTTTATGCAATTTCTCCTCAACCTTACCATGACAAAAAAAGGTAGTTTCCAGAAATAGCTGGAAGTGCTGAATAAAAAGCTCTGTTCTAGTACTACTTGCTCACCTCCCCCCCAAAAACAAACAAACAAACCCCAAACAAAACAAAAAATTAAAGAGCCCAAAACAAACAGACAAACAAAAAACCAAAACCAACCAAACAAAAACACCCTCACCTCTTATAAAAAAAAAGAGTGCATGTAGAGCTTCCAGCTCCATTGGTGTATCTAACAAAACTCAAATTATCAAGGTTCCAGAGTCCCATTGAAAATAACCTGTGGAAAAAACAAATAAAATTAAAAAAAAAAAAGACTTTCAAAAAACTTATTTTGTTTATTATGCAAAACAGAAATAACAAAACTTTATAATCTTAAAAGTCAGTTGGAAGAATCTCATTGTCTTCTACCACACATATTCTTATATGCATCCTTAAATTGATTACTCTCCAGAAATTTCTGTATAGGAGCCTTAAAACCTGTAGACAGCTCTCTTTATGGATGCAGGTGACTGTGCCTTCAGGGTAATTAAGGATGAAAGGGATGTTTTTTCACCGGTTATCTCTGAAATGCCATTCATGGTGGGTTGACCTCAGCTGACTGCCAGACACCTACACAGTTACTTTCTCATTCTTTCCTTTACAGTAGAAGGGAAGAAAATAGGATCAAAAACTTCATGAGTGGGGGTAAGGACACAGAGATCTCCTACCAATTGTCAACCAAGGGCAAAGCATACATGAGCGAGGGAAAATTAGTTTAACGGATTTCTGATTAAAAATATTTTTGGATGGTGATGAAAAAAAACTGAAACGTCTTCCCCTCCAATATTTTTCCCAGGCTCAACTTCACTCCTTTTGTCCCAGCTCCTCTGCCTCCTCATCCTGAGTGTCACAAGGTGTGGTACAAGGGTTGTAACCGGTCCACAGCAGCTCATCTCTGCTTCTTCTTCCTCCACACACTTTTCCTTTGCATCAGCATGGGGTCTTCAATGGCCAAAGTCCTTCAGAATAAACCTGCTCCAGCAGGTCTGTGCCCTCCAGGGGCTGCAGTGTGGATACCTGCTCCTCCCTGCCCGCCCCAGGGGCTGCAGGTGCCCGCAGCACCTCCTGCCCCTCTCCCCTGGGTGCTCTCAGGGCTGTTTCTCACACTTTTCCCCTCAGGGCCGGGCAGTGTTTCGCCCTCCCTCACAGAGCCCTCCCCTGAGGCGCCGCCATGGTGCCTGCGGGGCTCGGTTGGATCCGGATGGAACCGGATGTGGCCGGAATGGGGCAGCCCCGGCCGCTCCCCACAGGGACCCTGCGGGCCCTGGCAGACCCGGGGAGCCCGCACACAGCAGAGCTCCTAAATCTCAAAAACCTGATTCTATTTAGGATCTAAGTTAATTTAGGTCATTGAAATACACCCTACAGAGATAATGCAGCATGAGAAGGATGGTGTTTCACGGGTTAGTGGTGTCCAGATCTTGGTCACAGAATCACAGAATCATCCGGGCTGCAAAGGACCTCTGGGATCATCAAGTCCAACCCTTGATCCACTGCCACTGCGGTTCCCAGACCATGGCACTGAGTGCCACATTCAGTCTCTTCTTAAAAACCTCCAGGGACACAGAACCCACCACCTCCCTGGGCAGCCCATTCCAATGTCTGATCACCCTCTCTGTAAAGAATTTCTTCCTAATATCCAACCTAAACCTCTCCTGGTAGAGCTTTCATTTCATTTCAGAGCCTGCTGCCCATCAGAGGATGCTGCTTATGTCATGCCTGGGACACTTTGAAGAAATGCAGTTGTTGTACTAAATAATATTCAAGACAAAAGAGAGCAAAAAACATGTAAGTAGATAATTTTTCTTGCTAGAAACCTTCTCTTCTATTTTTTACTAAAGAGAACATACCAGTAAAGGATATCCTTTCTGGCCAAATTTGAAAGATATCACTCCACTTACAAAGTAAACCTTTTATTTCAATTAATACTTTTTGTACTGATAAGGAAAATCTTTCATAAATTATAGGCATGCACAGTAGAGACTAATCAATGTGATTGATACAGAAAAATTAAAAAAAAAACAACTTACTCTATGGCTTAGGCCTCCAGAAAGCCCACTGGCAAAATCCAAGTTAGGGAGAGCAAGAAAATCAGTAACAGCTTCCCACACCCTTTTGCTTTGGAGAGCATCTCAGTGCTGATGCTTCTTCCAGATTCCTTCCAACCAGAGGGCTATACTGACATGGAAACCTTTTTTGTCTCCTTCTTATTCACAGACTTTCACTCATTTCACATCCTCAGACAAAGACACCTTTCCAGTCATTCTTGCCTGAGTTAAATATCTTTTCAGAAGTGCTTCCATTCTGACATGTTTAAAAGGGGTTTTTTAAATCTAATTAGAGAGAAAAAATAAGTATGAAGCTGTATTTCAGTCTTGTGAACTCTTACTTTCATTTGTTGATTTTCACAGTTATTTCTGTTCTTCCACATGTATTTTTCTTCTAGTTATTATATAATGTATATCTTGTTCTCAAATGACTTCCATTTTCTGAAGTGTTTATCACATCTTATTAAATAAGAGCTTAGTAGACACTAATTGAATAGGGCTTGCAGGCAGAATGAAAGTAAAAATAGTTTATTATCATGTTGGTAATTTCTAGTTGTTAGAACTTCATTCTTGTCTGCTAATGTAATACATTTAATCCTATAATTTCAGTTGCTTAAGTTTTCATTAAAGATTGCACGATTTCTTAGGTGTGCTGCTGTCCATTTAAAGAAAGAAAATCTTTTTTCTCCCTGTGGAGACTAGCAAGTGAGAGAAACAGACTTGATTTTCCCTGCACTAAAAAGCTCAGTCTTTTCTATTTCATTTCAAACCAGTGACAGCTGAAGTGAAAAGAGAAACAGCTGACTGACAGCTGTCTGGCAGGCAGGGCACAGTCCTAATTACAGCTCCTCTACAGGGCTATGCTCGTGCTTGCACTCCTTCATGCAAGGTCTCAGATCATGAATTTTCTTGTACAGATGATCAATACAATTTTTTTCAATTTTGAATCTTTAGAGCAAGCCATATATAACTTGACAGAGGAAAAAAAAAAAAAAAAAAGGAAACTCTCTGGCTTATGTTTTGAATGCTTCAACCACACACTCAAAAGCCACCAAATAATATTAAAATAATTGCCTCTTCTTCTGTATGTGCCATTCATTTTTATGATAATCCATTCTTTTTTCCCCTGCACTGTGTTTTGTTTATTACCTCAGTCAACCCACACAATAGCAAGGCTACTTTCAGCACAGATTGTAGATGCACAGATTTTAACTCCAGGCTGAGTTGCAGGCCACTGGGACATGATAGCAGCCACATCAGAAAAAAATATTTCTTGCTCCTGCCTCTGCTGAGTCTAGGGAAAAGACAGTTGCTTCCCATTCTCAATTCATTTATTCTGCATACTGGAGTTGAAGAAGGAAATGCTGTCTCCTTCACCCCACAAAACATAAGAAGTGAAAACAAAACACTGGAAAATTCCAAGGGGGGCGAGGAAGCAAGTGCAGGCATTATTAGAAATGAAGGAAAAAAAATAGTGATTTGTATCTAACATGATGAGGCAGGCTATGAGGAAGAAGTCACACTGCAGGTTGAAATGACCCTCAGCTGTGAATGGTGCTTTCCTTATTTCAAATGGAATACATCACCTGGAACTCCAGGAGATTCAGACAGTTAATTGAAGGTGAATTTCAGTTAATATTGTGTCCTGATAAGATTATTTGTATGTTTTTCTGGGTTTTAGCTGCAATATTCTGAAAACTTCAAAGCAATATACAAATGCAGCTTGACAATGCGACAACCTTAAAATATTATGAAATCTACTAACAATATAAAAACGATTTCTGGAAATAATTGCTTTGCCCATGTAGGCTAACGTTTGTTTTCTTCCTCACTGTGAACCTTTGATTTTAATTCACCCCTTACCTCAGAGATATTCCTCACCAATCCAAGCACAAAGGTATAAAGCTCAAAGGCTTTCTGTAGGTTCTAATCGACTTTCCTACAATTTATACTATTTCCTACGATTTATATTACTTGTGAGGAGCAAAGTCAAAGCTTAATGAAGTGTAAAGGTTTATATTTTTATCATTAAAATGGTAATATTTAGAGATATCTGCTATGAATTGAGTGTACAGTAAAACATATCTAAAAGAAATGACATTATATCTAATAATCACTTTTTATTTGAAATTATAATTTAAGAGACATGCCTATTCCTCCTCCCTTATGTACTAAGTCAGATGCAAACAGGGTCTTTTTTCAAACATTATTAGTTTTTCATTATTTCCTCTCCCCTGATTTGAGCTTTAGAGATCACAACATAGATCTAACAAATTATTGTTTCCTTTTACTTCCTCTTCTATCTGTATAAATCTGCCTCTTCTCCTCTATCAACAAGCATTGAGCTATGACCATCTCCTGAAGAGCCACGTCTATGCACTTTTTGAACACTCCCAGAGATGGCAACTCCACTATCTGTTCCAATTCTTCACCATTGTTCAGTGAAGTTTCTTCCTAATATCCAGTCTGAACAATGTCTGGCACAACTTGAAGCCATTTCCTCTTGTCCTATCGTTAGTCACTGGGGAGAAGAGACCAACACCCACCTCACTACACTCTCCTTTCAGAGCACTACATTCTCCCCTCAGCCTCCACTTCTCCAGGTTGAACAGCCTCAGCTCCCTCAGCCTCCCTCCATAAGACCTGTTCTCCAGAACCCTTATCATCCTAGTTGCACTTATTTGCACCCTCTCCAGCACCTCAGTGTCCTTCCAGTACAATGGCACTGAAAACTGCACACAGTACTTGAAGTGAGGCCTCATCAGTGTCAAGAACAGGGGTGAGAATCACTTCCCTGGACCTGTTGGCCACGCTGTTCCTGATCCAGGCCAGGATGCCATTGGCCTTCTTGGCCACCTGGGCACACTGCTGGCTCACATTCAGTTGCATCCATTTCCCTCTCTTCTGGGCAGCTCTACAGCCACTTCTCTCCATGTCTGTAGCACCGCTGGGAGTTGTTGTGGCCAAGGTGCAGGACCCAATATTTGGTCTTGTTGAAACTCATACGGTTGGTCTTGGCCCATCAATCATGACTGTCTAGATCCCTCTGCAGAGCCTCCTTACCCCCAGACAGATTGACAGTTCCACACAGCTTAATGTTGTCTGAAAACTTACTAAGGGTGCACTCTACCTCCTAGTCCAAATCAAATAAAGATGTTAAACAGGAGCAGCCCCATCACTAAGCCCTGGGGAACACCACTCATGGTTGGATGCCAATTGGATCTTCATTTAACACAACTCTTTGGACCCAGCCATCCAACCAGTTTTTTATCCAGCAGAGCATATGCACATCCAAGCCATGAGCAGGCAGCTTCTTTAGGCGAATGCTGTGGGAAACTGTGTCCAAGGCCTTGCTGAAGTCAAGGTAGACAACATCTCCAGCCCTTCCCTCATCATGCATGTTGGTACACCAAAGCTAAATATCACTCAAGGATTATGAACAGAAGCATGGCTTGCCAATCTCATATGACTAGAAAGATGAATCAGTTACTAGAATAATTATGTTCTGCTTAAGAGTGCAGTGGGAATACAGTGACTAGCTTGGGGTAGAACATTTTAAAGAACGTCATGGGGCAAATGAGGCAAATCTGGATGAAAACACCCAATAAAGCCAGAGAACAAACAAGACATTAATTGTATTGTGAGAATAAATCAAAATGGTTGTTTTAAAGATGAGAATATTTTAGAGACTTAAGGACACACACAAAAGTATGCTGCTAAAGACAAAGGAGAACATTGTGTTCGTGTCTTCAGCAAACAGATGAACTGGTAGACTTAGGTTGCATCAAAAGATATATCTTATACAGCAAACTCCTTAGTAACACAAATAATGGCACACTGAAGTAAACAGCCTGGAGGACTGCAGACCTATCATCACTAGAGGATATTAAGAAAAGGGTAGATAAATATCTGCCAGGGATAACACAGTTATAGTTGATACTGGCCTCAACAGGAAGATGGACTAGACATCTTCTAGCCTGGCAGGTCCTCTAGACCTAGTTAGAATCAAATAGGAGGTTTCCAATTAACTGTCAGAAATCACACTGTTCTTATTTTTCAGGCCTGGAACCTTGTGTGATTGAAAGGAGAAGTCACTTGATTTGACAGACTCTTGTGTTGCTTCAGTACCTTTCATGGCACTTTGTAGCTCATCAGCCTGACTTGCCTTTCTGGGGTTTGACAGCAACAAGTCTCAAGTGTGGGAGAAGGGAAGTACTAGAAAAGTTATTATCCTATTTACAGATATTACCAGACCAGCACAAGATGAAATATCACCAACCATGCATGCTCATTTATTTCTAATAAATAGATAGGGTGAAATCATTAGCAGCCTTGACTTATTTTTCTCTAAAATGGAGAGGGGGATGCACAATTTTTCATAGCTTGAGCACTGCACATATCAATAAAGACACAAAGTTGTTAAGAGTGCAGAATTAAGGCCAATCACGTAGAGTCTATTACACAGTCCAGCAGGCATCTTGTCTTGAAAATATTTCTTAGCAAACAGTTTGCAGTTTTAAATCTTTACATTAAAAATATTGATTGGTTATGATTTTATTAGATTGAAAAATCTTTAAAGCTATGGGAATCCGAACATACTACTTTGGAAGAGCAGAGAGCTGCCAGCACAGGGCAGGCACAGTAAGATGCTCATAGAAGGGTACGAGAGAGAGAAGAAGTATATTTTAAATATGAGAACAGAGTTATTTTATCCAATGGTAAAACAAAGTACAAAAAAGCAAATACAACTGCCCTTTAGAGCTGTAGATGAGGCTTAAGAGTCAAGCTTACTACTTTACACATGACAAAGGTTGTGACAAACCTAATATGCTAATTTTTCACCTATGGCAGATCAATGAGTTTCTCATCTTTCCTGATGCTGCCTGTAACTGTAGTCTCAATACACCGGCGTCAGTAAGGTCTTTGCCAATCACCTCTGTGGAAGCAGAATCAAGGCCAATTAGGGTAATGCATACTTCTGGTAGGCTTGTCCTAGCATTATGTATACATAAAAATATATGTACTTGGTATCATACATTATGAGAGATACTGTCCCTCTCAGATTCTTTTTCTGAGACTTCCACTGCTTCAGTTTACATCCTTGCTGTAATGGGGGCCTAATTAGCTCCTCAGTTGCCTTCCTGCCATGGGCAACAAAAGATCATGCGGGTTTATCTTTCCACAACTCCTAAAACTGCCTTTCACAACTCCCAATAGATACAAAGAAAATAACAAGAAAACAGATATTCTACTCATGGGCTTACAAAAAAACCTCACCAAAAACCAAAAAAAACAAAAAAAAACCCAGAAGCTGGTAAAATGAGTTTTTTTTTTTTTTTTTTTTGAGTAATGACAACCCCTAAGAACTCAGAATTGCACACCCAACAGTATGGAATAATTTGATTCACTGAATATTCACTTCTTCTGTCTTTTCTTACAAGTTCACAGAAAAAATCCACTCAGAGATAAAATATTATATAATATGTTTAAAAAGGAAATGCATAATACGTATTTAATAGAACAGTTTTATATCCCCTGAGGCAGAGCATACAAATATTTTTAAACATGGAGGATTTGTCAACTCATATCAGGATGGAATGAAAATAACTTTAACTGTTTAATTTATTAACTATAATATGTTTTATATATTTTAAATTTATCTGTTTTGTCTGAATTTTTAAAATTTAGCCTCAGGATAGCTATAACATTCTTTATATGTTTTACTTGTGCATTTTGTTTTAAAGCACAAGATTATTAATAGGTACTGTTAAACGTAGGTCATTCTCATGTTTTCTAAATTGCGGTTAATATTTTAATTAGAGATAGTCAAAGCATGAAACCTCATTTCAATAACAGAAGTCAATAAAATTAAATTTATCTCTCTAGGACAATTCTCAGTTACCTGGTTAACACTGCATTTTAACTAGAGCAAGCAGGTCAGGACAACAAAACCATAAACCCAGGTATTGTGAGATACATCTGTTGGGAATATTAGATGAGTCATAAGGATTGACATTTCAGCATCTCATGGCGCAGATATTGTCAGAAGGTATTTTGAGCTCCTGTGATAAAAGCTATCCCTATTTACAAGGCATTTTATTAGTTATATTTGAAATTCTAAAGTTTATTGTAGCACCTTTGAGCCCAGATTATTCTGTATTTTCTTGTGTATAAATATATTTTACTGGATTAACCACACATGAAAAAGCAGTTTCAAAATATATGGCTCAGAAATAAGATACAAAAGGAAAAGTAAGACACAAAAGACAAGCCAAAAAAAATTAAGAATGATAAAAATAAATAAGAGGGAACAAGAAAAATCCATACTTTAAATCCTGGTTCAAGATTCTGTAATCTTAGATGAAACAGGTAGACCAGTGTACTTCAGTTCATCTTGAATCTCTCATGACTGAGCTTTGCTGCCTTTTGATTAATAAAATAGGATATATCACTTGTGTTAAGTGCAATGAGCTTAAAATGTAATGGTATAACACAAGAGTCAGGAACACTGGATAAAAGCCTCATATGTACTGTAGTTTTATGACACTGCTTCATTATACAATATGTTCCAGGTACAGTAGCTACAAAGCAAGCTCAACATCTCTACCCATTCCTATTAATTCTCATGTATCCTCATAGAAGGCAAAGATAATTGGCTTTAAAGTGGTCCTAAATGACCTGCAAAGAGACAAACTGCCCTCCTGAAGAGGGATCAAAGAGCTGAGGATATGTGTTGGGAAGCAATTCTCCCCTCAGCTAGGAAAAGAAGAGACAGTATGTAGTGCCTGGGAGGGGCCAGGTTACCAGGCCTGGTAGGAAGAATAGGAAAGCAGTTAACGGTGTATGTTAGAGATGAAGGTAATCAGAAGTACTCCATATGAAACCTTATTACCATTGTGGCAGCTTTTCCATGCACAGGTATTAAAAGTTACCAAGGCCTTTTAAATGTAAAAAGTGTGAGACCAACATTTAGGTTCTGTTTAGGTACTACTAGAATTCATTCCAATAAATAATAACAGGATTCTGAATTCGTGTCAGTTTCTGCTATGTTACCTTTAGGATTATACAGAAACTCTGATTCATTGAAAGAGGTGCTTTAGATGTCAGTCAAGCTCTGGTGTTTTTGCTCTTCTGGGGAAGCTCTTATTGCAATGACATTTACATTTCCTTGCCATATCTTTCTCATTCTCCTTCATCCCAAATGATCTGACCCAGTGGCACTACCTTTCCAAATTACCTAATCTAAACAAAAATGTAAAGGAGGGAAGTTCCTCATGTTACACTTACCAGATAAATAATCAGAGTATGGGTACAAGAACTCAATTTTCTCATGAGCACAAGCAAATATTTTGAAAAAGCAGTTGTATTATATAGGTACGTTTTTCTAGTGGGTAACCTTCATTTCTAAACTTCCCATTTCATGACTAAGTGTCATTTTAAAATTAAATTATGTGGCTCTTCTTCCTTCCTGTTGGACCTCTGTGAAAAGACTGACCAGTTTGTTTTCCAGTTGGAAGTTCTATCTTTGAATCGTTGGGAAGATACAAACATGAGGACATCCTAATTTGTCTTATGATTAAGTGATTCTCATATAACTGTTATTTAAATATTTAGTGACCACAGGCAAGACACCTCACATGTAATACACCATGTAGACAGAGAACAAAGCTCAGCCTGCTGGAACTCAGTCAGAATAATGTAGATGTCATTTACTGCCCTGGTGAGATGCCCAGCTCCTTATCTTGCAAAAGATGTTTAGACTGACTTCAATGAATAGACTTGCAAGATCCTTTTCCAATGCAAAAATTGATGTTTAAAAAAAAACAGAAAAATTTATAATATACTTAGTTTTGAGTGTCTTCATTCTTCTTATAGATATTCAAATGAAACAACTTCATTGATTTATAATATTTACTTTGGTTTGACGTAAAGAGATTTTACTCACAGATCGATTCTTTCAACAGGCCAGTTATAATGAAATGTACTTCTTGGTCCACATCCAGCATCTTCTATATTGCATTTATTCTTTATTTCTACATAATTTACTCCCCTGAACAGCCTTGCTCATCTGTAGCTGTTTTGCTTTGATACAGAATGGATTGTTTTGTTCTCAAATTAAACTGGTTTATTTTCTTTGGGTTCATAGTAGCTTCAGCAGCATTTTACTTCTAAGCATCATGTTGCACTCAGTAGGCAGTCAGAAACAGATCTGTATTACACCAGTTCTGTCTTATGTAAAGCAGTAAATTTTTTTTAATATCATGCTGGACATACATTACCATGGGCTTTGTTTTTGTAAATAGAGCTTTATAAATAGAAGATTTTACACCTAATACTTGCATTGTAGTTACAAGAAAATACTGCAGACAAACTATTTTTTTTTTAAATGCACATTCTTTTTGCTATTTGGGAATGGTTGGTAACTCAAAATGTGATCACTGAAGTGTAGTTAATTTGTTATTTTCAGCTGTAGAAAGTATCTGTCTAGGTGGGAACATGTGCCAAATGTTGCCTCCTGTGCAGTTGTAGTTTGGAAGAAGGACAACACAATCAAGATAATTTCTTCTTTAAGGGTTGCAGTGTTGTCTCTCATGATGGGAGGCTGGCCTAATAAAGATTAACTCTACTGAAATTTTGCTCTGCCCTGCTGACTCTTGAAAACCTGGCCTCTGAGTCCCTCATTTGCCTACCTTAACCTCCAGTAGTTCCTGACTCAGGTCTTCCATGCTGCCTAAGCCCCTCTAAGGGCTAGTGACAGCCTTTGGAAAATTATGGTCACTGGGATCTCTCAGTATTTGCAAACATATGAAAATTCATCTAAAAAAAACCCAAAATCTTGTTTGTGGCAGTGTTAGCACCCCCCTTCATGATTACATATATTTCATACTTTAGATGTATTTCAAAGCCATTCAGTTCACCTGAATGTTTGGCATTAGGCCATAAGGAACATCATTAAAATGTACCTGGTTGATTTTATATGTACCAAAACATTAATGTCTGACCTTCCTGACCTTCAGTTAGTACAGTTCAAGAATACAAGAAAAAAAATCAAATATCTAAAAATAGTACTGATTAATAGTCATCAGAAATAATTAAATTTACTCAGATCTGGCCAAGCAGAGTTTCCATCAATAAATTTCAAGGTTATTATTGCAAGGTTTACTCTAGCTGTTCCTAACACTACAATAATGGAATACTTGATTCAGCAGGGAGATTCCATAGGACCATGGTGAGAAGAACTGTTCCAGAGCTAATCTATAAAAGGAAAACTTTGCTTGCAGCAGTGTGAAATCTTAAACAGTAGTCTTGGCTCTAATTCTGCCTTTTAAGGAGTTGTTATTTTGTGAAGGAATACACTCCAGGATCTGCAAAGGGTGAATATGCATTTTGCTGTGTTCACCCAGAAGAGAAAATGAAGTGGGCATGGAAGAATTCCTGTAAAGGAAACATCTCTGCACTGATTTTACCATCTTTTGTCTTATTCCATTCCTGCACAGGCACCTCGAGTCTCTCCCAGCGGGAGCTTCAGAGACAGTATCTCCTATGACATATCCTTTTCAAAGCCTGCAACAGAAGTAATTTTTCTCAGATTTTTATATTTTGTGAAGGTGATGTGGTCTGGTAGTTGACAAAACCGTAGCTAATTGTACAGTGGAAGCAGCAGGACTGATTGTGGGAGAAACACATCAGACAGATATTTCCTCCGGTGGCTCAGGCATTGGGCTTCACTGAGTACAAATCTTTCCGTCTTTCCTAAATGTTACTTTTGAGTTGTCACTTCCCAGCTACTGGCAGCAAAAGACAATGCAGCCAAGCTTTTAAAAGTTCAATCTGCTACAGGTGTGAGATCACCTTTTCCAAGAGGTTTTACCCTTTGGAATGATTTTACTGTTCTCTGAAATTTTTTTAACAATAAAAGCACCCCATGAAGAAGTACAGAATCCCCCCTTTGCTTTCTGCTTAAAAATACAATCAGAAGTTATTCTCTTTTGACCTCTTTTGAATCAGCTGACCTCTGTCAAAAAAATAATACATTTTGACTGCTATGGTCAGTAGTCATTTTGCAGTGTGGCTCAGAAGAAATGTAGGTACCAAAAAAGAAGCATCCGCTTCAGCATAATAGGACAGATACTTCAAATGCTCTGGATACTCCCCTTTTCCTTTGTCATGCAGGGTTCAAGCACTTGTGTTACAACCTACAATCTCAAGTTTCATTTAAAAATGGTGAGAGATGAACAGTCCATTCTAAAAGTAAACAGTAGGAAAGTATTTACAAAGTTGGCAAAAAAAAAACAAAATATTTTCAGTGCAGTGTATTTTGCCATGCCAGTTCCACACTTTTTTATGTTGACAAGGAAGGCTGAAAATCATCCATTTGGAAGACAGTTAAATCTCCAAAGGTTTCATTCATAACCTACTACACAATGAAAATGTAATGTAGAAGACACAATGCATCTGATTTCACAATATCTGTTTTTTCCCCAAACTGTCTACTCTGTATTTAGTGAGGAGACACTTCCTGTTGCTATTGATGGAGGAACAATTGGATTTGAATATCACTTCCATACAGCTTAAAATTCATTAAAGATCAAGCAGGAGTACAGCTTTTCTTGAAGAAAAATATTTATTATGCTAATTCATATTACTGCCATATGAGAGCCATCTGCAAATGAAACAGATCCCAAATTACTTCTTGAATGAATTATATAACAGCAGGAATTACCATTAAATGAAACAACAAAACAAAGGCAGCTACTCATGAGCTTGGAGCTAAACGTAATTTTAATTGTTTTGCTGAATTGGGTTGTAAGGTCTATTGCACAGACTTCACCTGAAGCATAGTCAGAACTTCTATTTCAAATATTCATCAGCCTTACTTAAATTGAATCTTTAGCATTCCAAAAGCTTTCAGGAATGATTCACATCTCACAAAAATATTCTGAGGAAAATTGAAGATAATGGTGTCATGCTGTTAACAACACTAAAATGACAGTGTGTGTCTTGTACAGCTGAACCAAAAATAGCTATTGTAAAGGAATTTAGAGAAGAGGCGAGATAATGTGAGAGTAGTCAAATAAGAAAAATAAAATTTAATATCATTCTCTAAGAACAGTTAATGCTTGGACATGCTAATGTTTGTTAATTTCATTTATTTTTCAAATATTCTTCCATAGGGTAATGTTACACATGGTGTTTACATCTTCCTGGAAGTTACAGGAAGCCAAATGCAGACTAAAAATGCAGAAGTTGTATTTCAAGCTAGGGTCAGAAGAAAACTAAAGTAACTGGAGTTTCAAAGAAAACACTCCTTTTCACTGTCACTGGTTTCTCACAACTTAATATTCCATAAATCACTGATTTACTATATTTCATTAAAACTTGGCATTTGGATAGTAGTTTAATATTACAAACAATATAGAATGATTAATAATTACTGGTATTAAAGCACTGCAGTTAATTACACTAAGACAGTATATATCATGTGCCACTACATCCTGTCCCCACAAAACAATGTCTTCAGAGTAAAAAGTTATAAATGTATAGATCATACATGTAGAAACAATACATCTGCTAAAAGAAAGATAGGTTTCGTTGAACTATATTTTAACTTGTTATTAAATACATTTTTCTACTTTTCCCTTTCTTGTTTAAAGGAGCACTGTCAACATAAAGCTAAAAAATGTATTTCCCTACTTCAGTTACTCTAACAACAGTGTGTACTATTAACAGTATGAGTATTGCATCTGGGGCCACAGCAAGAGAAAAACTCTTTATTTCATCTCTTTTTAAAGTAAAATAATTTTTATCTGCTGTGACCTATTCAAGAAATAAGGAAATAGAGTCCCATCCAATGCATTGCCAGGTATCCTCAAGTCCCATGAAAGTTTGAGGACAAAATTCTATCTGTTATTTACACAGTGCAACAGGTAATGTTTGAGCTACAGTTAGGGGAATGAATCTCCTCAGGAAGATACAGCAATACAGACTACTGTAACACTTAGTAAACACTCACTCCTGCATGGATTTTTAAAACCTTGGGTTTCCTGCCTTTTGGTGTCTGTCTTGGCTTCATTTGGAGAATGCAAGTTCCAAATCACAATCAATTACATTTTTATCCCA
Organism: Phaethornis superciliosus; assembly: GCA_023637945.1. NCBI lineage: Eukaryota > Metazoa > Chordata > Aves > Apodiformes > Trochilidae > Phaethornis > Phaethornis superciliosus. The sequence continues at coordinate 102,657,385 of JAJQWJ010000001.1, forward strand.
AAAGGTTAATAATGGCCATAAGCTGAGATGGTTTATTTTACCAATGAGGAAATGGCAGCTGAACACTATTTAAAAAAAATAGAGCTGTAGTAAGGCTGCATGTATGTTAGTACATAGTGATATGGATTATGAGCATTGTTATATTGGCAAAGAAAACTCAGTCCTTAATTTCTAAATTAGTGCATCGCTGGCTTGATGTTAGTGAAAGCAGAGCCATCTAAGAGGCAGCCAGTCATATCATGGTATACCCATGTCTGGGAAATATATAAAATATCACAATACTTCATTAATAAAAAGAGCAACATGCAAGTTTAGCAGATATAAAGGACTTACACTGGTGACAACTGGCCACAATTGCATTATATGGCATACCACTCTTTCCTTCTCCTCCAGTAAATCAGCATCTGGGCTTAAACAACTTGGTTGTGTCAAGACTAAGAGGGGACAAGGCTTCTTGACACAGGAAGATTCCTGTTATCTTCATAATCACCAATATCTTATTAAAACCCCCTACAAAACTGAAATATCCTGTATGTTGTATTTCCATTTCACAATATGCTTCTCTGTATTGTCAGCTGAAGGCACCTACAAAGTTTATCAGTGCTCTGAGTAGAAGTCTGCTGGAAGTTCTTATGTCAATATCTAAGAAATCCTTGAACCAAAAAGTATATTAAAAATTGCTACTCTGACATGCTACTCTGATTATAGGCCTTGAGATACTAAGGGGTGAAAAAAATAGGTCTTGGAGACTACAGACCACAGATCCAAACAGCTGTCTTTGATGTATGCTTTGAGAAAACAAACTATGCCTATAATCTCAATTTACAGTGCTCTTTATCTTCTACAATGGCCTGATGCTTCATATTAGAATATATCTTGAAGGTCTTTTCCAACCATGATGACTTCACGATTCTATATTATAGGGAGAGAGAGAAACATTTCAAGCAGATGACTTCAGCAATCCTATGAAAAAAAAAAAAAAGTGGTAGGCTTTTTTCCACATACTATTTTTTTTTTAAAAAATGCACAGTTGCTGCTGGAGAAATATAATGGGAAAAGAAAAACTACACTGGCAGAGGGCCTAACAAAGTCCTTTGTTCTGAATTACCCTCAGGAGGAGCCTTCTCTGTCCAACAGTTTAATGAAAACTGTTTCCTAATTAAGCTAAGGTAGGAGCTGATAGTTAATGAGAATACCAGCCACGTTTTTGGTTTTTTTTTCCTTCCATACACAAGCACAGATCCATGTGGAAATTGCCCTTCTATTTGAGTGATGGCTGGTTCTCCTGTCACTTCTAAATGGATGGTGATCAGGGATTGTGGAGAGAGCCAGAAACAGCAAATCAACAAGGCTGTAGGATGGGTAAAAATCCAGGACTTGAACCATCCCAGTTGGTGACACATCTCATCAAACAGCAGTAGATGAGCCTAAGGCATTTTCTAGGGACTGCTGACATGCTGAGAAAAGCAGTGAGGTTCAAGGCTAGTCTGAAGATTATTAACCCACAACCATTGATTCGCCCCAGGAAATGCTTAGGGCCCAGTATGCTCTCAGCCCCTTTTCTCCTTACAGCATCTTGAAAAGTTCTGAATTAACTCTTTGAGCAGTTGCAAGACTCTAGGTCTGAAATATTTTCTGACAACTGCATTTTTTTAATACTGAGAAAGAAAGAAAAAAAAACCTTTGAAGGTTTAGCTTCATTGCCAGATCAAAAGAAATGTTTTCTGACTTTTAATGTTAAGATTGATTTTGAAGGAAGGGTAAGTGCCTTGTTTTGTTGTATTTTGCTTCTAGATGCAGCTAACAAAATTTCTATTTACAGTCAGTGATGGGATAGATGGTGAAAAACTGTCAGATTACATGCAACTTTGCTCATGATGAGTTTTCAAATTTGTCTAATCTGACGCTGAGACTGGACATTAAGTTAAAGCAATAGGGGGTTTGGGGCTTGTGTTTTTCTTTGGAATTCTTTTGTTTGATATCTCCACAAATATATCCAAAAAAAGACATGAGAGGCTACATGCAACTCAGACATAATCTTCTATCAGTCCTCCTGCTTTTTACATTTTATATCTAAAGCAAACAGGTGTTATGTGTCTTATGCAAACTGTTCATTCTTTCACCTGGCTGTAACTAAGATTTCAAGGGAATTAATGGCCAATAAGACAAACTGTCTATCACATGCTATGTTTAAGAATTTACGCATAGTGCCAGACTTGTATTTTATGTTAACCACAGGTAAGAATTTTCATTATTTATAAAGTTGACAAAGCAGATTGGCAATGCAAAGCTTCTCATTTGTTCCTGCACCTTGTTGCTTGGCCATCATTTGCTCTAAATGTTCCATTTGCTTCATTTTAATACATCTTTTTGCAGAAGGTCATTTATTAGGTAATCACTTGTCTATGAAAAGCCTAATTATTCCTTGTTTGTCAGAAAGAGGAAACAGTACTACATTTGAATACTGAATGGGGCTGCAAACTAGACTCCAGATGAAGAATATTAAATTTTTCTAAGGCTTTACTTACCACCACTTACATGAAAATAGCTAAGTGAACCTATCTACACATTTGGGGTTAAATAGAAAAATACTCTGATGTACAGAGGATGAAAGAGCATACACTTTACAGCTTTTTCAACTTTAATGCTAATGTGAGTGCATAAAAGCATAAGACACTTTACGACTACTGCAATATTCCTTTCTCTATGGAGTATCAGTGACCCCTACTGGTCTGTCACGACGATTTTCTGAATATTTGTGTTAAAAGTTGCTCACTACTTATTCAAGGAAGTGAAAATTATTTTACTACTGAGATTTCTATGGTTTACAGCCATCAAACACCTATCTGCAGAAAAGGAGTTTTTTTCTGGGTTTTTGCCTACAAGATATATTTTGCAAGTGCTGTTTTCTAAATTCACAGCTGACATGGGAATAACTGACTACAAAGAACTCATGCACTTGATAGCCTTTTTTTAAACCTTTTTTTAAGCCCTTACCAATATCTGAAAGCATTTGGATTTTCACACACACACACAAAAAAAAAAAAAAAAAAGGCACGGACACAAGGAGTAGGACAGTTACAGAGAGTTTTTTCTAACTAATGGTCTCATGAAGGTTTTTGTGACGTCGTGTCTTGAACTGCCTTATCCCAAGAGGCCACCACTATTAGTTAGTATGGCTTTTTTTTTTTTATTTGTCTGCATATTCTGAAACTTTACACTGAATAACATACAATTCTTCTGCTCCTCCATCTAATCTTTTGCTTGAGTGATGGCTTAATGAAAAATAAATTTGAAAAAGACTTTCCTGCCTTCCCAAGGAAATGAAGGTCCTGCAATCACATAGTTTGTCAGTCCTCAGACCTTTTTCTCCCAGAGGACTTTGGAATCACTGATCCATTTTCAGATTGACACACGGACAGAGAGCTCAAGGGTCTCAGGTTTGTCCAAAGATGGCAATTGGGTAGCAAAGAGTGAGCTCCCTAAATAGGTAGCTATATTTCACCTCTGCATACACTTAGTGACACAGGAATCAGAAGATAAATCAGCAGTCATAAGCAGGCTGGCCAGGCAGCACCCCAGCTTCTCTCTCCTCTTTGCCCAGGACAAAGAGAAGCTGGTGGTACTAGGGACCAGAGAGCAGAGCAGGACACGTGTCACAGGGAGTAGGAAGCCATGCTTTCTAGTTCTAGTTCTACCTCTCATAAAACAATGTGCTTTAAGATTACTTCAAATTGCCTACTAAAAACTACCATCTAGACATCTAGCCATGAAGCTCCCTTGTCTACTTCTGCCTATGGATTAAACTATCTCCCTCCACACGAGCATCACTTCTCTTCAGGGAAGATCCATTCTCTGATCTGGCAGCCTGTGCATTTCCCCATCTTACATGAATAAGACCCAGTATGAGCCTGCTGAACATATTCAACAATTAGAGAAGAGAGTAGACACCAGAATGTTTCACTATGGGGTTCTGATGCTATGTGATGAAGGCTAGGGATACCCAAATACTGCTATGTGTTCACAGACCTTTTTGAACCATATGCACAATTATATGTCTCCAATAACAGACATAATCCATAGCCTACTGCAGTTTATAGGCACATCCAGTTGAGAAATCCTCACTGGCAATAATACAAATGCTTAGGCCCATAGTTTGCAAAGCACATATTAGAAAATCACTTCTAACTCATTCTAAATATCAGCCCACAAGTTTGACCAACAACAGAAGTAATCCAGGAACTGAGCTGTGTAAGACAATGGAAATAATTAGTGACAATCTCTGTCCTGGTACCAGTACAACACCTTGAAAAACAAAGGCACAGACACCTACAAAATTGTGGTTTCTGTAAAATATGTGAATCTTTAAATGTGCTATTCTATTGGGAAAAAATGTCTCCTTTAGAAAGTAAAAACATTTCCCTTTAATATGATAGATAGAAGATCCACAAATAATGGAAATGGAGTCTTACAAATTACAGGGACTTGGTATGTAAGAATGCATCTGTCTCTTTAAAACTTCTTTCTGCAAACTGCAGGTAAGCTGGCAGAGGTGGCATATGTCTACGGTGCTCAAAATGCCTTTTACAGGAACACATTTCTTTAGATAATTCTTTTTCTATGTAAAAGACTAATTACTTATTGGTTATAAGACAACGAAAACGGAGTTCCATTTAAATTTAGAACTGGAATCCAAGCCAAACTCCAGGGGAGGAAAAGGAACATTTTAAAAAGGGAGACTCATGGTCTAACTGCAGAGTTAGGAAATATAAATGTACAAAAAAAGAAGAGGAAAGCACGATGTTATGACTCAAGTCACCAAAATGAAAATTAAGGAATCTCAATCTGTCTTCACACAGGAGACATTTGTCACAGTTGTGGATAGATGTCACATAGCTACATGGGAAAGAAGTATCCTTAAACTAACATTCTGTATTGGTGTGACAAACTCCTAATACCAAGGGTTGTGGTTTCTGGTTATTTTCTCTCTAGGCATCCAGAATGAAAAAAAAAAAAAAAAAAAAAAAAAAAGTTTTATAGCCATAGAAATACCACTTATTTTAAAATAACTGGACAATTCTGACAGTCAAAACCAAGTTAAGTGCTTAGGTATAAGTTTGTAAATAAACCTTGTGGATAAACCTTTCAAAGAGTAGCCCATTTTTAAGCCAGAGACTCATTTCCAAAAGTGCTTCAAAGCTACTTAAGTAATCAATGTTGCTGATGAATACTTGATAGGAATGTTATGCTCAATAAACAGGTTAGATGCTTAATACTCAGTGGTCACTGATGTCAACATACCTGCTTCTATATGCTTAGATGCTTGAGTTTCAATAACATTAATCAGATTCTAGCCTGTTACTAAATATGCCTATTACTTTTTGAAAACAGGATAGTTATGTATTTTTGACACTTCTATTATGCTACTTGGATAGACTCTCTTCTCTCATATCTGTGATATAATTCACCCCCCCCCCCCCCGATGCTACTCTACTGCAGAACTACATATAAATCTTGTGATCTACTTTCTCTCTGCCTCAATCGATTGTTTCATCATTTCTTTCTTTTCTTCCTACACCTTGCTAGTTGGTGTTGGTCACAAGCAAATATGTCCTGGTAGGGATTATTCTAATTTTAATTATGTTAGTTTGCTTCTTTTGGCACTGTTGAATTCTGTCAATTTTCCATATGGAGAAACAGAGTGAAAGTCTCTGGAAGATAACCTGGAGGTGGAGATTATCTTCTATTTTCCCTGCTTAGCCAACAGCACCAGTGGACTAAAGAATTTTAGACAGGATGGCACAATTGGCATGGAAATTAATTCAAGATTCCTGCTACATGTACTTTTCAAGGGCAAGGGAGGGAAAGATAAGAGGAAGGTGTGAATTCTACTTTATTACTAAATACCAGGTTAAAACTGCCTCGTTTTGCACAAGAATAAATTTTTCTATAAATTCTTATGCTATACTCTGAAAACTGAAGTTTAATTTCTGGCTGACTTGCACAAAACATCAGACAATACTGGGAGTCAAGGACAATTGTGGCGTAACTCAGGAGGTCAGCAGTCCAACCTCCTTTTCAAAGCAGGTCAGCTGGGGGTTCATACCAAGTTTCTCAATGATTTTCCAGTGGGATCTTAAACATTTCCAAGGATGGAGCTTGCAAAACCTCAGTGGGTAACCTGACTGATTTCCTGGCTATTCTTATGGAGAGATATTTTTCTTTAAAACTGTTATCAATCTCATTTAGGCTAGTTCTCCATGTCATCTTGTTTTTCCACACATGGGTGCAAAAGTCTCTGGTGACTCACCAGCTGTGTCTTCTCCAGGCTGAACAATCCCTGGTCCTTCAGTATCTTCTTAAAGGGCAAGTGCTTCAGTCCCTGTCCACCTTATTGGCCCTTCCCTGACCTCACATCTGTTTTTAAATATTGTTCTTCTCTTGAGGAGGAAAAAAATGGTCACAATATCACAGCCTAATGACAGTCAAATGAAAGGGGTCAATCACTTCCCTCAACTTACCAGCTGTGCTTCTGTAAATACAACCCAGTCTTCTGTTCAGCTGCCCATAGCTCAGTATGCTCAAACCCATTCCCCAGGCTTGCTCTTCAGCTGGTCAGTCTCCAGTCAGAAGTACTGGAGAGGGCTATCCCATTTCTAGTACAGAAATTTGTATTTGATCTCGTTGAAGTTTCTAGTGGCTCATTCCTGTGGTGTGGGAGCTCTCTTTAAATGGTCACTCTGTCCTTGAGCATTTTGATAGCACACTAGAAGTTGCTGTGATCCTCAGCTTCAAAAGGGCACATACTGCCACTTCCTCCAGTTTATTGTAAAGCTGCTAAATAGGACAGGTCCCAGGATAGATCTCTGAGAAGCTCCTATCATAACCAGCCCCAAGGTGAGAGTGTCACCCTTGAAGCATTGTCTTTAAGGCCAACAGCCCAGTCAGTTTTTCACTTCTCCAATAGAAGAATGTGCACCCAGCTTGTAACATCTCAAGCCAGCTGAGAGATGCCATAGCAGGCAGGATATCACGACAGACAATATCAAGACAGATCTGCTACTCATTTGTCGTCCACAGCCCTCATCACTGGTAGGTTGTTTGATCATAATATGACTTGGGTAAATCCTTCTTTTCCACACATATTTGCCTTGAAGAATTTTGTCTAACAGCACTGATGAGTAGAGATAAAAGCAAGGGAAAAAATTTCTTTAAGTACATTACAATATTTTGTTTCCTTAAAATAACTCAACAATAATAAAGAAAATTCTAAAATAAAGACATATACTCAGAAAAGGTTGAAAAAAAACAGGTTTTAAATTATAAGATGAAGTGGACTTCTTTTAGAGAACAAGACATTCTGAGAAAGCTAGATGCCATGGGAAAATTGTTGACATATTTTGCTATTGACAGAATTTATTTATACTATTGTTATTAAAGGTACATACTTTAATATACAAAATAAAGCAAATGTTGTTTTTTTCTCAACTTATTAAAAGAAAATTTGAAACTTTTTGAAGTCTTAAATGTAAGAGTTGGCTCTCAGTGGACAGGCATAGAACAAAATATGTATGTATGCTAGCATTTAAACCAGTTGTAAGCAACGCTGGTTGAGAGTGCTGATGTTTAAATACATTGCTTGTAAAGTATATGCCGATATTTCTTGACATAATTACCCTTGGTTATCTATCCTTTTCATTAGTAATACTCACACATTTTTGCTAATAATCCACAAAAATCCTTCTTTGAAACAGGGAACTACTTTGTCTTTATTACATAGAAAACACTGTTCTGTTACTTGGAAAAATACCAAAAAATGTAGGATGAACTGTTTAAATAGGTAAACTTTCAACACAAGGAGGTGCTGTTGAGTCTCACATATCTAGGAAAGATCCAGTCACATGTCAATATACAGTCCAATGTATTTTCAAAAAATACAAAATTGCCAAAGTGAGCACTATTCCCACTTTCAAGAGTGAAATCCTGGCAAGGTAATGGGTGCTTTGCTGCAACGTTCAAAACTCTGGTGAATAGGTAAGAGTCACTACTACACTGTGCACAGACGTGTGTGTTTCTGTAAGATGCATCAGAATTCTCTTACAAATTTCTGATATTCATGGTGGACACTAAAAGTCTGTAGACAACATTACATGGACCACTGTTAGCAGCCTAACAAACACTGGGAGGGCAAGTAGTTTAAGAATTAAACAGATTAAGAATTAATTCAGTTTTATGTTTGGTAGGAAATGTATCACAGATTTGCCTTCATTGATTTATTTTCAGAGTATTTGAAAAGTCAGTTCATCATGGTGTAAACACAGAGCTCTAGCCAAAATTGGTATCTGCCCCAGTCTTTTCATTATACCACTATGAAAAGAGTCTGAAGAAGAAAATCTTTATGTTTTCCTCATCCGCCAGCTTCACAAATTAAGCCCATTTACGCCTTTCCACCCAAGCAGACAGTGCTTATTTTTCTTAAAAAATGCCAAGAAATAAGGTGTTGGGGTCTCTCTTTCACTTCTATGTTGTTCTCTCTTTAGCTTGCTATGTCTGGCAGAACATATGCACATACACAAGAACATACAGAAAACCATAACTGAACACACCAGGATTCACAATGGGATCTCACTTGATGAAAATGAGCTCTTCAATTCTCAGTAAACTCCCCACAGGAATTTCCAGCTGTAGAAGGCAATTTGTTTTACACACCAGACATTACATGAAAGGGTGGAAACACTGCTTCAGATAAGCATTGTTAACATTTATATAGTCAAATTATTTCAGACAGTCAAATTACTGGAAAATAAATCCATCTTCAAAATACCTCCCTGAGGTCAAGACATATTATTGCTGTTCAGTGAGAGACAGATGTCTGATGTGTCATGTCTGATGTCATCCACTGAGTCATGGGCAAATCCAGAATATTCTCTTAAGAGAGACAAGAAAGACTAAAAAGAGAAATACAATGTTTGCCCATTTGCTCGTCCCAGTAGTTCTCACTGACTCTTTACAGGGCATGGCAAAATAGTTTTTCCGTCTTTTGTCTCCTTTCATTCAGTTCAGTTGTTAATTATAGATTAAACCTCCTGGGACCACCTTATCTAGAATGTTCTTGGTTTTAGCAAAGCTTGATCTTTCAAAACAAGAGTATATGAGGGGGACTTTTGAATGACACATTAATAAATTCTATCTGAATCATTCATGGCCTTTTTTAAATTGTTTCTGAACCTATCTACGCCTAAAACTTAATCATCTATTTGATAGTGCTAGAAAATACCTTTTTTTTTTATTCCTTGTATTTTTATATTATTTATTGAAGTATTTTTTTATAATCTACCTTTTTTTTAAAAAAAAAATTTCACAACTCCAGAGATTTGGAGGACTAACTGTTTGCTGGTTTTTGCAGAATATCCTTATAAAGAAACTGCAGTTCAGGAATTTCAACATTACATTCAAATGTGGTTCTTCCAGTTTCATTTAAAAATTGCATTCTCTGGAAAAAAAATCCCATATCTTTTGCTGAGATTGAATGGTCACAGTTAAATCTAGTTTCAGTACTTCCAGATTTGGCTGTTTTATCATGCATCTTAGCACATTTCTTCTCTCATATCTGAAGCCTTGGCATACGAAATCACATGAGCATTTGGGAATCTTATTTATCTTTTTAAAAACATCATTTTCATCTGCTACTGCTGTCCAAGAAAGTTTGAAATAGAATCCAAAGCACTTTAAAAAAAAGGAATGCAAAAAATGAAGTCCATTATTTTTTAAATCTCATTTTTTAAGTGATTTCATGCCAGAGCAGAAAAAAGGTGCCATGGGGCTGCCCAGGTGAACCCTTAAACATTAATCTGATTCTTTTATACAGGACTTTCAGAATTCTAAGAGAATATTTTCAGTGTTGACCTTGCAGACGTTCTGAAGATAACATTAGGGCTTCTCACAGCCAGTGCAAGAAGGAATTGCTTTTATATTATGTTAGGATGAAAGACTCCAGATCCTCTTTTCCCTGCCTCAGCCCTTCTCAGAGTAAGGCAGGTGTTGCAGCTTTACCTTGCACATCCTCAAGGCAGTCACATCAGAGACACCTGGAAAGACTGGACACCAGACCAGGATATAAGTGAGTTTTTAAATGTTAGCTCATTAGGAAGTCACTAATCCCATTGAATTCTACAAGGAAAACTTGTGTCTGGAAAACAAACTAGGTTACAAGGACTCAAATTTCATCAGTATGCACTTGTGCATTACCTCAGTAAATTCACTCTTACACTGGCACAGCTAAATACTGAAACAGTATAAATAATAGCAGTTTAATGATAACAAGAGTGTACTGACATAAAAATAATTGTCTGTCATTGGCAAGAATGAGCAATACCTGTGATATGGCTCAACACTGACAAAAATGAAAAAGTCATAGGATCAGATTCTTGTGTTGCCTGACTTCAAACTTCCAGAAATAACTAACAATGAAGCAGCACCACTGCTGAAATTTGAACACCATCCTTTAAAAAAATATTAAACAAATTTCACACTTTTAAACATTTAAATATAGGCAGTATTATATAACTATGTATTTTAACTATTTTTAAGAGCATTTAAAATCTTCAAACTGTGACATCTATATTAAACGAATTCACTTGAATAAGGTTATGGTAATGCTAAGGTACCTTGCAGGCTGAAGACACAGACAATCTGGTTAGGAAAAGAAATTTAATTTAATGTAGCCCTTCAATCAAGATATTTCTCATTCCAGTTAGAAAAGACAGTTACTAACACAAATGATGTACAGAGGCTTAAAAATATCTCTTTCTTTGTACAACGAGTCAAATAACTATGGCTATTTCTTCATTGAAAATGGAATTTTGACCAGAAAGCATGTTTCAAGATCTAATGAGATTCTGAGGAATAGAAGCATCCAAAGCCAATTACTTTACTTTTAGGGACTGTTTGTTAAAAGGAGCTAAAAAGGCTAGGAACGATTGGGGACAGTAAAAGGAGGAAATTAGGAACATTTATCTCCATAGTCAGTTCCCTAAAACAGCTCACTTAGTTATTTCAGATCAAAAAGTTTAGCAGCAAAACAGTGTGTTTCAGCTCCCAAGAGCATACTTTTGATTACATGACAGGAGCCTTTCAATTAGCTGTTAAGAATGATCCATCATGAGGATTTGGGAGCTCTAGATCAATAAGCTGACCCTGGGAATTTTATTTTCTTATTCTTTTAGACTATCAGGAAAGGAAAAAAAATAACATCCACAAGGAGAAAAAGTGCAGCTAGAAAAAGTGTATATATATATAAAGCACAATATAAATTGAACAATAGTGACAAACATTTTTCAATACCTTTCACTAGATGCTCTTTCTTGACCTTTCTCCACCTTATTATATTGCTTTGAAACAAATAAAAACATTTCTATGGTAAGTCAGAGTCAAAAACATTTTTCAGCTGTTTTTCTGGATCTTTTAGCTATGGTGATCTTCTAATTGTAACTTCCTGTCTATATGTGCCTTCCAACTTTTTCATTTTTCTTTTTTCTTCTGTAAACCAGAATGAAACTTGACAGAAATGAAAGCTTAGCAGTCACCTAAGACACACAGATATTAGAGATTGCACAGTTACTTCTCAGCTGTTCCTTTTCTGTCAGCACAGACACTTCCAAACAAGCTTGGAGGATTTTCTGTGTGTACAACAGCTTTAAAAGCAAAATGAATTCAACCCTGCAAAATTAAATATCCATATAATTTTATCTTTTTTTTTTTCCACTTCAACTTCTTGTCTATGAGTAAAATAATCAAATTTTGCAGAAGGTTTCTACATTCTCTTTCTAGACCATCCAAGACTAACAGTTCATTATATGGATAGCTAGGTAACCAAGTTAAGAAATTTCTGTGACATGCCAGTATGAAAGCCATTAGAAAATGATAGACAGAGGGTTTAAAAAAAGTAACACAGCACACATGTATTTTTGTAAAATCTAAGTTGTGTATCAGGAGGCCCTTTTTTCCTTAAATTACATAAAATGTACCAAAAAACACGAGAATTAATGAGTGTGGTGCATCATAAGATTTGAGTTATGGCAACAAAAGATGACTATGGGAACCAATGAAACCTGATGATACACAGAATCAGATGCAGGAGGAGGGAAGAGAAGCTCATGATAATGGAAAGCACACACCTTGGAGGTTTGGCTGGAGACAGCTGGGGAGGACACCCTGCCTGGAAGGAGGTTACTGCAATGACAGGCTATGGGACTGTCCAAAATGCACACACTGAATGCCACAAGGGAAGCACCTGCAGGAATTGCTGACAGGCAAAGAACAGTAGGAAGTTTCTGCTGTAAGGACTGCAGCTTTTATACAAGCAGGTTACAGTAGAGACTCCCTAGAATCATAGAATCATAGAATTGGCTGGATTGGAAGGGACCTCAGAGATCATCAAGTCCAACCCTTGACCCACTACCGCTGTGGTTACCAGACCATGGCACTGAGTGCCACATCCAGTCTCTTTTTAAATATCTCCAGGGACGGAGAATCCACCTCTTCCCTGGGCAGCCCATTCCAATGTCTGATCACCCTCTCCGTAAAGAAATTCTTTCTAATATCCAACCTAAACCTCCCCTGGCACAGCTTCAGTCCATGCCCTCTTGCCTTACTGATGGCTGCCTGGGAGAAGAGCCCAACCCCCCCTGGCTCCAGCCTCCTTTCAGGGAGTTGTAGAGAGCGATGAGGTCTCCCCTGAGCCTCCTCTTCTCCAGGCTGAACACCCCCAGCTCCCTCAGCCTCTCCTCACAGGACTTGTGCTGGAGTCCCTTCACCAGCCTGGTTGCCCTCCTTTGGACCTGCTCCAGGACCTCAATCTCCTTCCTGAACTGAGGGGCCCAGAACTGGACACAGGACTCGAGGTGTGGCCTCACCAGCACTGACCCTAATTTGGGTCTAGGACACCCAAAAGAACAGGGGGAGCCAAAGTCTTGATTGTGCATGTGCACCAGACTCTGGCGAAAAGCTGTCCAGTCTTTGCATATGAAAATTAACATTCCAATAACTGAAGAAACCAACATGAACTAGATTTTAATATTTTTGTGCTTATGACTCAATGCTGTGTCCATTTGCATGTCACCTGCCTTAAGGCCTGACCTCACCCATACATGACTATCCAGCACACTTCCCTGACCATGAAAGACAGGCACACAATCTGGGGCTCTCATTTCGTGACCATGTATTGAGAAGGCAGTAGAGAACTGACATAATACATTATGCACCTGTACAGCACAGTCATGACTCAAATCAGCCTTTGAACTGCTACATCAGCAAAACAGAGCAACTCCTGGACATGAGCCTACACCAACTCTGTGGAGGCACTGACAGCAAAACACAGAATGCCCCATAAAAAGTGCTGCATCCATCAGCAGGCAAATGGGAATCTTTATGCACATACTGTCTCGTCTGTGCTTTGCAGCCTCCAAGTAAAATTATTAGCATTTCTCCCAGGGAGAGGAAGATAAATAAGGTAGCTCATTTCTATTTTAAGCCAGGAAATTCAAATGGGCAATAGGGATGATTTCCTTTTAGTGCACATTTTCATATGTATTAGGGCCACAGATGATTTCTTTCTTGAGCTTGTTTAGTGAGAAAAGTGCTATTCAGCTACCACTGACATGTTCTACTTCTGAAACTCATTACTGTATGCCAACATAGCTTGTTGCCATATCCTAGATTTCCTAGCCTAAAATTACAAGCCAGCTTGCCAAAAAAAAAAAAAAAAAAAAAAAAAAAGTGAACATGGGACAAAAGGCAGACTGAACCAGAAGACAGAACACTGTCAGAAAATCACATAAAAACAATTAATTTTACCATGGAACGTAAGCATCATGGAGCCCCATGAAATGAAAAAGTTCTATTGATTTCCTCTCAGCTCCATGAGTGGGCTCCTTTATCAAATGCCTTTGAAAGTAAGAGATCCTGCTGGTTTTCCTATACTAAAGCTGGGAAGAAGCACAACCTATGGTCAGAGTTGTTGCAAGGATGTAATCAGAAACTTGGTATCCCAGCTTGTAAAAAACAAGCAACTCAGGAAAAAATCCCTATCTTATAGTTGCAATTTTTCTTTTCTAATACAAGATTGAGTATATTTATTTTAAAACTCAGTGATATCAGGGGTAAATAACATTAAAATGAATGAACCTTTTTCCAGCTACGCATTTTCCTCGTTATTGTGATAACATGATAGTTGCCTGGAGGTGGATTATTTTAAAGGCAAGCTTTTGTCACTTTCAAATTCCTTTTTTAGGTCACTTTCCAAACAAGCAGAATCATTTACAACATGAACTACAAACATGAGCCATGTTTCTGTACAGTTGTACGGCAAAATAATATCACAGTAGCACTAGGAATAAGTCTGGGGAAGGAACCTTCTGAAGGCATCAGGCATTTTGGGAAGCTGCTGCATTATCTAAATGAATGGCTGCCATCATCTATCTCAGCTCAGGACCTAAAAAAGTGTGAGAAAGAAAATGATGTGATTTGGTTAGTTGATTAAATCTACCAGTCTAGAGGAAAAAAACATTTACCAAAGATTTCCTGAAAATTACAGATTTTGTGTTTGCAGTATTAACCCATGTCTGGGAATAAATACAGACTTAGCACATAATATCTGGGTTTTCCTGAACTCCATGCATGGGCTGACAGGGACTTACTATGTAGGCAGATTAGATGGGATGGAACAAAAAATATGAACAGTATTTTCCACATGAAAAAATGTAGACAGAGGATGTTTATTTATAATTATATTCTTTTGGCATAAAGCAAAAGCAAAGCAAAGGAAAAAGAGCATACATATACAAATTACTCTTAAAGCTTTTTTCTTTCTGAGTGTATATCTGATGTTAACAAAAGATTTTAGCTGCATCCAGCAGACATCTAAGAAATCTACAGGTGAAGTAGTAAAACAATTAGGAAAAAAATATATATATATTTAAAGACTGCTACATTAGACTAGATTCTTTGGAAAATAAACTGTATAACATCAACAAAGCTTGTAGCTTCCAAGCTTGACATAAGATGGACGTTACTTATTTTGCTATTACTTATTTGCCAGTTGAATCAGGACTCCCTTGCTTTTGTACAGACTCCATAGGCATAGAAAGAAGAAAGGATGTGAGGCAACTGTGGCTTGGCTTCCAGAGGCAAGCTTGCCCGAGATGCAGGCAGTTCAGGGTCTCTCTCCCTTCATCTCCCCGTTGCCATCCTGTGGGGCCGTACAACCAGCAAGGTCAGGAAGAGAGCAGGGAGGACCAGGTCTAAAGTGACAAGTCACAGTGATGTTGATTTATGCCTCTGGACAGTTACTTCTCCCCAGGCTGAGCATTTAGGAGGTTATTTTTGCCTGCTGAACAGGTCTTCAGACACCATCATGGACTGGCTGAAGGGCAGCCTTAGGAACGCTGTAGGAACAGCCACACTAAATAGGATGAAAACTGGCCCTGATGCTTTCCAGATTAAACACATCTATATTATAATCAATGTTCTGGAAGATACTTTCACTTATGTGAGCAGAACCTCTAATCCCTTTTCCCATTCCCTTCTCTCCTAGTTAACATAACTACTGCCATTAATACTCTCACATACCTATAAACGCAGTTGTCTGTGGAAAATACGGATATCATTCTTCCAGCAGTCTGCTCTATTAGGACCAAAAATCCTCAGGTTTCAAGTGACTTCATTTTAACAAACCTTAGCAAATAGTGCAGCTTTAACTATCTATCTGTTCTATCAGCATCTGCCTGTAGAGATTGTCAGCACCTAGCACCTCACTTTGGTTAATTAAATCTACCTAAAGTAGTTTAATAGCAATCCAGAATGATAAGCACCTAGGGAAAAAAAAGTAAAGATAAAGGAAAATGGGAAAGACATTAGATAGTACAAACCAAAAAAAGGGGATTAAAGATAAAATGTAACAGCAAGGTTTGGGGAAAAAACAAAAGGGAGAGAAAGGGAAATAATAAGATATCCCTATTGTTATTATTATGACTGTTACTATTTATAATTTTAAATACAGCTGCCTAAGCTGTATATGGATCTTAATTCTTTTTCCCCACTCCAGTTCTGAGCTGTTCTAATAGTATTTAGAATTAAAGCCTTAACAGCATTAACATGTGCATGGCCTTCTTCATCTTCACTTTTCAGAAAACATTTGTATTAGAGAACTGGAAGCAACCATCGTAAGACTAGCTATGCCAGTGGTATATCAGTTCAAAAGAAGCCCATGTTCCCTTTAGAGCAATTCCACTACTGAATAAAAGACAGGGTATTAAAAATACATACATCCATGAAACTTTTAACAAATCTATGTGAAGATATTACTGTGCTTTATTCTTAGTCAATTTGACATTGAATAACAATTGCCTGTGCTGTTATTTTCTCTGGAGAGAATACTCTTTCAAGTTTTTTTGTGTCCTCCATTAATTCTATTGGCCAGACTTCCCAAAAGTGTATTTCTCATTATGCATCAGGATTAAAGAACTCCCACAATGCATTTGTTTGATTCAACAAGACACAAAGGTGTGCTCTATTTTAGGAAACAGAGTTAAGGTTGGTAGACTATCTGATTTTGAAATAATGAGAATAATAATCAACATGTGCTGTCACATGTGAACTAAATAAGGATTAATGTAGAAATAAATTAATTTAGTTTTGTCTTTTACTTAAAATAGACATGGTTTTTTTCGGTGTTTCCAAAGCAAAATTAAAATTCAAGCAAAGTCCACACATTTACTTTTGGGTTTTCAAAAATAAGGGCTGAGGTACGAGGGAGGTGCTCCTTATAAATACTCCAGATATTACCTTGTCTTTATTCAAAAGTTTCCTTAAAATTCCCTAGTAAAATACATGCAAAAACAATCAAGATGGATTAAGCTACCAAAAATTTGTTGATAGTTGTATTTCTTTACGCTTTCCTCCTGTTCCATGCAGCAGTTTGTTCTAGTTTTCAGCTTCTTGTCAATATAATCTTATTCATACACTATTCAGTGTCTCAGGCCAGGAATGGTCCCTCTGCTGTAAGTTCATATGAGCCAATAAGAAATGCACAGCACATGTGATCACCTCATACAAATGAAAGCAACTATTGAACTTTGGTTCAATTTAGCAAATCCATGCTGCAGTACTTAAAGGTACTGGACATCACTGTGGTTTCAGCAGAGGGTAGCTATAGTACATGCACCTCAAGATTTCAGCCTATAAGTGTTTCTCAATAAATATATAAATAATCATCCATTAAAAAAAAAAAAAAAAAAAAAAAGAAAAAGAAAAAATACAGAACCCTTCTTCGTGACTTTTGGATTGTTCAGTAGAAAGGAATCATTCCATTGCAGAAGTCTTCTGATTTTCTATGACTACTTGACTACCTATCACTACCTGTCATCTCAGACCATGCATCAGTCTACTAGATGGTGTTTGCTGAGATGATGGTAAGAATTCCAGAGGGTCCCAAGAGCTGCTGGGCCCTTTTTCTTAATGTTTCCATACAAATTGTGCTATACTGCACTGTACCTGGAAGGTTTATGGGGCACTACACAAAGTACCATTTTTAAACACGTGGAGTAAAAGAACATGTGTAAAGAAAAGAAAAAAAAAAAAAAAAAAAAAAGGATTAGAAGTATCAGCTAGCGTTATTAGAGCGATCGAGCCTTCGGTCATGAAGGTGGTATGATTATGGCATAAGTGACAATAGCAATCAGAGGGAGGGAGGCCATAACAATACTGAAATGTGTTTGAATGTATAACTCAGTTCAGTCATATGCTTACCTGTAACAGTAGGCCAGGAAGGGAGTTGCATGAGCAGCAAAACCTTACTGTGTTTCTTAAATGATGAGAAAAAAACTGATTTCTCTTCTGTGGTTAGCTGAAGCAGGTTTCTGCTTCCTCTTGCCATTATAAAAGAATATATAGACAATTTGAGTTGCCCACGAGGTTTGGACTTCTCAAAAATTTTTTAAAAAAAAGTCTTTCTTCAGTCCCCCAGAGCCATAGATCAGTTGATTCCAAAACATAGAGCACAGCCTGACAGAAATTCTCTAGACACTGGGTATTGGGTACTGTCCAAACGCAAGACACTAGAGTAACACTCTTAAAATTCTAGGTTTGTGCCAGAACTTGAATACTAAGCTCAACTAAAAAGGAAAATATTTTAAGTAATTTGATGACTTTGTTAAAATTTAACTAAGAATCATGAATAATAGTAACTAGAAACTAGCACACTCCTTTAATTAAGAAAAGTCACAGGAGGTGGAGGGAAGAAATATTACACAGGAACATCAGATGTGACTCTGGAAAATGTCATGATACAGGTGGCATAAATGTAAAAGAACAAATGGTATTCTGGAACAAGAACGTAATTTTTAGGGTGGTTTCTTCCTTTTTTTTTTTTTTTTAATTTTATGGATTAATTTGAATACTGAGACTGCTGTCTGTAAAGTTACAGTTATGGGTCACTGGAGAGACACTCCAAGGCTAGTAGTTTCACCCAAGTGACTCAAAAATTCTGAGATTCTCAGTAAGTTTATAAGTCCTTGCCAATTCCCCCAGCATTTCTCTTTCTGTCACCTGTCATGTGTAACTGTGTGTTCCCTCTCACGTCCCTCAGCCCCTGCAGGAGCTACATGCTCCTAATTCCAAACACATTGCCTCCTTACCTGCATCTGTGCCCATTCTGAGATCTCTGGAAACTTATTCCCTGCTCAGAAAGAAAGGAATGCTCTCCAACTCTTTGTCAAGGTGGTCCACTCTTCTTCAGGTGTGTTCTTGACTTAGACTTACACTCCAAATAAAAGAGGAGTCATGGTTATGATGAAAATCAGTACGATTGATCAGTATTTCTCTTTCTGCATCTTGTTTCTTATGGGGAGTGGGATCTCTCCCTAGGGTCTTGATTTATATTTCTCTTTCATATAGAAATACTCAGGCTATCACAAAACATGGCTTTGGGCATCAGGAGTACTGTAGCACTCTTACCCTGCTAGGAAGGTGAATCCATTCTGAAAAAGTAGATATGAATCTATGCCGCTTCTAAGCTAACTTTTGTTATGGTCTTAGCTTTCATATTCTCATTTCTGGGTTGCAAGAAAAGGCAATTATCTACTACACACTACAGAACAGCGACTATTTCTCAGATACCTCTAAATCATAGAATAATAGAATGGTTTGGGTTTGAGGGCACCTTACAGATCATTTAATTCCAACCTCCCTGCACAGGCAGGGATGCCTTCCACAAGACCAGGTTGCTCAAAACCCCATTCAACATGGCCCTGAACATTTCCAGGGACAAAGCATCCACAGCCTCTCTGGGCAATCTCTTCCAATGTCCCACAGTGAAAATTTTCTTTCTAATATCTAACCTAAATCTACCCTCTTTTAGCTTAAAACTCCTTGTCCTGTCACTACATGCCCTTGTGAAAAGTCCCTCCTCAACTTTCTTGTAGGGCTCCTTCAGGTCCTGGAAGGTGGCTGTATGGTCACCCCAGAGCCTTCTCTTCTCCAGGCTGTACAATCCCAACTTCTCAGCCTCTCCTTGTAGCAGAGGTGCTCCAGCCCTCTGATCATCTTTGTGGCCCTCCTCTGGATTCAATCCAGGAGCTCTGTGTCCTTCCTCTGTTGAGATTCTCCAGAACTAGACATGGTACTCCAGGTGGGGTCTTACTAGAGCAGAGTAGAGGGAGAGCCCATCTTTGTTTCAATTAACTGCACAATAAATTGAGCCTGCCAATTAATTGTACTTCAATTTCCAATGTTGCAAGTGTAAACTGTTCTCATGAGGCAACTTCTAAATGCTTAATGAAGGTGACATGCACTCATGTCCTGATATCTTACTCATAGCAGCCTGTAAATGTCTTCAATCATTTTTAAATTTGTTTAGCGTAATGAAAATGTAAAAGGCCTTGAAGGAATTTTAAACAAATTTAAGTGGTTCAATTTTATAATACTCATTTAATTTTCATAATTACTACACATCTGTCCACTCCATTTTATAGTTCAAGCCCATAAGGTTAGCATTCATTAGTATGCTGAGGATACTTACAAGCTTCATGAGCAAAAGCCTTTTGATAAATGAGATTAAAATAATTATTCACTTCATCAGCTTCCTCACACATCTCTAGATTCCTTGCTGAAACCGTAGGTCCTATAGTGCAAATTTTTTTCCCTAAAATTTTACTAATACTCCCTCAGCACATGCTGATATCAGCCACTCTTGGAACTGGCAATTCATAATTGTTTGATTCAAAATACATAATAAAAATTTGTAAGCATAGACACACAAGGTGATAAAATACCAAAGTCTTTTGAAAGGATTTTTTTAAAAATGAAAACACTGAAGTAAGTTCCTATCTTGCTGTAGAGTATTCTTAATGCACGATGATTTAATCTTGGCATGAATTTAACTGCTCTTTCATATGGTCATAAAAGTATGGTTCACCTCTCTCTTACAATTCTTTCTCGATAAGACTAAATAAGCCAACCGAATAGCTTATATCTTTGAAATTGTTAGCTGAGCAGTTACCACTTTAGAAGAAAAATAAAAGATGTCCTTGGGGTACAGAGTTTCTTTTTTGTACTTGTATCAGTTTCGAGCAGACGCCATTCCATATGCATTTGTTCATTTATTCAAGGATGATGCATGTTATACATGAATTGCAGCAAAAATCAGAATTAATTAGTGGGGGAATGGAAGCTGTCAGAATGATTGCACTTTTTAAATGCTTCAGTTGAGTTTATTTAAAGTTTGTTCCTATGCTAAGGACAAGTCAAAAACAAATCCACATCCACATCAATGATGCAGCAAATGGAGAAATTTCAAGACCCACAGGGAAATTCCATTCCATATGCTTGACATCATAGCATGCTTTAGTTCGTTGTCTTAAATATGAGGATGGTTGTCAATTAAAGACTGTACATATAAAGGAGCTTAGGTATTTTCAAGTATATTGTAAGTGTTTTCAATCATGTTTTTTACCACACAGGTGAACTGAAGTCAACAGAAACTGCAGCCTTTGGCTCACTGGAGGGATGCTCCTCTACCACAGTTTAACACTATAAAATTGCCTCCTGTAAGATACCGCTGCACAATCAGAGCACTGAAAAACAGCATCAGTGTAGGTACATATGTGGGTTTGTTACCTGTAGTACCCAAAGGCAAAGGCTTCAGTTACAAACACAGTCAACTCTGGACAAGGAGAAAGGAAAAATTTCAAAAGACACACATGAAAAAAAAGAAAAAAAACCAACAATTTTCAAAACTTCAGAGAAACACGAAGTCCGGAAAAGGAAAACAAAGGGGAAAGAAAATAATTATGTAAAACCAGTTTTGCTCCCAAAGTGCTGGAAAAACTAAGAACTTCAGTTTCATTAGATTACCTAGTTTCTATCAGACTAGTTTTTGGTTTTCAATAACCACACATTCTAAGAGAGGAGTAAACTCCTTAGCTCCCTACTGCATCTGCCAGTGTCTTGCACACTCCATTGTTTCATGCAGTGGTGTCAATGAGTTCTCAGCCAGCACTTATATCAGCAGTTCCACCCCTCTCTCCTGGGATGAGCTTACTTACCTCTGTCTCACACTTTATTCTGAGTCAAACCGACGCAGTCCAAAGCTGAGAAAATATATCAAAAGATGCTGAAGCCACAGTTTGTTTTGATTTTTTTTTTAATTGGCAACTTCTAGGGTCTAGGGGGTTTTTGTTTGTCTTTTTTATTTTTTTACATCCTTTTAAAATTTCCTTTCATTTGGCTTCAGCTTGACTCACTCATTCTTGCTCTGCAAGTGGGACTACAGAAGTTTTCTTCTGCCATTAATTCTCTTTTTTAATGCACTGTCTCTAAGGGTAGAAAGATGTTTTTCCATAAAGATGTTGAGAAAGCTTAAGGTACTCTTTTTAAGGGACACATATTTAAGCCTCTTAGCTTTCAGTAAGTCACAGATAATAGGTCACATTGGCCTAGCAGTCAAAATTTTGCTTGATTACCACACCAAATCAAATTCTGCATGCATTTGTCTCTCCAAAAAGTGAGAATTACTATTACTATGACTACTACTACTTTCTACTTACAGAGAACACCAGAAAAATAAGCAACTGCTTTACAGACAAAAATAAAAAATATCAAAGCTGTTTGCTTATTTTAGGGTTTTTTCCTTGTTTTCTCTTTTGACTGCTTCCTTTTTCTTGTTTTTTCTTTTGACCATTTCCAACCAAAGCTTCCTGTTCTCTTAACTGTTTCCAGCTGGAATCATCCTGCTTTGGAACCAAATGTTCAGAAGAATTTTTGTCATAGATACACCGCAGGCTTCTAAGGGGCCACAGAAATGCCAGAAACAGTCAGGAAGCACAGGCTGAAAAAAGCCAGGGTTGTAAGGGGCAAGTCTGAGGGGACCTGTTCTCCTCCAGGCCTGCTCTAGTTACCCTTTTGCGTTGCACCAGTGACAAACAGTGAACTTCAGCCTACAGGTAACCACATGAATTGGGACTGCTATAGAGAAAGTTCTAAACACTAATACAATTGACTTTTAACAACAGGAACTCAGTATGTGACATGAGTTTTTTTCTGAGGTGGACCACCTCAACTTGCACAAGCCATTTTCTTTCTTTCTTTCACTCCTACAACCTTCCCATCCTCCTGGTGGTTGAATCTTGCCCTTTCCCTAGCCATCTCCCTACATGTTCTGTCCTTCACAGGCACCCACTTTTCAGTCCTCTGTGTCTCCACTGCACCTCTCATTTTCTCTTTGCTTTGGGATGGGCACCACACCTTTTCCAGACAGCCACTGCGGTGGACACAAGAGAGATGCACACTCACACACCTGTTCATCATTTCTAGCAGCAGATGGAATATGTATATCCTTCAAGGATTATTCCATCTCTTCCATCTTGAAAGCTTTTTTGGTTTTTTTTCTCCCACATGACTCATTTTTCCCAAGATGACAGCATCTCTTTGTGCTCACTCTCTCTTAGCCCAGTGTTCCTTCCTCCTGTGCCGTTTTCAACAGTGATTCACAAGCCCACAAGTTTTTCTGACAATTCTTATATTTGTTTATAAAACTGACAACAGATGGGTAATGGTATTCCAAAATAAGTTACCTCCAGGCACACGTACTGACAAAGTACCATGAAGTTATTTTGTTTATACCCTGTGCTCTTCTTTATGATACATGAAAACTGCTTTAAACAGTACCTGAAAGCCTTTTTGACTTAACTGCTATCCCTCAGTGGAATCAGTTTTCTGTAATGGTCCCCCAGTGAAACCCAGGGAGCCAAGATTTGGTATTTCCACTACTCTGTTTCCCCCTTTGAAAGTTTACTTCTGAACTTAAAAAAAAAAAAAAAAAAAGTTTAAAAAAAAAGGTTGCATTAGTGTAACTGTAAGAAGATATATTGTTATAGCCGAAGATAGTCATGAAAGACAGAAAAGAGAGAATGGATTTTTAAATTAATTGGCTAAATTTTAATACTGATGAGTAGGAAGAAATAAGAATCGTGGAATTCACTGGGGGATAAAGAGAAATGTTCATGGTAGAGTTCACATACGAAAGTGGAAAGGAGAAAAATATTGTATAATTAAAAATATTGTATACTTAAGGCCCAGAACTGAAGAATATCTGATTGTTCAAAGCCTAACAAAATCATCAGAAAAAATCATAGCCTTTTGGAACTGAGCCTGAATCACAAGCTGCACAGGGAGGTTGTGGAGTCCTCTACTCTGGAGATGCTCAAAACCACCTGGATGCTTTCCTGTGTAATGTGCTCTGGGTGATCCTGCTTCAGTGGGAGAGTTAGAGCAGATGATCTCTAGACATCCCTTCCAACTCTGATAACTCAGTGATTCTGTCATTCTGTGAAAGGATATATTGAAGACCTTGATGCTTCCACTCATTATATACTTTTTCAGGTTATATTTTTGCTTATGTTTTTTCCAAAACATAATCTAGGTCTACTGGTCCTTCTTTTTTCCTATATGACTTTGCTATATATTAGCACTTTGTCTTTATGTGAAACCAGAATTAATAGAAAGGTGAATTCACTCTGTAATAACAAAAAAAAAAAAAAAAAGTAATTAAAAATCTAGTTTTGTTTTATGGCTCACCCTTAAGTTAGAATAAAATACAAATTAACTTTTTTGTTGTTGTTGTTAAATTTTCTAGACTTGTCTATTTTGAGGAATCATCCCTCTAAGGCTTTTTCAGATTTACAGCTGAATAGAAGGATCTCTGGGCAAAATATGAGTATTAAACAAGAAATATTAACTCAGTTTTAATAATGCTACTAAAGTCATTCAGCATTTTTGTAGAACTCATCACTAAAAAGATTCTGAATTACATGTCTTAACTCAAAGGCAACTGAAGACAGGCCATGTAAGTTTCAAAGGTAGATTTTGGAGATAATTTTTAGAGGGGTAATGGTAGTCAGCTAATTTCTGGTGTAATGAACCTGACATAGAAGAAAAAAAAATAACCAAGTTGCATCTAATGAAAGTGTTTCAAGTTAATCTGATTTTTTTTTTATCAGTTATTTTATTTTAAAATTTTAGTTTTCTTAAATAACTAGTAAATAACTAGTAAACTCTGAATAAATCATGAACTTTTAATGGTGCTAAATCTGTTTTTTTCTGTCAGTATCGCCTTAGATTACTCCTCGAAATCTCAAGATACAAGTTTGGTTTTCCTGGCAATGAAGGTTCAAAAACACTACATAAATAGTTTACGTTATTATAATACATATTAAAACAGCAGGTTAGTAATCAGTAAAACAGTTGCTAAATACTTTTTATGGGGTATTTTAAAACTTTTAAATTTGTCTTTTAAAAAAAGAAGCAAATAAACTGAACAGCAGGGCTCATGTATACCCTCCAGCAGTCCCTGAACAAAGATGTTTCCTTGGAGTATTTAACTTGCAAGTCACCACAAAATAACAACTCACACACCTGACTACAAGGTTCCCTATTCTTCCTTCTTGTTGTGTTGTTTAGATTTGTTTTTTATCTGCACTTTAACACTTTGACATTCATTTATTTAGAGATGTAAACACACTATTTAAAAGAAACTCATCTGTGGCACCAGAGCAGCCTGACAATGATGAGAACCTTGCTATGAAAGACTAAATCACAAACTTAGATTAATTCTTTGCTGTTCAAAATACATGTACTGCAGAACCCAAGCACTGGATGACACAACAAGAAGAAAGAAAAGTACTGTCATGTAAAGAGAGAGAGAAGAGAAGAGAAGAGAAGAGAAGAGAAGAGAAGAGAAGAGAAGAGAAGAGAAGAGAAGAGAAGAGAAGAGAAGAGAAGAGAAGAGAAGAGAAGAAGAATTTGTAATATAAAAAGTCCAATTCTGGAGTTTAAAGAATGTGTTTGATATCATATTTGTAATGTTTATTTTAAATTTAGCAATGGTCTGCAAATTTTTGAAAGGGCTGAGGGACTCAAGAACACAGTATTTGGCTCACCACTGCATATCTAAACTTCACAGACTATAGAAATCACACTGCAGTATACAATAACTTCTGCATATTGTAATAAGCACACTTCTGGAGAACACAAAATAATAATAATGAAAATGATTCACTGTCTTTTACAATATTATTGCAGTAAAAGACAGGCCTATAATGAACTGTACATAATTACTATACTGGAATGTCATATTAATTACCATGCTGTAGACTGAAAGATAACTTTCCAAAAGACTTTTATCTGCATTCTGTCATTTTTGAGTCCCTGGTAGGAATATTTACGGTGCATGCATATGGAAAATTGACAGGTTCTGCACATTTTGTGCTCTTTTAATGATGTTTGCTACATTCATCAGAGTATAAAATTTCAGATTTAAAATATGTTTGCTTGCTTATCCTGCTGTATAACTCAATGTATTTACTTAGCCTAGAAGAAAACTATGGGCAGACACAAAGACAAAGGTCTTATTCCATGTGTCCCAAATTTAGGGGGAAAGTGGGCAGGAAAATTATACTATGGAGAAGAACATATTTATTCACAAGAGATTTTAAAAATTGCTGTTTAAGAAGAGAAAGAACTGCTTAAATAAGAAAAATAAGAATGCGCCTATTAAGCAAACAATATCATCTTCATGAAGGTGGAAAGGATCATTTTAAAGAAATTAAGTCTGTACTTCAAATTATAAGGTATACGTCTGACTGCAGGAGGCTAATTCAAGGAGTCTGTGGTTGTTTGTAGGGATATCACAACGAGCTCCTAGCTGAAACTGGGGAACAATGTTAATTTCTGGAGATGCTTACTTTGTCCCATTTCACAGGTCCCAGTTAATTTTCTCTACTCTTTTGATATACTATCAGAAGATAATAATACCTCCTGTACATAAAGGATTTCTCTTTCTCTTATTCTCTTTCTAGTTTATCCTTCTCCAAGGGTTCTCAAGAAAAGTAATCTAAAGCATAGCAAAAAGAAAATTAAGTAGGAGGCAGAAGAATATGCTGTATATTATGGGTAGAAAAGAGAGAAAATGTGATTTACTGTCAAATATCATAATGGCTAGGAGAAGCAATTCTGATTTTCAAGGTAGACTTGTTTCCTTATGCATCATAAAGACATATTACATGGTAAAGCATGGATTTATTGTCTTTGGTATCAGATAGCCAACATTACCTGAAGGATACTTGATAGCAGTAGACCATAATATTACTACTACTGCTAATAATCCTAATACTAGCAAGAGCAGAATATGAGCCAAAAGGGAAAACAAATTCTGAAAATATGGTCATCATCAATAAAGACATGGAGTTAAACTACAGCAGCAACTGGAAGACAATTGTAATTAAACCTCACTGCAACTTTATGAATAGGCAAAAGAAAAGCATGGTATGTGGGTCTCCTTGTGATTTTTGTCTTCCTATGTCAAGGTCACTTATGGGCAAAGTACATTTCCTTTTAACTGAATAACTAGGTCTTAGTATTTATTTTGAGGGTTTCTGAGGCACCCTGGCCAAAACTGAAAAAGCAGTCAGAACTGGCCTTCTGATGATCTTTAGAATAGGTCCTAGTGCACTGTTCTACTGTTTAAGAAAGGCTGAAAGGAAAAGGGAAACAGCACAGAGGGAATAAGAATCAGAGTTATTAAAGGATTAATATGTTAGTCAGAAATTAGTTTCCAAGAATGATCTCTGGGCAAATAAATGGAATTATAGAGGGGAAAAGAAAAAATTCATGTCCTGGACAGATCATTACCTCTAGCTTAGCAAGGAAGAAAAGATTAAATACTTGTAGATCTGGGAAAAGGGACAATAAAGGAGAAACTAAGATGTTATCTTGACAGTACCCTTCCTCCAGCTATATGATAATGAGTAAAACCAAGCAGAGAATCATTTAGAGCTGCAAAGACAATTATCTCCCTGTGGCATTTGGCCAAGCCACAATAGCTCATCACAGTCTAGATCAGACTTTCTTTGAAAGCCCACATCTTTTATTTTTTCCAGTAAAAAAGCAAGCCATGTACCCTTATCTAAAATGAGTTCTATGATATGTAGACAAAGAGAAATGTAAGTGGACATTATGGACCCTAAGGCTCCATAAAGAAAAATATCAGATTTAAGCTGAAGGAAAATCCTAAAGGTGCAGTCCAAAAGATTTGGTCGTGACAATGCATAGAGAAGATGGAGACAAAAATTAAAATATTATTTTGAGAGAAAGAAAGATGTTTAACCAGATTCTGGGAAGGGAAATGTGAATGACTTTTGCTAAAGTGGGGAGACTGAAGAAGATAGAGAAGCAAGATGATAGGGAGGATATTGATAGGAAAAAATAACACACGAGCATGAACTGTTATAGCTTCTGTTGAACTGTGTCTTCTAATTCCTCATTTTTCACTGATCTGACTAAATGATACACTAAAAACATTTTGAAGGATGTCTGAGGAAGTGTGACTGCATGTACAGCCTTCAGTGGTCTTAGGCCTCCCCGCTGAGTTTCTGGACTTCCTTTGACCAGTTAGAAAGACTGAAGACTTCAGTGCTCTTTTTATGGGGTGAAGGGCTGAAGCAGCTTCATTCTGAAGCCTGAAAAGGAGACAGAAGTTATCTTTCAACTATATAAATGGATTGTAAATTTTAATGTCTTTTTGTAGCTTAAACTTAGTAAAACTGTATGTGTGTTAATGTATCTTTTGCTGGTGTCTATCAGTGGAGGCACAAAGACAATGAGTAATTGCAAAAATATATTCTGCTGGGTTGACTTTGATGGAGATACATAATCTTTGCCATTAGCCAAAATTCAAACTCTATTAGCAAGCAAGAATTTTAGTTTGTCAACAAGGAAAATAAGCGAATACATGCAAGAATTACATCCTTCAGTCTCTACCACCCCTATCTTGTTAAATACTTTGTTGCACTGGGAAGTTCTGTAGCCTGAGCAATATTATGTTCCAGACTTTCTTATTGGCAACGTTAGCCATTTTTGTTTAAATTTTGACAGTCTTTTGGTTTTTTGCTTCCTGCATCTGTGCATTCACTGTTTTCCATACAGGCTTGTTAAAAAAAAAAAAAAAAAAAAAAGGATTTCAATCTGAAATCTTACTTGTAATTCGGTCTAAATTGTGATTTAAGCTTGAAAATGCATCATTTGCACCACAGAAACTTAACAAGATCCATCAATGTGGGTTTGCAGCCCAGAAAGACAACTGGGTCCTGGGCTGCATCAAAAGCAGCACAGACAGAAGGTCAAGGGAGGTGATTGTCCCTCTCTACTCTGTTCTTGTGAGACCCCATCTGGAGTACTCTGTCCAGTTCTGGAGTCCCCAACGTAAGAACGACATAGAGCTCCAGAGGAGAGCCACTAAAATGATCAGTTCTGAAGAACCTCCCCTATGAAGCCAGGCTAAAGAAGTTGGGGTTGTTCATCCTGGCGAAGAGGAGGTGTCGAGGTGACCTTATAGTGAGTGGCTTTCCAATATCTGAAGGGGGCCTACAGGAGATCTGGGGTAGGGCTTTTTACATGTGTGTATAGTGAGAGGACAAGGAGAAATGGTTTAAAACTTGAAGAGGGGAGATTTAGGCTGGACATTAGGAAGAAATCTTTAAATTGAGGGTGGTGAGACAGTCGAACAGGTTGCCCAAGGAAGTTCCCTCCCTGGCAGTGTTTAAGGCCAAGTTGGATGGGGCCTTGAACAACCTGGTCTAGTGGAAGATGTCCCTGCTCATGCAGGGGGGTTGGAACTACATGATATCTAAGGTCCCTTTCAACCCAAACCATTCTGTGACTATGATTACTTTACTTGCCCTAGGTTTGTTTCAGATATGACCCTCTAAATGAGAGATACATAAACATAAAGCATGACTGACTAAAGGGTGTTAACAAATTTCAGGGCTCTGCGTGGGAACATGGAGCACAGAAGGCAGAGTGACTGAATGAGTTCTTGGGACGTCTGGAAGGTCACTTTGAGTGAAACATTGGCAGACTTTTACACAAGTGATTATAGAATAGTGAACTCTCTGGTAGTCTTATGCTATACAACATGAACATCCTCCCACAGCTGGAAGCACTGATTCTGCTGGTTGTGTGCCAAGCCTCATTAAGCAAACACACTGGAGATAACTCCTCCATCTCTTCACCAGCCACTGAATTGTCTCTTTTGGCCAGCACTGCATGGCTGCCAGCAAGCAATCTTACAGCAGAGACACATGAGTAAAGCTGAGACACATGGTGGAGTAGCCCAGGTACAAAATTGTAAGGCACGGAGTAAACAGCACAGTAACTCATTATATGAAACTAAGATACTATTTTTTCTTAACAGATGAATAACATCATCCAGGAAGATTGAAGGATTAGCATTCAATCTACTTAAGAATAATAGATGATAAAAACTTGAAACAGTGTGAAACAAGCTATTTTGAAAATATTTACATTACTTTTTGTTTCAGTACCTTATGTAATAAAATCCTAATGGAGTGTATGCAGGGTTGTTAAGATGCCTTGGAGGTTTTTTCTTCTTAAAAATGTCAAGTATATTCTTCACTGTTGTTAGTTTCTCTTTTTTTTTTTTTGCCTGGAGATCTCTGAGGATGGCTGGAGAACAATTGGGTCTATTAAATTATAACTCACAGGACACCAAAACCTGAGAAGTTGAAAACTGAAGAGGCTTTTAGGTTTGAAATGTGATAAATCAGTTTTGTAAGCATCTAGTAAACTCAAAAAAAGAAACCTTTATTTCTGAAATTTCCCAGCCCACAGCCTTTTACAGCAGGCCTGGAAAAGATTCCATTATTTTCTTTCTTCAGCTTTACAAACTGTTTTCTTCAAATAACTCCCAGAGCTTGGTAAGAACAAAAAAAAATTTAAAAAGTAAAAGAAAAAATGTTTATTGTTTTTAAGCTTATTTGATTAAAAGTGTAACAAAAATAGCATCTTTGACTTTTTGGGGGGGTTGTTTTTGTTCTTTTCAGCTTTACCATAGTTTTAAAAAAATTTTTATTTTACTGGAGACTTGAATGCAATCATGTACAGGATTTTTCTGTATACGCAGAGAGGGGAAACACCTTAAAGGAATTCTAAGCAATACTTTCTGAAATTAAAGGCTTCCCAAGAGTCATTCAACTTAAAAATGATGCAAATACAATCTAAATAGCAGAGTAAATATGAATGTCATCTTTTTTATTAAAAAGTCATAAATATAATTACTTATTTCCATAATAATGTTGTGATGCTCACATACTCAAATTGTTTTGTTCCTCAACAAAATTCAGTTGCTGTTCAAATTATTTCTTTTATGAAAAGTGCTAATTACAACACCTATTGACTAGGCAGTCTACTTCAAAGTTTTTTGTTGTTTTCTTGTATGATTCACAGAATCATAGAATCATAGAATTGGCTGGGTTGGAAGGGACCTCAGAGATCATCAAGTCCAACCCTTGATCCACTCCCCTTGTGGTTCCCAGCCCATGGCACTGAGTGCCACATCCAGTCTCTTTTTAAATATCTCCAGGGACGGAGAATCCACTACTTCCCTGGGCAGCCCATTCCAATGTCTGATCACCCTCTCCGTAAAGAAATTCTTTCTAATATCTAACCTAATCCTCCCCTGGCAGAGCTTCAGTCCATGCCCTCTTGTCCTGCTGATGGCTGCCTGGGAGAAGAGCCCAACCCCCCCTGGCTCCAGCCTCCTTTCAGGGAGTTGTAGAGAGCGATGAGGTCTCCCCTGAGCCTCCTCTTCTCCAGGCTGAACACCCCCAGCTCCCTCAGCCTCTCCTCACAGGACTTGTGCTGGAGTCCCTTCACCAGCCTGGTTGCCCTCCTTTGGACCTGCTCCAGGACCTCAATCTCCTTCCTGAACTGAGGGGCCCAGAACTGGACACAGGACTCGAGCTGTGGCCTCACCAGGGCTGAGTACAGGGGCAGAATCCCTTCCCTGGACCTGCTGGCCACGCTGTTCCTGATCCAGGCCAGGATGCCATTGGCCTTCTTGGCCACCTGGGCACACTGCTGGCTCCTGTTCAGCTTCCTGTCAATCCAGACTCCCAGGTCCCTCTCTGCCTGGCTGCTCTCAGCCACTCTGTGCCCAGCCTGGAGCTCCCCATGGGGTTGTTGTGGCCAAAGTGCAGGACCCGGCACTTGGCCGTGTTGAACCTCATCCCCTTGGAATCAGCCCAACTCTCCAGTCTGTCCAGGTCCCTCTGCAGAGCCCTCCTGCCTTCCAGCTGATCCACACTCCCCCCCAGCTTAGTGTCATCTGCAAATTTGCTGATGATGGACTCAATCCCCTCATCTAAATCATCAATGAAGATATTAAACAGGACTGGGCCCAACACTGATCCCTGGGGGACACCACTGGTGAGCGGCCGCCAACTGGATCAGCACCGTTCAGCACCACTCTCTGGGCCCGGCCCTCCAGCCAGTTCCTAACCCAGCACAGAGTGCTCCTGTCCAAGCTGTGGGCTGACAGCTTTTCCAGGAGAATGCTGTGGGAGATGGTGTCAAAGGCTTTGCTGAAGTCCAGGTAGACCACATCCACAGCCTTCCCCTCATCCACCAGGCGGGTCACCCGATCATAAAAGGAGATCAGGTTGGTCAGACAGGACCTGCCCTTCCTGAACCCGTGCTCACTGGTTCTGATCCCTTGCCCATCCTGCAGGTGCTGTGTGATTGCACTGAGGATAATCTGATCCATGACCTTGCCAGGCACTGAGGTCAGGCTGACAGGCCTGGAGTTTCCGGGATCTTCCTTCTGTTCTTTTTTGTGGATTGGTGTGATATTCGCCAACTTCCAATCATCTGGGATGTCCCCAGTGAGCCAGGACTGTTGGTAGATGATAGAGAGAGGCTTGGCGAGTTCTTCTGCCAGCTCCCTCATCACCCTTGGGTGGATCCCATCTGGTCCTATAGACTTGTGGGGATCCAAGCAGCTCAGTAGGTCACTGACTGTGTCCTTCAGGATTACAGGGGGGCTGTTTAGATTCTTGTCACCTTCTATAAGCTCCAGAAGCCATCTGTCCTCAGGACAACCTGTCTTACTGTTGAAAACTGAGGCAAAGAAGGTGTTAAATACCTCAGCCTTTTCTTCATCTTTGATAACTATATTCCCGCCCATGTCTAGTAAAGAATGGATGTTTTCCTTGCCCCTCCTTTTGCTATTGATATATCTGTAGAA
This sequence comes from Phaethornis superciliosus, assembly GCA_023637945.1. NCBI lineage: Eukaryota > Metazoa > Chordata > Aves > Apodiformes > Trochilidae > Phaethornis > Phaethornis superciliosus. The sequence continues at coordinate 102,690,035 of JAJQWJ010000001.1, forward strand.
GGACATTTTGTTACCCATCACAGAGGTGGCGAGATTCAGTTCAAGTTGTGCCTTTGTCTCTCTAATTTTCTTTCTACACAACCTAACTATATTCCTAAATTCTTCCTGAGTAGTTAGCTCTTTTTTCCATAATTGGTAGGCTCTCTTCTTTACCCTAATTTCTTTCAAAATCTCCCAGTTTAGCCAGACCGGTCGTCTTCCCCACTGACTCGCCTTTCGGCACACTGGGACAGCCTGCTCTTGTGCTTTCAAAACTTGCTTCTTGATATTCAAGAAGCATCCATCCCTCCTGGACTTCTTTGTTTTCAAGAGCTATTTCCCAGGGTACACTCTGAACTAGTCTTCTGAATAGGCCAAAATCTGCCCTCCAGAAGTCCAATGTAGAGGTTTTATTGACGACCCTCCTTGCATCTCTGAGTATTGAAAACTCTATTATTTCATGATCGCTGTGTCCCAGACGTCCACCGACCACATCTCCCATCAGCCCCTCTCTGTGAACAGGAGGTCTAGGGGGGCTCCATCCCTGGTAGGCTCATTTACCAGCTGGAGCAGGAAATTATCCTCTATACACTCCAGGAATTTCATGTAAACTCAATACAAGAGTGAAAGAAAGATAAAATACACTCGTTTTAAAAAAGGAAGAGGAAAGTACTAATGACAAGTCACAGTAAACAAATAATAACCCATATCCGCAAAGAAATCTGTCCTAAGCAATTTTTCAACATTCCCAAGGAACAAATCTTCACAGAAGTAAATCGGTTACCAGATAGTGTGAACAAATAGTGAATATTACCTTCTGAACACATCTGTAATTGTAAAAAGACAAACTTCATTGTATTATTACAGACAGCCCACAAAAAATAAAAATAATATTACCATAATAGGTGGAAGCCACATGCATAGAAAAGGATTAAAAAAGGTAAAATCTTTCTGAATATTCTGCCTGGAATGCAAATTTTTATTTTGTCCATCAGATTAATTGTATTCATTAATACAAATCAAAATCTGTAGATGATCTCTTTTGCATTGACGTTAAAAAATAAAGTAATAATATATAAAAGTTATATATAAAAAATAAGTAATATGTCTTAATTTTAAAATTATGATGTGTTCATCCTGCACACACATGGAACTCCTTAATACAAAAGTAATCAGTAGAAAAGTGACCCAAAAGTTAAATCACAATCAGAGTGATCTAAAATAGTAAAAATTCTTCTTATTACCATTAGATTTTATTTTGAAGACAAGAAATTTGTAAGTCCTAAGCACATTATGCATTGATCACATGTAAAGTAATAAGACAGCTAGCAGCAAGTAAAACTTGGGAAAATTTTAACATAATGATAGAGTCACAACTAACTGTCAGAACCAAGAATCACTCAACATAGCTTCTCTCCTACAGATACCTAAAAAGAAGTCCTTTCCCCCAAAAAACCTTAGCTGCCAAAATCAAAGGAAGCATAAGAAAAAGATACAATTTTTTTCCAGGCAATACTGGAAGATACTACTAAAATGAACAAGTATATAACCAATCATCTGACAACAGGTTAATGACATTGGAAATCAGTAAATTCACCAACATAGACATGACAACAGGGAAGAACTAATACCGAAACCAATACCAAACTAATACCAAAAAACATTCACTTGCAATGGGCAATGAATTACAGATTCTTCATCATGTAAAAGTGGGCACACCCAAAAAATGTAACAGTTTGTAAGAATATATTCTGTGCAAATATAATTCATTCAAAGCACTATTGTTTCTAGTAACGTTGGATTAGAAAAATCAACAGAAAAAATCAACTTTAAAAGTGTGCATCCTGGAAAAAAAAGATCTTACTAACTGTGTTAACTATGTAAGAGTCACAATCCTGGAAACACTCACTACTCAATTAGCACCTTGCACAGAATTCAGTGCACATTAATGCTTCTCTGTGGACCTGAAAGTGCAATATCCATGCATGTGTAGAACTACCTCTGCTCTACTACTCTTAACATCTTAGCACAAAGCTTATGCTGACTGAGATCCAAAAGATAGGCATTTCACAGCTTAAGATTCCTAAAAATGCACACCAACAGACTCAGGTACTCCGGAAGATGCACTTGTTATTTACCAATTTATTTGTAATAGCAATGGTCATCCAAGTCCTTCATGGTCAGAGAGCCTGTGCAGGAGAACCAAGTGCAGCTGCTCTTTGAAGATTCCCATCATCCAGGAGAGTACATTCACCAGTGGTCATCAGGCTATTCTGTACAGGGATATATCATACCCATCACATTTGAAGCTCTGCAGATCCAACTTGCCAAAACACAACACTCAAGTTCAGGTATCCCTGGGAGGAAGAACACTGCAAAAATTACAGTTAGTTTTCTCCTGTACGTATGGTCCAAGATTTTTTTGTTTCCTGTCCCGAGGCACAATGTTATTGCTATGGCTGCACTTGTAGGGAGGCATCTGAACTTGAATTCCCCCTCAGTGAGATGAACTGCAATGTAGTTTTTCATACTCTGCATTTATTCTGTTTACCAAACCATGATCCTGCAAGGGTAGTTGATAAGTGCATCATCAGGCAAACCTTGAAAGTTGAAAAGCCCAGGTGTCTCACTAAATGGTTTTGAGTTCTTCTAAGGAATTAAACATCTAGGTGCCTAAGTCACTTGTTGGTAATGAGTAGAGAAGTATCATGGACAATGCAAGAAGTATCTATCAAAAGGGCCTCTGGAAGATGACATTTTAGTGTCTGAAGGACTATGGTAGTGATCTCATCTCTTGAACTCTTGTCACATGGGAATAGGAGCCAGAGAATTACCTTATCTCATTTTAAAAAGGCACCATGTTCATTTCTCCAGGCTAAGTGGACTCCTCGGTGCTTATTATAACTTGCTGAACACTGGATAGATAGATAGATAGATAGATAGATAAATATTCCAGACAGTCTTTAGTATTTTACTTTTTAAGGAAACATTCTTTTCCTCAGTTGAATTCAGACAAACCATATCCTGAAGATTTAAAGAAAAAAAAAAAAAAAAAGAAAAAAAAAGAAAAAAAATACAACAGAGAAGCAGAACATGTAAAAAATTGCTTTTCAGTAGGATCCAATCAAAAAAATTGTCATATAAGGGTCCAATTTAAAGCCTTACTGGCTTTGCTTAATTTTCTTGTACTTGCACTGCAAGCCAATAAAGTGGAAGTGATATGAGTAGCAGCATAGAAATTATTCACAAGTCAGGAACTAAAAGGCAAAAATTCTTTTTGCCAAGATTATGTCTTCTCTTTTTGAGAAAGCAGAACTAACATCACTCCTTAAAAATTGTCTTGAAACAAAAAAATTTCCAAGACGACTGAAAAAAATATCCTTTGAGGCAGTGTTATTTCTGTTCCCTCTCTCCAATTGCATGGTTCAGAGAATATAAAACCTCCATTGCAATATCCTTGTCTAAACCATCTCTGTATGTATTAAATCAATAAGTAAACCACAAAAGGTTACAGAAATAAGCAAATAAACTAATTATAGTACTTCAGCTTCAATTACCACTAGGTATTTTCCAAACACCACCACGATTTATCACTGTTGACCTAACAATACCCTCTTAAAGTTCAGTAGTTTGCCTTGTGTGGATTATGCAGAAACAGAGCCAAGAACAAAGGCTTTCATTCATTCTCCTGGACATCTCCAACTATAAAATACTAGGGATTTTATGTCACACTAGTAAATCTTAACGTTTGTTCCACTGAGCCTTTGTCTTAATGGCATACTTAAGTTCGACAACATGTAATTTTAAGTACACTCAAAGGACAAAGTAGACATTTTCAGGAACCTGAGGCTACTAACATCAGTGCAAGGGAGAATGTGTTATAAGGAAAGTAATCAGCCATGATAGGAGAGACGTATTTCTTCCATATTCTGTGTTGGCTTTACTATATAGATGAGAGCAAACACCAGTGAGGGAACTAAAGGCAAAGATAAATTGTGCCACAGTAGCTTGGTTTTCCACCTTCCTGCACATTGATGTATACAGATGGATTTATGGGGTGCACGGGCAGCATGATTTATTCCACAATGCCCTCAGGCCAAGGAGGCAAAAGCACAGGGCTGTAAAGATGGGGGAAGATGGAAAGAGATTTCATTGAATAGCTGCATTCAGGTGTTTTACTTAATTCTTCAGATCACAGCAGCGTGAAAGGGTTATCTAAGCTAGGAAACAGAGGAGGTTCATATCGCTCAGATTCCTGCAGATACATTTAAAAAAAAAAAAGGGGGAGGAATCTAAACTCAGCAGCTACCTCTGCAAGCTGAGCCCTGTGTCAATGATAAAGAGCTCAGAAGAGCTGATTTTCTTCATCTGAGCTCTCATGTTGACCTAATGAATGTCTACAGCCGGGAAGCATTTGTCTAGAGACACCACGTGTACGTAGATATAATGCTGACCCGGCCACAGAAACATGATTAGAAGTTTCCACTTAAGGCCTTGGCAAAACATTTTCATAAACCTAATATTTCAAGCTGCTGTGAGAGGTTCTGACCAAAAGAGAAAATTCAGTCTAAGGAAATGGTGTTTTTTAAATGTTTGGTATCCAGAAACATTTATGGAAATTACAGCAAGCTCTTGACATGTCTCTTCTATCTCTCTTGCTAGATTGCTTATGAATCCAAGCTTCTTAGATCAACAGGTAATGAAACCTGACCCCAAGCAACCTAATCCAGGACCTTTCACTATCTACAGGTCTGCTCCATCATAGTCCTAAATTCCCAGCAGATTGAGTACTTCAGTCTGAGCCAGAGTTTCAGAGCTTCCCTCCTTCTTCCTTCCTGTATGGAAACAAAAGAATCTTTAAAACTATAGACATATTTCCCTCTTATCCCTGAGAAAATCAGAAGATGAAGATTTTCAAAACCAAAACTTTCTTTTACCCTTTTTTTTTTGCAGAGTAGATTCCAGATGCTGTGTTGTCCTAAAGCACAATCTAATCTTTTTCACCATGTCAAAATTTCCCCAGTACAAAAATGTTGAATTTTAGTTTCTCTTCTGGAAACTCACTTTCAGATCAGATTAATTTTTCATTTGAAAGAGCCACGTGTTTTTTTGTAAATACACAGCTCACTTGTCTCCAGTTGGAGTAATAGAAGAAACATTATGTGGAGATATTCTGTGTCAAAATCAATAACTTTTTTTTCTGAATACTGTTTTAAAATAATTAACCCAAAGTTTTTGTATTAGTGAACACTATCCACTTAAATAACCTGTAATAGAAGAGAGAACAGACATGTGCATGAATAGTCAGCAAGTCTTACACATTGCAGAAGCCTTGAGGGAAATTCATGTTCAAAATGAGTCAGTGTGTGACTGAAAGTGACACATCAGGGAAGCATATTCCATTCCATTTAAATTATTATTTTTCATTAGTCTCTTATGTTGTTTATGATGGATTCTATTTTGTTTGCCACAGAATCTGTGTTTTCACTGTTAGCAAATAGGCATCTGCTGCTTTAGCATGTGAAGGTACCAGTTTCAATTAGTGTAATGTTCTTACTAAATAAAGATGTTTATATTGTTTACCACACAAATAAAATAAGGGGAAAAGATAATATAGGTCAGTTTGAGTATCACAGTTAAATCAAAGGTACAACCTTTTGAAAGGAAAACAATGCTTTTGTTAACACAAACCTTATACATACAGAAGTCCTGTGAATCTGCCTACTTACTGTTTCAAGCCCAGATTAAAATTTCAAGCCACAGAGTAAAAATTACTTACTGGTTTTCTGTGCCACACTTATAGATTCAAGTAATTTATGCAACTTTCCTTTCCCCTCTCTTGTTTTCTTAAACTCATTTAAGAGTCAGTTCGAAGTAAAGATAAAATGACAAATTTGTCTGTGACCTTGGAACAACTGGACAGATCATGATTTTTGTTCTTTCCTTTTTACAGTTGCTACCTAAAATTTTTTGTACTGAGGAATATACTTCAAATTCTATTTTAGAGTATGTTATCTTCAGATTTTATTTCTCATTACAGGCAATGAGGTACATATATGGTGCCCCATACAGCAGCCCTGTAAAAATAAAGATTTTTTAGGAAGAACAACCAAGTTTCAAGCAAGCAAATAACTGATATTTTAAAGCAACTAATTCAGTCAAAATCTACAGGAGCCTGAAAATTATCTAAAATTCGAAATGCATATGAGACTCTTGAGGTAACATTTTTGTATAATGACATTTCCTTGTTCCCCTGTGAGAAGAAATAAATTTAAAAAAAAACAGGGGCACATTTTGAAATATTTTATTATATTGCATTAGCAACTATCCCTTTCATTTAATATTTCACATTTAAATTGTTAATATTGATTTTTATATACACAATCCAGTACAACTGTCACTGTGAAAGGCTTTTTTCATAATTACAACTTCTCTATTGTATTAGAGAATAAGAATATCAATGTCACTGCATCAAGAATTTATAATGTAATAAAACACTTTGCCATCCAGCACAAGACTTCCATTGTTCTCCAGCCTAACTCAGTTTGAACAGTGCCTGTTAGAATAGCTAGAAGATTTTCTTACTAGTAAATGGTATTTTTGCCTGAGCTACAAGCACATGTGTTTTTCTCCTATGCCACTCAGAACAGGGACATGAGCAATTGTCTGCAGAATTAATTGTAGCTCTACAGAGTGCTGTAGACTAATACACACCATGGTAAATAGGCAAATATGTGGAAACAGCAACACAACTCTGGGACACTTTCTGAGACACACAAGGAATAAGTGTTCCCTATTTTAATGGCAATATTTACATTTTTTAGAGAATATATCTCAAGGAAGCAAATTTTAAGAAAAATTTGCTGTCCTTTTAGAGCAGTAAGCCGGATTATATTCAGAACTAGATGAATTTTAACTTATATAGAAATCCAGTTCAAGCTGGATATATCACGAAACCACAATACTGATGACAAAGGTAGGCAGTAAACAGCAGCTAAATCTGATTATGAAGGGTCATCACTGAGCTATTTCAAGTCATTAAGCATCAAGTCATTAAGCATTAAGGTGTACAGGCAGTTTTTGCAGCTTCTTTATCAAATTACATGAACCACCATTTGTTGGTGGTGAAGAAAAATATGGATATTAATTAGTTGTTCTTCAGGAAAATCATGGACAGAAAGGGAGGTATACTCAGAAAGCATTTAGGGCAAAGTAGCATTACCAGAGAAAAATGGGAGTTGGACATGAGCTGTTCAAAGAAAAACTTCTATAATCAGGAGGCAGAGGCCAGAGACCGAGATGAGTACATACAGAAAGAGTCACAAGGAAGGGAGAGGACCCTACAGTTCTCCTTGAGTCCAGCCTCATGCAGCAAACAGAGGAAGAGGAGGTTTGGATTTATTTATTAACTGAAAAAAAGAGCTCACAATCTATAACTTTGGGTAAGCTTTTGAGTGAACCCAAGCATTTTTCATCTCCCAGCCTACTTTTACTCCTTTTCAGGTCTTGGGTAACTGGAGTCCAAAATTTTTTAATACAAGATTTTTTTTCCATGATTCAGGGTGACTGTGGCATAAAACCCCAAGATACACAAACCTTGAATACTGGAGCTTGTTCAGCTGAGAGGTAAAACCGTTGCTTTGGAAAAAAATATTATTATTATGAAGCTGCTTCTCAAATACAGAATATTCTCCCTCATGTCAGTGAAGATCATTTCACTAGTTTCATTCAGGCTCAGGCTAACAGTAAGCTTATAGTCTAGTAATTGTTTCCAAATTTTTAACCACTGGAAAACACAAAAATTATGCTGCTCGAGCACCTCTTGCCCTAGAACATCCCAAATTACTAGGGTTTTTTGCTGCTATGTACCAAAGTAGCAATTAGAAATTCCTACAGCACTTCAGGTATCCAGTTTACTATTGCTGAACTCAAGGGCTGCATCAGCTCTGTCCTGCTACACATGCACTGAGACCACTCTCAGAGTCACATTTCTGACTGCCCATACTGGGGTGCTGTACAAATTTCCATGGGACACAAACCGCTTCAAGGGGGGATTGGTTTTGTGGCTCTCTTGAGAGTGTCCACATACATGTTGTCTGAATGAGTACTCTAGACTAATGCTTAAAATATAAAACACATCAGAAGATCACATTTCAAATGAAACACAAGATTATTAATGGTACTGCCAAGGAGTTTGAAGTTACAGAAACTTTTAGGATTTTGTATTTTTACTTCAATTTGATGCACGGGGTTTTGTGGGGCAGATGGAGCTTATAAGAAAATCTTAAATGGTCAAGAAATGAATACTTTGATCCATCTTTACTTTTAAGTAATGCAGTCAAATCATTTCCCTGCTAACAAAAGAAAAAGCTTTAAGCAGTACTGTATATTTTTATGCTGAATCTTAGTGAACAAAACTGAATATTTCATTTTCCTTTTAAATACGCTTCATGGATCTTATATTATGTGTCTTATACTTCCTAATATGAAAAATACAAGGTCTGATATTACTTTAAAATTTTGCCCCTCAGTAATATGCTCTACCTGATAAATGTTTGTCAATGTATGTGATGATTTATGTCAACAACATTTGCTAGATAATTACTTTCCATCATTATTATGGTGGAGTCCAACTCATCATTGAAAACTAATTTCTGTTAAAGGGTAAAATGGTTCCTCAACATTTAGTTACCCTGGTATTTATTGTTAACAATACAGACTGGGAAATCATGTGAGTAACAAAAGACATATTTTTGCTAATACCTAGAAAAAACATATTGAAGAGTCATAGGTTTGTTTAATGGAAAACTAACACGTAGGGTAGCTTCTTGCAATCTTACTCTTCTCAAGAACAATTTGCATTTGTTTGAGGAAAAATATTTTCCAACTTAGGTAGCAGAGGTAAAATAGTCAGTGCCGAATCAGTTGCAACTTTAGAGATCGTGTGTACAGATTTAATTTTATTTACCTAATAAACATGGACTGCTTTTTTTTAAAAAAAAATGGTCAGGCACAAATAAAATTGTATATTCTGTTACTCCGCAGTCCTCTTTTATAATATGAAGAAATTCCTAAGTGCAATTAAGCAATCATCTTTCCCTTTGGAAAAAGATGATTATTTTAGACATTGTTTTAAAAATTTACTGATACTACTCCTGACTACTGTTACTACCTACTGTTCCCTCAAATAGTTTCTTTTTTTGTCTTTTCAACATAAACTAAACTTATTCAGTGTGCATGATGGCAATTTGTCTGTTTCATAGCTAAGCAGTTGTAAATCTGCAGATTTACAACACTGTAGATCCTCAGACCAGAGGATGTGTGCAGGTGAAACTGGCAGAGTTCTGTCCTTTCCAGACTTTATATGTAAAGAGGAATTTTTAGGAGAAAGGGGGTGCTGTGGCAAAGCTGTCCCCAGGTGTGGCAGATTAAAGGTGGATCTGCCACCTTCTAAAAATTTCCCCCATGGTAAGGTTCAGCATGTGGCATTTCATTAGCTTTTTCAAGTTCCATAAGATGGATGAATTTTGTCCCACTGGGTTTCTTAGTATTTCCATGAACATTTTCACCTGGTTTCATAAAGTGATAGAAAGAAAACTTGTATTTAGCACAGGCTCCCATGAGTCTAGACACAAGGCTCAACAAGGATTAAGAATGTGCTGAGAGGAATTGTCATCCTGTAGTTCAGTATTTACTTCTCCACTTTCTGTCAAATGTCAGAAAAAGATAGCAATCTTTCAAAGAGGTAAACTCAAAGAAATTATTTAAAATCTTCACACACACACAAAAAAAGATCCATTGTATTCTGAATCCTTATCAAAGCATGGCATGATAAGTGATGCATAGGGGTGGACGTGCAGAATATTGCCTGGAACGTTATCCTGTTCAATGGTGGAAATAATTCCATTCTGTGGTTAATATAAATAGTTTCTTTATGTATTTTGGGATTATCTTCAGGCAGGAGCAGTATGTGCTCTTTCTTCTTTCAAATGCTTAGTGGTAAAATAACAAATGCTCCCAGAGATTCTTGTTTCTAATTGGATTCCTCCTAGGCCACCTACACAGAAATACACAAATGCTGATGCCTGCAGCAGCCACATTGTGCTGTATTGTATAAGTAGCTCTGGGAGTTCAATAAAGATCCAAATTGTACAACAGGTTTCACAAACAGGAGACTTCATTTGATAAAGGTGAAAAGGTGAATCCCCCAATTTCCAAGTTGTTTTTGCTTTTGTAACAGTAGGAGAGGATTAGAGATTGAGATGGGGAGGTCAATTTTTGCCTTTTCTTTTGCAGTTATCTATGTATTGGCTCTAAAATGCGTTAAATAAATGTAAAAATGTGTTAAAAAATAGTAACAATACGAATTGTACATTATTACATGCAATAATCACAATAAGTAATACATAATTATAACAGACAGTGGATATAAAATGGACTGGAATGAAACATGAAATACAGTGCCACAGTTAAAAAAAAGTCCAGTACCATACAGTGAAAAGGCTTTGAAATCAAACGTCATTTAAGAGTATGATATTGTTTGAACAGCTAAAATGGATTATGATTCCACTGGGTAGGTGTGTACTTTAGCATCCCACATAGTATTAAAGAAGATAAAAATTCAGGAAGCAACTGCTGTCAAGAGAAAACCTTCAAATAAATTTTCTCTGCTGTTAAAATTACCACTTACATTTTCCACTTTAAAAAGAAAGCTGTGGATTTGTATTAGAATAAATATTATTCATACCTAGAAATAACTGGATAGCTAGGTAAATAGATATTAGTAGACAAACACAAAAATATTCTATGTACATGCACATGTATCTTAGGCTCAAAAAAGCTTTAAAAAAGGCTACAGTGTGAGGCATCTAAAATTTTATAAATGTCAAAATTAAGGTTTCCTTGCAAGCTGGCATTATTCAGTGTTTGCCATGGTAAGTGGTGCTATCTGGAGGTGTATGCTGGTTATTCTAGCACTTTTTAAAATATCTCAGATCCCTGCTTGAAGCACTTTCCCCAGATGATTCATGTTAAAGCAATCACCTGATTTGTAATCTGGAAGTAGTCTGAGCTGGTTCATAGCTTCACAGAATTATAAACAAACTGAATTTTGCTAACCCTCACAAAAGATAAACAGGAAGCAGAGGGATAGAGGGGCAGACAAATAGGCAAAGGGAATAGGGGAAAAGACAAAGCAAGAGATATTTTAGAATCCAAGATTTATAGATCCTTCAGTGTCCTTCCTTGAGGAATACTACTAGATAGGAGCTCCCTCCTTCCCAGCCATCAGCAGAACCTAACATAATCACTGCATAATCACTAAGTGGAAGTAGGTGTTATCATCCTTTCTTACCAGATCTTCCTATATGTATGTGGACTGGGATGAAGGGTCATCACTGAGCTATGATTTTTGAGCTTCAAGGTTTTTTCAGTTATGCATAATTTGATCACAGGTTTATCTTTCCAAACCAAAAAACAATGCCCTGATTTTAAAACAAGTCCCACAAGAGTTTTGCTTCCAAGCATGAAAGTACTGTCTCTTCTTAATGAAACATTTATGATCTTTTAAAAGGCCAAATGTATTTTCCCCCAATTTACATTCTGGAAAATGAACTAGCCATATAGGTATTATTTCTTATAGAAATACAAATTGACACCCAGCATGGGTATTTTCACTGAGAACATTTTAAGCTCTGAAATCTTCTAAAAAGCTGAAAACAGGATCTTAGAATGAGAAGGGACAGGCCTTAGATGCAGAACCTGCCTACACATGCCATGGAGGGGAATTCACACACATAGAATGTTAAAGTTTGGAAGGGACTCTGAGAGATCAAGTCCAACACCCCTTCCAGAGCAGGATCACCTAAAGTAGGTCACACAGCAAATCACCCTGGCTTTAACTTGCTGCTCAGTGCCTGAGCAAAGGTTTTGCTCCAGAGAGTACTGAGTTGGGGCTATATATATATTTCCAACATGCTGCACAGCACGGTGCTGCAGGGGAGGTGTATCAGGCTCTCACAGTCCATTTCTTCTGTGGTCACATCAGCACTGAGTAGGAAGGAGGGGGCAAGATTATATCTCTCAGTCCACTGGCTTCAGTAGTACTACTGGAGTTAGGCTGCCAGTGTGTCACTCACATTCTTGTTCTGCAGTGAGGTACCATGTTTGTGTACATAAAATTGCTTTCACTCACTGAGAATAAAAACCTCTTAACAAATCTGTCCTGACAACTGCATTAGTGACAGATATCATTAGCATCCAAGGCACATGGGCTCTGTAAGCCACAAACAGTGAGGCCCTACAGACTCCTAGGATGCTACTTGCAATGATTCCTCTTACTCTGACTTTATCAGTCCACCCTTGCAAAGGTCTTTTTTCTATGTTTTTTCTTTCTTTTTTTTTTTTTTTTTTTTGGTTTATTAAGCAGTGTAATAAATATTTTTCTGCATGTCCCTCTAAATTTCATCATCTTGATAATCCTTCTAGTAGAAAAAAACCTTTCATATTCTGCTCTCTTTCACATGAATATTGTTTCCCTGCACTTCAGTTTTCATCCTTATATGCACCAGCTAAGTGATCTTTTTGTGCAGTGGCTGATGGCATACTGGACACATGCTGTATATCCCACAGAATTTCAGTCTCACAAAGTGACCAGAACAGAAAGATGGGGAGGATCCACAACAGCAGGGAAAGGTCTGCTCTGTCAATGGAGCCCAGAAGGGCTTGCACACAAATTACTCTATGGTATGTTGTCTGTATCCATATATATAGGAAATATCTATGAATTAGAGAAGGGTTAGGCAAGAAGAGTCCCCAGATAATTAAACTGCCAAACCCTTAGCAGAGCTGTGCTAAGTGTTTGTAATTTGATAATCCTCTGAGCTGATCATATGGTCAAATTTTAGCCCATTTCCCACTGAAAGTAGAAACTGCTGATCCCAAGAGGTCCTCTTTCAAGCTTCAACCCTTCTTCAGCACACATTTGTGCTAGAGAAGCTTCATAAATAGTTATTTCACATTTTTAGGTATGGCAAGGGTTTAAACAAATTTTGCTTTACAGAAACATTCAAAATTGTTTACGCATGTCAAATTAGAGGCAAAGTTCTGTATCTGCACTACTTCTATAAAGGACCCTGATAGCACTGTACCTGGCATACATTCTTCCAGTAGCACAAAAATTACATTAATCTCTTGGTTAAGGACCTGGTTGCATTTCCAGGGTTTTTTTTAGATTTCTAATGTAAGGAATAGATTGGGAGTGTTTTGACACTCTATTAGTACTTTTAACGTTATGAACTTGATCAAGAAAGAAAAAAATAATTTTCTAAACACTTAAAAATATGGTGGAGATACAATTTATTTTCTAAATAAGGAGATTATTATTCAATTGGATGTTAAAAGTTCATTCTTCCACTAGTACAACGCTTTAGCTTTTAATGTTGCTATTGCATTTACTCTAGATTCTGGCATACATAATAAGAGACCTAAAACCTTTAAAGTGACTTGCTGTTGAACTGAATTAGTTTTTAAATCCTCAGAACTATGTAAGTTGCAATGCTATACAAGAAAAGTAGGAAAAAAATAAGGGAAGCGCTGTAAAAAGCAGCTTGCATGGGGTGCTCCTGCCATCTCGTGGCTGTTCTGCATAAAGTCATATGAACACTAACTCAGTTCTTTGCATGCTTAAAATGAGTTTTGGTATTAATTCTCCTAATGCTTAACTGTGTCACAGGTCTGCCAGTAACAGTAGTACAGAAATGAGCTGTTTAGATAAGGCATAGATTTGTTGAAGTAAAAAAACCATGTATCAGGAAAAAATATCTGAAAAGAAAAAGACATTTTTACTTTGGGAACATCTTTCATTCTTCTCTGAGCTCCAGTCATGTTTTACCAGACAAAAAAAAATATTTTATTACATATATATATATAAATACAATTATAAGAAATGTATATGTGTATCTATATGTAAAATTACATTTAATGTATTTTCTTCCTGGAAATGAATATTTTTATATATATATGTGTGTGTGTGTGTTTTTGTGCATGTACATGCACAAAAAACCAGACACCATTCAAAATGTATGCATTTAAATAGCTAAGATTCTAAATTGGACCTGAAGACATCATTAGATAACCTACGTGATCATCCTTATTTCAATTTCACTTCTTCCTAAGAGAATCAAGATATATGATTACTTCCCTCACAACTACAACTTCCAAGAGCTACCACATCAGCTCAGATGAGCTGACCTGAATTTAAACCATTCAACTCAATCCAACAAGCTGTTGTGTTTCCATTCAGATAGATTCAGTCTGAAATGAAATATTGAGCTTGTTTTCCCATTTGGAAAGCAAAACATTGCAGCAGAACTGAAACTCAAGCACTGAAAAATTTGCAGACTCTGTTTTGTTCCACACATTGTGACAGAATATGATTTGCATTAGAAAGTCTTAATCATATCTAATCAAAAGTCAGTGGCCCATCAGTCAGTATGAACAGAAACTGCTTGGTTTCTTCATTTCACCTTTGTAGCCTGAACACAGAAACTGGCAGTTTCTCTGTCCTGAGAACTTCAAGCCTGACCATGTATGATTAAGGCTTGCAGAGTTAATCTGCCACCTGTTTTGATAGTCCTGACATCCCCTCCACAAAACAGAAATAAATTAGAGTGTAAGCAATGGGTGGTCAGGTTCCTGGGGACCTAAAATGACTTCTTGAAAAGAGGCTATATATGGGATTTTAACAGATTGTACCCCACAGAGAAGTCACATGTAATTCCTACTACTTCCTGTTATATATTGTATAATTCCTACAACTTCTTATTGTGTTTATGATTCCTTCTTGCCCATATCCTATAACAATATCTTACATAATACACTAGAGCACTGCCAAGACCACTTATCTATAGGCATCTCTCTGATGCATGAGAAAAACTAGATGTTGCAAACTATGTTCAGAGTGAAAAGATTATATGTGAGAGAAAAGAGAATATGTGTTAATACCATCCAGTAGTTTTTATCATGGTAAAGAAATTTCAGCTGCTCACTGAGGGTAAATTGCTGTTGGCTCACTGAAAATTGTTCTAGAGCTAGTGGCAAAAAGAGTTACCAACTGTGGTAATACCTCATGCATATCTGAGATGAATGGTTAAGATGGAAACAGTAACATATTATAACTCCTTGATTCTGCTTTACTACCAGTAAAATCAGTAGAAGCACTGGAACTGTACTCACTCGTGTGACTGGAAAATATGGATATAAGAATCCCATTCCACCCTCAGTGCAACAAAGCAGCTGCCCGGGAGTGGAAGACTTCATTATTTTTTAAAAAACACTCTAATGTGACTCAAAGGTGTGCTTTTCCAGAAAAGAAGGGACTGTGACACATAGTATCAGTTGTCTGCTTTGCATGAGGAAATCTTCGGTGTGTGAATTTTTCTCACTTTGATCACCAAAAGCTATGTCATATAATGACAAATATGCTCACCATGTTGTAAAACCTCACTACCCACAGATGGTCAAGATTTTGTCTTTTGCAGGAAAAGTTTTTTTTCAGTGATAGATTTATATAGCTTGTAAAAGACCTGCTTTAACCATGAGTAAACACACAGAATGAATCATAAAATATTTTGGGTTGGAAGAGACCTTTAAGATCACCCAGTTCCAACCCCCTGCATGGGCAGGGACACCTCCCATTCAGCCAGGTTGCTCACAGCCCCATCCAGCCTGGCCTTGAACACTGCCAGGGAGGGGGCAGCCACAGCTTTTCTGGGCAACCTGTGCCAGTGTCTCACTATCCTCACAGTGAAAAATTTCTTCCTGATATGTAACCCAAATCCCCTAAATCTACCATCTTCCAGTTTAAAGCCATTACATCTTACTCTATTGCTACGTGCTCTTATAAGAAGTCCCAGAATCAGAATTTCCTCTGGTCCCACCACTGTTCACTTGGGAGAGGATGGCAGCACCCACCTACCTACAGCCCCCTTTCAGGTAGTTGTAGAGGGCAATGGGGTCTCCCCTCAGGCTCCTCTTCTCCAAACTAAACATTCCCTATTCCCACGGCTTCTCCCTCTTGTAAGCTTTCTTGTAAGCCCCCTTCAGATGCAGGAAGGCCTCTACAAGGTCTCCCTGGAGCCTTCTCTTCTCCAGGCTGAACAACCCCAACACTCTCATCCTGGCTTTGTAGGAGAGGTGCTCCAGCCCTCTGATCTAGAGGTTCCAACGCACTTCACTGGTCGATGATTACGCCTAATTTTCAGAATGAAGGGTGGATGTATGTGTTTATCTGTACTGCAATAGCACAAACCAGAACTGCAACCAGGCACCAGGATGCACCATCACCAGAAATCTGTTGTGCTAAGAACCATATAAACAGGACAAAGAATGTCTCTGACTCAAACATCTAGCCCCTAGGAGCAAGACAAAAGAAAACAGGAAAATATTAAGCAATTTCTAAGACCAGTAAGCTGAAAAAATCCAAATTTAATAACATGTATAAACCAGACTAAGGCTCCCTGTCAGAGAATCTAATTTCCACTGTCAGATTTCTCTGATACTAGAGAATGCATGTGAAAGCCACTGGCCAAAGAAAAGTTTTAACATCATGTTAGTGCCAGTCCACACCAGGAATGACTGTCAGTTTTATGAATTTCTTTATCTGAAATGCCAGAAGTATGAGCAACCCTGCTGATACTTAAGTGTTGCTATGTGTCCTACTTTCCTTTTTCTAGCTCTTTTTCTTGCATTTTAAGACCTTGAAAATTACACATAACTGGATATTTCTAAAGTGACTGCTTTCAAAATCAACCATGTTCAAATTAAGGAATGTCACACCCCTGTTTGAATGCATTATAATAATCTTAATTATACCACTAGATGCTGTACAGATTTCTACCTGTCACAGAACATAGTTTAAATTAGCTCTGGGAGCAAGTCATTGATTCACAGCAAAAGAAGCAGTTGTCTGCAACATCTTTGTTTTATTTGTCATTGATGCAGGGAGGTATAAACTGAAATAAGAAACATGGCTTTCTGAGTAAAGCAGCTGAAATCTGTCCCACTGAAATATTTTATTCCTGCCACTGTCAATCTCATCAGCTAAGCAGAATAGCTTGTAAATTATTTTCTTAGGTGTCTACTAATTATGAGTTTCTCATTATATGCTTGACTTGAAACTGGGGTCAAAGCTGATCTCTCATGGAAGTTGCAAAACCTACACCTTCAATCTGAAAACTCCTAGTAGTAAGTGTTGTGATGAAAATCAGGCTTCAGACATTTTGAAGAAAGCATCTAAGACTGGTAAATATTTTACACCTAAAATAATTATGTGCTTCATTTTCCACTCTGTAGAAACAAGCCAAAATTCCTTCCACCTCTAAAATTGAAGTATTAAGTAAATAAATTTATAATTGTTGAATAATCAGGATCAAACAAGGTTTTTTCTATCTTCAGCGAAG
The DNA here is from genome assembly GCA_023637945.1 of Phaethornis superciliosus. Lineage (NCBI taxonomy): Eukaryota > Metazoa > Chordata > Aves > Apodiformes > Trochilidae > Phaethornis > Phaethornis superciliosus. The sequence goes on from JAJQWJ010000001.1 coordinate 102,707,473, forward strand.
GTCAGTTAGAATAAATATTGCATTGAACCACAGTATGATATTAAGAAAACATAATATATAGCTTCTCAATGCGTTAGGAATATTGGGGGCAATTAAAAAATAAACAGAATACCTCAAGAATGTATGCATAACAGTCATGATCAGTGATAAGGTTGCACATGCACGGACAGCCTTAATTTTAGCATTTTTCAAACTTGAGATACTTAATCTTTCAGCATGTATATTCCTTCTTACAGAAGATACATTACTTCTTTAGTATTTAAATTTCAGGAGATCCCATTCAATCTAGTCGCTAAGTAAATCACATATACAGAAGAATTTCCATAGCTTTGCAGTAATTAACTTATTTATACTGTTACATTGCCAACAACTTGAAATCTGTTTTGCTTTTTTTTCTTCAGTTCTAGAATGGGAGAAACCTCATCATTGTAGCTTATCAGTAACACCTGGTAACTATAAGAATTACAAAAAAATTACTTCATTTAATTATTTGATTTAGTATTTTTTTGTCTCACAAAATTTACATTTAGAAGATCTTATTTACTGTTAGACTACAGAAGCCAATGGTTTTATTCTCATAGAAGACTTAACTGTTGTTAACGTGTATTTAAGAAGGCAAAAGTAATCACTATGAGAGCCAAAGATAATTGCACTAGGTAAGACAAAAGCACAAATTTGCATTTACATGAATGTGTCTATGCTGAGTAACAAGAAAGCCTGTAGCTTTGTGGTAAAGGAAATTTTATGCATTAATAGCATTAGAAGCTGATTTTTAGAGACTGAATTTCCACCAGTTTATGAAAAAAGCACAAGGCTGCCAAGTTCAACAATAGTCTTATATATACCAGAACTATTTCTGGTGTGTTTGTTTATGGTAGATTGGCTTCAATCCAGCTCACCAAGCTGCCTTTCAAGTGATACTTTACTTATGATTAAACCTTTACTCACTTGTTGTACAGACTGTTTAACATTTAGAATGAAATTTTATGTAAAAAGTTGCTTCTGTGGTTTAGACACTTTTTTTTTTTAACAAATTACTATAGGGGGAAATCCTTCCTACACTGATAACTGAACATTTAAGAGAACAGTTGAAGACTAACCAGAAGTATTCATCTAATTCCAAAATTAATCTAGCTCTGTAATCAAAATGTAAACTTTCAGACCTAGCTATCACAAGTTGAGTGGCTAAATCTTGTGCTTGAATAAAATCTATGCATTTTTCTACTTGAGTGATTTTTTTCATGAGAAAACTCATCATAATTTAATCTTTTTTAAATTTATGAGGAAAAGATACAAAAGTGACTTTCAATAGACAATCACATGAGAACAGGAATTCTATTGTAATATCTAGATGGTAAAGAAGAAAGCTTAGATTAGAAAGAAAAGGTAATGTTGAAGTCTCAGATGGGAAGAGGAAGATAAATCGTACTATGTGGAAAGAAGCATCCTAAGAGAGGTTGGAAAGTGATCACTCTTAGGCAAAAAGGAGATACGGGTTTTGAAAAACTATTTTCTATGGGTAATCAGGGGAGAAAAGCAATGCCAGTGGCAAATTATTCAGTGATAGCTGTACAAAATTCCACTGAGCATTTGTAAATAGCAAGTTTGCAGTAGTTGCAGAACACTTCAGATCAGTAACCTAAATTTGCCTCCTTCCTCTACAGAAAGGAATTAACAACATGTCTTTACAGTAGCTCTGTCAAGACAGTCTACAGCCAAGAAAGCTTTTATTCCTAGACTAAACCAGTTGTCTAGACTTCTACGGTCAATGGAAAAAAATCATACCCACCAGGAAATTAGTTTCATCTTACGATAGGTCAGTAAGAAAGCTGAACCTATCTTTCTCTACTATTTAGAGAGAATTTAGGAAAACTCCACATTAATAAATTATGTAAAATAAGCCTTACTCTGAGCAACCAGCTATCTCTGCTAGGCAACTACATTTGGTAAAATCTAATATATTTCCTCACCGACCAGAACTTTTCCATTTATCTGTTGCTGTTCCTCAGTGATCAGTGTAATCTCCTTGAACATTAATTCTATTGCTGTATTGCCTTGTTAAAAGACTTATCATTTTATTCCTACTGCAATATCAAAGAAGTCTATGCAGCCTATTACTATAAATGGATTGCAAATGAACAGCTGGACACAAGATGCCAGAGTTCTCTGAAGGCAGGGCTCTGGAAAGTGTCTGGTGGTTTTCAGTTCTGCACTTTAAGTTATTCCAGGATGACCAAAAATTCAACAAATGCTAATACATAGTTTGTCACTAATATATAGCTAAAACCTCAAATATTCCCAGTGCATTTCTTGATAAAGGTTTATACACCTTTGTTTGGAAATCCCTTAAACACAGATTTTTTTCCCTAGTTTCTCCAGTTTTTCCTCATTCTTTAAAGCAGAACTTGTAAAGCTCCACATTTCTTTCCTTTCTTCAGTTCATGTGAGTATTTAGTTTCTTTTCCAGTCAGAAGGTCAAAAGTAAAATAAATAAAGACGAGGAAAACAATTCAAGTAATATTTTCCAAGACTGACAGAGAAAAGGAACATTTGGGTGTAATGGAGAGGTTGTTTAGAATTTCCCTTCTCAGGTTCTCCAACACTTTTTTAAAAAAAATTAATAATGTATAAACATTACATGTTTACTAGATGTCAGTGTCCATTGTGTTACTCTCAACACAGGCAAGATTTAGAGGAAAATCTACTAAGCATATACTTCCAAGTTAAAGGACCTTGGAAATTGCTACACTAAAATTCAGACTACTGCTTTGTTCTAATTTGTGGTTTGCGTTTTTTGTTTTCCCCCAGGAATTTAATAGGTATGGTTTTTAATTAAATAAGTCTCTTCCTTATCTATTTAACCTGTTATTTCATCTTGTAGTTAAAATTTTTTCGTTTTGTCTATACTACCGAGGGTACACATTACAGAAGTGAAAAGTCTGATTAACACTCCTATCAGGAGTGTGTACTAATCTCTTCTATCCAGAGAAGTCGTAGGTTATTTCCAAGCTGATGTCATTTGTAGAAAAAAAGCATTTTTAAAATGCCTGAAACAACTGGGAAATTTATAATCTAAAATACATTCTCCCTGTTAATGTTTTTTTATACGATTATTCTATCTGGCCCTTTTTGTCCCTTTCATTCTGTGAAATACATCAGGACCCTGATAATAGGCTTGGCATAAATGAAAGGTAGAAATTGTACTATCAAAATGAGACATATAAAAATAGCAGTTAAGATCTGCCAGCTTAGAAGAGGTGATTTTAAATTATACATGCACTTTGCCTATCTAAATAGAAATTATTGCTGTCCTGACAGTCCTCCACAACACTAACTTGTGCTATGAGAAAAATCACATTTCACAGCATGTGATGGGCCCCAGGACATCTTTTCCATCCTTCAAGTTTCTGAATGGGTGTCAGGCACCAGGATGCTCAGCCCAGGTCAGAGTGTCCCCAGGGTCCAGCAGCTCCTGTCCCACCACATCAGCCCCAGGCCAGCCCAAGGCAGCTGGGGGGCAGTGGGACAGCCCCAGCCTTTGGCACCTCTCTAGGAATGGGACAGGAGCCCAGAGGTGGGCCCAGCTCCGTGGGGTCTGTGTCTGGGCAGAGCAGAGCAGTGGGGAAGCAGGAGGTTGGATCTGCTACAGCACTGCTGGGGCAAGAGCTGACAGCCCCAGAGGGCTGAGGTGGGGTCCTGGGCAGGGACAGTCAAGCCCACAAGTACCCTTGGAGCCCAGACAGGGACCTCCCCTCCCAACAGGGCTTGTCCTCCCACCTTGGAGTCAGACAAGGGCCAACCTGGCAGTAACTGAGCAGGACAGAGCCAGAGGTAGTGTCCAGGGGCAACAAAAAAAACCTGGACCAGAAGGCAAGATTGTGGTGATGAGGCACATCTATCATCAAGCTGGGAAATCATCACACAAGTCAAGGACAGGATGAGGTCCTGTGAGTGCTGTACAAGTCTAAGCAGGCTGAAGCCTGGCCCAGAGAGCTCTGTGGAGAGCCAGAGATGAGGCTGTGGCTGAGCCACACTCATCACCACTCCTCCAGCACAGTTCAGACAAGGAATGAAGCCCTGGTTCTGAGCTTATGTAGGGCCCTGACAATGGGAATCATGAGTCAGAATGAATATGACTGCCAGACTACTAGTTCTTGGTTTTACAGGTACATATGTACAAAACTAAATATCTTTATTTTAGTGACTTTCCCTAGATTGTGCATGACAGAAATGCAGTAATTCTTCATGGAAGAGGCACTCACAGGAAGCACGAAAGACAGCTCTTGAATTCAAGACTAAAACTTCTATAGGTAACAACTTCTGATTTCTCTGTCAAAAGCTGTATCACAGAACCACAGAAATCAGGAATGGACTTAAAGACACCATCTGCTTCATTCATCTGCCCCAAAATGTGTAAAAGTGCATCTAGCTCTTTCCTATCAGCTGTTCTTACAAATCTGCAACAATAACTCTATGTAAGGTGTATGCCCTGCTGGAAAATATCTGGGGGGTTGAGTAGGTTTTTTTTTTATTCTAAGAGTTTAACTCAATCTTTCTGACTTCAGAGTTTATTATTTCTAAACTTGTCTGTCAATAACACATTCTTTCACAACAATAAGAGCAAATTATTTCCTCTTTATTTTAGTTTCTTCTGGTTTTCAGGACTGACCAGTTGCTACCTCTTGTCTTTTCTTTCCTTGACTGGATCACCCCAGGCCTTTCAAGCTTTCATCATAAGTCATACATTTTAAAAGGTGAACCACTCTTGTTGTTTATTTATGAATTTTCTCCACTTGTTCTGTATTGTTCACAAAACATGAGGTTTGAAAAATCTCTTGTTGATAAATACATGCTAAATATACCAGAAAGTTGATTTTCAATGCACAGCCTGACATCTTTTATTGAACTGAACCTTTCTTTTCCAAAGTTAATCTCAAGTTTTCCAGCAACACTTTGAATTATAATGTCATCTTTTAGTGTACTTGGTGTCATCTGCAAATTTAGGTCATACTCCCTATTCTTTCATCAGGGATACTAATGAAAGTAGTGATAAGTAGTCTACTAAAACCCCATACAATATATTCTCCTTTTGTTGTGAATCACTAATTAGTACTCTGTAAGAACAGATTTCTAACCAGATTTGCACTCTATAGCAGTTTCACCTAGATAATTAGCTTGTGACAATGCCATGAAAAAAAAACCCTCAAAATATATAAAATCAAGCACCTTTCCCAGCACAGTCATGTACCCCTTCATGAAAGAAACTCCTTGAAACAATTTGTTCTTAATTAATCTGCACAGGCCATTGATTGTGTTCTGTTTTCTTCTAGGTGTTCATAAATTGCTTCAATATTTTTTGTAATCAAGGATAAGTATCTATAACTCCCCAGATTCCCTCTATGTCATGCTCATCCTCCTGCAGACTTTTTGATTACCATCTGCCTTCCAAAACTTTAGAGATAACTCTAAATGACTTTGAGGCCTTTTCAAGTTTGTTCTCTTAAGTATTGAATGAGGAATTCCACTGAGCCAAGAGGATTTGAAAAAAAAAAAAACCAAAAAACTGTTATGGTAGCTCTTAACGCCACATGCCCTCAGAGGTAAACTATTTGTTGCTGGTATTAATTCTGTTGTCCTATGGTAAGACGTCTCTCATCAGTCGCTAAGGTCACCCTACCCCACAAAAGTCCTGTCTCATCCTCACCTTTGCCCAAACTCAAAGGACACTGTTGCTCAAACCACAATTCTGCAACTTGCCCAGGCTGAGGCACAGGCCCTGTGGCCACTTCCTTATGCAATGAGGAATGAGATCTGTCCCCCACTATCATGGTCCATCGTAGTGTTTCTCCTGTAGGCAAGGAGTGATTCAGCCCTCCTGAATGATCCTCCTCAGACTCACTTAGGTAAAAAGAGGGCAGTGACCACTGGTGGGTTTGGGCCTCCCAGCTCTCACACTGGTTCATGGGGAACCAGACCGTTCCCAGGGAGGGTCACAGGCTCTTCATCCCAGGGATGGCTGCCCATTGTATTCATCAAATTCACTGAAATTATTCTTTTCTTCAATGAAATGCATTGTTTGTAGGAATCAGAAATTGCCTGTCCCAAGGTAGTATAAACTCAGCCACATAACCTGCTTCTCCTCCCTTGAATTAAATAGGCCAAACCCAGCTGCCGTGACTTTAGATGCCCATTGTCCAGCCAAGGGTTTGTTTTGGGGGAGCAAAGTAAAGCAAAAACATCTTTAACGTAAATAATGTAAACAAAAGCATTATAAAAAATTATCTATAAGAAATTCCTTCAAAATCCAAGGACACACAACGCATGTCATTGTTCTTTCATTCCCAGCAGAGGTTAACATGACAATCCATAGTCTAGAGGAAAGAAAGCTGAAAACTTCTCAAAACAATCTGAGAAATCTGATGGTCTTTTCATGCCATAAACTGAGACATCATTACAAAATGTTTTATCTCTAAGTGCAAATAGTCACCTTGAAACAAAGTGTCAGTTGAATAAAGTGCCTGGAATATCTTCCCTGGACAAGCATCCTCTTCACCAGTTAATTTTCTAGGTCTGCCTTGAGAGCTTCCATATAAAAAGTCACTCTAGAGGTGTTTCAACTGCATTTCAAGAGGAGGTCTGGGGATTTCTGACAGAAGAGTAGATGCCCAAAAAAAAATCAGGAAAAAATGTGCTCTGGAATTCTTCGATTCACTCCTGATCATCAATATCTTTGGTCTTTTTTATCAATAGTCTGAGACTGAAGCACACAACTTGGAGTTCATCTGCTCAGATTCAGCCATACAACACAATTTGATCTGGTCTGCTATTAAGAGACATTTTCTTTATCTATTCTTAGCTTTTGGAGCTAATGTCCTAGCTTACTTAGCCTTCTTGAAACAAAACACAAAAAAAAACCAGCTCCATGTTACTAGCAGTCACAGAATGGCAGTCACAAAGGCTGCTTTAAACGACACTATTTTGGCTCTTCCTTCTGCTTCTCTCCTCCATATGTCATGTTGTAGCACTCACACATGACTGTTGAATTCTGAAAATTCTTCAGAAGCCAAACCACCAGAGGCAGCTTTGGAAGTCTTCATAGTCACTGAAAAGTTGACAGAAGAGGCAAGTATATAAGTTAAGGATCATGAGATCATAAAAGATTTCATCTTTGCTTCTTGTGAAGAGATATATGTTTGGAATAGAAAGGAAAAAGGGGGAGCAGAAGCAATGAGGAAAGCAGTATTAAAGTGAGAAAACAAGGATTACATGTAACTGTTACCTTACTACATGAAATTCAGCATGAAACTATTTCATTTTTTTGTCCTGGAAGATGAAAAAGATGGTGGAAGAGTGAAAAGGCCATACAGAAGCAAGTACTGAATGTCCTTCAAAAATGTTTAGCAGCAAAAGAACAAGGACTGATTCAAAGCTCTGGCTTAGTGGGATAGTATCTTACAGTGAGGAAAGCATGAAAATGAGAGAAAGGGGAAAGGAAAAGTGGAGGTAATGAACATTTCTTCTACCAAAAGGATGTAAGTCATGATCTGTGAAATAAGAGTCCTTATTAAGAGAACTGCAGAAATAACAGTTGAAGGGGAAACTTTTTTCCTTTTGTTATGTATGACAGCAGAGAGATGAATGCCACAGAAGATGAGTGTTGTCATTCAAGGGAGGGGAAAAAGCTATGGACAGAAGCTAAGCAATTATTGAAAAACAAACAGTCTGAGGAGTAGGTAGTACCTGCATAAGTGAATCAACAGCTAGAAAAATGAGTGGTGATGGCAGAGATAATAAAAAGGAAGTATGAGCTGAGAGATAACAATGCAATCCATGAGGTAGAAGTAAAAATGAGTGAACATAATATCAAAGAATTGGAGAAAATTAAGACAGAGAAGGAAGCCCAGAAGAATCAAAAGTTACGTTATGAGAAGAGCTGGCCCAGAAATCAGCACAGGTTACTGCAATGAGAAGGAAAATCAGAGGGCATTGCTTCTGGTCTTCAGTCTGTGCTTCTCTGCTGCACTGCTATGAAGACATCATTCGCTCTTTACAGCTCCCTGAAAGGAGGCTGGAGCCAGGGGGGGGTTGGGCTCTTTTCCCAGGCAACTTTCAACAAGACAAGAGGACATGGACTTAAGTTGTGCCAGGGGAGGTTTAGGTTGAATATTAGAAAGAATTTCTTTACGGAGAGGGTGATCAGACATTGGAATGGGCTGCCCAGGGAAGTAGTGGATTCTCCGTCCCTGGAGATATTTAAAAAGAGACTGGATGTGGCACTCAGTGCCATGGGCTGGTAACCACAGCGGTAGTGGTCAAGGGTTGGACTTGATGATCTCTGAGGTCCCTTCCAACCCAGCCAATTCTATGATTCTATGATTCCCACACATTGCACAGTGCAGTACACCCACATATTTGGGCAGGGGGGAACATGAATAAGGATCAGAATGAACACATCAGCAGTTGCACAATTAGGATTATAAAGTTCTGATGATCACAAATGGACTGAAAGCAGAAATACACTGAGGTGCAGAAACTCACAAGCAGTTTTAGAATTACCCTTGTTCAGTGGGAATCCCCATTCAATGTACAAAATCAGCTGAGAATTACCAAGATGAATCACAGTAGTTTTCCAGACTACCCTAGACAATACCAGAGATATTAAGTTCCAGACACCTTGGGTGCAAGATCACTAAAAAATATGTTGCTCTTTAAGTCACAGCCCTCAATGTTGCAGTTATTTCTACATGTATTTAAATTAAAAGTCCCCTTTGTGTAAGCCATGTTGCTTCATCATAACTCTAGGGTTGCAGTACAAGCAAAAAGATACATTCATTTTTAAATACATAAGACATTGATAATTCTTCTTAAATTACTGCCTATATTATGGTGGCAAACTTGATTTTGATTTTCTTTCTCTTTGTGGGAAAGTGGAACACAGAAGTTCACAAAAACTAAGGTAAGTAAACATAAAAAGATGTAAGAACAAAAAATTACAGTGATTCAGTGTGATCACTGAACTGTACTCACACTCACATCAAACAGTAAAACATCTCCTCTCTGGGACACAAGAAGCAGCTGGAATTATAAAGAAAATTAAAGGCATACAAATAGTCAGAGAAAATAATGATTCTCCTATGGCTACCACCTCTCTTTGGCTTCATTCTTGTGACCTTAAAATGCCAAAAAATGAGTCACTGCAAGTGTAGGAACCAAGAAGAAACCAGATTACCAAACCAAAAATTAAATGCAAGTGTCCTTTAAATACTGAGATTTCTCAAATGTGTGTTACAAGAGATCTGAAAAAAACACTTTAAATTCTGTCTTCTCCTGTGCACCACAGTCATCTTCATGAATCTTGTAGAAGTTCAGACTCTAATCCTGCAAATAGATAACTCCACTTTAAACTTTTGAGTAGTCCTTTTGGCTTTGCTGGAATTATTTTTTCACATGAAGCCAAGCACTGTTACCAGCATTTCTGTAATCAGAGAAAACAGCTTGCAAAGCTCATTAAGGTATTTGTTGAAGAAGCAGGTCACTGAGTATTAAGAATGAAATTGAGATGTAGTCCACAAACAACCTGGAATTAAACAATTTTAGGTGTATGTGAGGAATTAAAAATTACCTAATAAAAAAAAAAAAAGGCATGAGAAAAAAGACAAGCAGGTATCATTACTTTCACTTCACTTTCACTCAGTGTTGCACAAAAAGAGAATAGATTCACTTTCCTCTGACATTTTAAGCAGATTGCTTTCCCCTTTTATGTGACAATCATTCATACTTCTGTTCTGCCAGAAAATACTGAAGTTTTAGGTCTCTGGTCATGCCTTACATGTTACCTGCATACAAAACAGCCCCTTGGGTAATAAAAGGTATGCTTTAAATATTGGTTTGTTAAAGCCACTGTGAATGCTCATGGGAACCCCACAGGGCCACACAGGTTGTTGTGCTAGAGATATAAAGTCTGCTTTAAGTAAAATGTAAGTATAACCATGACATTACCCAAATCACAATTTCTTAAATTACACAGTGCTCATCCCCCAGCACCACGGTGTGTACTCCAATCAGTATGGTTTTGAAGGCCCTAAGTCAACACACTAAGTGTCAACAAAAATGAGAGGAAGGCATCACTTTGTCCTGCGTAAGAGCAGAAGAGAAGTTTGGGAGGGCATTATCTCCCTTGAGGTTGGTAAGAAGGCTGAGTAATTTCATATGAGTACATAAAGTTTCAAGATGGAAGGTGTACAAGTGAGAGAACATTTTGTAATGTTCTCAGGAGATATATCAAACAAACCCCAAACCAATTTTTTAAACGAGATTTTCAGTTTAAAATGTCTTAAGGCCACTGCAAAACTCGAATTAATCTCTTGAGAAGAGACTTGGAGAAGAGACTTCTGTGTAAAAATTTGCAACTGGAAGTATTGTGTCATTCTGGGACCTAATTTTCATCTTGGAATAAAATATACTACCCGAGTGTCCATTTTAATTAAAAAATTAAAATAAAATTATATTTAAAAAAAAAAAAAAACTCAGAGAGAGATTTTAAGATTCAGCAAAATCTGTTTCCAAGTCACTTTCTAGCTGTTGAGTCACTGGCTGATGGAAATTAATAATAGTTTTGTGCAAGAAAAGAATGAGTTTATATGATACTTTCTACATTACATTTTCAAAATATTTCTGTGTAAGTGCATGCTTCTTGCAAATGCATGTACATGATATATATTTCTATATTCTTATAAGTCAGATTTTCTGTCTTCATAAATTGAATCCAGCTTTCAATGAAGCAAATTAACATTGAAACAAGTGAGGCTCTTATACAGATAGAAAATTAGAATATGTATGTTGGACCAACATGTATAAATTCACTCGTTCTCTCCAGTGAATCTTTATTAATTTTACATAATGGTGAAATAAAATAAATTCTTCCTATTTCTACACTACATGTGCTATGGTCTTCAGTATTAACAACACAAGATTTTAGTTAGTATGTGTTTCAATAACCAACTACATTTAAGAATCCATTCAACTAATGATGTAATAACTATTTGTTGTTAATACTACAGTATATTCTGCAAGAAAATTGGCTTACTACTCCATCAGTGTTCCATCTAATTGCATACTCTAGAAAATACTAATACAATTTGTTTCTATTTATCTTTATATATTTTCTAAGCAAATCTGCTGAAACTGGAAATTCTGGAACACTTGTACTGCCTTTAAAAAATCAGAGGAAGCATGTCCACCATCCAAAAATTTTTGTTGTGGTGGTGGTTTTAAATTAATATTACACCTGTGTTTGGTATTTAATTGACAAATTAACTTTCCTAGTACCCTACCCACTAGGAGGAACTGAGTATCCCAGATTTCCAGTAAAGCCTTGATATAACTTACTGGAATGAAGCACATTTCATTTTCATTGGGCTCAAATGCAAAATCCTCTCACTGCAACAAGCCCTTAAAGATTTCCTGGCTACCCAATTTTTACTGAAATCCAAGACCTAGTTTAAAAAAAAAAATAATTGTGCATGTTTCAGAACTCAGTCAGAACATAGTAATCTTGTGCCATATTGCAAATGTTGTGGTTAAAACACAATCCTGCTTTGAAAAATGTGACACATGAAGTGGCATTTGCTGTTTGAAAGAGTGGAGCAACAGAATTTTTCCAGGAGCCTGCAGTGCTGGTGACATTCAAGGGAGGGAACTGTTCTCACAACACAGTGCTCTGAACCCAGCTTTTAGGGCAGCTCTAGTCTGAAGTTCAGAATGTAATGAAAAGTATTCCCTGCACTCAATACAAAACAAATGTGTTCATGCAAACTTTGAAATCAAATATCACAAGGTTCACAAATTAATTGAGTTCTCTCACAAGAATGCACATTTGCTGCTGTGACAGAAAGATCCAGGCAGCCAAAATCCTGTGTGGTCAAGCAGCTTGCAGTGTTGCTGAAGCTGATGTCTGTAGAGCACTGTTAAGGTGAGACTTTCCTTAGATGGACTTGAAAACTTTTGTCTTACCCATTTTACCAGGAGCAGATAATGCAGCATTGGAGTAGGTCCTTATATGCACTTCTGCAAATCTATAACAAGATACCTTCCACATCAGCTCTTTTTACTCTGTGACTTTGGAAGATCATGGGAGCAGACAAGCAGGCAGTAAATCCAGTCCTAATAACCTGAAACAGAATTGATCATCTGAATCTGACAAGCCTTGAAGAACTCAGAAATAGTTCTCAAAATTTAGACTTCTGCATAGAAATATCTACAGAAAGCTTTGATAGTTAGATCAATATAAATTTTCTTATGTTGCACTCCATAAATAAGAAACTCATCAGCAGTAAATACTTCCTGCTGAGTATGTCCTCATAGTGTCAGAAGATGTCCAGTCTCTCCCCTTATTTACAGTCTTTGGCAAATTGAGATCATTGCAGGTACATTACTCAGATGATGCATTTAAACCAGTTATCAACAAAACTTCAAATTAATATGTTCTATTTAATAGTTTTGATGAATGGATTTCACATATTTTCCCCTGAGATTTTTATTTTTTAATCCTGGATCTTATAGCTGTATTTGGATCATGTCACAGTAAATTTTGGAACACCATGTGTTAAAAATAAAGCCAAGTAAAAACTGAAACAGCAGTTCTGTGAAGTACACACACACTCTAAATCTTGTAAAGTAGTTCTGCAAAAACTTTCCAGTTGTATTTGTATTTCTGATGTTAGTAATCAGTACTGGATCTCAATCCACATAGCTATTTAACCCTCTACATGGGGAGGATGCTGAGCTTAGTGATTTCCTGATGAACCTTTGTCTTGGCCTGGGCTCTATGAATAGGATTCACCTGAAAAAATGTGGTGTCTAGCATAAGGAGACCTCAGCATCTGAGGTGAAATCATTGATTTTCTATATAGCCATGGAGATAAATAGGTCTTCTAGGGTACAAATCATCTCCATCTAAAGTAGAAATCGAAAACAGACCAGATGAACAGTGTGCAAAAAAGTCTGTTTCTTCCCACTTAAAGCCCTTACAGAGAATCCAGGGTAACTAGCACAGAAACAGATGTCAATACCATGAAAGTCCATCTCACATGAGATGAACTCCCTGTCAAATATCTAAACCTGCTTGCATTCAAGCCCAAAGGGACTTGAAGAATTGTCCTTCTCCTGTAGAAAGACCCAAGTTCATTACAATGACTGTAATTCCAGTACAGATTCAACAAAGGGTTCCAGTAACAGAGCTGTTCATCTGCACATGCAGCAACTCACAAACAAGGACTGAATTTTCCCATGCATCAAAGCCTCCTCAGTTCTAGTTTTCATATAGTTATACCCTGCCTATCCCTGTGGAATTCCTTATTAGGATTTTCAAATATCCCATAGCCTGTGCTGGCAAAGATTTGGAAATATAGTAGATAGTCACCTGGAGCAGCAGGTCAAATAAATTACTATAAAATTACTATCAGTCACCTAAGCCAGCAAAATTAGGTCAGATAAAGATAAGATAAAGCCATCTACCTCTAGTATGACATGCAGGAGGTAAAAATACACACCTTGACAAGCTGGTGTTTTCAAATCTTTTTTGAATGTCTGTTTTTTTCCTAAGGTAAAGTGCCCAGAAAACAAATACTTTGCACAAAACTCAGTGCAATATGGCACATAGTGTTTCTGCAGGTAAATGAGCACATATTTCTATACAGTAATTATATAAAATCTAAAACAAGAATGAGTGTGTAAGTTTATGAATAAGTGAAAGTACACAAAGTAAGTCATATGTAAACTTATCTTGTGTTGCATGAATCATTCTTGACACAGGACTATAACGGCAGCCTTCATTAGAAAGGGGAACAGCACAAACTTCTAAGAAATGAAGTAGGAATGCTTCCTAACGCTCAGTGGTTTGGCATTTTTTGTTAAGAAGGTGAAGAAAGCATAAACAGGGCCTGCATGCATTTCATGAGTCACTTGAGAAATTAAAAGTTTTACGTATGAAACTATGTCACTTGGAAAAGAGGATATGATATGTATGTGGTGGGTACGAAAATACTAGATACATTTTTTGTTAATTGCTGGCTCTGTTTTATAAATGCACATCTTTCAAAAGATGACATTTCAGAGAAAGAGGTAATATAGGGTACCTGAAAGTTTTCTTGTCCTAGGGAATAGATGCATCCTATAAAAAGGCAGTTGTCATTGGAGACAGGAAGAACAATGTTTGTGTGTGGACTTTTGCTTGCAACCAGCTCCCTCACCCTTATGTTTTATAGGTACTTGTTTGCCTCATCTCCTCCAACTAGATCATCCCTTTTAATCTCAGCAGTATGGCTTTACCTGCAAACTTTCTACCCAGATGGGTGCTTTTGAGCATTCTGGAAAAATGCAAAGTGGTCTTCCAATCTCTCAGATAAATTTGCTACCTTGAGATCTCTTCAGACATGAAAGCATCATGCTAAATCAGTTTCTTTCACTGAGAAATATCTTTGAATTTTTTTTTCAGTTCTGAAACATTGGCAATATTGGCTGATTATTCATATTACTTTATCTTTTTGTGAGCATCAAGTAAAGAGGAACATAGTTGTTTGATATTTTAAATAATTAGAAAGTTTCCCTTCTAAGTTTCACTTTGTGCTCAGTTGTCAAATATCAAACAACTACTTGATTCATTAAACCAAAGTCACAAAATTAATTGTTTTGGCTGATACTAAATCTTCCTTGCTCTACTCTGCCACCTGTTCTTCCTGCAGGATAGTAAAATGCCAGGGAGGATCAGTTGAAAGAATGAAGTTGTGCAGTGACTACATTTTCATGGGCAGAGTGCAACACTGAAGTGTTGGGATGTAGAATGTTTTCCTTAGCAATCTCAAACTCAAGAATTCTGCAGTAACACCCTATTTTCAGTTTTCACTCAGGAAAGCTTGCAAGCCTTCACAGTCGCACACAAATATTGAAAACATGATCCTAAAACGCAGAACACATGAAGGAGCAGGAAAACCTATTCAACCACTTCTAAAACAATGTGGTGGTATTTTGCTTCTGACTTCAGGTCTTCACACTTGGAGATATCACATATTATTGGTAAAGAATCCAGCAAGATAGTGCAATTTTTGATGACCATCAGCCTTGTGGAAACTTATCTGTTTCAAAAGATTTTCAATAAATATTGAGCAGCATTTCCCCTCTCCACTGTGGGCTCCATTCACTGAGGCTTGTGACCCCAGAGTACCATTTCCCTCCTCCTTTGGACTGCCTTAGCACCAAAGTGCCCCAAATTAAAGTAGGATTTTTTTTAGGAAAATTCTAGCAAATTTTAGGAAAAATTCTAGCAGCTCTGGAGGGAAAGAGAGCCTTAGTCACAGAGGGTTTTCATATCCTCCTACCCCACTATGCAGAGGTGTATGGAGTTTTTGTTTGAAGTCAGACTTTCTCTGGGTCCTGGGCCTACTACTTTGTATCAGGGATGTGCCAGCCTGCCCTGGGGGGCTTTCCTACCACATCTGTGTTCCAGGGACTCCCTGGGAGTCCAAATCCCTCCCTGCAGTCTGCCAGGAGCTGTGAGCAGTCACCAGTTGCCCAGATCTCCAACTGCATGGCACTTGTCAAATATCACATCCAGTTTCCCTTTACAGATGGACAGTAGTGTGTGCCCATCTTAGCAACCCTTAGGCTGATGAGTTAGCTTTAAAGCATAATGGATCATTCACAGAACCGAGACCTACATGGATTATATGGATAAATATACTCTGCTGCACTGTCACACTGTTAGTCAGCTTATTAGTTGTAATGGTGCTTCCCTTTTCACGTTTGCGCTTGAGTCAGGCTCTGATTTGGGATATTTTCCTTTACTTCTTTCCAGTTCCAGAAATGTAGGAGGAAGAGATGGTCCAGAGCCTACAGTTAACAGGCACAAGTGCAATTTTATTTGATCAAACAACAGAACTGGCCTCCTCACCCAAGTAACACCACAAGGTATCCAGTCCTCAGTGCTACTGTGTTGTTCTTCAAAATTAGAGCATTCTGTGACAAATGCAACTGTAACTTACACTCTTTCCAACAAGACAGATGAATTCCTTATTCCTCCCTCTAACAGACAAGAAACCTGTTGAGGCTGTGACTCAAAGCAAAACTGTTGGTCCCATTGAAGACCACAGCCTCTGCTTTGAAGGCCGTGTTACATGTGACTTAATAATGTGGTTTTTAGGTACGTTATTAATAGTTGGTTTCTCAAGGCAACCTGATGCTGGTAACACATTCTGTCAGATCCTCAAGGGTTGATTATTCTGATTCAGCCATTGCCACTTATAGAAAGTTGTGAGCAGGAGCCCTGGCACTCCTCCTGGCACTGAAACACCCTCATATAAATCCTTCCCTGAATCCACCTGCTTTCAGGGTGTCAACTTGAAAAACAGTAGACTCCACTTTTTCTTTTTTCTGAAAAGCTAAATAGAAGTATATTTATATTGGTATTGGTTATAGTGACATCTTCCCTACCCAGCTACAACTTATTTGTGTGACACTATCCTGCCTAAAGTCCTTTCTCAAAGGTATGCTAGCTCTCTGAAACCAGTCCCCTCCACTTGTTTTATTCATATGTTGCTTCTGTTTTACTTAACTATTCATGCATTTATTGAATGAAAGGTGTTTATAGGTAGTGAGAACTTTTAATTAGTTATTCAGTAGTTACATATTAAATTATTAGTTGCTGTTACTATTGCTACTGCTGCTGCCATTATTATTATTAATAGACTTGAGTGATATTTATTTATAAACCATACTGATATCTAAAGGGAAAAAGCAGTTGTGTAACCATGCTTAGAACATTTAGTGATCCATCTTATGAAGTTATTCAGATCTCCTAGAAGCATACAAGAGCAGAGAAGACATCCTAACATTCGATTTTTCATTCAGCATCTGTGTGTGACGTAAGGATACTCATTACTATTTTATGGGGCAAACTTTTTTCTTTTTTTAATCCTATGTCTCTGTAGTGATAATTAGTGTTGTCATTAAGTGGTTTCTGGGAAGAAAATAATCATCACCAAAAAAAAAGCACAAAATCCCATGTACTTTACAGAAAGAAAGATCACTGATTGAAGACTGACTTCTTCAGAAATTTCTGAACTTTTGCGTAGCTTGCTAAAATCCCCCACCCACATTATTCTCTTTGAAGCACGTTCTCACAGAGCTGCTCCTTCCATTTCTTGCCATAAAACTGTCAGCTGAGTGTTTCGTGTTGTGATACATCTCTCTATGTTACAGGAAATCGACCCAAGTAGTTTTCCTGTGAGTATAAAAGAAGCAGAGAAAAAAAAAAAAATTAACCCTTTCAGTGTATGAGGTATTATACTTATCTTCTAGGTCTTAGAACAAAGAAAAACAGTTTCAATGGAAAACAGCAATGGTTGCATTGAGGTTTCTTTTTTAAGAATTTTTTTCTGTTCATTAGGTACAGCGTTTTTTTTATTTATCCACAAAAAATACTTGTGAGTATTTCCATCAGTGATGCTTCTTTACAGAACTGCCATTTCTAGGAGCCGCAAAATATTTTTTTTCATACTAAACATTAGCATATTTTATCAACCTAGAAAATAAACATCTGTTTTTCTTCTCAATTAGACAGCCCAGTGTGTTGCTGAAACAGAGCTCTGCCTATGAGTTCAGATATAGATATAAATTTTCAGTGGGAGGTAGGTATTTCTGATTTAGTCCTAGCTGAAACTTCTTGCTGGATTCTTAGAGATGTGCAGACTGCAAGAGATTAAGAGCTTTCAATAAGGTTATACAAATTTATAATCCCTTGGAACAAAGTCTGGAACTCTAATTAATAAGGACGACTTGCACTGTGGAATTCTTAATAAATCTTAATATCCTGCACATAATGGTTTATCAACATATCACTCACTTAAAGTCTCCAAATATTTCAAATTAATAAAATTTACTTTGTAATCCCAGATGGAAAAGACAGCACATAGGTGCTCAGTTTAAACACAATAAGACATGAAAAAGGACCTTAAACTCAAGATCCAAAACCCAAAATGTATACCATTAGCTCCATCTATCAGAATTTCTTTTCTACTACCTATGAATTTTGCATTCTTCTTCAAAAAACCCTTTATCTGTGCTACTTTCTACAGTGAGCTAAACTCTGCTGTCTCAGAACTACTGAATTGCATCACATTGGAAGGAACTGCATGCTATAAGACCACTTTATCTTACTGCATATAAAGGTATTGCAAAGCAACTAAAAACATCATTGAATGGGTACACATGCACCCATAAAGAAACAGTATAAGAACCATCTTCAAAACCAACATAGGTCATATTTTAGGGAAAGGATTTTTGACTTTCAAGTGTCACTCTCAAATAGCTGCAGATAGCTACTAATTCAGATAAAAAATTACCACCTCATCTATTTTGAGGAAACATTAGGCTCCTTTCTCTTGGTATTAATCTTATATTCTCATGAATTCTGAACTCTAGCTTCTCACTGTTCTACTTCCCACTATTTTCCTTGAAGATATGAACACATGAATCTTTGCTACACCATTGTAATTCTTCAGTAAGGTCAAATATTTAATGGTTATTGTTGTAGTCAAATATCCCTTAATCCAACTGAACATCTAAAACTATTCATCATGGGAAAGGCAGGAATAAGACAACACAAAATTTCTTGCACAGCACCAGACTGGGTTATGAAAAAAAAATACACACCACCCTCAAAAATACAATAAAACTTTTAAATTAAAAATTCCACAGAGGGACACCTTTAGTCAGCCTACAGAACAGTAATCCAAACAAATGTTTTTCTGATTCCCAAAACCACAATTCTGATTTTTCAGGAGAAAATAAGAACAAACAGAGTTGATATTTGGTCTGTGCTTGGGGGTACTCACATGTGTATGATCTACACCTTTTTCTGTGTAGCTTATCTAAAAATCGTACAAGTTCTGTCCTGACTATTCAGGGTATTTTTCATAAGGAATAAAGTTGTCCTCAAATGCCATGAAAATAAGGCTTGGCTTGCTACATCTACAAACATATAGCATACACCTGCAGGCAGAAGGAGATTGCACAACACTAAAGGCAGTCAGAGTTTTCTGCACAGCTCTGATTTCTTTTCCCCTCCTCTGTGAAAGTGCAAGTACTACAGTTGGGTTAGGATAGGAAAAAAAATTCTCTTTTAATTTTAGGTCTAAGCTCATCTCTGGCTCCCTACTAAGACACCTATGGGATTTTTTTATCTTGGTGAGGGACCTAAGCTTTTTCTGAAGACCATTTCTCTAAGCAGGAGTCATGTTAATCTCTTCAGTCTGTGCCAACCAGTCCTGAAGGGGAAAAAAAGTAGAAACATAAAACCTACCTGCAAAAGGTTACATATGTCTTTCTGTAGTCTCAGCGTAAATATAAACTAAGTGCACTTCTGTGGTGATTATCTTCCTCAGTCATACTTTCTGTGGCTACCATTCACAAATGTAATTGTGGACTATATTGCATAGCTGAATAGGAAAGCTCCAGTAAGTTCTTCAGAAGCCATGAGGAAATACATGAAAATTCAATTTTTCTGAGCTCTGATACAAAATATCTTTTATTATTTTATTCTTTAGTGAATGCTTCCATGCTCCCACTCCTTTTTCCTCCGGTCAAACCCAGTAGAGATTTCTCTTCCATCCATCCAGTATTGTCTGTGAACTGGTACCTCCTGAGAAAGAGAAGCTAGAGATTTGTGGGTGCCTTGCTGGCAGGGAGCATTACCAGCAGCTAGCCATGCCCCTGCATTCCTCATCAACTCTTCCCCAGGACAGAGACCCAAGGGGTGGCCCCTGGACCCTGTCCCTGAGGATGGGCCACAGAGGGTGCAGTATAAAGCACCTTGTGCATATCCAGGGCTGGCCTCCATCAAACAGTGGCTCTGAGTACCAAGAGTGCTGCCTGGCACCACTTGTGGTGTGGGGAACAAGGCTGCCTAAGGAAACAGAAGATTCCTATAGGAGATTTCTGCAAACCAGATCAAGGGACAGAACTCATCTGAACATAAGGGTAGCAGAAATATGTCCAGCTGCTGTTCATACACAGAGATCACATATACGTGTAATTGCATTCCCCCTTATGTAAGCGAGACTGGAGAACTACAGAAGCTCACTGGATAGAAGAGTTTGGGCATCAGGATACCTTGTCCCTATGGTTCTCATATTCCCTCTGATTTGCCATATTTTAAAGGATGACAGCAGCTTTTACCACTGACAAAATACCAGAAAGGGACTTCCAACGGGTCAAAAATATTTTCCAGTTCAGGTTTTATTGCCTGCCTTCCTACAGTCAAAGTGGACAAAGCATGGATTATAAGATTAATAAAAAATAAAGAACTATCTCAAAGATTGTTAGAAAATAAAATTACTGAAAGTCTGGGAACAGAGAGTACCAGTTTTCCCCCAAGAATAAACAGCTAAAATAAAGAAATATAAAGAAACAGAGCTGCAGCTCTCTGAACACTATCAGAAAAAATGCCATTAGGATACAAATCCAAATGTTATTCTTTGATGTCTGGATACAACCCAAAGCACTTAGAAATTATATACTGCAATTTGACACTACCAAACACGTTTTTAATTACACCTGGGTTCTATTCAGTCACACTTAGACTTATCCAGTGTGCATTATAGCGTCTATTTTATAAAGATAGCCCAATTTGCCATCTAAAGATAACCTTAAAGGCAGTTCAAAATAATATCCATCCCCTTTTTATGCTACAGTCCTCATTTCTAGTTTCAGCTTTCATTACTGTCCAGGACCAAGTCTTTCCCTTTTCTTAAAGAAGTAGAAAGAACCTATTTTCCCCAGGGCATTGAGGATGGGGACTCTAGAGTTCATGTTTGAAGACTGAGCTCCAGCTTTCACACTGCTATGGCCTCCAAGCTACACTCAGACATCTGTGTTGCTTATTTCTATGGCATGTCCTCCTGGATTCCTTGCTGTTAGTTTTGACATGAGTGGAGGAGGACCACAAGCAGCTCATCTGCTCTTCTGGGGCTGCTCTGCCTCCTGGGCTCTACCACTGGTTCCTCAGATAAGGCCACGAGTTCCCCTGGAAGGCAGGTCCCATAGAACATCTTACTTGTGTGGCAGCTGCAAAAAGCAGCATATCCACTGCACAGACAAGAGAGAGTGTAAAGAGAGACAAGGTACTGTTCATCAGAGTTTAAAGCTGCATCTAGAATTTATGCATTTGAACAAGAATCAAAGAGAGATCTGAGCAATTGTGTTCTGGCTCCTCTGTGGTTCACCAGCAGGATTTCGGTATCACAGAAGAAGTGTTAGCTTGGGCAGAATTTTTGTGCCCAGAAAAAAAGAAATCTGTTTTCCTGTAAAAGCAACTCAGTTGTCATTAAGAGCCAGAACTGCACACGTTGCAGTGCCAGAGGCTGTTGCAAATGGATACAGGAGAACAGAGACAGGTTGAAGAAGATTCAGAAGTCCATCTCAAATTATATTTTGGATATTTCACTAGGCAGTGTGATGAGAACTGATAAACCATATGAAATAATTTTTTCCTAATGGAAATGTTGCCTTTTAAAGAACTTCAGTTCAAAAATATTTTGCCTAATCAATGTCACAATTTCCATAAAAGTATTTAAAGTGCACTAAAAGTAAAAACTTACAGTCAGCTTTTATTGCAAAACCTAATTTTAGCAAAATCTGAATTTTCAGCTCAAAAAACTCATTAAGACAATAAACCAATGTATTTCAAAAAGGAGAAGAATGTGATTCTGGAAAGTCTAAAGAAAACTTCAGTTAACTATATAAGAATTTTGCTGCTTTTAGATTGTTATTAGTTTTTCCATTGACCCATCTTTTAAACCCCCACAGCTACTGCTGAAAAAGCTCTATTTGCAGTAGGTAAATCTGTCATTAAACAACTTTAATCAAATCTGTCGTTTCCACATTTCCATTGTTTAGTTTATAATAGAGCTCCAGTTGTCCTCTACTTCTATCTCTGATAGAAGGCATTAGCAGTAGTAGCCACTATCTCACTTGAAAGTAGTATTTGAGTATTATGGGCCTGACCAGTGTCATACTAAGCTCAGACTCTCCTTGATTTCCACAACTTTTGGACCAGAGTCTACAGCCTGTATGAATGTATTCCCCACCACGTTGGTCAGTTTTATCCCACAGCTCATCACAGAAGACTGGAAGCCTAACCAACTTTATCTTGTTTGTTAGGAAATTTGTATTTCTGTGTCTGCCGGACAACTAGAGAGACCCCAGGAATCTAAAAACATGATATACTTTGAGAGACTGATTTTGATCCTTTCTGACATCTTTGCAAGGTGTTATTGCTTTTCATCTCTCAGTGTAGCCACTGTAAACATATTCACATACTTCAAAATACAAAGGATGTGTATGTTTCTCCCAGGAAATTATGCTGCAGTTCTTTGCTGCACTTAAGTGAAGGACCACAGTGATAATTGCTGTAAGATACAAACTCAGAAGAGAGCATGTGGAAGCCTCTACAGTGCCCTGGACCACAACAATGTCACCAGACCACATCATGCCACTCCTCAGTCTTGGCATTTGAATCTGACCCCCCATATGCCTTCAAACACAACTGCACACACATAACCTAAATCAGGCTACTCCTAATTAGGCATCAATGTCTAATTGACAGCTTTCCTGCTAAATTACCCATGTGTATTGTTCCTAGCAATGTTAGGATTTTAGCTCATTAACCCCAAATCGTCTGTTGATTGATGTATTAATTGGTGTTTTCATGCATGTAAGGTAATCCCTTGCAAACCATTTTGTGAGTGGCAAAATGAACAAACTCGGGTTCATAAGGATTTGTAATTGAGCTCCCATGTGGACTCTGTAATATTTAATAAAGGGTGAACTTCAGCAGTGTTTCCACAGCTAGGAATTTTAATAAGTTCTTTCCTAATCTGCTCATTTGTTTTCACAAAAATTGTAGGAGCATACCCCTCCACCATTCTGGGTTCAAATTAACCCAAGTCATTAAAGAGGAGACTGACACATATGCACACAGATATATACATGCCAAGTATGATTCCATGTATCCATCTCCTTAAGAATATGGGTTTCCAGTTTATATTGAAATCAAATAAAAATGCAAATTTAAAAAAAGGATTTGAGGTAAAAATCAAGAATTTTGTGTCATAGTATAATCAGACTGGAGACAATCCCAGGGTC
This sequence comes from Phaethornis superciliosus, assembly GCA_023637945.1. Lineage (NCBI taxonomy): Eukaryota > Metazoa > Chordata > Aves > Apodiformes > Trochilidae > Phaethornis > Phaethornis superciliosus. The sequence goes on from JAJQWJ010000001.1 coordinate 102,730,669, forward strand.
TAACCTCATTGAAATGGAGCTTCCCTCTTCTTCCACTTAAAAGTTGGCCCCAGGTTTTGGCCATACATCAAGTATCAAGTAAGAAAAGACATTTCGGGGAGAAGATCAAGTATTTCAGTGTTTTTTCTTTTTCTTGGGCAAAGCGCTAAGAGAAATCCAGTCTCCTTCTGACCCATGAGTATAGAAGAAAAGAGAGAAGTGAATGCCATAACCTTCCCACTCATTCAGGAGCACCAGCATAGGAGCACAGCATTCAGGCTTGCTGCCCTCTTCATCTTCAGCAGCATGGGTAGTGGCAATGTCCCTGAGCAGGGGACATTAGAGATAGAAATAATTGCTTGTATTTCTCAGAGCTTCTTTGCCTGAGATGTGTCAGAGAAACACTACTGCTCCTGCCACAGCTTCAGACTTTTCTTTATAAACACGAGAGTCAAAATCCATCATATTGTTAATGAAGTGTGAGGGTCTGATGTCAATGTGGATCTGTGGACAAGCACACAAAACTTACATGGGCTCAACAGGGAAAAAGAAGACATTTCTAATTACATGCCTAAAACAAAGAGAAAAATAGACATTTAAATGTCATTAAACTTCCAAAGCACATGATGAAAGAAATTCTGTTATTCAAAGTGAAAATGCCTTTTGGGAGCATACAACTTTCCATGTCTGATGAAAATAAGGAGGTAGCAGCCACACCTCTTCCTCGATGGAAAGTCACATAAACTGGATTTTTCTGGGAATATGTTCAAACCTTAAAATTGTATAAATTTGTATCTTCTGTATATTTAAAATGACCTGCCTCTCCAGCCATCTGCAATAGTCTTTCAAGAATGTTAAAAATGCCATATAATTTTAATAACAGACTTCCACAAACCACTGTTTTACAATCCTCCATGTATGTCCTAATTTGCCTCCAACATGTCCCTGATTTTAGAAGTTTGCAGCCATTCCTGCTACAGCTTTCTGATGTCTCTGCACATTCCTTGAGGACAGGAAGAATTTTATCCATCTCTGATTATTTCGGTTTTTTCTACCTGGATATGCCAGAGTTACTCATAATACAAAAACTCAGAGGAGGATAGTTCTGGATGAAAAAGTAATACAGAGAAAGTAAGAAACAGCTCACCACAGGGAACTCCCTCTCCACTCAGATCTCTGAAGATACTGGCATGAGGTCTCTCTCACTCACACTACATTCCCTTAACTTGTTTAATAGTCACTACTAAGCAATTGTTTGTATTTTTTATTACTCACTTCAAATGCCAAGCTGTCTGATGGAAGGAAAGTACATGGTGTATTTTTTTAAAAAATCTTCAGTTTCTTTGGAGTTTTCTGTTTTCCTTGGCTTTTCTCTTTTATTTTTCTATTTTATTGGGGGGGGGGGGGGGAGTTGGTTTTTTTGAAGCTCTGTTCTAAGAAAAGGAAATCAGGGGATTTACTAAAGGCAAGGCAAGTTGGTTTGTTATGAGTCACCTTCATGACTTATAAAGGGTCTCAAGTTGTTTAGAGAAGGCTTTCTTCACCTAACACATGCTGCAGGGATATCAGGCAACCAGCCAGACCAACAGACCTCTATGGCAACTGTTCCTGCCTCGGCTGCTTTTTTAAATTTTTTGTTTGCCTTATTCCTCTCTCTCACTGTTTCTCTCTCCAGAAGAAAAAAAAAACAAAACAAAAAAAACTCAAAAACACTACTCAGGCTCAGTGATCATGGTTAACCTGTGAGATGGAACAAAGGAAGTCTGTGGCCTTCTTTCTGCACTGGTTTTGCTTGCATCTCTGTGTAAAGAAACTGCCTCAGAGCAGGTAGGTTTTTCAGTTTGGTTCTTCAGCTTTTTTGTTTATTTTGTGCTTGCTTTTTTTTTTTTTTTTTAAATGAGAAGCTCATATGTTACAGGAGATGGGAGCTTGGGGCCAAGGGAAGGGGCCCTAGAGCAGGGTTTAGAAGCCTCAAGAGTCAGAGAAGATAAACATCAAACATCTGCACTCAGGCAGGCATCCTTACAGACAGATGCCTTCAGCCATCCAGAGTAACACAAGAACAACTAATATCAAGTGAATACAAACTCAGTCCCCTTGCTGTCTTTGAATTCACTTTTGTAGGTGGCTACATCTCATGTAACTGGTGGGACAGCACACACCAGAATGGTGTCTGCAGACAAGTAAGAGGACGTGGGAGATGCCTGCTGCTCTTTAGCTCCTGCACCTCTGCTTTTTTTGTTGTGAGATGAATTTTCTAGAAGACCATGCAATATGGAATATAATTTGTATAACGTTTCAGTTATCTATTTGGAAGAGGTTTATGACTAATCTGCAGATGCTCTCTCTACAGCTTTCCAGAGACATTTTGAGGTGGGCAAAAGTAACTGTACAGAATTGTTTGACTTATTTAATTTTGGCCATGAAAGTAGTTTTGGACAGGGAACAAGTTCTGGTCCTCATTTCATAAATAAGCAACAGAGAAAAGCCTTCTTTAAGATATATCCGTTAGACTTGCATCAGTTAGTTGTGGCTTTGTTTATTCTTTATTTAAAAGAAAACATTTAAAATGCCCATATAAAACCTTTATATAACTCTCTTCAGATATGTAACCATACTCACAAAGCAGAAGCTCCATGATCAGCATTAATACCTGTCTGGTAAAAACTCTAAGGTTTAACTTGGTCATAAAAACTTGCTCCAGACTTGAGTTTAGCAATTCGTTTAACAAAGTAATAAAAAAAATATTGAAATGTCATATTAAAAAAAATTTAAATAAATAAATCCAGCTACTTGATCTACAAAGTGAAAGAGAGGTACATTTTATTTTAGAGTTTCTAGCAAAGAAAAACCTCTTTTAGCCATGTAAACAGCTTTGGAGGTCTTCCAGTATCTTAAGTAAGGGACTTAAATTCAATTTTTTTTCTAAGCATTTTCGAAGAATGGCTCTATTTTCTGATGAAATAAGAGGGTAACAGAGTACCTAAAGTGCCCCTGAAAATGTAAATAGTGTATCTGGAAATGAATGTCTGCTGTACTCTTTAAGTAAGTAAAAGAATTCTAGAATGTAGTAAACATATTTGCCCTAATTATTTTCAGTCAAAATTAGATTTCTGCTAAAGGGTAAAAACATCTTTGAAAATGGAAAATTTTATTTGGGTCTTTTTGTTACAAAAACGGATTTTTTTCATGAGTACAGAAGAAAAATTCAAAAGCCACTCTTATATAATATACCAAAAGTTAGTTTTGACAAATAAAAGGAAACAGGCATATTCAGAGGGCAATTTTCAATGTTCTAAGGCAGGCAAAAAATAGGTGAAGCATGCTACCCTTTGGTCAGTGCTCACTCCTCTCTATGGTGAATGTTACACAGATAGACAGCAGGCCTCGTTAGACCTAATTAGACCTAATTAGCTCCAGTTGGGTGATGGGAGCCCCATTTCATGCGCCCTACAAAGCTATTCACACTATCTGCTTGCTGGCACATCTCTTTCAAGACCCCAAAGCTCCTCCAAGTTTTTCTCCCAGAATGAGGCCTTTAGTTTCTTTCCAACAGGTAATCTGACATTGTGCTCCTGAGCTGTGTCTCTTTTATATGCAGGTAAATGGAGATAAAAGGCTGAGGCTCTCTAAGTCTGTTTCAAAGCCTATTGCAGTCAGCTTGAATCACTATTCTTTAACTTCAAAAGCATCAGGCTTGGGGGTCTGTCATAGTCTGAATCCACCAACATGATTGTGAGTGTACATAATCCTGTGCAGAAGCACTGCAGGATTCTAGCCTTGATATATTGCCTTTTTTCTCTTGCACCCTCACACTGAAGAGGGGTCACAAAGGTGATTGCACATTGCTAAGCACTTTCATATAAGGCACTCCAAAAGAGCAAGATCTAATTTTTTTTTTTTTTTTCCTGTTCTGGGAACGCTTTTTTATCTTTTTTTAATTGGCTGCCAAAATTTGCAGAGTTAGAGTTACTTTCATAACCTGCATGTGGTGTTCATTAAAAATTTATATTGGTAAGCACTAGCAGATCTGAGATATCCTCTTGCTACCTGATCAAAGACAAAAAGGTATAGTTTTATCACAGCTTCATGACAAAGCATCCCCTCTACTTGACCAATAGGCAAGTAAGAATTTGGCCATTTGGACTGGAGGGGCAAATCTGGCTGATAATCACATAACTAGACTAACAAGATAGATGCTTCCAGTCCAACAGTGGACCAGTGTTTTCAAGTCCACTCAGACCTCTGAGGTACTGTCCAATGATGTACAAATTTACAGGTAGGAAAATTAACACTTGTTGCATTTAAAGTAAGTAGTTTCAATTGTATTTGCGGTACCCCTTCTAAAGGAAATCTGAATATGGGCTATGATATGGATGGATGAACTGATTAACCATTGATATTTCATTGATCAAAGAAAATCCTAGGTTAAAGAATAATGAGCTATGTTCACCTGAGCAGACTTTTTAAGCACCTCAAAAAACCATTTTAAAAAATTAAAAATACATTAATTATAAAAACAAATGATTATGTCAATTCTCACATATTTTGGAAGAGAGATGACAAAGTAAAATTACTGTAATCTGCAAAATTACCAGTCAATGTTTATTTTTCACTAATGCCACAGGTCTCAGTAAGGTCTCAATCAGTCACAATAATACTGCAAAAGAAATTAAGATAAACATTTTCTCATACTGGAGAAATTACAAAGAGAAGAAAACAAATATACTTGCCTATGTGTATACAAGAATAGAGGAAATCTTGTCAATGTTTACTGGTCTTACTTTTGTTTTCATTATGTATAGTTCAAATTAAGTCATCCAGCCACTCAGTTTGTCCCAGCTGTCTCACAAAGTCTTCAGAAAGCACCAGCAGATTTCTTGAAGCTGTCATAGCAGAAGTTGAGCTTTAGGATGTATTTGAAATAGGTAAAAGCATCTATGGATGAAAATGTTTGCCAGAAGGAGGGTGGTTTTTAAAATAGTGTGAGGAGAAGTAGACTAAAATAGAATATTTCAGAGTGAAGGGACCCACAACAATCCCTCAGGCCAGCTGCCTGAGCCCTGCAGGGTTGACCAACAGTTAGAGCACATTGTTAAATGCCTCTTAAACACCACCAGACTGGGGCATTGATCACCCCTCTAGGAAGCCTGTTCCAAGTTGATGAAGTACAATAAGGTACATGACTGGTGGAATAGATCACCTCTGTATAGTACTGACAGAAAAAGCAGTGTTATGAACTGAATGCAAATGGAGAGTAAGTGAGAGATGACTGTGGAGGAAAAATTGTGTTGTTGCTTTTAAGTCTTAAGTCAAATGTTGCTGTTAAGAAATTCAGAAGGACATCTCAGAGGAACAGGCAAAGTCAAATGTTCAATAAAGGCTAAAATTACAGTCAGGTCTGTGGCCATAAAGGTGGGAGTAGAACTAAGAAAGAACAGTCACAAAAAGGCAAGATGAGACAACATTTTCAGATATGTCTGGCTGTCAAACAGGGATAAAATAATCAAAAGGTAGAGTGTATAGCCTATGGCATCAGAGTTCTGATCTGGACAGCTTCTGGGGAGGCAATAGCATTGAAAGCAGGTATGAAGTTTGAAAATTAAATTACACACCTATCTGAGGTTACTACAACAGATGAAGGAACAAAGCAGCAGGTGACTGGATAGAACCTGCTGATCAGAGATCAGCAGATAAGGTAGGAAGAATAAATGTGCTATCTGAATGTTAGTGACTGAAGGAGGAGAGTGCTGGAAAGAGGAAGAATGAGATCACACCAGATCCAAGTAGCTTTTTCTTTAAGTTTGCAAGGAAAATAATAGGGGGATTTGTTTTATTATATTTAAGTGTGAGTAGATGGTCATCATTTCCATGGATGGCAAGGCTGCATTTTCAGAGCTGTGTGTAAGAAGGCAAACAGCAATACAAGTATTTGTGCATGTAATGGAAATCTGACAGCTGTACCAAAGGCTGTTACAAAGGTTCAGCAAGAGGAAACACATGTCATTTTTCACCACTTCCTGACAAAGCATGATTATTTTTTTGCCCTAAGCACACATAAACAAAACAGTTTGCAGTGTTGGAGGTGCTATGCAGCTTTTAAACCCTAAAAAAATTAAAGTGCCAGCGTGCCAGTCTAGGTGAAACTATTCTATTACATAAATCCAAGGCTATGGGAGTAGAAAAGTACCAAAGACAAAGACTTTTCTGTGGCCATGGCTAACCACTTACCCACTTTTGATAGAATGACTGTAGAGAGCAAATGCTGCCTCCAGTCTCTCGTTTCCCTCCCTGGTCAACAGCAATGCTGGAAGTAGGCAGGGGACAGCCTTTAGAGGCAAATTTCTTTAGAGAAACAATTATTAGATCTAGGCAAGTGACTGATTTCAAAAAACAGCCTTTCCCCAAGACTGGACACAGGAGAACACAAACTGAAGAGGAAAGTGCCATCAACCACAAATGGCTGCTGCAAACCGCAGATAAAAGTATTCTCTTTCCTTAGCAAAAATCATAGCGGTCTCTGGGAAGCCTTAAAAAGATACCGAAGAGTTAGGGTTAGGGAAGAATTTAAAGAATAGAAACCTGAAATACATTTAAGAGAGTGCAAATTTACAAACGTGTTCCAGAAATATTCTTGGGGCAACAGATTCAGTGCTAACAGAAGCCTCTTGTAGCAAAACTTATGTCCTACTACCTAGTGTGATCTTTATCCAAAGCCTAATGAAACCAAATCTAGTGTCCCCACAAGATGAACAGGCATTTTACATCAAGCCTTTTGTAGACGTGTGCCCACTGTGTGAAAAGCAAAAAAGGAGTCAGGGACTTCGAGACATTAAAAGTACAATAATTAAATCTGAGAATAATTTAAGCTGGAAGAGATCTCTGATGGTCATCAAATCCCAACCCCTGCTCAAAACAGGTTCAGCCCACAAAAAATTCAGACAGGACAATAACCTTTTATTGATAGAATAAATTTATTTGCTTTCTTCCTAAAAATGAGAAAATTAATACCTTAGCTTGCATCTCTCATCCTTCTCTCCCTTCACCCTCTGCTCACATACCACATACACACACACAACATTTAGGAGTATTGATATAGAGGCTTAAAAACTGTTCACTTCATTGCCCCTAAATGCAAATGTACCACCACAGGTCTCAGCAGGAGTTTAGTCTAAACACTCAAGAGAGCTCTGACTCATCATTTTAAATTTGAGGTTTGGAAATTCCTAGACCACTTTTTTCTTCCTACCTGAATTTTATATTCATGTTGGAAATTTTTTTTGTCACTCACATATCACAACCACATACTTGGCTGGTTTCATTTACAGTGGCACAAAGTGAAAGGTAATTTCCCTAAAATCTTTAAATTAGATCACAGTCTTACTATTACATTTTTACTTCCTCTTAAAACATGTGTTAGTAAGAGTAGGGAAGTTATAAAAGTACGTAAGTTTCTATAAATTTACATACAAAAAAAGATCTCCAAAAACGTGTCTTGTTCCCCATGTTGTTTTTCTTGTTGCTTTTTTCTTAAACAAGAGTAAATGTTTTTTAAAAAGAGAAGTAGTTACTGGGAGATCAAACAGAAAGCAAACTACATTCAACCAGTTCTGAACTCTGCCCAGGAGACAACTTTATTTTAGAAGGATGGAGAAAGGAAAATATATTTCAATCGATATTTATTTAGCAGAGAACATACTGGGAATTACCTAGGCTTATTTAAATCTGCTTGGAATGACTGTCTCAACTATTCCATCCTTATTACCAATGTAAGTAAAAATTTCAGATAATTGGGTATATAATGAGGCTTTTCTAACTTTTCTTCTACTGAGTGAATTTCCACTTCATTCGGTTATTTACTTGCATATTTGTTAAGTATTTCATAAAATTACTGGCTGATAAATCTGGTTTTTCTTTGTAGATTTTCAGGGGAGACTTCATAATAGGCTTAGGACATTTTAAAAAAATGTTCAACTTTGGTCAAAAAAATTATTAATTTTATGGTCAAAGCATCAATGACTGCTTCATATTAAGAAGTTATTAGAAAACTATGTACAGTTCAACACAATTATTAACATTCTAGCCTACTGGAAAAGTGGTGTAGAAGCCCTGTGTTTGGATCCTGAACTAACAACTAAATATGTCCAATATGTTTTCTCTCCTCTCAGCACGTGTTTATTCCAGAATCTAAGTCAATATTTGTTGCTTAATTAAAATCACCACATACTGGTGAAATTATGATTATTTCTTACCTTTGTTTTTTTTATCCTGTTAAAAAGTCAGCACTCCTGATAGACATTTGGCCTTAATTTAAATAAAACTAAACCCAAGTAATGTTGCTTTTGTTTATCTTAGGTATCCATTTTGAGGAACTTGTTTGATATCACAAGTCTTCTTTAAATGATACCTAAAGGGATGAAAAATTAGGCAAAACCATACTACAATCTGCATTCCTTCTGCTCAGTGGAAATAAAGCAGCACCAAAAAAATGTAATAAACAGAATGATGGAAGTCCTTCAGAGAAGAAAAATACTGAATGTACAATATATGCAGGTTCCCCAGGTTTCTAATAGAAGCAGCTGAAACAATTGCAGGTTTGGTTGTTTCTAAATGTACATCAGATGATTCCTGTGTATTTATCTAACTACATTTCTTTTTCCTTTGATGTTTATCCTCTTCTAGACATAATTTTCTAATATGTTTCTGCCAGAGTTTTTTGTCTTTTTGTCTTTTTTTTTTCTTTCCTTAGGTCTGTCAATCAAGGGGAAATAACCAGTGGTTTCAGCTCTGTATGTCTCATACTCCAGTCTCTGGAGTTCTTCTGTAGGCTGTATGATGTTAATGCTAATCGTGATAGGGGTTTTTATCTCTGACTGACTCCTACATGTTAGCATTAACACTGTATCATGCCTCTTACCAGAATTCACGTGGAACAAGCTGCTACTGGGGGTTGAGAAGACAAATTGTGAATCAGCCAGTACTATGCTGGGAAAACCTCCATTCTGTATGTAAAAAGATGAATTGTTCTGCATACCGGCATGCTTGTTGGGATGTTTGCTGGGCTTAAAGGCACTGGAAAAAGCAGGAAAAAAGCAGTTTTCTCAGCTTTGTGTGTTAGCAAAGCCTTACAAGGATGCAGAATGCGCAATATTTTGAGCACAGCAACCTGGTTTTTTTATTTTGTTTTATTGCTTTTCACGTCATTTAGCTTTAGAAAAACAATTTATTAAACTTTTGGCCCGTGTAACTGTGCATTCTATTAATTCCTGTAAAGTCTTACTAGATGCAAGAGAAAAAAATAATGTAAAGTATTTCTCTGAGACTGTATTGTCGGTTCATCAGGAGTAATGCATCAATGGGTCATTAGAAAAAAATTTAAAATATCTTTGTTTTACATTAGGGTTAACAGTGCATTCCAGACTTCAGGAAAAGTCTCAGAAATTTCTAGAGAGATAGAAAAGTTGCTATAGTTATTTTGAGGGAGGTCAAAGTAGATACTAAATGAAGTAAAACATAAAATAAGTGACAGAGGCAGACTTTAAAACTCTCTATCTTATGCTCTCATTAAACCTGCTTAAAGAATAGTTTAGTTACAAAACTTTGCTTTGATAGGGGGGAAGGGGAAACAAAAAAGCCTCAAAGTGCTCACTGTTAATTATGAGAGGAAATAAGATGGAAGTTTGAGCTCTGTCAACACATATACCCTTTTCTGTTTGCAGTATTTTGACTGTGAACCCCCAGCATGAAGTGTCATTAGAGAGCCCCTCCAGATGGCAGACACTTGAGAAATCAGTGGCCTCACATATGAAACATTCTCACATACAAGCAGTCTCACTGAATATCATAGTTCCAGTCAGACAGAGCCACTGCAGGGCATAAACGTTTTCCAAATCAGGCTGCAAGTTCAGCAGCTCCCCTGGGGATGAATCCGGGCAGAGCCCATGCCCACCAAAAAGCAAAAGCCAGTTTCATCCCCTCCAAAGTCAGAGCCACAGCTTTAAAGGGGGATTCTCAGTGTGGTGAAGCACATTTTGTTAGAGAAAAGTGTATTGCTCTTCATTTTGCTGGAAAAGCAGCTCTCAAAATCGGGAGGCAGTTGAGGTGAAAGAGAGGAGAGTCCATAGACATTCTTATCCTTTGGGATGAGGAGAAAAGCACAGTATAGTGGGATTTCCCTCCACATTGGAGGCAAGGTTTGGCGGTATCAGTTGTCTTACTAAAGTTTGGGTGGCTCCTGAGCATCCAGGAGCAGGAGAGTACCAGGATCACAGGTCCCTGCTGCTTGTCTTCTCCCGGGTGCAGTTAGCAGAGACCTGGCAGCGTGTCTGGCTCTGCCCTGGTGTGGCTGCAGTACTTAGGGACCATCTGGCTGCATGACTGACACTGAAAGACAATTTTACTGGTAGTATTTCTGTGAAATGCAGAAATCTAGAGATGCTGTTGGATGTGTCTCCACAGCCTAAATTCCTTCATGGGATGTACAAAATAAGGTGGAGTATCAATTAAGTGATTACATTTATTATGGCAATTGTGTTCACAAAAGGAAAATTTTCCTTAGCTTCCCACTGCATTTAAAGAAGTTTAATTTACCACACAGGACCCCAAGCCTGTGAACAATCAGGCACTTTTTCCCCTTCTTCAGTGGGGGAATCAACATCAGAGCTGTGTACATCGAGTACTTGTGAATGGCATGGTACCGAAACAATTATCAGCTCTGACTTTCTAATTCACCCCACTTTCCCATTTCTATCCTATATAGGCACATGGTAAGGTAAGGTAAATTAAGGAAATCTTGCTACTCACCATTCTGATTCATAGTCATGCTACAAAAATCAAATATATGTTCCCTTATATTTTCTCTCCCTGAAATATAAGTTACCTGCAAACTTAAGAAATAGATAGCAAACATAAATATGGTCATTAAACCATTTATATGTAATTTTTCTACGTAGCTGATTCCACAGGAAAGCAGGCATATTAAATTTTGTATTATATTCGCAGATATTAAAAATTAATTGATTAACTAAAAACAAGTTTTCTTTCTACTCTGATAAAAATGTTAATGCTGTCCATGACTGAGGTAAAATCTTGTGAAAGACCCCAGCATAATAGCATTACCATTTTCAGATGGTTGGTGCTCTTCAGGAAATATCCACTGCCAAATCTCCCTATTGAATTTGTCTATGATATTGAGCTCTTGTGCCTGGATTCCTTAAAGAACTAATTAAGTCAGTGTATCTCCACTAGCAAGTTCACTGGCTGCAAATATAAAAAAGTATTGTGGTAAGCTGAGTGGTACAGCATTAGACAAGTTACCAAACAGCAGCAAGAGATCATTTCTTGCCAGAGGTTAAAATAGAAAGGGAAGCTTGTTCTGGCTGCTGTCATAGAAGTACTTGATGTTTACTGATGACTGAGCATTTTCATCACTTGCATGAATTCAGTTTCCCAGGGCAGAGTCTCATATCCTTGGTAAGAAAAAAATAACTCTATTGACATCTAACTCACTCTGTTATGAAAGAAGTCAGACTACATCATAATTGCCTTTTCTAACTCCAAAATCCATTATTACATGAACTGCAGGATATTTCTTTGAAAAAAATATTTCAGTTGGTCAGGAACTAACTCAGCTCAACCTTTCCACTGCAACCTCTTCAGATCAAGATACCATGTAGCTTTAGCTTTGGTGTGAAGTTTCCTCTTTGGATAAAACCAATAAATAAAAGAGAAGGCTCAGGAGTCCTAAGTTCAGAACAAAAAATATGTCATTTGAAAGTTTCAAATCTCTTTCACACTAGAGGTAGAGGGAGGAACAACTTCAATGCAAGAAGCCAAGGAGCTACTACTAATATGTGTAACATGGAAAAGAGCTTCAGTTCCTTTTCTCCTGTCATCATAGAATGACAGAACCATTTGGGTTGGAAGGGACCTTAAAGGTCTTCCAGTTTTAGCCCCCTGCCATGGGCAGGGACACCTTCCACTAGACCAGGTTGCTCAGAGCCCCATCCAACCTGTTCCTGAACACTTCCAGTGGGAGGGCATCCACAGCTTCCCCGGGCAACCTATGCCAGTGTCTCACAACCTGTCATAGTTTAGGCCCAGATATCAACAAAGAATGGCACAGCTGCTCACTCACTCCTTCCCCCATAAGGGGATGTGGGGAGAAGTGGAAGAAAGGGGTGAAACTTGTGGGTTGAGGTAAGGACAGTTTACTAGGACAATACAAGTCAAGAAGAAATAATAATAAAAGTAATACTAATACAAGAAAATACAATGCAACTCATGAACAATACAATTGCTCACCACCTGGGAATGATGCCTACCACACTTCTGGGTCATGATTCCCCTTCCCTGGCCAAATCCCCAGTTTATATACTGAGCATGACATCACATGGTGTTGAATATCCCCTTGGCCAGTTCAGGTCAGCTACCCTGGCTGTGTCCCCTCCATGCTTCTTGGGCATATCAAGTTCATCCCAACCAAACATAGGACATGTCCATCATAATATTAAAATTCTTCCTTATTTATTCCATATCAGAATGTGGACAATATCTTCTGCTCATGTATGTTAGCCTAAATTACCCTCTCTCCCCTTTCTCTTGCAGTATGGTGTCTTCCTAGATTCTTTCTTACCTTTAGCTGGCTCTGCATTTCTTTTACTGAACAAATACAGTAAAAACTGCCTCTTTACTCCTGAAAAGAAATTTAATAAAGGAGAGAAATAACCAAGGAGGAGACCTGACTTGATTCTGCAGCCTCTTTTGTCCACCTGTCCTCCCCTATTCCCTGTAGTTTCCAAGATCTGTAACACTCAGTATAGAGAAATAACATCTTTTATGAACTGACCTTACGTTGGTCTCTTTTGGTTAATTCCAATGGAGAAGGTTGGGCTAAGTCACATTTTAAGCAGGACAGTACACCTACATCTGGAATCCACACCCAGAATTTTACCATAGCAAAACTCATTTTGGTGTTTTATATTATCCTACTGCTTTAAGTTTGGTATGTGGCTGTAGTACCAGGTATATATGGGAGCACAGCCCCAAATAGCCCGCAAGGCTGATACCACCCAGCAGGTCATCTTTAAGTTCAGAAATCCTTAAGCCAGAAGAGAAGGGAAGCATTATTCTAGCCTTTTTCTCCTGGTAGTCAATTTCAGCAGTTTATATGCCAGCAATTACTGGTGAAATGCAGAGATGGCCTTGAGCTCAGAGAGTGGGTTGCCCTGTTGCTCTGTGGCTGCCATGAGCACTGAGCACTGTCTCCATTTATCCTTATGCTCATCAAAGAACTGTTCAGGGCTTCTCCTAGTAGTGGTATCACTTCTTCCAGATGGGGTAGGAAGTATTCAAAGTACCTTTTGATCCATCCCACCAAGAAAAAACCCTCAGGTGTTTTCCTATGCAAATTCAACTCCAAATCCCTCTCTGGCAGAACTGAATCTATATCTCCTATTTGAAAAATGTTGTTATCATCATATTGGCAGTAAGAAAGAAGTGGAAACTACCTTCTATTACCTAGTTCTCTTAACAGCTACTGTCCTCTGTGAAAATCCTGGCCCTTTTCAAAGATGTTCTTCAGCTCCATGTGTCTCAAAGGGAGACCTACCTCCTGGAGCCCACTTAAGCCCAGACATAAATTAGCACCAAGTTCCATAGAAGTTTGAGCTTCCAGCTTTTTACACATAGACCTCCGGAGAAGAGAGGAAGAAGCTAAATCTCGTCTGAAGTCCATCTGGCATCCCTCAGCAGCATTTTCGGTAAGATACTTCTCACCTGCAGAAGTTCCTTCCGTGGGGATTCACTCGTGTTCCCGTGGGACAGCTCTCTTGCTCCTCTCCCTCCGGCAAGGCAGTGCTTTTCCACAGACCACTGCTCCCACCTACTGGCAGAAGCTCCGGAGGTTCCTCAGCCTCTGCTCTTAAGTCCCCAGCAAGTCCCACAACCCACTCGTCTTAGTGCCAGTAAAGGCCAGAAAAGGGAAATTCCCACTCCAGATTTTCCAGCCCAGCTATACACTTTTCAAACCGTTCCTTACATTGCACACTATAGAATCCAAGTTCCTTCCCCCTCCAAAAAAACATAGAAAAGCTGTGTGTCCTGGCTTCACTGGGTCAGAAATACAGAATCAATTTTCTGTTGAGGGAAGCCACAGTTTTTAAGACTGCAGCACCCTATTCCATAAGAACAAAGTTGGAAAGACTTTTAGTTTGTGGCCACTCATCATATTTCCGTAGTGATTAAGGACCTCAGTTGTTTAGAGCTGGCCTAGGAGGTGCAAAACCCAAGCTGACCCATGCTGGCCCAGAGTATTCCATACCATGAAAGTCACTTACTGTTGTTTGCTGAAGTTTGCTGGAGACAGGACTCCTCCTCCATGGCCACCATCCCTGAAGGGTCCTGTCTGTCACTCTGACCCTGAAGCCTGCTCTCACTTTTGGTGTAATCACAGTACTCTACCTGGAGCAGTGGTGCTCACATTGTGTGATATCTGGCACACACTACAGGGAGTGAGCAGCTTGCAGCCCCTAAATAGGCTGAGTCTATCCTCATGTATTTTATACTAACATTGGGTTTAATAGAAGCTCTTCATTATTATTTTATTAAACCTGTTTTCATTTCAACCCACTGGTCTCCTTTCTTTTTCTTCCAATTCCCCTTCTCAGGCAGGGAAGGGTCATCAGGTGATGGAGCAACTGCCTAAATATACACTTTGAAACATGAAACTCCTGCTAAAGTTAAAAAATTTCCAAAGGGGAAGCAGCACTCGCACCTTCTGGAGGTGGTAGAATCGAGCAGGAATTATTATCTGGACTGCCAAAAAACAGAGAAGACATCAAGAGACTGTGTGGCTTGGTGATATGACCAACTTAAGCTTCAAACCAGATCACCTAGATCATCCACTGGCATAATTTTTGTCTTCCTGAAGACAGAAATCAATGCCTGCCTGCTTCTGCAGCCGCGCCAGAGCAACAGATCCAAAGTCCAAGGGGTTAAATTTGAAAAAAAAAAAACAGATATTTGAACTTCAGTACAAAGATCATTTATAGTCTTAAGAAAGTATGTAATAGAATGTGTGCATACTCTTCAGGTAAACTTTGAATGAAAAATCTTAATTTTTAAAGTAAGCATCTGATACCATTTTTTAAGTCCTCTGCAACATTAATCAAGATTTTTTTTTTAATAATGTTTTTCAATTAGTCTGCAAGTGCATGAGTTATGTTTTAAAGATGCACTGTATTTAAGAGGAAACTAAACCAGATGCTGTAGCCTGTCAACATACTGACAGACTTCAAACTTCTCTGTGTGCCAGCAAATCTAAACAGCTGAAGACCGCAATAAGCACCGAAACGCACAGGAGCAAACATTTCAAAACATACCTCTGAGGTTCCAGTCAGGCTTTGCCTCAAAGGACAATTGGCAACTGGAAGCACTCCTCCTACCCCCAACAAATGGCACACAGTAGGAGAGGGAGGCAGGGAAAGGGGAAAGAAATATTGCCCGGAGCTCTGCATAGCAGCTTATGCAGGCTTGGGAATGCTGTAGTGGTGATGCTCTTATCTTTGTAACAAGCAAGACGAATGATGTATTTGTCTCAAGTAGTCTTAGGGCCTTGAAGGGAGACCATAAAGCTTGAGAAGAGACAGCTTGAAAAAAGGTTAAGTCATAAAGTTTGAGAAAAAACAGCTCCGTAAGAGGCCCAGGTTGGATACTGTTAATTAGGAGAGACAATTAGGGGAAACACCTCGCCAAAAACCTGTAATTCTGCTGATGCAGCAGATGGCAAAGTACAGGGGAGGTGACCACTCGACAGAACTTTCCAGGCCAAGCAACAACTGCCTGGCAGCTGTGGTGCAGCAAGAAATAGATAGCATAAAAGGAAGAGAGAGACTCTTTCTACTCTCATTAGGCTAGGAGCTATAGTTTTAATGCCTACCAGCCCTATGTTCGATAAAATTGTACAGTTGCACCCTGTACTGCGTTTACTTTGTCCTTGTAGGATCCAACAAAAATCTCCGTGTTTCCAGCTTCTGGAACATGGCAATACCTTAAGCAGATTTCCACAATTTCACCAAAAGCTACTTGAATTTCTTTGTTGTTCTGACACTTCCTGCATTTACTTACCTACTATCTAGTTTGATTAAATTAGCTGCTATTTCCTTACCTAAATGTGTTTCACTTAACTGCTACTCTGCTCTTACAAAACTAAAACTTCAACTGATTAGAAAGCAAATGATGCTGTTAATGGTAAAAACAATTGATTAGGATAAAATTCTGGGAAAATATTTGGACATTAAATAGTAATAAAAAACTTGTGCAGTAGTGAGGATAGCTCTAATGAGATAGTGATGAAAACACAAAATGTCAGAAAACATCATCTAAGAAAAAACCCTTGTGAAATTTAATGGAAGTCACCATATTTAAATACCAAAGAATGAAAATGCATAATAAATCCTACTATAATGGGAACACAAGTAATATACTACATTCTTGGTACTATTCTGGAAAATGATCTTGTACTGCATGCGTAGTGTGGAAAACATTTAACTCAAAAGAACTCTTCAGCTTTTACATTCTGGTTTTGGTTGGGATTTTTTGGTATTAGCAAAGCAATGACAATTAAACAGTGGTCTACTGAATGTTGAGTCTTTAAAACCAGAAACACAATACAGTATCCTATTTAAGCTCTGACAGGAAATCAAAATGAGTAAAACAATCTTTTGCAAACCTTTATGGGCTTCTGAAAGGGCTTTTTTTTTTGTTCCTTTTGCTTTTTTAAGTTATTATTTCTCTCAATTTTCTATTGCAGGAGAAACTCAGCAGAATTTCATCAGGGAATTCTGCAAGAAACTAAAGTGTCATGTCAAGACATTGTAAAGAAATACTTTCCTCACAGCAGACTGTACAAGCAGTCTTGAAATTAAATCAAGCGGATGGCCTTTTCAGCTGCCAGTTCAATTATTGTCTGTAGGACAAACTGCACTAATCACAGAGGACAACACACACAGGCACACAGTTTCCAAGGGAGGGAAAACAGTAACTTATGAATTATTGCAAATACACCAATTTAAAAAAAAAGGGGTGGGAGGAGGGGAGAAAGGTAAAGTAAAATTTTTTAAGTGGACTGAAATGTCTGATAATGGCTTTAACAGCTATCTGTGATTGAGGTCCACTGAATTCAAATTAATTAGCCAAGGCATTTTTATATCCAGCACAAATAAGTCATGTAAAAATACACATTTTTATTATGTACATTTAGAGGGTAAATTTCATTTAAAGTGA
Organism: Phaethornis superciliosus; assembly: GCA_023637945.1. Lineage (NCBI taxonomy): Eukaryota > Metazoa > Chordata > Aves > Apodiformes > Trochilidae > Phaethornis > Phaethornis superciliosus. The sequence continues at coordinate 102,747,931 of JAJQWJ010000001.1, forward strand.
TACAGTTTTTCCTTCTTCAGTTCCATCTTTTGCCTCATGGTGTTCTGCTGATGCTTCCAAATACTTTTCTTCAGTGACCTGCAGAAACATAAAATTTTAATTGTATTTGTTAAAGTTATTTAATTCTCTTTAAATTTCTTTAATCTTAATTTATTAAATACATTTAAGTATAAGATTAAATAATCTCCTGGAGATTCTCCCCTCATTCAGTCACCGTAACAAGAAAGCACAGCCTGCAACGAAAATTATTGTCTCCAAAATTAAACAAACTCAATTACAAGTATCTTCAAACTAATTTCATAGAAAAATATCATGGGTTAGACTCTGAGCTTATCGTTGGCTAACAGGTTTCAGTAGACATGTAGCTTTTTTTCCTCTCTCTTGCCTCACAAGTAAAATATTTGATCTGAAGGCTCCAAAACATCTGTTTAATTCTTAGGAAGACTTCCTCTGCTTAATTATGCCTTGACAGTTAAGTCTCTGGTTATAGATGGTTTATGATATTTCATAGACCCTTTTATACTAAAAACTTGCATTTTGCATTTTTCATTCATTGTTAAACTTCTCTTGGATAAGTTATATTTCAACTTTGAAACAGTGGTTGTTTAACAGAGGAATGTTTGCAAGAAGCTCCTCTTTTCTACGTATGTTTTAAATAGGTGATAAATACTCAAACTAGGGCATTTATGCAGTTTACTGTAATAACATTCCCTTTTATGTACAGTAACTTCCATCTAGGTTCACCCTGTGGTATTAGATTTTTATGCCTGCATTTACTTGGTAAGAAAAAAGTTTTCTTATGTTCTCTCAAGAATTTCCTCCTGTGGCAGGAAATCGGTTGTTACCTAAAATCTACCTAAGTGTAAAAGTATTATTGCATTTTTTAGTCTTCCTGTATCATGGTCATGATCAGAACACACAAAAAAAATATTTTAAATTTTACAGATAGCAATATTAATTTGAGAGGTTAATTTGAAATATATTAGTATAATTTTAAATATACTAATATAATTAAAGTGATAAGCACCACAGTGTAGAAAGATTATTATAGATAGCATGTGAAATTCTCAGAGGCTGTTTCAGTCATACATGCAAAGTCTGATATAATTTGCTCCAGATTTTTCTTAATAGTACAAATTACATCAATTGAACAGTGTATGTTTTTTTCAATTATACCAGACTTCAGAAACAATAGTAACTTGTCCTCTACAACACAGCAGTTAGATTTCTTGTGCATGTGATTTCTCTTCATCTATGGACATTTCCATTCCTAAAGATACATTATGGACTATATTACCCACCTTGAATCATTCACATTTAGCTCTATCACAGCATATCTTTATCTTTGCTAAGATGTATTTCACTACTAATGAGACTTACCAGCCTCTTTGACCTTTCCAGCAGTTTGTGCCACACGGTGTGGTGAGCCTGTATGAAGTGTCATATAAATCATGTTAGTGATTGGAGGTAAAATTTTATCTTATAGAACAGATTCTGAAAAATGTACAGAAATGCTGGCACAAATATGTAACAATCCTTGATTTCAGATGTTACAGCTTATGATTATTCAGATTATATATTTTGCAATTTCAGTGTCCAATTTGCCTATGATCTTCTGGAAGACTTGAATAAATGTGTGCTGACTACATCCAGATGAGAAAGGGCACATCAAGATAAGGTAAGGAACCCCGTGCCCACCTGTCTCTTGAAAATTTCCCCTACTAATTTAATAGCACATGTACTAGACCACAGGTCAAAATCATGTAAATCAACAGGAATGGGAAGAAAGACTTCTGTATCCACCTATAGTTCTATAAAGCCTTTGTTTAAGACTGATTAGTGTTAGAAGTTTTTTTGTTATTACATTTCACTTCAGTGACATGAAAGACTGAAATGGTATCCTTTATCATGACTGTAAATTCAAAGTTCTGCTCTCTTCTCAATTTCAGTAAACACTGTCAGCAGCCTCAATTTCAGACAATTAAAATGCAAAACTAAAGTAAGGTGAATGAAATAGCCATGCAGAAATTGCACATGAAACACTTGGGTACTGAGAAATAACATCAAGGGCCCTCTGATGCAAACTTTTCTGGTTTCACATCCACAATAGTTCCAGGAAAATGAACCCCAGATATTCAGAGTCATCATCATCATCATTATGGGCCTTCACTGCTACCATTCTCACCTCTGAATTACGTTTGGCTACAAGCACAACATATAACAAAGATCAGAAAGTAAGCCAAATGCCCTAATTTCAAGAAGGAAAACCTGTAAAAAATGGATTAATTACCTTCAAATGTGATGGCAGGGACACACCTTGGAACCTCCTTACCAAATCAGATTGGTTAGTCTGAAGATTATGGGCTGCTGTTATCTCATACTGGAGGCAGAAACTTGTCCTTGGAATATGAGGGCCTTCACTAACATCTACAAAGTCACCAAACCTGATAAGGGAACAAAAGCAAAAAAAAAAAAATACAAGCCACTCTATGTCAAGTATATTCAGAGAGAAATACAAACCTATTTGGTTTTATTTTTGATCAGCAAATTCTTAGCTAGAGAAGTTGCACAAAAAAAAAAGACACACAAACTACTCAAAAAAAATTTAAGACAGGCAACAGACAGCAAGGAATGCAAGTGATTTCAAAAGTGAAAACCATCTAAGTGATAACTTACTCTTCTCACTTGCAGATAGCACCTGCAATATAATCAAATGCTTCAGTGAATCTTTGCAGAATGAGAGGTCAGTTTTGCTCACCTATGTAATGTTACAATTCCTTTCTTATTCTGAGAAGCTTTTCGTTCTATCATCTCCATTTTGTACCTGGACAAAAAAAAAAAAAAAAAAAAACAAAAAAAAAAACCAAAAAAAAATACACAACATCTTTAATGTGTCATTCTTATAAAAATACTTGAGATAAATTTGCAACTGCTCTAATGAAAAATGATAATGTGGATTGACATGCTTCATAAAGCATGTCATGCAGACTTGTTAATGTAACCTTAATTCCTTGAAAAATTATGAAGTTCTTATACCAAGAACTACTGAAAGGCATTTAAAGAATAATGCAATCATCAGGCACACTCAGCATGAGTTTACAAAAGGAAATTCCTGTTTAACCTTCATATCCTTCTACAATGATGATCATTGTAGGTTCCAATTGAAGCAGTTTATTCCAGTCTATGTATTCTATGTATGTTATAAGAGGGCCACGCTCTCTCAGCAGTTTTGTTCAGAAAGACAAAATGAAGCTACTACTTCAAATACAACAAAGAGTGTTTCAAGTCACATGTAAGATGAGAAACCCTGAACTGATTTTATGCAGTGTGTGGTCCTCAACAGCCTTGGTTATCTACAAGACAGCAGTGTTCTCTGCTCTTTCTACACACACAAATACACACAGAGTGTCTAAAGCTTTTGTCACAAGTCAGCTCCCACGTGCTGTCATTGCTTGCCAGACAACATAGCAAAGAGATGCTAGTCCCATTTCACATTAATGTAATAATTAAGCTAAAATACTAGTTATTTTTCCAACATAAGCTTTAGCATAATTTTACTTTGGTTCACAAAATCATAAGTAATTTATTCATTTCCCTCCATCTTTCTTCAACTGCCAAAAAACTCTATACCAGACATTTTTTTCCCAAAATATTGCTCAAGTGTTTTTTTTCAGCAAAGAAGATTGGATCATTTTGAACAAGTCTTCTTGTATAGCACAGGCCGTTTCCCCCCTGCAGAAGTCAAAACCTGCATTGCACAAAATCTTCATTTAAAGATACAACAATATGAAACATCTGCACTTCTTCATATATGAATCTTTCAGCACACCCAGTCTGACTATCTGAGCTTCAGTTTAAAAGGAGTGAAATCTTGAAGCTCACTACTAAACAAAGAAGCCTTCCACTTGTCACAGAATTACATCCAGCAAAGGTGCTTGGTGTTGCCTCTGGAGAGAGCATTAAAGATGAGATAAGGCAGAGTGACAAACAGAATATGGAGGGGTGTTCATTCCGAGGAAGAAGTACCTTCCTACCTCAGCTGTAACACCTTGTTTTAGACTTACAAAACCAAGCAGAGATTCAAATTAGTTTCTAATTGCCTGTCTGAAAGAAAGGCAAATTCAGACACTTACCTGTTATGCTGAAACATTTCACGTGCTACTTTTGGTTCAACGTGCAGTGTTTCAAATGGCAGGTCCCTGTGAATTAGCTTTCCAGCATCCCTTGTGAGGGAACGGAAGTTGTCCTAAAAAACAGTTGATACACACAATATTGTCAGGACTCTTTCACAGCTATAGGAAATAGACAAAGCATAGTAAACACTAAACATTATTCCAAACAACAGAGACCAAACAACCATTATAATTAGGGTTATTATAGACCCTAAATTTAAAATATTGCTGCAGAATTGTAACTCTTGCTATTTACCATCAACCAGTTCCTACAGATCATCACTGTTCACACAGGCTGATTCAATGCCCAGTCAAACCAATAGGCATTTTTCCATCAGAAACAATATGTATTCATTGGAATTAAACATCTCAGGTTTTCCTAACATGATGTATACCTGTACAGTCCTGCTGCTGTTAAATATTCATCTGTGTATCAGTTTCCCAGAGTCATGATTCCACTTATAAATTACCTTAATTGTGATGGAATCAAGTGAAAAAAAAAAAAAACAACTAATAATAAATAAATAGAAATTTATCATCTTGGCTCAGAATCTAAAGCTCTGCATACTCGGATTTATTGATAAATAAAGAATTGGTACTAGGAGAAATTATGTTTTTAATGTCACACAGAAGATATTTCAAAACAAGCTACCTAAACTACAAGACCACATCAAAGAAAAATTCTGCACTGTACCAATGAACTGCTTTTTTAACCATACACACCCCTGCTGATATCTGGCGATGAGATCAAGGACAGGCACCAGACAAGTAAAACATTTGATTACACCAGCTACCAACTGGTTATGAAACTTAGAGGTTTCAGACAATCAGATTTACTGAAGAGCATGAAATACAAGCAAGCTTTTAAGGAAAGCTTCAGCTGGAAGTGCTCACAGTTCCTTTACAACAATAAACTGATTGTACTGTAAACCACTAGGTTATGGACATTACACACATTTTTATTTTCAGAGGGCTTGACTCACACAATAAAGTGGATGTATGATCACACTACTTCACCAGGGAGGAGCAGCTGAGTAATATAACAATATAGTAATATAGCAGAGATGGCACAGCCCCATCAACTGGTTTTGGAATTGTATTTCAGACTAGAACTTATTCTAGCCCCGCAGACCTTCTACCTGTAAGTATCTGAAGGATACAGCTCAAGGTTTGATTTAATCTGAAAGGAATCCAGGCAGCATGCTGTGAGAGCACTCTGCAGTGAGAGCCAGTATGTGGTAAATGCAGAGACTACTTTTCAAAAAGTACTCCTGACTTAAAAAAAACTACTAGTGTAAGTATACCCATCAAAAAGAAAAAACTCACTAATCTCTCTCCCCCATCAAAAAAACAACCACTGGGCAATGGCACATGCTATATAACTTTTCAGGCAAGAAGTTAGTGCACTTACATTTGTTGGTTTCCAGTCATTCAGTCTGTTGTCCAAAATTACATCATAACAGAAAGCTCCAGAGATCACTGCAATTCCAATTCCAAAGAAAAAAATATTCATGTTTGTAACAAAGTATATATTGCACGGTCTTAGTATATTCTTATAAATATATAAAAACTGATGAAAAGAAAACCAGGAGGATCTCTCAAGAAATCCGTCATAAAATACTAATTTCCAGCTGTGATTGTACAGTCAACTGGCAGATGAAACCTGTCATTTTCATTTCATTTCACTGAAGGAGAAAGCAATTTGACATGAGTTTTAATGTAATATCATCATAATAAAAATCCATTAAAAAGCAAAAATGAAAATTATATTGCTTTCTAAAACTGCTTCCAACCCTGACATAAAAGCAGCACCTTGAAATCATTTGACATTTTTTCCTTTGTATGCATCATATACTAAAAGTAAATCTGCACTATTAAACTGTAAAGAGGAATTTACTGCATAGAGAAAACAGCCAGTGTTAGAGCTGAAGTAAAATATCTAGCCATGATACAAGCACAGCACTAATTTCTGATAAAGACAACACAAATTTCTGTGGCAGTCATTAACCACTTTGCAAATATTTATTCAGTTATTGCCATCTTAGAAATCAAGCTTATGAAGTAAGCTCACACTACTTCTCTATCTACAGAAAAACAACATAGTTTAGTATAGCAAAATTATTCTAAATCCTGGTAGAACTGAAATATGGCACTCCACACTTAGCAACCAAGGCAAGTGTTGAAATAGCTGAAATGACAATCAATTGCAGGAGAATTCCACATGACCTTCTTATATATTAAATGAATAAACACACAAGTTTTGTTATTTAAATAACCTCCTCTCTTGTACATTTCTGACTTTTGTAAATCTTTAATTAGGTCACAGATGAGCCAAAGTTGTTACTAATCCTGTTTGTACTTCAATCTTCTTATAACTTTATGTATATATCACAATTTTTAGTAACACAAGGTCTCATGAGGTTATGTACTTGATCAAACTTCACAGAAACATCACATCTTCTAAATACCTTAGGCATGTACCTTTGCAATAAAAAGGTTATGTCCTGAAGTTACTAACTAAACCTATGAAATCCTTGGTGGGCTGAAATGCAGTTGCCACATAGACCAATTTTCTGTACTTGGATAACAGAACTGTTTTCAGTGTAATTACTATATATTAAAGACTAAAACAACAGCACGAAAGATAAATAACAATAATAGAGTACCCTGGAAAACTGCAAGACTGGAAACAATGCCTCTATTTTTTTGTAACACTACTGGACATTCACTGAAGTGGTAGCAAAAAACCAAGACTTTCAATATAGAACACTTATATCACCTGGCACTTCCAGAGCTTTAATCAGATTCACTGAGTACTCATCCTTGAAGGCCCGCTTTAGCACACACGCCATGATCATGGCACAGGAACGCCAATAGGCCTAAAAAGAGAATTTTAAAGCACAGATTTATTACCTAGAAGCTAACAACCCGTGCCAGGTGACCATCAGCTATTTATTGCAAAAGAATAGCAACATTTAACTGGATGATGCACAAGCCTAGCTGCAAATGCAAGCTTTACTTTCTTTAGCGGTTAGATTTCTATTTGGAGATGATTCTTCACATAGAAACTATAAAAATTTTTTAAAAATTAAACTGCACTTAAAAAGCTAGCAAGATGTTTCCCTGGAGATACTTAAATCTGAAATCATAGAATACAACAACAGAGATTGAAAGGGATGCCTGCACATTGCCCAGCCCACACCCTCGTCCAGCTACTGATAACCATGATTCACCAACCAAACAATAAAAATATCTGAACTTTAACAGTCACAAAGTTCAGGAAAGCAAAAAGACATGAAACTGAAAGGGGCATACAGAATCACGTGGTCATAATAAGGGTCACCTACAATGGAATAAGACACAGACTTACCTTGTTTACCTCCTCTGGATCCTCATCTTTGAAAGTAAGGAACTGAATTTCACAGGATTTGGTCAAGGGTCTATACATATCCCAGACTTCACCATCCACAAGAGCTAGAACTGATTTCTTGCAATGCCATTCACTTAAGTCTACAGAAAGTAAAAAAAATATACACAGGTATTAACCATATTCCTCTGAGTCAGCCATTTAAATCACTGCATTTTTAACAACTTTCACTTTTTGTAAATGACTTGGAAGGATGAGCTACCAATAGAGCCTCCAAAAATTATCTCTGTTTCTGAGGATGTATATAAGTAAAAATGCATTTTTAACATACCAACTACAAATATTCTGAATGTATGTATGTTATCTGGGTCATTAAAATATCAACAACAACACTTAAAATGTAGACAACAGGCACTTCAATTGTCAGCACAATTTTCATCACCAGTGGCACCAAGTTAGCTTAAGACTCCTTTCACTTACGCATGGCACAGTTGTATGGAGTAGACAAAGCCTTGTTCATGACAAACACAGTGCCAGGGTGAGACTTGCCGGTGTATTTTACTTCGATTTTCTCAATCCGTGGATACAGAGACAACTGCCTCTCCTTCTCTTTGGTGAAGAGCTCATCACGCATCTGAATCACTTCCTCTGATGTCAGTCGAGTAACACTTCGCCTGGGGATGAACTCTGGCAAAAAGAACGATCTAAAATTATCAATAAGGAATTTTTAAAGCCGCTTGACAGGGCGCTTGTCCCAGCAGCAGGGCAGACATGTCACCGCACCGCGATGTCTGAGTCTCAGCACCCATCGGCACTTCCCCAGCTCTTCCTCCCCGTCCCCTCTCGCTCCCTGCAGTGCCTGCAGGAGGTCACCACACAAAACTCTGAAGCAACGAAAGCTCAATGACGTCCGCTCTCTGCCTGCAAAGGCTCTTAGGTTGGATATTAGAAAGAATTTCTTTACGGAGAGGGTGATCAGACATTGGAATGGGCTGCCCAGGGAAGTAGTGGATTCTCCGTCCCTGGAGATATTTAAAAAGAGACTGGATGTGGCACTCAGTGCCATGGGCTGGGAACCACAGCGGTAGTGGATCAAGGGTTGGACCTGATGATCTCTGAGGTCCCTTCCAACCCAGCCAATTCTATGATTCTTCCCTCACCCAGGCTCCTGCGGCCTGCGCCTCCTTCCCGCGGCCACCGCCGCCCGGCCCGACCCGACCCGACCCCCTCCCGCGGCGGCTTCTTCCGCCCCACGGGCCGGGGGCCCGAGCGGCTCCAAGCCTCAAAGCCCCAGCGCGGAACAAGCCCGCAGAAGCCCGGCCCTCGCCACTCACGGTGCCCGTCTCGCCCGCCCCGCAGGCAGCGAGCTCCCCAGCGCGCCGCCATCCTCCGGCCCAGCTCCTCCGCACCGCTGTCCCGGTGTCCCGGTGCCGGCTCCGCCAGAAACAGCAGCGGCAGCAGCGCCGTTCCGCACACCGCTCCTCCACTCGCGGCCACCAGGGGACGCTGCGGGCCGGGGCCGGGGCTTCAACACGGCCAAGTGCCGGGTCCTGCACTTTGGCCACAACAACCCCATGGGGAGCTCCAGGCTGGGCACAGAGTGGCTGAGAGCAGCCAGGCAGAGAGGGACCTGGGAGTCTGGATTGACAGGAAGCTGAACAGGAGCCAGCAGTGTGCCCAGGTGGCCAAGAAGGCCAATGGCATCCTGGCCTGGATCAGGAACAGCGTGGCCAGCAGGTCCAGGGAAGGGATTCTGCCCCTGTACTCAGCCCTGGTGAGGCCACAGCTCGAGTCCTGTGTCCAGTTCTGGGCCCCTCAGTTCAGGAAGGAGATTGAGGTCCTGGAGCAGGTCCAAAGGAGGGCAACCAGGCTGGTGAAGGGACTCCAGCACAAGTCCTGTGAGGAGAGGCTGAGGGAGCTGGGGGTGTTCAGCCTGGAGAAGAGGAGGCTCAGGGGAGACCTCATCGCTCTCTACAACTCCCTGAAAGGAGGCTGGAGCCAGGGGGGGTTGGGCTCTTCTCCCAGGCAGCCATCAGTAAGACAAGAGGGCATGGACTGAAGCTCTGCCAGGGGAGGTTTAGGTTGGATATTAGAAAGAATTTCTTTACGGAGAGGGTGATCAGACATTGGAATGGGCTGCCCAGGGAAGTAGTGGATTCTCCGTCCCTGGAGATATTTAAAAAGAGACTGGATGTGGCACTCAGTGCCATGGGCTGGTAACCACAGCGGTAGTGGATCAAGGGTTGGACTTGATGATCTCTGAGGTACTTTCCAGCCCGGATGATTCTGTGATTCTAAGATGAAGATCCCGGGAGCTGGCAGGATCCATGGGCAGGAAGGGGCTGCGGTGCCCGGCTGGGGCTGGGGGGCAGCCCCGGGTCATTGCTCGCCCCCTGCACCCTCACTGGCCGCCCTGCTGCCCCAACAGATTGGAAGCCAAGCACAAACCACCTGCTGCCCAGGTGGAAAAACCCTGTCTCGCTTTCAAATGTGCCAAATAACTCAAGAATTTGTATAGATGCTTTATGGTTTAGTATGGTTTAGTTGATGGACTACTTCAGCCCAGCTGGAAAAGATGTAACAACAGCCATCAAGAATGCTAATGCCAAACTGTTACCCTCTTAGTGTCGTTAAAAGCTAAGATGTAATTAAACTCAGCATGAAATATAAATAAATAAATATAAAAATAAAAAAAATAAAAAATTTTAAAAATAAATTTAAAAATTTTAAAATAAATTAAAAATAAATTTAAAAATAAAAAATAAAAATAAATAATTAAAAAATAAATAAATAGAAAAGAAATAAATAATAAATAAATAAATGAAATTTTAAAAGTAAATAAATAAATAAATTTTTTTAAAATAAATAAATAAATAAATAAATGAAAAATTAAAAATAAATAAATAAGAAGAGAGAGAGTTAATACTGGCAAGAGCCAGCAACAGACAGAGAATTTTCCAGTGTGGAAAAATGTCTGCAGAGCTGCCTCCTCCTGGTTTTGTATCTTGCACTGACTTTCTTGCTCACTTAGACTCACCCAGAAAGCCAAATTTGTGAGTTCAGTAGCTATTTGTGATCTTTGTTACAGGGCTCGATAGCTAAGAATTTCAGCAAGTCCATCATCTACTTTTTCATTTTTTGAAATTAAATAGAAATTCTTTTTTTAGTGCAATATTTTTAGTGGTTTTTTAGACTTATTGTAGGCTACATACCTCTGTGTGTTAACAGTTCATAGTCTCAAAGATGCTGTTATTTATATCATTGTAGCTCAACTACAGCATTTCTTCTATTATATTTTTTCTGTGGCCTGAGAAATCCTGTGCAGGCAATGATCACATCACATAATTGTCTCAGGCTAAACAGTTAATTAAAAAAACAAACAAACTCTCAATGTAGAGTATAAAAAGAACATTTCTGCTCCATGAGGAGATAAACTCAAAATGTCTAGAGAATGAAAAACAGAAACCAACCCTCTTCTGTCAATCTGAGGAAGTCTTGAACAAGAGTAAAATCCTACTTAATACTGCGCTCTTCTCTATGATGTCTCTCCCCCTGTTTTACACTGCCACTTTCTAATCTCTCAGGCTCCCCAAGGACTCAGCTGAGGGCCAGCTGGGGGTTACTATCAGCTGCCCAACGTGGCCCTGCCAGCAGCCTGTGGGCAGGCCCAGTGCAATCCCACAGCTATGGATCCCTCTCTGGCAAAAGACAAAGGCCTTCCAACTGAGACATACGCTGGGAAGGGTTTGGCTGAAGTCCAGCATCTTTTGGTGTGTCACAACATGGAGTATCTTTGTGATACAGGGAAGAAACAGTGAACAACAATGAAAAACTGCCCAAGAATAGTTACAAGTTACAATAGTTAAAAGGAATCGGGCTTTGCACAGCCCTTGGACTTTCAGGAAAACTGTGGATGTTATTTTATAATGTGAATAAAATGTGAAGTTGCCCAATGAGACATTTATCACGTCTTACCCTTCTAGGGACTGCCAGCTATGGCAGTGGTGTACAAAGTGATAAACACAAGATCATTGAAGTGATACAAATTGCAGGATCAGTGTTAATGAAAGAATAAGTTTTATCCACATTATTTCAGTGACCTGGGTAAAGTCCACCTTCATATGCACACTCCTGTGAACATGGTGGGAAACAGGAAGCTGAACATGAGCCAGCAGTGTGCCCAGGTGGCCAAGAAGGCCAATGGCATCCTGGCCTGGATCAGGAAAAGTGTGGCCAGCAGGTCCAGGGAAGGGATTCTGCCCCTGTACTCAGCCCTGGTGAGGCCACAGCTCGAGTCCTGTGTCCAGTTCTGGGCCCCTCAGTTCAGGAAGGAGATTGAGGTCCTGGAGCAGGTCCAAAGGAGGGCAACCAGGCTGGTGAAGGGACTCCAGCACAAGTCCTGTGAGGAGAGGCTGAGGGAGCTGGGGGTGTTCAGCCTGGAGAAGAGGAGGCTCAGGGGAGACCTCATCGCTCTCTACAACTCCCTGAAAGGAGGCTGGAGCCAGGGGGGGTTGGGCTCTTCTCCCAGGCAGCCATCAGTAAGACAAGAGGGCAGGGACTGAAGCTGTGCCAGGGGAGGTTTAGGTTGGATATTAGAAAGAATTTCTTTACGGAGAGGGTGATCAGACATTGGAATGGGCTGCCCAGGGAAGAGGTGGATTCTCCGTCCCTGGAGATATTTAAAAAGAGACTGGATGTGGCACTCAGTGCCATGGTCTGGTAACCACAGCGGTAGTGGATCAAGGGTTGGACTTGATGATCTCTGAGGTCCCTTCCAACCCAGCCAATTCTATGATTCTACGATTGTCACCATCAGCATTGCAGATAATGCATTGTCTACTGTTGCTTAGATTGAGTCAGGAAATCTCCTACAATGCCATGCAGTTTGGTGGATCTTTTTTAGAAATATACCTTTGATTGCTACTGATCTCTTGGCTTAATGACAGTAATCTTGAAAAGCCAGTTGAAAAACAAAATTGCATTAATACTGTGCTTTACAAGGCAAAGATAAAATTATACAAGACATTGCAGAAAACAGGGGGGAGATATTCAGAGAAAAAGCTACAAGAACACATAAGTCTGTATTACTGTTATCTTCCTCTGCCCTCAAATTTTCTGGCTTTCCTGATTCAAGTTTGGCTGGCACATTAGATACGAAATATTTTAACAGTCTTACAGAGATACAGTGACCATTCACAGCACTCTAATCCTTTTCATTATAGCAAGACAACTCAGCTATGGTACACTGTCTTTAAATAGCCATCAACAATATCTTTGTGGGGGAAAAAAAAATATCTTGGGGGTTCTTTGCTTCTTTTTTTCATACTTGCTCACAGTTTTCAGTTTCAAACTGCAAAACAAGAAGATTATCTGCTAGCTAAATCAGATTATTTTTTTCCAGGCAGGGGTTAAAGCAAGTAATATGAAGCAGTAAAACAAAATAACAAGATGCCAGAAAAGTAGAAAGGAGACAAGGCCTACTGTAACTAGGGGAGTGAATAGATGTTAAAGCAATACCCCAGAAAATTACAAAAAGCTAGGTGTGCTGACAATTAAAATTGAAAAAAATTATTTTAAATGTCCCTGAAATTGTAGGTATCAACCTCTCTACACACTCACAGATGGCTGCTGATAATTCTTCACACTGAAGAGCAAGGCTTTCAAGCTGGTAGATTGAATGTACTGCTGACTGGTAGTCTGGGCACAACAAAACTACATAGTGCACTGCTCAATTAGTTTTACAAATAAGGTTTGTGACATGGTGCTTGAAATACATATTTTAGCAATCAAGCTAGTTAATTAAATTGAATCTTTTTTTAGCAGTGTTACAAAATAGATTTCCATCAGCTTGTCCCATCACTGTGCACAGAATCACACCATAACAGTCCTCTAGAGCTTTGTGCTCTGTTCTTCAGCATGTACTAGAACAAGCAACCTGATGTGCTTGGAAAAAAAAAAAAAAAAGACTTCAAAATGTGCACTTTTACAGCAGGTGATGACACCAAATCTCATATGGCATCTCTGACCAATTTAAATGCAACATTCCTCTTTTAGAAATATGAAAAAATCTGTTTCTTCTGCTTTAAATATGAAAAGAAAAAAAAAAAGTATGTCTTCTTGATCAAAATTTAAACAATGTAAATTTTAATAAGACTGAGCCCTCCAAGTCTGCATATAAATAAAGATAAAGGAATAGTTATGCAAAGAAGTACTTTTTTCCTGTCTTTTTCTTTCTCCCTTGGTGGCTCCAGATCCTATATATTTCCGCCCCCCTTGGTCCTCTCATCAAAACCAGGCACAGCTAACAGCAACCTTGCTGGGCTACCTGCTATTGCAGATCAGCTAAGAGACATTAAAAAGTGTAAAGAGCACTGAACTTAGGAAGAAAAGGAGGAAATGGTGTGGAACTGTAATCATTGGTGCTTTCACTCAGCAAACAAGAGATGAGCCACCCACAGATCATCACACACTCTTACTAGCTGCTCAGCAGTACAATAAAAAATACCCATTTGCTTACATTAAACAAGGGTCATGCTAAACAATTTATTTAAATTCAACAAGTAAACCTGAAGGTTTATCATGTACGTGCCTGAATGGAATATACAAGGGAAGCATTGCCTTTTTCTAAACTTTTTTATTTTTTAATGAAGGTGCAAATATGAGCATTCAGCAGCTCTCCCATGACAGCCTTCTAGTTTGGTAGGTGTAAATCGTGACAGATGAGTGATTAAATAAGGATTAACATCTTACTCTTCTAAGTGTTAATTGTTTATTATTATGTCTCAAAGTTATTCTAGAAATCAGCATGCAGAGCACAGAAAAATAAAAATAGGTTAAATTTGGTTTATTACCCTTGCAAAATAAAACCTATGAGTGGAGACATCCCCCAAAGGAGTATTTTCATAATATAGATTAATTTATCTATATTTATTTTTATCATCGTTAAAGAAAAAAAAATGTTCCTAAAGTTAGAATCAGAATTTTGGCTTATACTTTTCACCTAATTATTTTTTGAAATGATTTTTCAAAACTGTTTTTGCACAGAACAGTTTAACAGACTGATGGATAAAAGAGGTGAACTTGTATTGATAAAACAGATTAGCACCAGTAGCACTGCATTTGCAGTAGAAAGTTTCATTAAAATAAAGGTTTCCACTTTAATGTAAGGCTGTAGATTATCAGCCAAGTCTTGTAATCATGTACATCTTCACAATTCTTAAAGGCTTTCCTACACAAAGGACTAGAATAGTTATTACAAAATAAGATAACCACTCTTGAAGAGCATTCTGTGTGCAGACTTTAATTATAGACTATTTTTATTATTCTAAAAAGAAGTCTCTGTAAAAAGCTCTCCAAGAATAACTGTTAAACTGCATATCTCAAACAAATTCTTTCATGTTGGTCTCCATGTCCTGTTCAATAAAAATATTTTTACTACATTTAACTCAAAAAGATTTAAAATATGGATAGCAGTCTTCTACCCTTTTAACAAAGTACTTACAGTATTTTTAAGAATGTAATTGTTCAGCGAAGTACATACCAAAAAAAATATATACATTAAATGAACTAAATGCATTGCAATCAGTTTTACAATAATTCTATAAACTCATTCAGAATAGTCTCATTTAGTTGTTGGTATTTCCTGCAATTGTATAAAGCAAGCAGAGAAACCATGATCTAGTTGTTGCTGAAATGAAATAGAAGAACCTAAAGGAACTGTAAAAGTTGTGTGAAACTGTACTAGAAAAAGTCAGTCAGAGAAATGCTGGGGAGATGACCCTCTACACTGAACATTTGCTTCACCTGTGAGAGAAGCAAAACAGTGAGCACAGGGGGACAGGGAAGGAATTTGGCCTCATGCTTAGATAAACCAGATGTATTTAAGTGGATTTACTGTGGCATAAGATTCATGTTAATGAAACCTATATAAAACCCTATATGTGAGCCTATGTATTTGGGTAATTACAATGGAATGTCTACTGTGGCAGAAAGACTGCTGTAGTAATCTAAAATTTATCCCATCATTTAGCTGGGTACTTTCTCCTCACGATTCATCTCTTCATTCCCCACACTGATTCATTGTCATTACGTCAGCTTTAGCTGTCACAGAATCTTTCATGTTGGAAAAGACCCTTGGGGTCATCAAGTTCAACCATTAACCCACAAAATTCTCCCCTAAACCATATCCCCCAACACCACACTAAACAACCCTTAAATATCTCCAGGGATGGTGACTCAACCATCTCCCTGGGCAGCCTGTTCCAGTGTCTGACCACTCCTTCTGTGAAAAATCTTTTCCTAATGTCCAGTCTAAACCTACCCTATTGCAGCTTGAATCCATTCCCTCTTGTTCTATCACTACCTGTGAGAAGAGACCAGCACCAACCTCTTTACAATGTCCTTTCAGTCATCCTATGAGTTATCCCTTAATTTAATTCTGTACTGCCATCCCTTAGTGTTCCCCACCTGTATACATTTCCAATCAGGTTCCTTCCTCGTATTTGAATTTTATAACAACAGTGTTTCTATCACCCTCTGGCTTTAAACAGTAAAGCAGGCCCACTGAAATCAATGAAACTTCATAACTTTAGGCATATGCCATGTCCTGGGCCACACACAAAAAAGAACTCTTCTGTTGCCTATGGAATACTTTTAATTTTATTAAATGCGTATCACCATCATATTGGCTATATATACTGAAGCTATGTATATTCACCTTTTTTTTTTCTTTAGAAATATTGCTTCTATTCTACATACATTTTTTGCATGGGAAAAATAAGATAACTTTTTGATACTTTAGGCTTGATTATATCCTATATGTTGGGTTTCCATTAAGATAGCTGTCAAATTTTATAATTTATAAGGAAACTGTAGTGAGATAAGGCAACACCCAGGTGCTGCTAATCACCAGGCAGTGGGCGTGAGCCTGCATTCAGCCCACCTGTGCCTGGTTATTAGCAGCACCTGGTTGTTGCCTTATCTCACTACAGGAAATTTTTTTTATTTTTAAAATATTTATACAAACAACTATAAATAACTCTTTCCTCATTATGCTACTATACCCAACATTGCTGTTCTGAGTATCAAAGAAATGCTTGTGATACTTTTCTTGTTACAGAACAGTATCACATCAGGCAAGGGTAATGTATTTTAAGGTGTCATTAGAAAATACTCAGATGCACTATTAGCTGTCACGATGAGTAATTTTTCTTGATTCATAGATCTGAAGTCATTACACTTCCTGTATATTTAATCAACAATCTCCTAGACTGCTATAAGCTATGAATAAAAAGCCCTTTGAAGGTGACCGTGCAGTTCATCTCCTGCTGGTAGGTGGGATTCTCTGCAGCCCGGCTGTAGAGGCACAAGGAGTCACTGTGACTTTGTTTAAAGTCTGCAACTTAGAACAGCGCCTCATCCTCACATTGCTCTTTTCATCCGGAACATCGAAATTTTTGTTCCGTGAGTTCACCCTGTTATTCTTGCTTCCACCCCTGCTGGGTTTGACTTCGGGGAATTTACCAGCAGGGATTATTGACTTCTTTGAGAAGTTCGAGATCTTGGTAATTAAAGTTTATTCTGCTGCAACAAATGTCCTTGAGCTTATGAAAGCTTTAAAATTAAATAAATACTTCGGGGGGAAGTACTGCTGAACACAACACGACAACATGCAGACCCGGGATGCGCAGGGGGAACAGCACCTGGACCCAGGGCGAGGCGGAGGAGGAGGAGGAGGATAAAGATGAGCCCGGAGCGGGCTCGGAGCTGCCGTCCGGGGCAGGTCCGGGGCAGGTCCAGGGCAGGACCGGGGCAGGACCGGGGCAGGACCGGGGCAGGTGCCAGAGTGATCCCCGCACGCAGCCGCCGCTGCCCGGGCTCTGTCTCAGCCGTCCCTGGGCGGGGAGGTTTCTCCTCCGACACGTTAAAAGTTTCGGGGTGTCAGGGGGGCGGCTTCGTCGAGGCGGGGGCTGCCTCACCTGCTCGGCGGCGGCTCTGCCAGAGCCCTCTGCCCGCCAGGCACCGCCCCGTCCCTCTGAGGCGAGGCCGGGCCGGGCCACCCCCCCACCCCCCCCACCCCCGCCGCTCCTGCCGCTCCTGCCGCCCCCGCCGCCGGCGTGTCCCGGTGGCTTATTAACCGCTGCCGCCGGCGAGGAGCGGCCGGTGCCGGGAAGATGGCGAGCTCCAGCCTCTGCCTGCTGCTCCTCGGGTGTTTGGGCGTCCTCAGCTGTAAGTGGTCGCGTTTCTTTCCCGCCGAGCAGGAGCGGGGGCGGTCGCGTCCCGCTCCCTCCGGGAGCCACCGGCCTGCCTGCCCCGCTACGGCCCTGCCTGCCCCGGAGGCGGGGAGTGAGGGACGGTCCCCCCGAAGTCTCTCTGTGTGAGTGTTGAGGAGGGCGGAGGGGGGGGTTCGGCCCGGGGGTACCCGCTTGCCCAGCCCCTTCCCCGACCCTGCCGGGCCCGTGGCTGTGCTGCCCGGCCCGGGGATGCTCCCTCTGGGCAAGGCCCCGAGGAGGAGTTCGGCGGCGGGGGGGTCTTTTTTTGTTTCCTCGCCTCCAAAGCGAAAGGAGCTGAAGTTGCGTCCCCCAAAGCCACATAATAGCGAAGGCGTCCCTCGCTGCAGCCGGGAGATTATTTCCATGTGTCCCTTGTTTTCGCACAGCTGTAACCTGTTCCAGAGGAAGCCACTTGCTCTCTGCAGGGATACAAACTTTAGGATGCAGGCTGCGTAGCTCGCTTTTTGGGTGTCCTCTTTTAAGATGAATGTGCAAGTGAGGGGAGTGTGTTTTCTGCTGCCAGCTCTGGATGCTGACTCTCCAGAAGAGATTTACGTTTCCAGTATTTGTATGGTCCTATTGTCTAACTCCTTAGAAACAAAATGGGAAGGGGAGGATGTTAAAATAAGCTGACAAAAGCTGCCCCACTCAGAAAGCACATGGAAATAAGAAACAAATAAACAGAATGTGGGGCTACATACCTGCAAAGAAGCAGTGAATCAGTATATAGTGTTAATGGTACCAACTGTGTGATAAGGCTGTATCTTCCAGATAGCATCTTAGTGTGCTCTTATTGTGTGCTTCCTGTATGTGTCTTGCTGGTATCCTAGGGAAAGAGGATGTATATGGAACTTGCGTTTTGAAAAGAACTATGTAGCACAGCTTGCAATGAAATGACCACCCGGGACCAGCCCAGGAAGGGCTCTCAGTCCTTTGTAGATGTGGGACATCTGCAGTGCTGATGCTGGGAATGTTTTGTAGTTTACCTTTGACTCCTCCTCACTTAACAGAAAATTGTGTCTATGGAAACTCATTTTTTTGAAGAGGAGGGATGAGTTATCCCAAGGAGAGACTTAAAGTGATCAGTGTCTGTTAGGCATAGCAGATTTTCTCTCTTTTCTTCTAAGACAGCTTATGGTAACCTGGGCTATTAGATGGACAGTTCCTGCTGACTTTTTTTGTTCTTATAGTAAACAAGAGTAAGAATTATTTTATTTGATTTTTTTTTTTTTCTCTCCATTTGTTGTTAATTGTGTGGGTATATCTGAGCAGTTGAGGGTGCTGTTTGCTTTGTGGTTTGTTTTTTGTTTGTGTATGTATGTGTGTGACATTTCAGTGTCTTCAGGTTGCTGAGCTTTCTGGTTAGTTGTGGTGTCTGTTGGCACTGATGGCTTTGACTGGTGAGGAAATTATAGAAGGTGATTTGGAAACAGTACCATAGATCAAAGCCTGATGCCTATATGGTTTCCAGGCTTGTTGGGTTTTTGTCTTTTTTTTTTTTTTTTTTTTCCTTGTCTCAAATTCCAAGAAACACCAGATGGGGAGAAAGTTTACCAGCAAGGTGCTGAGATCATCACATGAAGTGGCTGCAGATGGGTGTGCAAACGCTTTTTGTTTGTGTAAGCCAGGGGAAATCCAGGCAGAAATCCAGGCAATCTGGAGTCTGCTGCTGCCCCTCTGTCTGGAGTTATGTTCATGTTAACAATAAGGCTGAGAACATGGGCGTTCACATCAGACGTATGGGCTCTTCTGTGGAAATGGGGCCCAGGGTGCCATGGATACAGTGGGGAATGGGCTGAAACTAATGAGGAAAAGAACATTATGATTGATACCTAAAATATGTGAACATTGTGTTGTGAAGTAGGTCTAGAGAATTTGCTTGATAGTTAACTTGCAGAAACCAAGAGTGCTATGTGTTGGTCAAAGGTATATACAGTGCTGAGGTAGATGAGGGTTGGATCACTACTTAGTGAGAACCTAGTAAGAAGTATTAACGACCTGCAGAAACTGGTTTCTCAGAGTTAAAATTTCCCATTCACCTTTAGTTTAGGGGAAAGTAAGGGAGTTGGAGATCTTCAATCATATTCTCTGTCAGCATGACCTCCTGAAGCTGTCATTATTTGGAAAGTTTTAAATGGTGTCACAGAATAAGGCTTCTGAGCTCTGTTGGCAAGACAGTCAAAAATGTAGAGAATTTATTACTCTCAAGGCTAATCTGGGGGAGATGGTAGGTACTGATGAACTGGCCTTCTTGTAAAGCTTTTTCTTGTATTGTAAAGATTTTTCTTTTATTAGTGTATATTAGGAATAAAACTTAAGCTGGCAATGCTGGAAGCAAATCCAATTCAATGTGTCTGTCTGAGGACAATGCAGAGGCAATAAATAATAGCCTTACCATAAGCTTTTGATGGAACTCACCAAAGTATTCTGAGCAACAAATAAGGTGAGATTTTGTTTGACTGTTTTTTTGGTTTTTGTTTTTTGTTTTTTTTTTTTAAATTTATTTATTATTGAAAATGAATACTTTTTAGTGCTCAGTAATCTTTCATCCAGGTACAGAGATTTTAGACCAAAAAAAGACTTTTATGTCTTCAGTCCTGCCCCTGGCAAGAAATCTTAAACCACAGCTGCACTGGCTGTAGGAATTGACAGTGGAAGTCTTTAAGCTGTGCTTTCCTAATCATATATATATCATATACAACTGATGCTCTGAAAATTGAGAATATCATCAACACCTCATCTTCTATTGAACGCACTTTATTTGCCCAATTAATTAAGTAGGGATTTACTGTGATTTCTAAAGCAGAGTCCATATTGAGGAGAGAAGGGATTTATTACATTTGTAAGACTGCATACTTCTCCAGTAATATACGTACAACACAGACTACCCACTTTTTGGAGGGGGAGTAAGGATGAGAGACATCAAAGGAAGGTTCCTTCTCTTGCTCTTGTAGCTGAGCAGCAGTATTTCTTTGCTGTAGACTGCTAGTGGTCTACAAACTTATTCAGATTTAGATATCACAGCATAGGCTGTGAGATAATTGAGCTGGTCTCTGGCTGGCCCTGTGGTATCCTTAATTCAGGTTACTGGCCCCACAGCTATTAGATGTGCAAAACTGAAAATGGGGATGACTGTCTTCCCTTCACACAGAAGATAGGACTTGGAAATGTCACATCAAGACAATTACAATTCCTTTTGTTTTCTTCTGTTTAAAGTGTATGTATGCAAGTTGAGGACTCACTTTCACTGTCACATGAACTCTGAAGTGCTGTTTTCTCAGTTTTCATGTTGCAAAAATTCTTTGTTCTTGTTGTAGAACATGTATTTCTAGTAATTGTGAATGCTGTAGAACATCTGGCATTAGTAATGAGAGTTAAGACTATCACTGTGATTAGCAGATTTAATTGAGCCTGCATGAGGTCTTCTCATTGGCTACTTAACTGAATTACACAAAAATATTTTTGAGATTGTTTCCTGTATTATACCTCTATTTCCTACTGCAGACCGTGTTGGCAAATACATGGTAGCTGCCAGGTTCTGCTGCAGAAACTGATGACATCTCAAATTATTAGGTAAGAACTGCCAAGTAGTTGAACTTTGACTTCACCTTCTCTCTTTAGCTGATTGATTGAACAAAACATGTGGGATCATCTTTTGTGACCTAGAGCTACCAAACTTGCCTATATCCATTGACTAAACAAAGCTGTTACTAGGGGTATGGGCAGACCATTTCTAGAGAAGTGAGCTGAAAATGCTAGTGAAGGCTTTTACCTTTCCTCAAAGGGCATCTCAGGTGCTTTAGGTTGTTTTCAAGTGCTGGTGGTCACAAAAGAATCTTCTTGTGCAGCTGATTTTTAAAAATCAATTTTTCTCATAATTCAGATGAGTAAATAGCTGGTATTTCTTCACTGGAGATGGGCAGTGACAAGCATGTAAATCTTCTGCAGTAGATTGGGGAGAGATACTTTGGGGGAGGGGTGTAGGTTTGGGTTGTCAGTGCTTTTGGAGGGGAAAGAACAACCAATAATTTAGTTCTGAAACTGGTATTTAAAAGTTTACATATGGTATGATCTACTTAGAGTCCATCAGCACTCAAAATGTCACCTTTCTTGTTTTGAAGACACTCTGTTTGCCATAAGTTCCCTGCAGGTGGTGATCCCTTTTAGGAATAATTTGATAAAACTAAGGCTCAGTGTCATACTTTTTCTTAGCAATTCTAGAGGTGACTCCACTGTAAATGCTTACATAAAGGAAGATTACTAAGAAATGTTCACACAGCCAGAAATATCCACATTGCAATATAAATATCTTTGTATATCAAAACAATTGAAGCACAAGGTAGACATTTTTATTTGTCAATGCAGACTATTTGCCAGGGCCATAGGGAATGGCTAGACCAAGGTTTCTTTGAAGTTACACAAGGATATCGAACAGCAACAAAAAAAAGCTTAAAATAGTGTCCCTGCAGAAGGATACAATGAGCATCTTATTGTTGTTTTTCTTTTCTTGTTTGGCTGGCTGGGTTTTTTTCTCCATCATGATAACTCTGTGGCAGTAATGTATATAGGAAGGAAAACAGATGGTTTACAAAATATTCTTGTCTAGTTTAATGGCTAGTTTACAATGGGTTCAGCACTTTAGTGGAAATGGAGGGAAATGTTTTGTGTAAGCTAAAAGATAATTAATTTAATAGCAATTAATTTTATTCTGGTTAGCTCCCCTTCTTCCTCTCTCTGCCGCCCACCTTCCCCACAGCCTCAAATTTTGTGAAGCTAGCTTTGTTATATTTTTACTTTCTGGCATGTCTTTTCCCATCCTAAGTACTTTTAAATGAACTATTAGTTTCAACAAAACATTTCTGCAGAAAAGCCTGTTGTGTCTTCCTTGAAACACTGTACATTATTGTGCTGTAATTCCACCACGGGAAGCTTAAAGCAAATATTATGGTTTCTTGTATTCAAGACAAATTATTTGTTTCCTTCATCTAAATACTGCTTTTCTGGGGAAATGAATATGTATTGCAAAGAATGAGACAGCAGATGAGGCTGGAGGAACATTTGGATGATTGCCAATGCTTGTGCTTACCTGTATTTCCAAAGCAACTTTTTCTTGAGGGCTTAAATGAGTTATGTCACCTCTATGCTCACAGTATATCATTGAGCACTCAAGTGCTTATATAAAACTTCTTAAACCAGGCAGAAGGTGAGCTTGGCAGATGAACATCTGGTCCTTTTCACTTGTCAGTTTCTAACATGCCCTGGGAGGTGAAGGAGTGTCTGGAGAAGGAAGAAGAGGAAAATAGCCATTTCTGAACAACAGCAAGTAATGCAGCTGTGGTAGTTGTTGAACCACTAGTCAGTCTGTAAACTCTTTTGGTCAGTAGGAATTAAAGCAGGCATCCAGTTTCTCTCAAAGATTATTTCCAGATGAAAACATGATAGAAAAATCTGGTAAAAAGCCTTAGTGAATGCGTGTTTTTTACAAGTTCAAATTTATCAGCTTTCTAGAAGAGATGGGAAGATCAGAATTGCATTGAAAAAGCTACAGCCTGATCCTGGCTGTTTAAAAAAAAAAGTAAGAAATGGTAAGTCCTGAGCTGGAAAGAACATAAGCTACAGGTATGAAGTTTCAATAGATATGTTTATATAGCTCTTGTTTGGACTGACTTCTAAAGGGCTGAACAGGCTCTCAAGCCTGTCCAAACCACTGGATCAGAGTCAAAGGAAAAAAAACCATATTATCAACTGGATGGAAAATATTGTATTATAGGGTTGTTTTGGTAACAGATAATGTTAACAATAGGAGTTGTATTTGCTGTTCAGAAACTGCTAGCATAGTACTTGGAGGTAATGATGGAACATACATTCTTGAAAAGTGATTTTTTTTTTTCCATATTAATGCAATGAAGAAACAAAAAAATATTCTCTCTTGTATCTTGGCCTGCAGAAATTACCCAGTGTGAACTGGGAGAAATTCTTGGGAGTGGTATGCTAAGAATTTGTGTATGTCAGCTAGAGCTGGGCTAGACTTGGGGAAGGGTCTGTGCTTGGCATAGTTGTAAACTTATGAAGAAATTATATGCAGAACACCAAAGTCTGAATACATGTTATGTGAGTTAGACAGCAGTTTATCACCTGAATGTATAGACAGTACTTAATCTCTGGGAGGCCATGGTTCATAACTGAAAATTTCTAGTAGTGATGCCCAACAAGGCCAAACAAAACTGTTTAGAGATGGAATTTTAGGCTTTAAACAGCAAAGGTATTTATTGCAACATTGGGGAACCCCCAGCTTGTGCTGAACAAAAGAGTACCCGAGTATTTACCAAAAGTCAGGTAGTTTATACAGTTCCAGAGGGGGGGCGGTAACACCTGTACATACATATTCATAAGATTACATCACGTCTTTACAATATTCATGATAGGTGGAGTTGAGGCAAAACCTCCTCTGGGGAGGTGTTGAGCTTATCACCTTCCTTGTTTCCCTGACCTCACTATGTTGTTGTAAGGAGCTGCCAGACCCTAGCCATAACTCTTCCTCTTATCCATGATTTGTGACAGCTTTATGCCCTTTTTGTGTAGGTGTTTATACTTCTCTGGTGCCTAGCTAACCTTGATGATGTTTTTCTGTCTTGGGAATAGGACTCTCGCTCTTAATTATCTCCAGAGAGGAGTTAGCCTGGTTAAGGCCTTGCTTTATAAAAATTAACCCTGTCAGGGTCCTGCTGTCTGGTTTCAAGATCACTAATTGGAATGCTTAGATGTTGGAAGAGTTTGTGCAGAAAAAGCCTTTATCCTCTGAGAAGTCTTAGTACCTTTCCATTTAAATGTCAGTAAATACCTTTATGTGAAAGGTAAATATTTTCAGTCAGCATTTGAGTATTCTTTGTATCTTGCTATGAATGTGGCTGTTGCCTTCTGTTTACCAGCATAATGGTATTCCCTGGTGTAACGTGATACACAAGAATGTCATAATCTTTTGAGAAACTCCTGAAAGGAAAAATAATATTTCAGTGTTGGAATAGAGCAATAGAGCATTTGAAAATTTAAAAGAGAGGCAGGATTGGAACAACTGGGTAATAATAAGGTCTCAAAAGATCTTATGAGTTAAGAGATAAGATTCTTATCTTATGAGTTGTAGTATGGTATTGAGTAGTCAAGCTAACAAATTTGGGCAGTCCAAATTCACTGGTAACAGTGCAGTTGGTGCCTGGGAGAGGAGGTAGAAGGAAGTAAGCATACACATCCCTATTGGAAGTATTCTTAGACATTCTTAGAAGTGACCTTTTGGGTTGCATTATCATGCGGTTTTGATACTTGCCATACCATCTAAGTGGCTGTCCACCCCTTATTCTATACCATCTATGTCATGCCTGGATCCTACACTTTCCAATGAATCATCACCATTCTTCCTGTGTGTGCATATATGGGGTTGCCTTTTCCCAGAAATCTGGATGCACTTGGTGGGTCATGTGGAAGGATGGAGAATTCTGGTGTGTACCTGAAGGGCATTTGATTTTGTGTGGGAACAGCCAGTTAGTTAAATTGTGATATTCATTGCTATATAATCCTACCACTGTATGTCATCACTACTACACTTGCTATATGCCGTATCAGTAGTGTTACAAGAACCCAATCAGTGAAGAATGGACATGGAAGCAGAGAAAAGTGCAGTGATGGAACATGAACTGGCTTCATTGACTGGCACCCAGCACCTTCCTGGAGATCAACATCTTCGACTGGCAGACCATGGGCATGGGCCACACCAGGTATACCAGCTGTAAGCTTTAGATAGAGCATGGAACAATGCAACACCACGCAGAAAATTTCTCCTGCCCTAAAACACTCTTATGACAGATGCAGCCTCAAAGTCACAGATTACAAAACATGCTAAATACATGGCCCATACACTGAGAGAATTATATCTGTGTGTGTATATACTGTGTGTGTATATCTCCAAACCAGGAAAAGGATAGTGACTAATTAGAAGTGTAGGATCTGGGCATGATGTAGATAGTACAGTACTGATACATCTATCGGTACTGAAAGGTGGATAATGGCCTGGCTATGGTTGGGTTATAGTTACTTTTCACAAGAAGCCAGGAGGGGACACAGGATAGATGACCCAAAGTACCCAAGGGTATACTTAATGCCATATGATGTCATGCACAGTATATAAACTGGAGGAGGAGGTGGCTGAGAGAAGGGACTGGGGCTCAGAAATATTCTGGGCGTGTGCTGGGTTCTGGGTTTTGAGTAATTGCATTATGTATCACTTGTTTCATTTTTTTTTTTTTTTAATAGTATTAATCTAATTATACCTTCTCTCCATGTATTGTCCTATTAAACTTTCCTTACCCCAACCCTTTGGGCCCCACATGGGGCACCAAAAAAGACCCAGCTGGCAACTAAGCACTGTCTGGTCACTCATACCCACTTTCCCCACTCCTTGGTGGGGTAGGGAGGAGAATTGAAATAAAAAGGTAAAACTTGTAATTTCTCATAAAACGTGCAGACAGATAATTTGTCTTCCAGGAATGTAATAGAACCTAAAAGAATAGAATGTCTATATAACAAAATCTACTACACCCAAAAGTTTGTTTGACACTTGACTTTGGAAAGCTGGGAAAAAGTCATTATATAGGATCAGCATAGCATTTGATAAACTCTGATTAAACACAATCCTTGTTTCAACATCTAATTTTTTGAGGGGGCAAAGTTGAACTTGGATCATGTCTGCATCTTTAGCAGTTGATTATATACAGCATTGCATGCTCCCTTCCACTCTAAAAGCAAAAGAGCAGCTTGGAGGTAGAACAGGATGGGCAAGGAAACAGAGCTGTTTTGTCTATGGATCTCAGCAGAAGTTAAATGTTTCAAGAAATTAACAAAATACTGGAAGAAGTAAAGAGTAATTTATCCCTCTTTTGAAGCTGAATTAACTCACATGGCATGAATACTAAGAGGAGCGGGGAAAAATCATAACTGGAGAGAATATGAATCAAACTAACAGTGTAGCCTCTGTGTCCATTATGTACATAAAGAAGTGAGTGGAGTCTTGTTAAATAGTATGCCTATAAACAAAGTTAAAATAGTATGTCTAAGATAGATATGTTAGTAACTTAAACATCTTTGGTTTTGGGGTGGGATTACACATCCAAGGGCTAGAAAATTTTCTACCACATTGTGTTGCTGTTACAGCTGGAATCCTGCAACTGTTTGCTGCATTTGAATCCCTTAACTTCATGGAGCTCTGCTGCAATCATGCATATAAAACCATGGTATGAAATCTGATTATTTTAGATTGTCAGTTGTGGTGACTAAAGGTTTGATAGTCCATGCTCTTTATCTGTCTCTGCCTGTGAGTGGGAAATGAGCTGGGTGGACAGATAATATCCAAAGCAGCTCCTATGGTAAACATGGCAAGGGGCTTGATTTGGAAATCGGACTATTTAAGTAAAAAAATATGTGTAGGCTTGGTTATGAAGAGCTGCATATCTGTAAGCTCTGAAGTGGATACTTTTTCCTGTGAAAAAGTAATTTTTTCTTGTAAGGAACCTGTTTCTTATTTGCCTTGAGACAGTTACCCAGCACTTGTAATCATAAACCAAAAAAGCCTCTAGGCTTGTTTTACAAAGGCACTTTCAGCAGAACTGTTGAACTTAGATGGTGATGTGTTCCACTTGACAGTAATCTATTATTCACTAAACCATCTTGTTCCCTTTTTTGACTTCTTGATCACTCATCTCTCTGCTGATGCTTGCTCTGTACTATCCAGGCTCATTGCAAGAAAATCAGCTCTGCAACAACAGTGGGAGTAAATGCATAGATGTGCTCTTCCTCTTCTTAACTAAAATAAGGAGTTCTGGGAATTCAGAGCTGGTCTCTGAAGACCTTAATTTGTGTTTGGGTTCCATGTGATCACTGTGCTTCTGCTGACCTCTCTGTCTGTATAATTTGTTTGCCAGGATAATCCTTGGCCTGTTCTTTAGACATGTTTCTCAAAAAAAGATCTTTACATTGAAATTAGTTGATCTGTGTTGAAGGTGCCCAAGCAGCTTCCAAGTGGTATTACTTAGTCTTAGTTCTAAAAGAAGCTTCTGTTTAAGCAATAATAGCATCAAACAAGTTTCTAGAGCATCAGTGTCTCGTGAACAGTTGGTTATAAAGAGAATATGGGCAGAAGCAGCCAAAGAGAGATGGCAAAACAGTATTTTAAAGCAGCATATATGCCTATCTGGGAGTCATGGTTTCATAAAATGTGTCGATTTATTGAGTCTCAATGTTTTGGAAAGATGATAAATGTTTTCTGATAATATTATAGCTCTTGTGTAATGTAGAGTGTTCCAGATATAGCCATTATAACCACCAGACTAAGGACTGTGCTTGAGACAGTAATGACCTAAGGGACTGAGACCTTAATTAGATGTGGTTTATTCTTAAAAAAAAAAAAATATTAAAATTCCTTCCAGTACCATGTTCCTGGTACTGTTTCTTTTTCTGAACTGTGACTAGATTGACTACTTAATTCTGACAAGATTTTTGATCTTCCATACAAATCATTGTGTTTCCTTTTGTTATGGTTTTACAGAACTATTGGGGTGCTGGTTTGTTTTTTTTTTTTTGGTTGTTTTTTTGGTTGTTGTTTTTTTTTGTGGGTTTGTTTTTGGTTTTTTTTGGTGTGAGACTGAAACAGCTGGTACTTTCTTAGTTTAAGCACCTGCAGACAGGAAAATCAACTCCTATTACATGAAGCATCAAACCAGTGAATTGTAAATGTTAGCTCACATACTGAGCTTTTCCTTCTGACACAAAGCAGCAGAGTGTATCATTAGCAACCCTTACCCAAATATTCTCAAGGATATGGCTCCTAACATCTCTTCCGTTGAAAAGCTCTGATGATCACAAGTTAACATTTATGCTTGATTTAAAAGTAAATAAACAAAGCACAGAGGTACTCTGCTATGTTTATTCCAGTTTCCTATGTACCTTTCAAATGTCGTTGTTCTGATGTTTTCTAATCTGAACACCCATATGTTGTTTGGCTTGTGTAGTTTCTAGTGTGCTGGAGATGTAGTGGGTTTTTTGTTTGAGGTTTTGGGTTTTGTTTTGGTTTGAGGTTTTTTTACTCTCTTCATCCCCTTTAAGAAAAACTTGGCACCTATTATACTGTGACCTATTGTTCCCAGCTCTACCTTCCGGAGGATTTCTTTTAATTACCCTTCTCCTTTAAGAGCTCAAAACATCTTCTGTTTGTTATAGCTCCTCTTGATAAATATGAGACTTAACTGAATTGAAGGAGTAGCTTCAGTCTTGTTCGAATGATCTGGAAGGTGCTTCTATAAAAGTTAATGTTAAAGAACTAAATTATCTATTGAAAGCCTGTAGAATTAAGGGTAAATGTATGTATTTGTACTTTAAACTACAGTGTTGATTGAAAGCAATAATTATTAAACATGACTCTTAGCTTCTTCTGGCAGGAAGAGACTGTTGAGCAAACTTGGCAGTGTAAGAGATAATGTGTGAATGAAAATACGATGAGCTAATTTGACAATTGATTTTGGATTATTAGAAAGGGTTCACAAAATTCTTTTTTGGCTAGGACAGAAGTGGTCATCATGTTCCCAGCTCATATCAGCAAAGAATCTTGTCTTTAGACTGGAGGAAAGAAGTTAAAAAGCTAAGTTCAGTCCTGTTAATCACCAATAAGATGCAGTCCTAAAACTTGTGGTTCAAATGAAATTTGCTCAAGAGAAAACCCTGCTGACACCCCCACTTGCTGGAAACATCTCCTCAGAAACCCCAGATTCACAAATAATTTCAAGTATTTGTATTTTAAGAACATCCTGCTCTTGTCGGAAATACTACTTTTTTTTTTATCAGTAGACATGCTATCTAGAATGAAGTCATAGTATGTTCCAAAGTCAGCAAAAACTGAATGGTAGAATGCTTCTGTGAAGCTCTTTTTAAAAACTCCCCACAATAACTTGTTCCTAAGAAAGTGTGGTGGTGGGGCGGGGTGTTTGGTTTTTTGTTTGTGTGTTTGTTTTGGTTTAGGATGTGTCTGCAATGCACAATTCTAGTTAGTTAGCTACTTCTATACCTCTAGAGCCACAACTTAATGCATACTCATGTGTACTCATCCTCTGCAGAGAAAGCATTTTATAGAAATGCTTAAATTAGTCAAGTCAAAACATTTTGAGAAGACTCACTGCAGAAGAACTTCTGTTAACTGGAGATGGGACTGAGGGTGCACAGAAAATTTGGTTCCAGTTTAAATTGAGACTAACAGTGGGAAGAGACATTACTTAACCAATTTAAAATTTTAATGTGTTGATACTCTTCTTACCATCTGGAAATTTCCTCCTGCAGGGAGGCATCTTGAATGATTTGGCTTGTTCTGAATAAGCTGGGACTCCAGTTTCTTATTGTGTTTACTGGAATTGTAACTCATGCTGGTAGGTGCACTTTAGAAGTAAATTTGTTTTCAGTTTTGTTTTGTTTTTTTTTTAGATGAGCAATATGTGTATTTGTAGTTTTATAAATGACCTAACTTCTTGAAATTATTTGTCCTTTTGAAATTGCTTGGCAAATCCAACAAAAGTCACTCAATTTGTAGGACATTTGAGATATCTTTATCTTGAATTGTGGGCCAGAATGGTTGTGTGGGTTCCTGGGGTGGGGTAGGGTGTTGAGAGTCAGTTGGTTGTTCTAGTTTTCCAACTGTTCTTTCAGGACTGACTTTAGTACTATTGACATCAGAGGAATGTGCCAATTTCCAATGGGTACATAGCTTTGTTTTGTAAATTTAATAATAATTCTATGACAGTTTCTCTTGGCATTTGCATAGGCTAAGTGTTTTGCTGAATCATTAGACCTAGTAATGCAACTGGAAATATGTTTCTTCAGAAAACTGCTGCAGTATGTGATATGAGGTGAGCAGGACAGCAGTGGCAAGGGGCTTCTCCTATAGCCTCTTCTTGTGTTCTTTAAAATTCTGATGGTACCAGGCAGAAGTCTTGAGCATCCTGATGCATCTTAAAGTAAGCAACTGCTGAAGCAACTTTAGGCTTGCACTGCATTTACAAGCTGCCTTTGATCCACTGCTGAGTTGCTGTGGAAACCACTTTTGAGGAGGACTGGGAAAGGGCTGGAAAATAAGCTTGTTTTTGAGAGCCCAACTAGTTTAAAGCCCCATCCCCCGTATTCAGAAGCTGCTTCTGAGTTGCCATGGAGACAAGAAGAGTAACAGAGTTTTGAGACTTGTAAAGGTGTGAGCTATAAATATTTATTTAGTTAATAGCAGATGCTTTCTGGAGTGTCTCTCTTTTGGGATAAACTCCATGCTACATTGAATCTGTGAATTCAAACCGTTCTGCTCTTCTGTGTAAGCAGAAAATGAGGATGCAAAAAAAATTAAGGTAATTGAATTTTACATTTTGATTATTAAATATATAAAAATAAGTTTGGGGTTTGTTTTTTTTAAACCAGAGTTTCCCACAGCATCTTATATGCCACGTTGGTGGACTGCTGGAAACGCTTAGGAGGCTATTCAGCTGATCTGGAATTGTTGTGCTTTGGTGTTAAGTTTCAAAAAGGCTGACCTAAATAATCACTTTCCCTCTTGTCCCAGGCCACTTGATTTTTCTTCCTTACTTTCTTCTCTACAAGCTCCTCCAGTTTTTTTTCCCAGCCCTTGGGGCTCTGTTTTGAAATGATTCATTAACATGATCTTAAACTCTTAGCACTACTACTGATAACTTTAGATAACAGGCTCTGAAAATTTTAGTAATTACTTTCACTGCTAAGCTATTTTATTCTTAACTTGAAAGTTAAGAATAAAGGCACCATCAGCTGGTGTGCTATCCTTCTGGATTGCACTAACCACTATACAAAACCAAGGATTAACTCATTCTCATGTTGGTATTATAAATGAAAACCTTTTTGCTAGCCTAGTCTGTAGTTGAGCCATTTAACACAAGAACTTCTTTCCCTTGTGAGACTGAGAGCTCATCAGGTCAGCCAGTACCAGCTTTTAATACAGGTAGAAATTCTGCACTTGGTCAATTTTTGCCAGATTTTTTTTTTCTGTTTAAATAACTCCAGGTTGGATGAAAATGCAGTTCTGCATTCTGTTTCTCATGTGATTTCCATTATGAAGACAGAGTAAATGAGGCTGATTAAAGCTTACTTTCTGTAACAAATAAGTGCAAAAGGACTGTTTTTATTTTTACACTACATCAAATTAAACAGCACTTTTTACATTAGGCTCTAGACCTCTGAATATGTAAAAGTAGTAAATCCAAGAAAAGCTATTTGTACTTGAGCAGCTTGGCCATTGAAACTGTCACTTCAGCCTGAGTTTGGGGGGCAGTATTTTTGTTGTTTTTTTGGAATGATTTTTTTGTTTCTGTTGTTCCTGAAACAGCCTACTATTATTCAGGCTTTTCTGTCTGAAGGAACCACTCTAAAGTATACTTTGCAACAGAAGTCCTGCAGGCTAGATACCATAAAACTTCATTGCTTTGTCTTGAGTATCTGCAGATTATTTTTAATACTTTAAAAAATTTGTCTGCATTTGCTCTTATTTTGAGATCTTTTAATAAAAAAAAGTGGAGAGAGTATCTGCTGACTTCCCAGCAAGACACTTAATGTGTGTTTATATATAGATATAGACACACAGATCTAATGTATCTAACTGACATACCATCTGGTTGCTGGCCTTCTCATCAGCTTCAAATGTATAGCTCTGCTGAGGAGAGCAAGCAGAGAGGAGGATTGCTCCATTGTGCATGGCTCTGAGACTCAGCCAAAAGGGAGAAAAAAGCCTTTTGGTTTGGGAGAAATTTTTTTGGTTTCATTGAGGGTGGGTAGGGAGATCAATTTTCTGTGTGGCAGATACTCAGCTGTGGAGATGGAATTTTAATTTAGTAATAGCTGCCCTTGCAAAAGAGAAGCCAAACCAAGTACTGGATTTAGCTGCTTTTCCCCCTGCGTCTTGTCCTGTTCTCCCCCTGCCCCTCAGCCCTCACTCTTCCCTTGTTCCAAAAACCTTATCCATGTCTCAGTAAAATAATTCTCCATAAAAATAATTGTCAGGAGTTAGAAGATGCCCTGTATAAAAGGAGGGGAGGGAAAGCTAGCAGGTACCAATTTGCACAAATTGTAGTTCATTACAAGGCTTTTCATGAGACTATTAATATCTCCTTATGGAAAGGCACTACCTGCAATACAGAAGTTAAGCTGTGTTACTCTGCCAGTGAGCTTTTATACCCTGCATCCCTCTATTCTTTGAGTCTGAGTATCTAAAAGCTTGATTCTGCTATATCTCTGTCATTCCCAAGAGTCAAGACAGAAGACAGAGCATTTCCATTACTAGCAAAAGAGTGAAAATAACCAGCTATATTTTTTTCCTGATGCTTGAAATGCTGCTGTTACAGATACATTAGAACAACTTATTTGTAGTGCCAGGAAACCAGCAGTGCATCTACTCGAATCAAGGAACAGTCTCCTTGATAGCTGCAAGGACTAAAAACTTCTTTGTTAAAAACAGTTTCTTCAAGCTGCTAGAAAAAAAATGTAATTTGCCATATGTGTACATCATGTAAGATCCTTAGGCTTTCTTCCTTGCTTAAAAGCATCTGCAAGATCTATGTCCTTATTAGCCAGTAAGAGTATTGAAAATCTTGCCACGTATTTCACAGCACATTAAGCTGCTCTCAAGAGCTGTATGTGTTACAACCAGATCTTAGAGTTGCAGCAGCTCTGGGGTCTTAATGACCAAAGCTTGCTGTGTTTAAGTCTAGCAGTTTCCAAAACATTACAGAAGTGCTGCTCACAACTACCACATAAGTGAAGGAGTGGTTGAGAAGCTCTTTAAATTCCTTTTGTGTTTTAGATCCCTTTAGTGGGTCAGCCAGCCCTCTTAGGTTACCATCCTTTATGCTGTAACACCATGCCTATTAAAATACAAACATGCTCTGCAAATCTAGGCTTAGATGGGCTTATTATTCCCACCCTGCAGACTCCCTCTTCAGACTGCTTCCTTATTTGTTCTTTGTGGCTGAAGATATGAGAGGTTGTTTATTTGTGAATCAAATACACTCTGCCCAAAGGAAATTCTGTTCCATTAATATTATTTAAGATTTAAGAAATTTTGTAATTCAAGGTAACTGAAAGGAGGCTGAAGTTGAGCTGTTTTTTCCTTTTTTTCCTATGATGATTTTTTATAGCCCTTGTCCAAAATTGAAGTCTTCATGACATGTTTATGTTATGTTCACTTACTGAATCTGGGTTTACTGCAGTTCTTTCAAGCTATGTTTTGGTGTGCAAATTCCCCATTTCAGAGGTCAGTTAAGGACTCCAGCCAACATGGGAGTCTCCTGCAGAGGCTGCAAATATTCCCCATCTCTCTCCAGCATGTTTGCTGGGGCTTAGAATTCACCAAGTAGAACTGATGGAGGGCAAAGACTGCTTAAACATTGACAGATGACAGCAACATGACAGAGAAGGGTGGTGGGTCTGAGCCCTGGTTGCCTGTTGCTAACTGTTGTAGTTAATGAAGCCTAGCCTGGCCACATCACTATGAACAGGAGTGGTAGCCTTTTGTTTGTAGCAGCTGCATCTTAGACTGCTAAGAAGACTTTGAGTTAGTATTTATATTTTTTTAGCTGTTACAACTAATTCTGTCCAACTAATCCCCTGTTTATGGAATATATAATCTATGGACTACTTTTCCTAGGAAAAAATACAGCAACAGAACAGCCAGAACAGATGTGTTTATATTATGTGACTGTACCAAAATCTCTACGTATTGTTTGAGTACTTCATAGTAGGTAGTAACATAGTTGAGAAGTCTGTATCAGCATCTAAGCATGTTGCTGGTTGTTTATCCTGAGGTGGTCAT
Source organism: Phaethornis superciliosus (assembly GCA_023637945.1). Lineage (NCBI taxonomy): Eukaryota > Metazoa > Chordata > Aves > Apodiformes > Trochilidae > Phaethornis > Phaethornis superciliosus. The sequence continues at coordinate 102,782,647 of JAJQWJ010000001.1, forward strand.
GGGTCTGAAGGATGCTAACACCAAACAGATGTCTGACTTCCTATTCTCTTTCAGGGATTTCAGTAAGAGAATTGGCTTCATTATCACTTTATTCTCGGGACATCAGACTTCCTAAACTTACAGCATCCTCTGAAATCCTTTGTTAAGCTTTGCTCTAGGCCACCTGCTATTTAGAACTTGACAAAGCAAATAACCACAATACTGCTTTTCCTCTCAGACTTATAACTTTGTTTTTGTCTCTGTTCTCATGTAATTTCCTCCAGGCACACTGTTTCCTTTGATTTGGTTAGACTAATATGCTTTTCCTTAATGATTCCCCCAGCTAATGGTATCACTTTACAGCTGTATGAGTGATTGTCAAACGGAAAGTGTGGATTTTTGAGGCTTAATGCTAAACAAATGAAGTTACTGACACATCAGAGTAGGGAGGTTTTTCAGTCTGTGTAAATATGTTTACACAAAAAGTTTACTGGTGCAGTAATAGGTCATCTTTTCACTATTGCTTTTTGTATGGTGAATTAAAATTCAAAGCTTAATTCTTGGATTCTGAATATTTGGCAGAGATGTTTCTAAAAGAATAGTGTAAGGAAGAAATTCTCTAGCTTTAGAGAGAAGTCCTGTCTTCCTGCTTGGTCAGAATATGAAATGGCATTAATTTAGCCAGTTGTCTCTGCACCACCTTAAGTTACTGTTCAGGTTCTACTGCTTCTTGAAGAGCATCATGTGTATGTACGGCTTGTGTATGTGAGAAGGGCTGTGTGTGTGTCAAACTTTTCTTTTTTCTAACTTTTTGTTCTTAGTGCATTGCATATTAGACTCTTCATTGGGGGTGGGTAGGTATAAACTAGATTTAGTCTTCTATAAATCCCTTGATGCAAGGGAAAATATGGAGATTTTGTGAAATTGCAAGCTCTCAATACAACATGTGCAAAGTAATTTCATTATTACTTATATATGAGAAGCAAGTACCATCATACTGCCCCAGAAGTTATAGAACATTTTCTTACTGTCTTCTGTCTTCTGAATACTCAGACTGTGACAGTGAGATGCATGAGGTCTGTATTAAGGAGGAGAGTAACTTGCAGGTCCATTAAATGGTGAATGTACTACAGTGGTGAATTGTGTATGTTTGTGCTGGTTCGTGTCCAGACAGAGAAGGCTGATGTGTCAATAACTTATAAATGGCTTTACCCATACACTGCCTTCCTAGAGATGCTTCCCATGTGTTAGCAAGTATTAGCTGCTGTCCAAACCTCAGAACACAATGCTTATTTCCATGATGAACACATGAAAGAAGATTTTATTTCAATAGATGAACATGATTTGTTATCTATTGGCATATAGGATGGGATAGTATGTGTATGTGTGTTACAGTTCTAAAAACAGCATGGTTTGGGTAAAAGGCCAAAGCTAATTCTCCTTCCATAAATCTAAATAAGTCTTCAATAAGTTAAAATGAAAATTACTTCAGGCTTTATTGTAGACCAGGCTGGGACGAAAACAGGGAGATAGGTTCTGTGAGGAGAAAGAGTTACTTTGGGAGGTGCTGGAGGAGTGGTTCCTTCCTCTGGTCTCAACAGTGTGTGTGTGGGGTCATTTTGTTTTTTTAATTTCTTTTTTTTTTAAGTTCAACAGGAAAGTTTCCTTTATTGATAGAGTGGAAAATATTTCCAAGTGCTATTTGTAATGCAAATACTTTTTGCTATTTCAGTATTCTAAGGGTATGTAAATGGCATTGCTGGAATTGTCTTCTTCCCTTCTTATTTATTTTTATAATATAAATGTCTGCTGTAACTTTTGAGGTAACACATATGTGATGATGATATTAAAACATATTAAGCACAGGACAGTCACACACTGATCTGGATACTTTGGCAATGTGCACATATGAAAATTCACTTCATGCTTCCAGGTGTAAAGCTGTATTCTGGGCACTGAGCACAGCCCTCATCCTCCACAATGCCAGCGCTTTATTTTTAATTGGCAATAAATTTAATTCGCACTCATTTGAATCTATTTTGCCTGTAGGGGTAATTGCTAAGTGAGCTGCCTGTCTTTGTCTTTACCAACAAGCTGTTTGATTTCATTTTCTCCCCCTTCATGTTGAGGAAGCGAAGTGAGAGAGCAGCCGGGTGGGCATCTGGCACTTGGCCAAGGTCAGCCCACCACAGCAGGATACACTGAATAAAGAACTGCATTTTTACTGCAGCTGGGGACTCAAATACCTATTCTGGCTATTACTCTATGACTTGCATAGGCAATGGTTATAGATACCAATAGAACAGCTGTCTGTATTTTTAAAGAATTAAAAAAAAAAAAAAAAAAGTCGAAAATTTATAGAGTTTAAAGGGCCATAGGAACAGTTTGGATGGAGAATTCCCTCTTAAGTGCCATACTTGAACAATAAGGAATGATCTTTAAATGAGAAGGAAACCATGATGGTGTATGTGACAGTTCTGTTTAATATTTCCATCAGTGGCATTGAGCGTGCCCTCAGTGAGTTTGCTGATGACACTGACATGCCTGAGGGGTGGGAGGCCATTCAGAAGGACCCAGACAAGCTCCAGAAGTGGGCCCATGTGAATGTCATGAACCTGGATCAGGGCAACCACCAGTATCAATAGAGGCTGGGGGACAAAGGGATTGAGAGCAGCCCCGTGGAGAAGGACTTGGGGGTGAGAAAGGTGATAGATGAAAAGCAGGACATGAGCCAGCAATGTGTGCTCACAGCCCAGAAAGCCAACCATATCCTGAGCCGCACCAAAAGTGTGGCCAGCATCTTAAAGGAGGTGTCTCTTCCTCTGCTCTTCTCTCTTGAGATGCCATCAAAGTGTTGTGTCCAGTTCTGGAGCCCTCAGCATGAGAAGGAAATCAGGCTCTTTGGGGAAGTCCAGAGGAGGGCTGTGAAGTTGATCAGAGAGTTGAAAGCTTTTCCTATAAGGAAAGTTTGAGAGAGTTGGGGTTGTTCAGCATGGAGAAGAGAAGGCTCTGGTTAGACCTCATAGCAGCCTGTCAGTACTTAAAGGCAGCTTATAAGAAAGATGAAGAGGCACTTTTTACCATGACAGGAGTAGGGGTAATGGTTTTAAACTTGAAGAGGTTTAGACTAGACACAAGGAAGACATTTTTTACAACAAGGATGGTGAAACAGAGGTTGCTCAGAGAGGTGGTAGAAGCCCCATCCATAGCAACATTTAAGGTCAGGTTGGGCAGAGCTCACAGCAACCTGGTCTGATTGAAGATGTTACTGCTTACTGCAGGGGAGGGGTTGGACTAGATGACCCTAAAAGGTCTCTTCCAACCCAAACTATTCTATGGTGGTATCTTCATACAAATAAGACAGCATGCTAACTCACAGCTGTGAGAACCCATAGTTGAAAGCCCAGATTTCAGTGTTCCTGATACAAGAGATATGCAAGAATATATGGAGTTGTTGTTTTTTTTTTCTTTACTATAAAATTACAGAAGCATTGATTAATGTATTCATTCTCATTTCAATAAGAATTTGAGGCAACTGCTAAGTACTGCACACGTATTTTTTATCCTGTGGAAGCTGTACATGGTATTCTTCAGTAAACATGCCTCCCTGTAATAGTAATGCAATGGAAAATACACTTAATTCTTAATACAAGTCTTCCCAATTAGGAACAGATTGAGATACTACCCCAGTATAAAATAAATACCTACTGTTTATACAGAAATTTTCACATGTAAATATTATCATGCTATTGTAAAAGAGAAATATTGCTATTTTTTACAGGTACCTGGTCATGGAGAGGAAAAGACAGATTGTTCAAGGCCACCCACATGGCCAGGCCTGGTCTAGGTCTTAGTCCCATTCTCTCTCTAGCAGACAATAACTAATCTGCCTAGTGTGAGGTGGTCTTAAAAATATTGCTGGTAGCTGCTGAAGCACAAATGAAATTACAAGTGTTTATTGCTGAATTGTCATCTCGTTTCTGTCCCCTTGCAGATCGCAAAGTGTCTGGAATTTCCATTGAAACGGACAACAAACATGTAAAAGCAGAGGAGTTCAGGGGTACAGTATGGGCATTGCTTTTATTATTTTTAGTCTATACACAATAATAATATATGTAATACATGCAAACTATGTGTACAGAAGCTGTGCAGCTGTCAAGATTGTCTTCCTCTTCCTGACAGGTCCTGGTCTTACTCCTTCCATTGACACTTTATGTAATCTTTGTCTTGTCCCCGTTTTCTCTTACTTGGTGTGGGGTTTCACTAGATGCTCCCCAGAGGTTCTTTTTCTATGATTCTATCACTTGTTTGTCAGCCTTGATAGCTCACTCTGACTTCTGCTTGCTTTCCTTCCACCCAAAATGCTGGGAACTGGTAGAAAGGAGAAGCAGTAATTATAATACAGACAATGAGGGACTAGAGATAGAACAACTGTAAATAAGATAGTTGACAGTAGCTATAATTTAATGACTATTTTTAATTGTCAGTAATTATTATGGCTATTTTTATATATGTACGTCATGTAAAATGACTAATGACTTCCAGTAATGTACTAGGGAAGTTAAAGAGTTGGGGAGGAAAACCTGATATTTGCTGGGTAGATGAAAAAGTGATTCTGGTAGTGTGTATGTGAGATTTGTGGGTTTTTTGGGTTTTGTTTGGTTTGTGTGTTTTGTTTTTTTCGTTTGTTTTGTAGGCATTTTGTTTGTTTGTTTTGTTAATTTTGTTGGAATGGGGAGAGATGGGAATTTGGGAATTGAAAAAATTTTACTGAGCTTCAGGCTTGATCAATTTGTTTGAGGTAATATCCAAACATTTTGGAGGTTTCTGAAGCTGTCATCCGGGCTTTTCTTAAGTATTGTTATTTTTTGGGAAAAGAAACTTATTATATTTGAACTCAGGATGGGCAATCAGCAAGCTAAGCTCTTCAGTTAATATTAAAACTTGTTTAGATTCTATCTTTTTAGATTACATATGGCTTGCATTTTGCTGTTTTGTTATTTGTATGATAGAGTGAGATCATTTTAAAGCGAAGCGAAGCAAGCAAAGCTCTTGAGTTAATATTAAAACTTGTTTAAATTCTATCTTTTTAGTTTACATATGGCTTGCATTTTGTTCTTTTGTTATTTGTATGATAGAGTGAGATCAGCTTGAAGTATTTCAGATGCCATGCCAAGTTCTGTGTAGCATCGCAGAGGAAATGGCAGGGGCTGGGAGCTGTAGCTGTTTAACTGAATGCAGCTGATGTGAAATGCAGTTTTCCTTTCTCCTACAGCACCTGTTACTCTAGAGGGGGGTGTTCAGCCACTGGAATAGGCTCCCCAGGGACGTAGTCATGGCACCAAGCCTGTCAGAGTTCAGAGAGTGTCTGGATGATGCTTTTAGTCACATGGTTTAGTTTTAGGTCATCCTGTGAGGAGCAGGAAGCTGGACTCTGGGATCCTTGTGACTCCGTTCTAACTTAATCTATTGTGAGATAGAACCAAATTATAGACTCCAGATCAGGTGTAAATCCAAATTATACATTGTCCAGACCTCCTCAAAAATCCCAAAGGGTTTCTCCAGGCATAGCTTAGCATGTGGTGATGCACTGTGTTCTGTGGGCCTACCTTAATGCAAGTCAAATAAACTTCTCTTGGAAAATACGTCTCACTGAATCCATTAGTATGTGAAAAAGCAGCACAGGGGAACTATAACTAAGGAGAGGTTTATTATGTTGTCTCTGTTCTGTGGGGACTCCCTTTCTTCCATTCCCTTTCTCCAAATAAGTGGGAGGGCATCAATGCTAGTTTTTTCTGAAATGAAAAAAATGTGGCATGCAAGAAAGGGGCAGCTCATTCAATACAGAGGTGACTTGTTCAGCTGAAAACACTTCAGCTGAGCTGTCTCTATGTCAGCTTAGGCCAGCTTATGAGACCAGCCAGATGTCACAAGGTCAGCAGCAAAAGAGAGCTGAGCTTGAATGATGGGTTTTTTTTGTTAGAAGGATACAAAAACAAAATGGAAAGGAAACTTTAGCAAATCCTAAGATTCAGGAAGCCTCCACCCATCCACTCAACCTGAAGTCAGGAACCTCGGGCTTCCTGAGTGCATAGAGTGTTTTTCGAAGCAATCAGTGTGTGTGTAACACATTCTTTCTGGCAAAGAATGCCCTCCTGCCTCAATTTTTCTTTCAAGCCTTAAAGTTTTTTTCGGCTTTGAAATATCACCAAGGCTACCCGTCTGTCCCCTTGGAAGCTTTTTTGTTCCTCTACAGAACAGACATGGGAAGTCAGACTATAAAGGGTGAGTGGGTAGATCTGTTGGTAGCTTTTAATCATCCTTCAGCCTTGTTTGCCAAGACTAGAAAATGGGGGTGCCAGTTAATGTAGGCTGACTCTGTGTTTGAGCAATGGTTATTTGTCCCTGAAGTCTAGACAGGCATTGCCAAAATTAAAAAGGCTTTTTGATTCTTGATGCTCTAGCCTACATTGGAAGATGAGCAGCCTAAAGGTGTCAAAATCAATACTGCATTTATTTCTTTTACCAAAGCTTCTGGGAGATATCAGATTTTGCTTATTAATAGATTTGGATCCAGTCAGATATGTGGTTGGATTATTTCCTCTTATGTCTCCCAACAATTGCTATTAATACCTTGACTTAAGAGTTATTTTCTGGGAAAAAAAAATACATATGTATTTCAGCATGTTGTTCCACAGAGAATGGAGTTACTGAAATGTTGACTTTGTACCAGTACCTTATCTATAGTTTATCTTCTCTCCCTCTTTAGTTCCCCTATAATAACTATAGACTTGAGCATAGACCACAATTACTATGATGCAAGCTGCATATTTGTCATGACATATGCTGATTCTCTGCTGTGAGGGAAAAGTATGATCTGTTCCCCATTAGGAAGCACTAATTTTGATTTGTCTCCTACCTAGTTAATACTAACTTCAGCAACAATCAGTAATTCTAGAAAACTCGGCCTTTCTGTGAAATTTTGGTGGTGGTGCCCACTATTAGGGAAACTTGTGTGGACAGACAGAAGGATGAACAATTCTGTGAACTTTCTTTTTTTGAGAACTAAAAAAAAAAGCACCAGGGGATGTTATGAGCAGCCTCTGCTCCCAGCAGCTGCTGCTGAACTCTGGGTGTTCATCCTGCCCAACCACAGGGGCCCAGCCCAATTTTCCTGGAGACCTGGGGTGGGGGTCTTTGTCCCAGGTCCATGGACACAGCTGCTGCTTTCCTCTTTGCAGGTTCAGCCAGTATCAAGGCTGCATATCTGTGTCCCCAGGGTTGCATGCATTATATACACACATGCACACACTCGCAGCACCGGCACTGCCAGCTACACCGATGGCCACAGGCAAGGCATTGCCTTCAACAGCATCCAAGTATAATGTTGCTTGGGTGTAGCTCAAATAAAGCATTAAATATAGGCAGCTAAGCCTCCTTCCTTTTGGCTGGTGGAGGCTGAAGTTCAGTGGGGAAAGCATGAGCACAGTACTTGCTAGATTCACAGGCACTTGCACATTTTTGGTCCCCCTGCATCCGAGCACAACCCCTCTTCCCATCTGCTTCCCCTGCCCTGCTCCCCAGCTTGCCTAGCTTGGCGTTTGCTAGGAATTAAACTCACACCTCCAGGCACACCAGGTTTAGGGAAAATACAGACACTACACACACCCACTTCCAGAAGCAAGCACCACAAACCCAGGGGTTCTTATATCTTCAATGTGACCCCCATTGTTTGGTCTAAATTTACTTAAGGCACTGATATTCTGTCCCAATAGCCAGCATCTTAGGCACACGTGCTTTGAGGCTCACCAACACATTCTCAACATCTGTGGCCACTTCAGCTCTTGTTGCAGAGACACTTACTTTCTTCAGGTGCTCAAACCATAGTCCCATTTGTTTGGATACTGATGGTCTTTATCACCATCTGTTAGCCCCTATCTGTCATGTTCATGTCTCTTTGGTTTTGTTTATTGCTTCTCCCTTTACTTATTATCACTTTTGCATTGAAAGTCTCCCTGACTGGGAAACCTTAATGTAGGAGATTCTCACCTTTCACATATCCCTAAAACAATGAATGTGAAGTTGTAACTAGATGCATAAGCTAATCAGGTGAATATTTAACCATCTTCCTGGTGTATTTTGTTTCTGATTAAGGACTACATTTAAACAGTTAAACCAATGATAATGAATTCAGAGTAGTAATTCACAAAATATTGTTGATTACAGAATGCTTTTTTAATGGTGATCTACTCACTGACAAAAATACTTGATACTAAATACTTAATAATTACTTAATACTAAAATGAGGGTAGTAATACAGAATCTGTGCCTATCCAATGTGGAATACATGGTCCCCAACATTTGAGCTTTGATTGAAAGGCCACTGAAGTGTGGGAAAATCACTAATTTCTGTTCCTGCTTTGTGTCTGTGTGAATCTGGAGAAGGTCTGATAGCATCAGCCTCAGAAGCAGATATGGCCCTTGCTTACTGCTCAAATTCCTTTGAAGGATGAATATAAATTGCATGGAGCCTGAACATGTACCAAACACAGAATCACAGAATTGTCATGGTTGGAAATTACCTTTAAGATCACCATGTCCAACTGACAACATTCTCCCACGAAGGGGGAAAAAAAAAAATCACCATATCTACTAGAGACAGCGTGTCCTGAAAGGCCTCCTTGACATGGTTTTTAAATACTTCCAAGGATGGTGATTCCACCAGCTCCCTGGGCAGCCTATTCCAGCACCTGACTACTCTCTCAGTAAAGGAATTCAATTTAATACCTATTCTAAATCTCCCCTGGTGCAATTCTGGCCATTTTCTCTATTCCTATCATTATTTACTTGAAGAATCCAGCACCCACCTCCCTACAACCACCTTTCAGGTAGTCATAGAGAGCATGAAGGTCTCCTCTCAGCCTCTTCTTCTCCAACTAAACATTCCCAGTTCCCTCAGCCTCTCCTCAGCTTGTTCTCCAGACCCTTCACAAGCTCCTTTGGCTTTCTCTGCACTCATTCCAGCACCTCAATCTCCTTCTTCTAGTGAGGGGCCCAGAACTGAACACATTACTCAATGTGAGGTCTCACCAGTGCCAAGTACAGGGGCACCATCATTTCCCTTCTCCTGCTGGCCACACTATTCCTGATACAAGCCAGGATGCTATTGGCCGCCTTGGCCACGTGAGCACACTAATGGCTCATATTCAGATGAGTATTGACCAACACTTTCAGGTCCTTTTCTGCCAGGCATCTTTCCAGCCACTCTTCCCCAAGCCTGTAGTGCTGCCTGGGGTTGTTGTGACCAAAATGTAGGACCTGGCACTTGGCCTTGTTAAACCTCATTCAATTAATCTTAGCCCATCGATCCAGCTTGTCCAGGTACCCCTGCAAAGCCTTCCTACCCTCAAGCAGATCAACACTCCTACCCTCATTTGGTGTCATCTGCAAACTTGCTGAAGAAGCACTCAATTCCCTCATCAAGATTATTGATGAAGATGTTAAAACAGGATGGGCCCCAAAACTGAGCCTTCAGGAACACCACTGGTGGCCAGCAGCCAACTGGATTTAACTCCACTAGACACAACTCTCTGGATATGGGCATCCAGCCAGTTTTTACCCAGTGCATAGTACACTTGTCTATGCCATGAGCCTCCAGCTTCTCTAGGAGAATGCTCTGGGAGACAGAGTCCTAAGCTTTACTAAAGTCTGGGTAGACAATGTCCACAGCCTTTCCCTCATCCACTAGTCAGGTCACCTGGTCATAGAATGAGACCAGGCTGTTCAAGCAGGACCTGCCTTTCCTGAACTCATGCTGGCTGGCCTCGATCCTCTTGCTGTCCTGCACTTGCTATGTGAGTGCACTCATTATGAACCTCTCCATAATTTTTCCAGGCACTGAGGTCAGGCTGACAGGCTGGTAGTTCCCCAGATTCTCCTTCCATCCCTTCTTGTAGATGAGCACCACATTGGCAAGCCTTCAGTCATCTGTGACCTCCCTTGTTGACTAGGACTATTGATAAATGATGGAGAGAGGCTTGGTGAGCTCCTCTGACAGCTTCCTCAATACTCTTGGGTGGATCCCAACTGGACCCATAGACCTGTGAGTGTCCAGGTGCTGCAGCAGGTTAACTGCTTCCTTCTGTATTATGGGGGGGGCTGTGCTGCTCTCCATCCTTATCTTTTAGCTCAGAAGGCTGAATACCCATGAGGGTAGCTGATCTGACTAATGAAGATGGAGGCAAAGAAGGCATTAAGTACCTCATCCTTTTCCTCAGTCTTGGTTGTAATATTACCCCCTGCATCTAATAAAGGATTGTTATTATTGTTAATGTATTTGTAAAAACTTTTTTGTTGTTCCCTATGACAGTGGCCAGTTTGAACACCAGCTGGGTTTTTGCCTGATTAATTTTTCTCTGCATGACCTAACAAGATCCCTGTATTCATCCTGAGGTGCCTGCTCCTTCCAAAGGAGGTAAACTCTCAAACTCTCATTTTTATTTTTTTTTTCTGAGTCCCAGAAAAAACTCTGTGTTCATCCAGGCTGGTCATCTTCTGTGACATTTCATCTTACAGCACACAGGGACAGCCTGCTCCTGCCCTTTTAAGATTTCCTTCTTGAAAATTGTCCAGCCTTCCTGGACCCCTTTGTCCTTCAGGACTGTCTCCCAAGGCACTCTTAAGCAAAGTCCTCAACAGGCTGAAGTCTTCCCTTCTGGAAGTCCATAGTGGAGGTTTTGCTAACACCCCTCCTTACTTACTAAGGACTGAGAACTTCACCATTTTGTGGTCTCTAAGCCCAGGATAGTTTACAAACACCACATCTCCCACAAATCCTCTGTTTATGAAGAACAGATCTAGCAAGGAACCTCCTCTGGTAGGCTCAACTACCATTTGTGTCAGGAAGTTATCTTTCATACACTCGACTCTCTGTCTCCTCTCTGCTGTGTTATATTTTAAACAGACATCTTGTATGATGAAATCCCCCACCACAACAAGGGCTAGTGATTGTGAAACCTCTGCCAGCTGCCTGTGGAATGCTTTGTCTGCCTCCTTATCCTAGCTGAGTGGTCTAGTACAGACACCCAACAGGATATGAGCCTTATTCACCTTCCCCCCCATCCTTACCCATAAAAACCCAACCTTATCATCGCTGTCATCATCTGCCTCTGTGTAGTCACAATCCTCACACAATCACAGAAATTTAGGGGTTGGAAGGGACCTCAAAAGATCATTGAGTCCATTCCCCTGCCAGGGCAGGGTCACCTACAGGAGGTCACACAGGAATGTGTCCAGGTGGGGTTTGAATGTCTCCAAGGAAGGGGACTCCACAGCCTCCCCGGGCAGCCTGTGCCAGGGCTCACACTCACAGTAAAAACAACTTTTCCTCATGTTTATATGGAACCTTCTATGCTCCAGTGTATATCCATTGCCTCTTGTCTTATCACTGTGAGAATGATAACTGAGAAGAGCCTGGCACCATCCTCCTGGCTCTCTCTCTTTACATATTTATAGACGTTTCTGAAGTCACCCCTCATTCTCCTGTTTGCCAAGCTGAAGAGACCCAGCTCCCTCAGCTTTTCCTCCTCAGGGAGATGCTCACTCCCTCAGTCATCTTGGAGGCTCTGCACTGGACCCTCTCAAGAAGTTCCCTGTCCTTGAACTGAGGGTCCCAGAACTAGACACAATATTCCAGATGCAGCCTCACCAGGGCAGAGTAGAGAGGGACGAGAACCTCTCTTGACTTACTAGCCACCCCTCTTCTAATGCACCCCAGGGTGCCATTGCCCTTCTTGTCCACAAGGGCACATTGCTGGCTCATGGTCATCCTTCCCTCCACCATTACCCCCAGGTCCCTTTCCCCCTAGCCACCTCTCCTTCCCTATCTATCTTCTCTGAAGAGATTTAGCCATTCATTGCAACACTCCAGTCATGAGTCATCCTACGATGCTTCTGTGATGCCAACTACTACAGCTGTCCTGACACACAATGTCTTCCAGCTCCTCCTGTTTGTTGCCCATGCTGTGTGCATTTGTGTAGATATCCTTGAGCTGAGCTATCAGTTTCAGCCCTAATATTGCCATGCTACCCCTAGGCTCATCTCTAGTGGGCCTGGTTTTATTCTGTTCCCCCTTCAAACCTCGTTTAAAGCCCTCTCCATGAGCCCTGCCAACTCCTGGCCAAAAATCCTTTTTCCCCTTGTGGATAGTTCCACTGTATCTGTTGCCAGCCAGCCCCATCCCATGTAAACATCCCTGTGATCAAAGAACCTAAAATTCAACCTATTGCACCAGCCTCTAAGCCACGTGTTGATCAGGTGTGTTTTCCCGTTCCTTTCAGCATTCCCTGATACTGAGGGAATTGAGGAGAACTCCACCTGCATTCCTGATCCCTCCACCATTGGGTCAGTGCCCTGAAACCTTTTCTTGTTGCCTTAGGTCTCCTTTTGGTAATATCATCACTGCCCACCAGTATGACCAGTAATAGGTAGTAATCAGAGGGTCATACCAGAACTGGAAGCTTCCTAGTTACATCTCTGACTTGGGCCCCAGGGAGACAGCAAACTTCCCTGTGGGATGGGTCTGGCTGGCACACTGGGCCCTCTGTTCCCCTCAGAAAGGAATCTCCTGTGACAATTACCCTCCTTTTATTTTTCATAGGAGCGGTCCTAATGAATGGGGCTGCTTGCCTTGGCAACTCCCTGGATGGACTTTTATCAGCATCCTCATTTGCCAGGACAATCTAAAGGTGCTAAATAAAATAATAAAATGGTGCTAAAGTCTCAAATTTTTTCTTGTATTATTTGTTTGGGTTTTTTTGTTTTATTCCCTGTCTAGAGGCTATTCTTAGTTGCAAGCACAAATTTTCAAAAATGACGAGCTTAAGAATAGAATGGAAGAAAATCCACTCTCAAGGAGTCTCATTTGTCTACTACAACGGTGAATTTACAGGTACAGTACTACAAACTTAGGCTGATACTTTAACATGTCGTTGTCTAGGATATATACCAACTCTTTCTTGGGAATGCTAGAAAAATGAATGAAAGAGAATGCCCTTGACTCTCCATACTGAATAGCTGTCCTTTTGTGGAAAATAGTTCTTCCCTTGAGGGGAGAAAAAGTATTTCTTAGTTAAATCCATTAACTGATACTTACCTTTCAAAAGAAGTTAAATATCATAAAGTTCAAGACTAAGAATAATGGCACTGCACATTCCTTCATATTTTTTTCAAAAATGAAATTACATTCAGATATAAACTCCCCAAAACAATGCAAGCTCTGCACTTCTATCCAACAAAGAGGTTTCTGAAGCTTCCTGTAGAGCTGGAGGCTTGGATATGAATAATGCAGCAATTTTTATATACATAAAACATAAACTCAGCTGTATATTTTAAATTATTTGTATTCTTTTCAGAAGTGGAATTTCTATGTTCTGAAAATAACTTGGCTCACCTTTATGTGTTGAAGAAAATATGGGTCCCTGGTACCTTGTTCATAAGAAATGAAGGTTGAGAAGTGAAACAAAAGCACAGCAATTTTATTACTTTGTAGAACTTGCAAGATGTGCTGGTGTTTTGATGACATTGTCTTTTTCTATGTGTACTTTAGAAAAACACTGGAACTTGTGGTTTAGTGTGTACATGTAACTTTTATTTCATAAGAAGTTGTAGCATGAAAAAACCCTCACTGTAAGAAGTCTGAATGTAGTAATTTTGCTAAGTCAGTCAAGTTTTTCTTGCCAAGTTAAAATATAACATACTTTGCTGTGATCTTATTTGCAGTTCTTTCTGTAAGGTAATTAAGTAAGTTAGTGATTGCCATCCCTCTAGTAGAAAGGGATGTCTTTTTTTGACAACTACTGCTGTACATGTTACCTTGAAATACCTGCAGAAAAAAAAACCAAACAAACATTCCATCTTCCAATCAGAAATTATATGATAGATGTGTGATTTTTGATGGTAGGTGTTGGATTGGTGTGATGGAGATGGTTTGGTTGGTGTTTTTTTTAACGAAACGGTCAAGTTGTGGAAAGTCCTTATGACTTTGTAGGGGTATTACATGTTGCTTCTTGTTGCAACAACTAACATTGAACAAAGGAGTCATAGTTCATAAGTTATATGTTATTTCAGAGCAAGCTAATGGAATGTAAACAATTAGTATAAGCAAGGAGTAGAAACCTCTGTCTCTGTTCTACCTTACAGGTGATCTTCGAGGCCGAGCAGAGATGCTGAATACAGGAATCCGTATTAGAAATGTGACTAGAAAGGATTCTGGGACCTACCGGTGTGAAATCAGTGCAAAGAGTGAAGAGAGGCAACACGTGGGAGAGGCTATTATTACTCTCACAGTATTGGGTATAAACTTTATTAATTTGGGCTAGTGTAAAGAAACTGAATGATGACGGGGGGTATTGAAGGTAGGGTTGTCTATATGGTGTGTCTGCTGATTTATGGGTGTTCTTTGGGATGGGTTTATAAACACACATGCATTCTACAACATACTTCACAGAAGAACTTTGCAAAATGCACGCTTGCACTAGTTTGGGTTTTGTTGATATAAATGTGATTTTCAGTTCTCAAAACTTAGCAAGTCTGCTTCTATATGTGTTGGTGGAACTTCTATTTCTACTAAAACTGAAGTCATCCAGTGGCTGAGAATCTGGATAAGCTGATTGTGGTGTTTGGCACTGGAATGTCTGCATCTGGCAACACTTATCAAATATTCCTAAGCAGCAGCTCATTCCCATATGCTACAGTCTCCTGTTTTTGGAAGGAGAAACTGCTGCAGTGTCTGTGCAATGCCAGGCAGTGAGCTAGCAATCTGTGAACATTATTTACAGGAGAAGTGGTGGTAGATTGTGGGGCTGGTTGTTCTTTGGGATTTTTTGGTTTTTTTCTTACCCAGTTGGGGGAAAGAGTGAATACTAAGCATATTCCTCTTAAATTATTCCTGATGTTTTTCCCAGTAGATGAGTGATAGGAGCTGGTAGTTTTCTTCTTTTTTCCATATTGGAAGAAAATAAAACATCTGCTTTTGCAGTTTCTATATTGCTGTTTAAAAAGTATTATAAATTATTATAAATGAAGTCTCAAATTTCTTCAGAAAGGATTATAAATTCATGAAGTTCTGATTAGCTTCAAAAATGCAAAAAAACCCCATTTATTCCTTCTTTCTTCAATTCTCTCAACAACTTTCCTCTTTTGAATACATCTTTTTAATTTAAAGTTGAAATCTTTGGATCCCAAAGGCGAGAAGAGAGAGAGCGTGTGTGTGTGTGTGTTGCTCGTAAACACTGTTGAAAATTAGTTAGCACTTCATTTGTTTTTCTTTATTTTGGCCTTTTATTTTAAAATCAGCCAAAAATACCCAAACCCTGTGTATACAAGTAACAAATGCAATTTCCTTGTCCAGTTGCTCCAACTACTCCGGTATGCGAGGTCCCCAGCTCGGCAATGACGGGCACAGCAGTGGAACTGAGCTGTAAGGAGACTGAGGGGTCTCCTCCATCTGAGTACCAGTGGTACAAGAATGGTGTTGCCTTGTGGGAGAAGACAGGAACAGGTGGTGCTAGAGCAGCAAACATAACTTACACAATGAATAAAAAGTCTGGAACTCTGGTAAGTGTAATAACCATCTCTAATAACTAGCTAGTAAGACAACCAAATTTGCTGTTTAGTATGATGGTGTGTGGGGGTCTTGATCCAGAAACACACAAGGTCCCTGTCAGAGATCAAGGTCATGCTGAAATATGTGCCAACAAATGTAGAAGGTGCTTTCTGCCTCATACTGATGACAAGCCACAGACACTGCGTGGTACAGACAAATTGAGTGAGTTGCAAGGCTGCAGTAAAGATAAATGAGCAGAATCTAGAAAATTCATTACCAGTTTCACAGTGGTAGGTGAGAAGGATCTGTCAGTATGTCAACAGAGTTATATTCGATAGCACCTTAAAATCTAAAATACTGACTTCACACATGTGAGTGCAGTGCTAAGGGCAGTCCAGAATCTGTGCAGTCCTGTGGCATTTACAGCTTCCAGTCCAGGGGTTGTCAAGTCAATGGGAATGAATCAGGGCTGTAAGTAACCTTAAGATGTCTTTTGGTTTAGTGGTCTGTTTTTTTTTTTATGGTGTGGTTTTTTATCCTCTCAGAACTGGCCATATCTGAAGTTGTTCTAGGGTCACCCTGCTCTTACACACGATCAGACCTGAAAATTGAAATGTGACTAAGCATTCAGAGGTGCTGTGGATCTTTCAGCACACTATGAAAATTAGGTGGACTACTCCAAATTACCTACCACTCCTGAAAATCCTAGTTTTAAAGTATGGGATGTATTAAAGGAAAAAAATAAACAGGTTTAATGATTAAAAAGATAAATACAGTGAAACACTGGATATGACATGAGGTCAGCCTCTGTTCTGTTCCTCCTTGATTTCATTTTTACAGCAGTTTGATTAACAGTGCAGTTAACATTAGAAAGTGCCCTTTCTTGAGGGGTAAGAGAAGCCCACAAACTTTCCATGGGAAATACTTTTTTCTACTAATTTTTTTTTTTAATGTCTGAAATAGAGAAAATGTTCTGATGCCACAGATTCATAGATTAGAGCATGTCTAAAAAAAGAAGAAATATTTTGTTGGAAACTACTGATGCACTGAGAAAAAATCTCCTTCTAGATACACTCCATCTAGATAAAATGTCCGTCTAAAAGACCCTTTTAGACCAGAAGATGAATTTAATGACTGGGGTTTTGATTAGGAAGCTGAATTATGAGGTCACATTGGACCAGAGTTTCTCTGATTTTTTTTTTTTTTTTTTTTTTTTTTTTTTTTGTTAAAAAAAATCAACCAAGTAAACCTTGTTGACAGATCAAAATTTCTATCCCACAGGAAATTCTGATTTTTTTTCCATTCTGATAATCGTTTTGGACTCTGTCTTAACAGCTATTTAACACAGTTACAAAGAATGACACTGGAGAGTATTTCTGTGAAGCCTCCAATGGGATTGGATTATCTCAGAAATGCTCAGTGAAGCGAATGCAAGTTGGTATGTGTCAAAGTAAATAAGGGTTTAAAACAGTCTTGAAATAGGAATTAGTTTACTGCATGATGCAACTGAGAAGCTAAAACCAGATTAAATTATATTTGTTGGATTATGGAATTTTGGGGGAATAATAATAATAATAATAATAATAGAGTTCCTTATGTGTAGTTGCTGTAGCTCCTTAAAGCATTCCTTTCTTACAGCACAAATATGTCTCACAGAAAAGTAGCTATTGTAGTACCTTTAAATTACTCAACAGCCACCCTTTAGGTTACTTAACACTGAACTTCACACAACAGCAGCATCCGTGTGAGATCTTTAATATTTTGTAATGCTTTTGTGAAAGATTCACAGCATAACATGCCAGTCCACTGGTTCATTTTCTTTATGAAAAGCCTCCCTTTTGAGATGTATTCATGTGAGACCTTAATGTAACAGATCAGAAATTTAACTGAATGGCTCATTTATACTGCCAGAGGAACACTGAAAGCAAAAAGAAAGAAAAATTAAAAAAAAAATCATGCTGCTTGTTCCTTTCCTACTTGCAAAGTACCGGTGAAGCATAACACTGGTTAGCTAATGAAAAATTTAGCAAAAGCTGGATATGCAAAGTCTCTAATAACTCAAAATGTATGATTATTTTTGGAAAATACGAAACTAACTCTTACAGATGTGATTGGAAAGCAGATAGTAAAGAAACACTTAAGTTTCTAAAGATCCTAACAAATACTTCACAAGAATTCACGTCCATGTATTGTCTAACGCAACTGTCTGTTTCAGGTACTTTAGACAAAATAAGTATATGAAAACACTTGCTTTAAGACTTTTCAAGACTTCGAGATGCTTTTTCCTTAGAGACATATGACTTGAATCATGCTTATTAGGGATAAGTATAATGAAGAGTAGGTATCCCTTGAACCCTCATTCTAACCTTAAGGAGCTGAAGTGCATTAAGCACTCCTGTTAATGTGGCTGTGATACAGTAACATTTTTGGACTGCCTATCTACATCTACATCTACATCTGCATGTTACTAATTAACACCTCAGTTGCTTGGGCCAAAGACCACCTTCAAATACAAAAGATACCAGTAGTATTTAGGAGAGAAAATTCCAACCAATGGAAATTTTTACAACTTATAACATTGGACTTATGTTTTATAATTACAGATGACTTGAATGTAAGTGCCATCATTGCTGCAGTAGTATGTGTGGCTTTGGTGATGGCATTGTGTGGCCTTGGAGTATTTTATGCCCAAAAAAAGGGCTACTTCACAAGTAAGTAAAGTAAAATCACTCCTTTCTTGGATCAAAAAAACAAAACAAAACCACAACACCCCCCCCCCCCCAAAAAAAACAAAACAAAACAAAACAAAAAACCCCAAACCCAAAAACCTAACCCAAACCAACCAAACAAAAAAAATCAACCCTGTACTTCTGCTGACTGTAACATCTCCTTTTTATGAAGGCTCTGACTCCACAGTACTAAAGAGCATTACAACAGCAGCAACATTTTTATCCTGTCAACTTCTACTGCAAAAGATACTTTTAAAATGGCATGCAGGCGTTTGTGCAGTTGCAAAATGCTGCCAAACAGCAGCCCAGCGAAAGCAACGAGCCGAACCCTGGTTCCTAGAGCCTCTGCTCTCGTTTTGAGAAGTGATGGCAAAGACAGACAACATGGGAAGTCGTGCAAATTCCTTGTAGACTCGAAGGTCTGAGCAGCTGAATTGCGGTGAAGGGGAAACCAACTTACTGGCTCCCTCTTCTGGGTCGTGGCTAAAGTGCATGTGGAGAAACCTGGTTTTTAAGGATTGCTGCAAAAATTCCCAATACCCCCAGCAATCTCTCCGCAGCATTTACTTTAGTGCCTGCAGAGTTCAGCCCAGCAAGAAGAGATGCCAGATGTCGAGGTCTGAGAAGGTCCTCTGCCTAGAATTAAAAGGCTTACAGAGCTGCTGTTAAAATTCATGGTCACTTGAAAGTTCACTTGCCTTTGATACTCACCTGTTCAAACTCACTACACCTAAATCTGACATTTCGTTGAGAAACTCCTTCTGGAAACTGAAGAAGTGATAAAGCGATGAATAACTATTTCAAAGCACTTTAAATCTAAGGAAAATGTTCCTGTGATAATTTTTTTCTTCTTCTTTTTCAGAGGAAAGCTCTTCCCAGTAAGTATCTTCAACTACAAACTTAATTTATGTGTCTGATGTCTTAATAACTGTGATGATTGTTTAGGGCCTTTCTCACATGATTCTGCCACATGATTCTGTGGCTCTTTTGAACACTGAAATAAACCTGATCCTACACAACAGCTAGTTCCCTTATTAGAACCATTGCACTGGTTGGAAAATGGATTAAGCATGCCTACTGTGATAAATGTGCAGAGATGTGTCTTCTTACATAGTTATGGTTTACACCCCATAACTCAGCTACAAGCATGCATCTTCTCCTCCTTTTCAAACTAGACAAAAGATGCTCAGAAGCAAGTTGAACAGCCCCCATATCCATGTCTACAGATTATTTTGGGAAATATTTGATAAAAATATGATGGGTGGAGACTTTCTGAGGGTGTCTGGTCTACTCCTTTAATATGAATTTATTTCATGCACTTACATTTCTTAGTAGCAAGTTGGAATTCCTCAAGCTATTTTAGTGGTCTTCCACACGAGGGTAAAATTGTGTGCTTTGTTGGATGTTGCCCTCAAACCTTTTGCTTTTAAAAGTTTATCTTAGCGTTTATAGGTAATGGCAAATTTTTAAAAATACTAATAAATACAGTTACTATTTTATAATATTATGCTGTTTATATTGGCTTTGAACAAGACAAAATGCATAACTGGAAGCATTGAAAGGACAAGCTAGAGAAGATAATTTGGTAGTGGTTCATGAGATAATGACAGCTGTCTAAAACCATTCAATGGATGTTATTGTAACTTTTTTCCTAAAAGGGGAAAAACTCTAAGGATTGCTAGAAGTCAGGAAAAAATGCACTTGTAAATTAGATTCTGTAAGGGTTAAAACTAACACCAGAAAAGTCATTAACAAATTTTTCTTTCCTGTTAACAGAAAGAAGACTGATTATCAATCTACAAGTGAAAAGGCAAGTATTTTGCATTCAGCTGTGTGTTTACAAAGTTTTAAGTGTCTTCAAAATTCCATAGGCCTGGGGTATTTTTGCATAACCCACAAAACTGTACACACCACCCATACCTGGAGATACCTTATCCCTGTTTGCCATTAAAGCTTCCTATTACTCTCAAATGCCATAAAACTACAGCACCTTGCTCTGTACTTCGCCCTCTTTCATCCTTTTTCTTTTCATGATTACATTGTCTCCATCAAACTAAAAAGGTAATGCCCTTAACTATTGGGCAATCTCATCTCTATAGTGCCCACTAGATAATGGAGTTCCCTGTTTGTGGAGCATTCCACTCTGCTATGCTTGTGCATGTTGGTTAATTTAAGGAAAATGAGATGCAGACCAAGGCAGCAGTGAGAGAAAGTTTGGGCCTTAATTCTCCTAAGATTAGTGAAGGTCAAAGACTTGACTAAATATGGAAGATAAACTTACTTTTTCCTCTTTTCTCCTTGAGAGGGCTGAAGTGCTTTACCTGAATGTACATTGTCCCAGCTTTTCAGATTGGTGTAAATAGAATGCAGTTCAAACTTATTTTCAACCAGAAGCAACTTAATTTCACTATTTATAGTTTACATTAGTATCCTTAAAAGCTCGCTGAATGCCACCTGCTTCTTTAATCAAAACAGTGTACTACAGTGTAAGACAATTTATTCACCTTGCAAGTTTGTAAAAAAACTAACTCAGGCCAGCTACCTGGTTGCTCTGAGTGGGAAGGAACAAATTTTGAAGAGTTGTGGTATCTTCATCTATACTGATGTACTTATAAATCAGATGCTCAACAAAGCTGTTTAATACTTGTGTTTGAATAGGTTCCTAATTACACCTATTCTGTGTAGCAGCACATTCCCTTTCCAGAAAAGAGTAAAAACCAACTAAGTGCTTCAGGGATGCTGTTTTTCAATCTTGATGCCTTAATTTCTTCTGAAATGTAGACTATGTGTTATTCTGGTTAAAATCATTGAACTATTACTTACTAACTTTGTTTGTTTCATTTAGGATTTCAAGCATACCAAATCCTTTGTTATTTAGAAGATTTCAGCCTCTGTGAGGGACATCAAATGATGACATGTTATATGCAACAGTATCTAAGGGATCTTTTGACCTCTACTGAGTAAAAATTGTTTCCATGTAGTACATGCTGAAAATAGAAACTGCCAATATTCAGATCAAGTCAACATAGCTCTAATTGCTTTTTTTAAAAGCAAACAAACAAAACCCAAAAAAACTTAGATAGAGCTAATTGAGTATACAAGTCAGTTTTTGTGAAAACTTATTTTGTTCATGTATACATGCAGAAATACAGGATTCACTCTGACAGCTCAGAACAATCTATTCAAATAATGTTCACAGGTGACCTTGCTACCACTACTTCTACTACTTGCACCTCCACCATTGTCAAGGGCTCAAAATCTCCTGCAATTTGGACTTATTAGTACCTTGACATTGTATTACTTTGCCAAAGCCATCTGTAAGTGCGTAAGCAGTCGTGCAGACTTAAAATCACTATCCAGACAGAATAAAGCTTCCTGTGATTAAGGTTCAAGCAGTGTTTTATTGTCTAATATAAAATGGCTACAGCTTCTTTTCCACAAGTGCATTTCTCTCTGTAGACTACATATGTAATTTCATTCTGAAGAAAACTCAAGCCAGTACAAGTCAAGCTGTAGTGTCTGGACCCTAACTGTTGAAGTGTTCCAAATAAATGGTTCCTTAAAACATGAAGTGTTTGTGTCAGTAGTTCAGTTACTGGAATTTAAATCTCACAACCTTATTAACAGCATTCAGCTGCTTCTATAAGAATAATACCTCCTCACTGGTGTGTTCATTAATGCAGCATAAAATTAGTACATCTGTTCCTATGCTTCTGGCTGTGCAGGCCCAGTCACTATCGTAGGGTTTTGCTATGCATTTGGGTTAATGGGTTTTTTTTCTGAAGAAGCTTTTTGAATGTGGTAAACTCAGAAGAGCAAGTAGTTCCTTCTTGGTGTATCATTATCACTGTTAGAACTTCCCAGCACTGAAATGTAGCTTGCAAAGTAGTTTTGCAGTTTTTCACTAAGAAACACTACTGGTGCCTCCTCTATCACTTGAAGAGCTGACAATCATAGCAAGCTATGGTCACCATAACATTAAGAACTAATTCACGGTCTGAAATCAAACTGAACCACTGCATTTATTAAGTTACAACTGGTGCCATGTTCAGCAACTCCGTTGATTTACATTGTTCTTTGCTGTACAACCTGCAGAGATCACTTTGGAGCCTCTTCAAAGTTGGGCTCTAAAGGAGGAAGGGGAGAGAGAGAAAAGTCATATTAGTCTCTTTTTATTCCAGCCTTGAACACTACAATTAACCTGTTATTCAAAGAAAACTAAACTTTAAGTTGGCAAGTTCTTGTACATTGCAGTCTACATCACCACTTTGTTTGTGTAGCGGCGTGACTGGATGTAGGCACTAAACAATGAACTGTGCTGGAGACAGCTCTTTTCCACCTTAAAGGAGTTATGAATAAGGTTGAAGACAGACTTGTACCTCAGTAACATTCTGCCAAAACAGCTTTTAGCAACATCTGAGGGATGAAAGCAGGCAGCAGAGAAAGTGAATTGAGTCACCTAGAATGTTAGTGGACATGTACCCTAGTATTTTCAACTGGTATCAAGTTACCAAGGTCTTCTTTCATTATTCTTATAGCTGATTAGCAGAAGGGAGTGCATAATTTCATCTCCACTCAGCAAAAGATACTCTCCACATACAAACACTCAAGGAGAGAGTTCTTGATGTCAAAGGTACAAACTCAGAAGAGTTAAAGCTTTTGTCAGATGTGCTGTTAATGCATGTTTTCTACTACAGAGTCTGAGAGATGAGGCTTGTTTTACAGCAGTCTTCACTAGGACAAAAAGTTGAGTTTCTACTGATTTAACCATTTAGTTTTGAAAACTTAATGTAATTAGAATAATTTCATTAGGCATTCACTAACACAGACAACAGTGGTGAAGGAAGAGTCTCCCCACAGTTTGTTCTGTTTGTGTGGTCACACAAAGTTTGATTCATTACTAAAAAATCTTGAACTTTAATACGCATTGTTTCACATATTACACAGAAATAGAACTGAATTGAAAGAAACCATATCCTAAAACTGGGGAGGGGAGAAGAAATACGAAAAGATTCTACTGTATAGATGCTCTGTTTTGTTTGCATCATTAACCATCTTGACCCCAAATTTTTCCTTAATCCAACAGAAATACCACCAAAACCCAACATCTTTTAGGTGTGTTCCTAGTCTAAGTTAGAATTTCTGATCAGAACTATAAGTCATGGACTATGGTGGCTTTACCTTGGCTGGCTGCCAGATGCCTGCCAAGCCTTGTGCTCGCTCTCTGTCTCTTCCTCCCACCAAAAGAGGGTTGGGAATAGAGACAGTATTTTTTGCCTCTTTTTTAAATATATTGTCAGAGAGGCACCACCAGCATCTCTGACCAGCTCAGCTGTGTCCTGCAGCAAGTCCATTCTGAAGCCAAATGGAACTGTCTCTGATGTGTGGACAGCCTGGCAGAGGCAACCACTGCAGCCCCCATTACCACAGCCTGGCCACATAAACCAAACACAGTGGCAGATTCAAAAGACTGACAGATCCCAGCTACCAGCTGCTTACAGCTTGTGAGAAAGACACCTTAACCCTGCAAAAACTGAGTTCAGCTAAAATTGCTTGTGAGCAACGAAGAAAGAAACAAAGAACTATAGAAATGACCCTGTCTGGGGAAAAAAGAAAATGGTCGCCTTTATGTCCCAAGGCAGAGCCTGTGCAGCTTGTTTGCATTCTTGACAAAACCATAGTCACAAACTTTCTTCTTGTCATAATCAACCTGGGCATTATGAAAACATGCTAACACAAACCTAAGAACAGGGAAAAAGGAGTCACAGCCATATAACTGAAGAAAAAGGCTTAATGTAATCTGGTCACAAAGTAATCCTAAGCAACAAAGTTCTACGTTCTTTTCTTGAAATCACAAACCTTCCAGACGAGCTTACAAAATTTACAAAATGCAATTTAGATGACAGAGACAACTGGTTTTCAAATTAAATTAAAATCAAAAATTCAAATTAAATCAAATTAAGGTCTGCCAATCTCTTTAACAGGAGAAAAAAAATGTAAGAATAGGCCCTAGGCTATTTCTTCGGGGTCTGTTAATTACCTTTAAGATAACCTGATCTGACTGCAAGTTTCATTAAGTATCAGTTTAAATAAGTCCACATATCAGTTTAAAAAAGTCCACTGGAAAAGGCAATCAAAAAAGAAGTCAGAAGCAGATGTGTACTGTACAAAAGCAAGGAGATTCACTGAGGGCATCTTACATGAAATTAATGGTCCAAATAACAACCAAATTGGAATTAAATAAGAAAACTGGTCAGTGAACATCATCTTACTTGCAATTAGAAATTCTGTAAGATTGTTAACTCACCCTGAAATTTAAAATCCGGAAACTTGGTTAGATCTCCTTCACCGTATGCCCGTTGAAGTCTAGCAAGGGCTTCATTCAAGTCTTTCTGAAATTCAGGGCCTGCATCAATAGGCCCTCCAGCTTGCCTAAAAACATTAAAGAAGTCTGATTGACAGTTCAGTTCTGAAATTTCCTCTGGAAGTTCTACATTTTCATGGCCATTTATTAATTTAAAACCTTTTTCACAACCAATGAAAGCAAAACATTTAAAATAGCTCAAAAAAGTAGAGATATGACACACATCAGGGCCTACTTACCTTATATATAAACAAAGCTCTCAGAGTAAAGTACAGGATTTCTACCATCAGTGATGAAAGTCCAAGCTGCCTTTTCAGACACACAATTAGTACCCAGGCTTTCACGGCTCTTACCTTCACTTGTTCCAGGCATGATTTCCCAACTACACTGTGATTTGCACCTCCATTATTTCCAAATTAGCTTAGTAAAGCTAATTAGTGAAGCTTAACTCGCAAATAGGACATGTTTTGAATATTAAACAAACAAAACAAAAAAACCAAGTAGGAGACAGGGCAGCTTGTGTTCCTACAGATTCATAGGAATTTCTTGGGCTACAAACTAATTAAAATAGTAACTCTAGATTATTGATGCTCAGTTGTACCAACACAGGTATCACTTATGGTTGGTAAAGCCACCAAAAATATGCCTGCTTACACAGGCTAGTTCATAGGTGTGGAAATACACCTTTTCCTGCAGCAGAACTAAGAAGTGACTTACATCCTTCCCAAGAATAAATTACACAGAATTGCTATAGTTTTAGTTCATTTAGTTCATTCAAACATTACAAGAATCTAAGATTCCATTTGAATGAACTGAACATTAACTTAAGATGTTTAATGAATCAGTCTCACGTTTCCATTAATTCTCAATTGCTTTTGGAAGCTATAGCCATTCAGCTTCTGGAAACAAGACTTGAGAACAGCTGTTTTCCCCAGACAAAACATGAGCTTTTGGGTTGGTCTTTTTTTCCTATTTAGCACATGGATGTGTAAAAACTAACACGCTGTGCAAAAAAATTGTATTGAATTCCTCAAGAATTACATCACCTTCTTTTAGGGGGAAAAATGGACATTTGCTGTCAAGTATGCAGCAACAAGCCTTCTCACTTGTGATGCTGTCTACAATTGTTGCAGGAAAGCAAAACAGCCTTGAAGTATTTAGAGACTGTATTACAAAACTACCTTGTTTTACCATGTCTTAGAATCAGTATTTTCCCCTTTTTGCCCTCAGCCTTAAATCAATTTTCTTTACTTACTTGCTCTTCGTGTTGTACTCTCTGATCTTGTCCACGAAGAGCTTCTGCACTGGATCGAGCTCTTTTGCCTTATTGAAGGCAATAGCAGAAAAACCAATGTTTCTGCGTAGGTGAACGGACACAGCAGAACGAAAAAGGGAAGAAAGTCGCAGAATCTGATGCAGAATCATGATTACACCGACGCGTTCACTGAAAAAGAAGGAAACAAAACCCACAAAAACACAGACTTAGCTCTTTGGGAAGCACACATGCATGAAGAAGCCTAAAAGCGTGGTTCAGAGAAGACCTTTAAACCATCAAGAGCATTAAAACCAGGGCGCAATCAGGGATGACGGCCCCAGGAGCCGCTGACCCCAAGGACCACCGAGGACACTCAGAGAATCATAGAATTGGCTGGGTTGGAAGGGACCTCAGAGATCATCAAGTCCAACCCTTGATCCACTACCGCTGCGGTTCCCAGCCCATGGCACTGAGTGCCACATCCAGTCTCTTTTTAAATATCTCCAGGGACGGAGAATCCACTAAATCCCTGGGCAGCCCATTCCAATGTCTGATCACCCTCTCTGTGAAGAAATTCTTTCTAATATCCAACCTAAACCTCTCCTGGCACAACTTAAAACCATGTCCTCTTGTATTGTTGAAAGTTGCTTGGGAAAAGAGGACACTCCGCACCTCCCGGCCAACTCCGCACCGCCACCGCCTGTCCTCCCTCACGCCAACACCGAGACGCACCCCCGCTTTCGCCTTATTTAAAGAAAAAAAAAGTAACAACCTCAAGGCAGCCAAGGACCCCCCCCCCCGCCCCTGTTTCCATCTCACCGCCCGGTAACAACCTCCCCCCACCCACCCCCCCCGGCAACCGGCGGGTCCGCAGGCGTCCCCCGAGCCTAAACCGAGAAGGGAGGAGCCGCCCCGAGCACCCCCGGTACCCCCGGCTCCGCGGGAGGCAGGCTGCAGGGCCCGTCCCGGCCCAGCCCCAGTCACCTTGGGAGCCGCCACCGCTGTCACCCCCGCCCCGGGTCGGGTCCGCCCCTCACGCAATGCACGCCGGGAAACGGCCCCGTCCCTGCCACCACAGCCCCGAGCACCGCGCCCGCGGAACGCCCGGAGGCGGCGGCGGCGGCGCCCGCCTTACCGCAAAGGCCCCGCCGTGCTGCTGGCCCCACGGGAGGAGGGGAGGAGGGGGGGCGGGGGGGGGGGGTAAGCGAGAGCGCGGAAAAACCAAAAACCCACCCACGGCTTCAGCCTCCCCGCCGGAAGCAGGCGGTACGCTTCCGGGTGAGGGGACAGGGCCCGTGTGGCGGAGGGGCGGTGGGATGGGGGGTGGGGGTGGGGGGGGGGTGTGTGACCGGCGGCAGCAGCCCCGCCCCGGCCCCCGCGGATTGGCGGAGCGCGGGGGCTGCCGGGAGCTGTAGTTCCCTCCCCGGCGCGGGGGGGTGGCGGTGGCGGTGTCAGCGCGCCCTCCCCCGCCCGGGCCCGCGCTGGGACGCGCTGCCCAATCCCGAGTGCGCGACGGCCCTCTCAGGGCGGCGGCGGCGGAGGCGGCGGCGGGACCCGCGGGAGCTGCCGGGGCCGCGGCCGGCGGGAGGTGTCGTGCGGCCGCTTCGCACGGGGCCGGGTGCGGCGGACGGCGAGAGAGGCGGCGGGTGAGCGCGGCGCGGCCCAGTCGGGCCGGCCCCTGTTTTGTTTCCGTTTCTCCCCGGCGCCGCCAGTCTCATTTCCGTTTCGGGTTCAAACAACGCCGAGGCGCCGCGGGGAGGAGGAGGAAGAGGAGGAGGAAGAGAAGAAGGGGGGGAAGCGGGCTGGGTGGCGGGAGGGAGAACCGGGGCCCTGCGAGATGGAAGCGGCCTCGCCCGGGCGCGGGTCTGCGCCGGCCTGGCTGCTGAATCGCTTTGCCCGCCGGAGGGCCCCTGGCAGCGGCCCGGCCGCCGGAGGATCGGGCCGGGGAGCCCCGGCCTCAGCGGCCTCGGGTCAGGGCGGCGGCCGCCCCGAGAGCGGGAAATGGAGGCGGCGGGGCGCGGGAAGGGCCCTCGGGCGGCGCGGAGGGGGAAGGCGGAGGGGGAAGGCCTCCTGCCGGGAGCGGGCCGGGCAGGGCTCCGTGAGCCCTCCGCGGGGCGTAAAAACTTCCTTGCACATGTACAAATGTCTGTCGGGGGAAAACGTAAAGAGGGTGTTGGGCGTCTTGCTTCGTGTGCCTCCTGGTGTTCGGCCAGGTACGTGCCGCACAACCTCTTCTCCTGGTTCGGATTTATTTTCTAACTTCTGATTGTCGATGAAGGAAGGAAAGGCTTGAAATCATAGAATCATAGAATTAGCCGGGTTGGAAGGGACCTCAGAGATCATCAAGTCCAACCCTTGACCACTACCGCTGTGGTTACCAGCCCATGGCACTGAGTGCCACATCCAGTCTCTTTTTAAATATCTCCCGGGACGGAGAATCCACCACCTCACCGGACAGTCCATTCTATAGCCTGATCACCCTCTCCGTAAAGAAATTCTTTCTAATGTCCAACCTATACCTCTCCTGGCACAACTTAAGTCCATGCCCTCTTGTCTTGTTGAAAGTTGCCTGGGAGAAGAGCCCAACCCCCCCTGGCTCCAGCCTCCTTTCAGGGAGTTGTAGAGAGCGATGAGGTCTCCCCTGAGCCTCCTCTTCTCCAGGCTGAACACCCCCAGCTCCCTCAGCCTCTCCTCACAGGACTTGTGCTGGAGTCCCTTCACCAGCCTGGTTGTGTCTCTGCCCCGTTTAGTGGTCCACTGGCTTTGTCTGAAATCTCAACTGTCTGATAATTTGCCAGAGCTGATGTGTAAAAGTTCTGCTGGCTGTTTGTGTTGGTGTTTACCAATTTGAATGGTAAGAGGGATGGGTAGTGCCAAGTGTCCTGCAAACACTGAGCATCTCGGAGGCACAAATGTCTCCAGGGATTTAGCCTCACTAGCACTTGATAGTGCTTACAGGTTCTAGTAGGTGCCCCTATTTCACAAGTGCCTGGTAGGACAATAAATGCTAATGTTAGTGCTTCTAGTGTAGAGTTTGTGCCTCTGTCATGATTGGCTTGTTATTTGCTTAATTCCTTGTGTTTCAGGGAAAAAGATAGATCTTAACAGAGCACTGGAGTTTCTACCCTGATTGTAAATGCCAAACTGTAAAAAGGTACCGGTGTAGCATTGGGTTGTTGTGTATGGAAAAACAGGCTCTGTTAACAGGTGCCTTCTCTTCTGTTAGTGGAGGTGTGTTAGAGTCAGGTTCTTTCTTGGAAACTGGTAAATCTTAGGGCTTTTTTGACTATAGGAAAAACTAAAAACAAATGGGAATCAGTTGGCTGTAACTTCCACAAATCAAGCACAGTTTTGTATCATTCTCCAAACAAATACTGCTGTTGTGGGATTCTTACCACTGAGCTTCCTAGAAAACCAGGCTGGTTGACAGGCTGCTTGTTTCTCAGCAGCCTTCAGGTAAGACTCAGAAAGCTTAGTCCCGTCTCAATCTATGTATGCTTTCAGTTTTTGCATCATCCTGCAGCAACAGATTTTGCTAGACTTCACGTGAAAAGTTTATATCACCAGGAATCTCTCTGTTCTAGTGTAGGAAAGAATGAGTAATTTTCCCCATTAGATTTCTCCGAGCTGTTAATGACTTTACATGTTTTCATAATGTCATCCTTTCCACCTGTCTTGCATCTGTGTTCAGTGGGACCATCTTTCTTACTCTTCCTGTACTTGCTGTCTGTGCTTGTATTCCCCTCTACTACCTCCCCAGTGTAACCAGAAATGCAGTAGAACCTGCAAGATGCAACCACAAACTGCCTTTGAAGAGTGAGTGTACAGTTATTAGTCCAGCTGCCAATTTGGAGTCCAATTTGTAAGGACTTCAACATCTCTTACCTATTATACACATTCTATAGTTACCATATACATTCTATACAGTTGCCATGCTGTAAAAATCATTTGCTTGCGGTGCATCACTTTGCATTTACCAACATTAAAGATTTTCTGCCCCAGATCATTGGAGATGGTGAGTTCTTTCTGCAGGTCTGGGTAGTTTTCTCAGTAACTTACAAATAAAGCAAGGGAAAAAAAAATCCTGGCCTAGGACCAGGATTTTCAAAAGCTTTTCAAATTTTTTTCAATTTTTTTTTTCAAATTTTCACATCTTTTGAAAAGATTTCAAAAAATCCTTTAACAGTCAACCAGATCAGTTGTAGCCATGCAGGTGTCAGTTCTTTTGGATATTTAGTTGAGTTTGTCTGCATTTTTCAGAAGTGGTGTTTCAAATCACAAAAGGTAGCATGCAGCTGAATCTAAATGGCAAAAAACCCCTGCATAACTTTAAAAAAATTTCCTAAGTTCTTTGTAACCAGCCACTAAGAGCTGTAGTTGACCTGTAACAAAAAAAATCTCAGTAAATGTGGATGTGTCCAAGAAAATCAAGCTTGAGACTCTGTGCTAATGTCCACTTATAGCCCTGGATTTACACCTAGAGTATTTGTTTGGGGAATAGGTATTGCCATCCATCTTGTGAAATTTGTAATCTGTGTTAGCTTTTAGCTTTACTTTTTAGGTGAATTCTTGTTTTTAAAAAGCTGACCTTGTAATTGATTTTTTAAAATGTTTACTAGAACACAAACTGTCATCTAATTTTGTTGGCCTGTGACTTACCAAAAAATCTTTTTTGTTCATAGCTCTGTTCTTAAGAAGTTTTAGCCATGACTAAGAGAGAGGCAGAGGAGCTGATAGAAATAGAAATTGATGGAACCGAGAAACAGGAATGCACTGAAGAAAGGTATGTACTGTCTTTGCTTTTTTGGCATACTTAGGCAGCAATTTATATCTTTGTTTTCTTTAATTAGTTTCAGATTCAGCTGTACATAATAAGTTTGGTTATTCAGATTTATTAGTGGATATTGTGTAATGCTTCAGAGGTGGCCATTGTTATGAAATAAGTACAAGTGTTTTCTAGCTAGTTTAAAGAAGTAATTTTACATTGGCAGAAGTAACTAGCTCAGTATGATCTCTGTAATCCTGCTGTTTGTTTCCAGTTTTTTCTACTTTCTTGCTAGATAAGAAGTTCTCAGTTTTGCCTGTGTTCTCTCCTGTATTTCTATCTCTTGTCTGATAGAATGGTGCTTTTTTTGAAGTTGGATTGTAGCCACTATAGGAAATCAGTGTAGTGCTATCATGTTCTTCAGTCTTAATTTCTTTCATCCCAAACATTTCATCTCCTCTGGCTGTGCTCACAGCAGTTCCTTTTCCCTACTTTCATGGAATGATGGAATGGTTTAGGTTGGAAGGAATCTTAAAGATCACGGCTGTAGCAAAATGTCTGAGTGCAAATGTTGCAAACCTTTCAGCTTCAGTGTATCCTGTAACTGAGATGAACCTTTTGGTTTTTCCAGTCTATTGCTTTACTGTTACACAGGATAATTTGGTTTTAACAGACTGGAAATGATGTTCTATTGATTATAGTGTTGTTTGGACTGTTGAAACCACAGGCAGCAAAGTGTTCTATCCTTTGACTTGAGTATATCAACCTGGTTTTGGTTTTTTTTTCCTAATGCTTTCCTCCTAATTTTTGCAACTGTTTTTGAAAGCACAGAGGAAGTTAATGTGTTGAATAGAACTAGCCAAGGCTGGTAGGTGGCGTGTTCTTTAAGAACCTGTTTTGGGGAAGTGATTCAAAACTACTTACTAGTTTCATCTATTCTGAGCTCCTTGCATATTTTTGCTACTTACAAACTAAATAGGCCTGTATACTGATTTCCATCTGTTTAAATGTAGGTGGTTAAGACACAAGTCCCATACCATTGATGTTTCTGAATACCTACACCCATACTGCCATAATCTTAGTGCAGGACAGCCATGACATGAAACTAACATTTCCTTTAAGTCTCCATGTTGCTATAATTCCTTTTGATTGCCTCTTTTGTGTATTAGGCTTATCCTTGTGCTGACTGTTGAAAAGATATTACTCTGTACGAGAGTGGACATTTGTTTGGGTTTTTTTCCCTGTTAATTTTCTGTCTTTTTCTTTAACTTGAGTATCTTTTAGTCTAGGCAAGACAAATGGAATTAGTTTATTCTAGGTGCAAGTTAATAATGTAGCATATACTGATCATTACTTAATATCTTGAAAACAGTAAAAATAATCTTGGCATTTAGTGTAGCTTTCTAATGGCAACAGGGTAAAAGAAGAGTTACATAATTGTACAGCCAGTTGGACCAAATTTAGTAATTCATTCTCAAGCTAAGAGTTTTTCTGCATGGTATTAAGATCTCAGAGCCAGTATTACCTTTCCTGTAGTTTACTTCTAACGTTTTTTAAGCTTTCCTGTACCTACTGTATTAACATGTAGGTAATGAGTTCTTCTATTAATTTGCTATTTAAGCATTGTTGAGCAAACCTACACCACAGCAGAATTTGTAAGTCAAGCTATTGACATCAATGAACCTATTGGAAATCTTAAGAAGCTGCTGGAACCCAGACTGCAGTGCTCCCTGGATGCACATGAAATTTGTCTTCAAGATATCCAGGTAAATTGAAAAACTAAAAGGTTTAACCTCTTAACAAAAAAAAATTTTGTGTACTTCATCCCTCGCTTCTATTTTTCTTGGAATTCATGCTTCATTTGGTATATAATTTCAATTAAGACTTTATTTTACATCAGGCTCACTATCATCAGACCCATCAATACATACATGCTAATTCAGTGTGAATAAAATCAAAATACTTTTGGGGTTCCTGGGTAAGAGAGCAAATAGTTAGCAACTTGCAAGTAAAAGTTCAATGAGAACAACAACAATACTGTCTTCTCTTGAGGTAGCCCACATCATTTGTTGCTGTGTGAACTTCCATGAGTCTAATCTCCGTTTGAATCTGAATATAGCGAGAAGGTTTTTATACTCGTCAGGTGCACAGACAGCAAAACATTACTCAGGAAATCGCCCCCCTTGTGCTTACAAGCATCACCACCTCTTAGTGCAACTTCCAGTTAGACAGTGTAACTAAGTTACACTTATGCAGTATAACTCTCTGAGAACTATCCAACAACTTTGCCTTGTATTTAGCTGCGTGTTTCATTTGCAGTTACAATCAGACGTGTCGCTTCTCCAGAAAAAAACATGCTTTAAATACAGGAATGTTAATGAAGGTGTTAAAAATTGAGAAAAGGAACTGTAGATACTTTTCACAAACTGAAAATACTCCCAGGTATTCGATTGCTTTTTTAGGTTTAAAAATCTTCCTGGAAATGAAAGTACCTTACAGAACAGAATGGCAAGTTTCTAGTTCTGTTAAAATTCTTTCTGCCATGTACTTTGTCTACATAGTGCTAAAAATATTTGAACGCTTCTTGAGAAAATTTGCTGCAATGTTAAGTGTTTCTAAAGTTTAAAACAGAATAAATGTCTTATAACTGTGAGACTAATACATATTTTTAACTTTTTTTTTTTCCTCTTTTGTCAAGCTGGACCCAGATCGAAGCCTTTTTGATCAAGGTGTAAAAACAGATGGAACAGTGCAACTCAGTGTGCAAGTAATATCTAGACAAGGTAAACATTTGTGTTTGTTTGATGTACAGACAAATTAATGTTATAGGAGTGCTTGTGAGCAAACCTAATACCCTACTTTTCCTACCTGTAAAGTTGAGAAAGTCACTGAATAGTCCTGTAGGTTTAGAATGTCTCTCATTGTGTACTGCAGTTATAAGTAATAGTAATTAAAATAAATAACATGAACTGGTGCTGTTTGAAATGTTCTGGGTTTTTTTTCTAGTAGCTTTGTATCAGTTTTTAAGTAAAAAAACAAAACCCAAACAAGCAAAACCAAACAAAAAACCCAAACCAAAAAACCAGCCACAAAAGCAAACCAAAACAAGACAGCAAGTTTCTACTGGAGTAGGGTATCTTTGATTATCTGATTTGATTTATGTCAGCAAAGCAGCTTAGAAAACTTTGTGGAGGACATTTTGTTATCTTATGGCTTAAGTGTAGGTTAGACAGAAGAAAGCCTTTGTTTTATATTACCAATATTAAGTAAGACCAACAATTTCCACTTAATGCCAAGTGTCAGGTTGACTAGTGCTAGGTTGAATCCTCCATTCTCCTTACAAAGGGGAGTAAACTACATTTTTGGTTTTAAAAATAAAGTAGAAATATCCCTCAGGGAAGTAAAATAACTGTTTTTAATTCATGGCCAGTAACTTGTAGTATGCATTGTTCAAATCTACATTTTCAAAAGGTTGCAGGTGATATTCACTATTATCTTAGATTTTCTTCCTGTGGGTTTTGTTTTTTTTTCCTTTTTCAATACAAAACTGGGGTGCATGACCATATAGCACAGGAAGCTGCTTTTTTGTTGTTGTTGTTGTTCTCTCTTTCTGTCCTTAAAAGAAACACCTCAGAGTATTAAGTACATTTGTGTAGCTTCAGAACAAGCCTTAGCGTTGCTTTTCAGGCCATGATACTTGACATTTAAACAGCTTACCAGAAAGTTGTCTCCTGAAGGTGTGTCAAGTATGGCATGACAGAATATCAGAAAATAAATGTCATGAATAATAGAAGGAAGATATTTGGATCACTAACAGGGAAATGGACTTGTTACTCTGACTGTGGTGTTCTTTTGAGCCACAGGGAAAAAAAGTTTTTTATGCCATCTGCATATTTTTCTAGCTTTGTTTTAACTAGCTATTGAAGACAGTGCCTCTTTTGCAGCATGCTGAAAGGAAATGTTAACTCTAGTGTGTAGATCCCAGAGATATTGGGGAAATATTATAAAGGCTGAAATAAATGCCTCTTGGTTGGGGGAAAGAGGTGGATGCTTGTTCCAACTTTCTAGGTTTGCTTTTTTTATTTCCTTTGGTTCTGTATAAATCCTGCAGACCAAAATACTTGTTCTTTATGCCCACATGCTGAACATTCTGTTCAAAATACTGTAAATGGATCACCTAAATAGAGCAGGAGGCTGTAACACTGGAGAAGGAAAGAGGGACAGCTTTATATACACCTTACTCTGTTATGCAAGTATATACTTCAATATTTCATTATGATGTGTGAGACTTGCAGTAATATGTTGATGCTTTTGTGTCATGCTTCTTTCCTAAGTATGCTAATGCTTATTAGTCAGAAAGCTTTAAAACAATGGTTTTGTCATATTTGCATTGGTATCTTTAAGTTTTGTGTTTGTTCTTTCTGTACTTAGGTATAGAGCCCAAGTTAAACATCCTTGAAATTGTGAAGCCTGTGGAGACCGTGGAGGTAGTGATTGATCCAGATGCCCATCATGCAGAGGCTGAAGCTCACCTTGTTGAGGAAGCTCAAGTCATAACCTTGGATGGAACAAAACATATTGCAACAATTTCAGATGAAACCTCAGAACAAGTGACACGATGGGCTGCAGCATTGGAAGGCTACCGAAAGGAGCAGGAGCGCCTTGGAATACCCTATGGTAATGAGACACAACTCCCTGTGTGTGTTCAGGCAGGGGCTGGGTTCTTTAGTTCATCTGAAGAACTGATGGGTTTTTATGAACAATAATTAATTTTGGTGATATAATTAAAGTGCTCCTCAGAATGCAGTAGCTCAGAAGGCTTGCTAAGGTAAGTAGAATGCGAATAACTGCATAAGAGGAGGTTAAAAATAAATAGAATCAGTGCTTTTAGT
This sequence comes from Phaethornis superciliosus, assembly GCA_023637945.1. Taxonomy (NCBI): domain Eukaryota; kingdom Metazoa; phylum Chordata; class Aves; order Apodiformes; family Trochilidae; genus Phaethornis; species Phaethornis superciliosus. The sequence continues at coordinate 102,818,236 of JAJQWJ010000001.1, forward strand.
AGTTTTATTAAAATAATACTCTTTTGCTCCATAACCTTTTTGTCATTGCAACTGTTAGTCATTTTTTGAAAGCGGTTTTCTTCTTCCTTTCCTCTTTAAAAATGTGTCTTACTCAGAAAGCTCTTCTTTATGTGCATCTTTGAACTAGACTCAGTACTTGGTGGGGGTTGCCTCTAAAAAAAGTTGAAACAAATTAGTGATATGCTGTTGGATGTGGAGGCTGAGTATGATGTAAAAACAAGATTTTGCATGAAAAGCTGTACTCTGCTTCAACATAGTAGAAAAAGATGATTCAGAACTGATTATAAGTATTCTGGTAGATACCTGGCAAGCTGCTAATTTGTTATCTTAGAAAAAACATCTCGCATATACATATATGCATATTTATTATTTGATCCGTGTGGTGGGTTGCCCCCAGCTGATAAGGGGCAACTTGCTTACTTCCCTTTCAAAGGCTGGTGGGAAAGAATCAAAAGGATCAGAGTGAATTAAAAAAAATAAAGTGTTGGTCAAGATAAAGACAGTTTAATAAGTGAAGGGGGAAAAAAGGAGAGAGGGGAAGGGGGGTGGAGGGTGGTAAGAAAAATGGATTCAGAAGCCATCACTCCCCTCTAGCAGACTGATGACCAGGGAGGCTTCAGGAAAGAACTACTTTGGGAGAAGTGCTTGAGTTTAATTGCTGATGATGTTGTATGGTATGGAAGATTTCTTTAGCTCTCTGGGGTCAGCTGTCCTGGCTGTGTCCCCTCCCAGTTTCTTGTGTACTCCCAGCCTAGTGGCTGAGTGAGAAACAGAGAAGGCCTCATATCAGAGTCCAATACTCTCTGATCAGGTTCTTTTAGATATTCCATTCTTGGAAAGTGTAATATTTAACATCAAATTTAATTGAAGGTGGTTGTTGTTACATGGGATTTCTCATCTAGCAGAGTGAAACAAATTGTCCTAAAAATGCAATATGAAGGTGAGTTACATTTAGAAAAATACAGCTACAGCAATCACAATACCAATGTGATTCCCAATACCAGTGTCTATAAAATATGCTTTGTCATCCCAAATTTGGGTGCCCAGCTGCCTGTAAAGAATACATGGGTTGAAGCCAGCCCAAGCCTGTTGCTCTTTTCAGAATTCTTTTTCTTATGCAATCACTCCACAGCGGCAGCTAAAATGTCAGTGTGTTACCAACAGTGTTTTGTTCACCAACCTAAAACACAGGACAATATGGTCTTCCATAAAGAAAATTAACTCTGTTCCAGGCAAACTCAGTATGATGGTGATTTTAAGTAGTTCAGAAAGTGGGATAATATGATTGAATTTAGAATGTACTATTTCATCAGAAACAGATGCCGATCAACATATTTGAGGAGCATCTGGTGTGAGAGAGAATACTCTTTTTAGAAACTGAAGACCTATAGATAAAAATTATTTTTTGTGCTTGAGAAATGTCAGGTATAGTTCTGATGTAAAAGCTAAAGAAAACCTCTTCTTTGCCCTTTCCATCTCCCCACCAAGCCATACGACTCTCAGCATTTTAGGAGGAGTCAGCTTTTCATCCAGTCAGATTTGGTCATGGTTAACTATATTTCTTAATGTCATATATTTTCTTTTACAGAAGTTATTATAAAATTAAAAATATGCTGTTGCCGGACTTTACCTGAATAGTAGCACTGACTGGCCTAGAATTAGGCCCTTTTTCAAAAATAAATAGTCAACAAGAACTCCCCAAATAAAGTTTTTTCTTAAAGGCCTTCAGGAAAGGTCGTACAAAGAAATGAACTCTGGGTTATGCTTGCATGATAAACAGCCACTTGTATTTCATCCTTGTAGTCAGTTACAGTAAAGAGCAGTTCTGTGTCTTCTGTGAGAAGGACCCTGCAGTGCATAACAGGATAACTTGCAGCTTTGTCTCTCTTTTCCCAGACCCCGTGCAGTGGTCGACAGACCAGGTGCTCCACTGGGTGGTGTGGGTGATGAAGGAGTTCAGTATGACTGACATTGACCTGAATGCACTCAGCATTCCCGGGAGGGAGCTTTGCAGCCTCAACCAAGAAGACTTCTTCCAGCGTGTCCCACGGGGAGAAATCCTCTGGAGCCATTTGGAGCTTCTTAGAAAGTGTACGGGAGATTTTTCTGTAACTGGTTCTAGTTTTTCCCCCTTTCCTCTTTTATCTTCTCTTTTTTTTCCTTTCTTTGAAGATGAAACTGATTGTGAGCAGTTGTGTTTCCTCTCTTTAGTATTGGCAGTGAAAATGAGGGCACCAAAACAAGATAACAAGAGGTGTCTGCTGCTGTGAAACATGTCTGCATACTAAACACTGCCTGTCATTAAACTTCAAAATGAAGAGGGAGGAACTAGTAACTGATGATTCTTCCTTTGTTTTAATAATGATTTTTAGTTTGTCTTCAGAATTTGTCAGCTTTCTAATTAAATATAGATTGTGAGTTATTTAATGTACATCTCTGTTGTATAGAAGTGAAGATTATTAAGCACAGGCAATGAAATCCTTAGATTGCACACAACACAACCAATAAGTTAGTCATTATATGTGCAAAATATGATAATATTTATGTGCATTTCAGGTCGGCTGTGCTTGGATGTAACTCTGCAGACCAAAAGCTCTTTCCATTTTCATTTACATGACACAGCTAAAGGTTTTAGGAGGTAGAGAATGCATGAGATACTTTGAAAATCATTTGGTGCATACTTATTTCTGAAAATTAAGTGACCGATGTTAAATGTCTCTGCTTACAGGATCATGAACTATGCATGTTTTTTGCAAAGTAACAGCAAATTTTAATTTTTTTTTTCCTCTGTGAAGTATGCAAGTGTTGATCTTCAGCTGACTGGAAGTTTGTGGGCTAGACAAAAACTTACTCTATTTTTTTCCCCTTAATTTGCAGATGTGTTGGCTAGCCAAGAGCACTCTGGAGAAATAGCAACTGTTACTATTGATCAGCGTAAGTATTTCTGCCTGCTGTTAATTCACACTGTTAACTGTTTGCTGATTTAGCTCTGTACTTCAGTTCAGCACCGTAACAGTGCAACATCTAGCAAGTAACTCATGAGAGTAGTTTTCCATGGTGAGGGGAGAAGGAGACTTAAGAGCAAAATGTTTATATATATATATATATAAAAATTTATATATATAAACATTTTTATATGGTTTATATGACCTAACTATGAAAGTTTCTAATTTCTATTTTGGATGATACGTTTTCTGCTGTCTTGAAATAAGCTGTCTAGGATGCATATTTGAGGTCTTCAATTGTTCTTTTTTTCATGTTATATATTGCATTAATTAATAGATGTACAAAATTTTACGATTTCAAAAGAAAGCGTTCCAGAAATTTAAAGGGAGCATGGAAGAGACAGCTTGTTTAAATAGTATACTAAAAAAAATACATGAAAGTAACTTTCCTGTTCCTTCAAACTCATTCCTCTAGCTGCAGTAGCGTAATCAATTATTAAAATGAATCAATTTTCAAAAGACTTGCAAGCAGTTTATATGGTAAAATGGGCTGTGTATTGCCTCCTGGATTTTTATTTAGTTAAAGCCAGCTAGAGTGGGGCATTTTTATCATCTTACACCACTGCAGTAGAAGGGTGTTTGATTGCAGTTTGTATAGCAGGTATGGAGGTTGTACAGTGACTATAGAGAAAAGTGCATTAGGGTAGATCATGTGGGAACAGCATAAAGAGGAAAACAATGGCAGCAGAGGTTTTTTTTTAAATGGAAACATGTAATACACATGATAGTGAACCAAAGCTGGTGTTTTATCTGCAATGTAGCATCTCTACTACAATTCTAAAACTACAATTTCTACTGTAGAAGTTAAAAGTCTTCAAATTATTCTTGATGTTGTGACTTACATAGTGTGCCTTTTTAGCAAAGGAAAAACACCTAGCGCCTAGATGTTACGATAACACAGGTAATAAATAATAAATGCATATTTCTGTGCCAGTAATTTATAATTGATGTTCTGCAATGTTCTCTGCTTTACAGCTGTGCAGATTATTCCAGCATCTGTACAGCCTGCTACCCCAACCACCATTAAAGTAATAAACACCAGCGCAAAGGCAGCTAAAGTACAGAGAGCTCCAAGGATCTCTGGGGAAGATAGAAGTTCCCCTGGGAACAGAACAGGTATTGGCTCCATTGTTTGTAAATGCAAATGCAGTAAACAGCTACTCATTAATTAGAGTTACAGTTTTGTAGAATATGTCTTTGTCACTCCAAATTTGAGGTTTGTAGAGTTCATGTAGGATGAAGGGGGCTGTGTATAGAGAATATATCAGAAGCACCTACAGACCTGGCAGTTTAGCTCACATGGGCACTGTATTCAATTGTGTCACAGCTTTTGAGTCCTGCAGTAACTGTGATACATAAAAATGTTTCTTTTTCCTATCACTTAGCAGGATGTCCTCTTAAAGGACTTCATAGCATTTGTTCAAGCTTTTAACTTTTTCACAATTTACACTTGCAAAAAGGGGAGAAAATAAACTGTATGCTGTAGAATACAACTAGAGTAGCCACTACTTGCTTTATTTGGTTGGCTTCTCCCTCCCTCTTAATTTGGTGACTTAAGAATTTAGCAAGGTTCAGATTCCTGTTTTGTTAAATGAATGCACCTCCTGGAAAAGTGCACAACAAATCTGCAGTTTATATTTGGAATTGCTGTTCTTCACACATATTCTTTGATTTTTTAATAAATCATCTTAATTTCTTTAGCTTATTTTTTCTTGTTTCATTTTACTTTTGGTTCTTTCCACTCTTGAGAGTTTTTCTGTTAAATCTTTTCATTTCCCTTGAATTTTAATTTATTTTAAACATGAAAGTCTATTATGATGTCATTCAGGATTCCTAGGCTGAGATCAGTGGGGAATACTTCGTGTTTGTCCCTTCAGCCATTAGGTCTGCTATCTGTATATTGTTGAGAATTTAGAAATTTTAACTGCAATCACTTGACTTAAAAAGAAACCTTCATGATTGGACATGAAAGATGTTACACTGATGCAAGCTGAAGGTTTGAGGTTGTTTGTTTTTTGTATTTCTAATATTTAGTGTTGAAAATTGAAGACAAAGCTATTTTTTGAAAAAAACTTCTATTTGATACATAAATGTGTGTGTGTGTATATGCCTGGAGAGGAATAAGCAGCTCTTGCTAAATCTGTTTTATGGATAGATGTGTCTAAATGATTTCATGTAGTGCTATGATTATAGTGCTATTTCATGTAGTGCTATTTCATGTAGTGCTATTTCATGTAGTGCTATTAGTGCTATGATTGGTTTTTTCTTAAGTTCTAGGGACAGATTTATGAGAAACTGTGATTTGTTTTTTTCTTATTCATCAGTTTCTTTTTTAGTAGTGTCATAGCAATGACTTTGCTGGAAAATGTTTAGAAACGAATCATTAGAAAAAATTAATCAAGCTCAAATTTTCCTTCCATCACACATTCTCTGTTGGTCTGCTTCAATACGTTGGTTGAAAATTTTTAGCTATGATGGGAATGTAAAAAGGAGGAATTGAAATGGATCTCGTTATCCCTCTTCAACAGGAAACAATGGCCAGATCCAGTTGTGGCAGTTTTTATTAGAACTTCTCACTGACAAAGATGCTCGGGACTGTATTTCTTGGGTTGGAGATGAAGGAGAGTTCAAACTGAATCAACCTGAACTGGTTGCTCAAAAATGGGGACAGCGCAAAAACAAGCCCACAATGAACTATGAGAAGCTCAGTCGAGCTTTGAGGTAAGAAACTTCAGGAATGGATCAGATATGAGGTGATTTACCTCACTTAACTACTTCAGTAGCTGCTACAGTATCATGATGCAAGACTTGCAGTCCTCTGAAGCTACTCCTTCCTATCAGATTGTACTAGTCTCTGGGGCAAGGTATTGATTGTTTTATCTTTTATTTTCCTTCTTTTATCTTTTTTTTAAGACTAATTCAGCAACTTCTTGAAAATATACTTAATTTTTTCAAAATTGTTAAACGCTGGCATGATGGTTGATTTGGGTAGCTCACTTTTGGAAATATTTTTCTTTTTTATGTATCTTCAGCATTTATGCTTTCAGTAATGTGCCAAATAATATTCATTACTGGCAAAGGGTACATAAATATATGTATAATCTGAATGATTGACTTCTGTTTAAAATTTACAGTTTACTTGTTCATGTTCCTCTTGCTATGGTATCAGGTGATAATTGCCTTTAAATATGTAAATATTAGTACTTTTCTGTATGTAACTAAACTTTTTCTAAGTTCAAATATTCATTGACCCATTCAATTTTTCTTATGGTGGGGGTGTTAAAATAGAGTTGACAGGTAAGTTTCAACAGTTTTGATTCTGACACAGTGAAATTTTATCATCTGAGTAAGTGGATGCTTTTCAGGCTGTCTTCATTCTGTCATGATTTTGTAGTTTGACACTGGTAAAAGGAATTTGTCATTGAATCACTGCAGGGGATGCACTTAAGGAAAGGGAGGAATGCAACTACCTGAATTTTAGACCTCTATTTTTTCCCCTGATTCTTTGGGCTTCTGGAATAATTTGAAGATTTATCCAAGTTCTCTGAAATCGTTAAGACTGTACTTTTAATTTCTTGTTCTGTTAGGGTTAAATCTGTTTCTCTTTATTAGTTTTCAAGAAAAGTATTTATTGCCTAGTTCTGCAGTTTATTTGAGCAGTTATAGGAACTCTTTCTATCGTTGAATTTGCATACTGTTTGAAGTCTGAGATGTAAGATTTACTTTTAAGCATTTCCACTTTTGGCTAAATCATTTTAAAAAAAAATCAACTTAAATTTTAAAATCCCACCTCTATGTGAAACTATGGTAAAGTCTCCATATTCTGGATTTCTTTAGTCTTTTAAGAAGGATTTAAGTAACATCAGAATGTATAATGCTGAGTAGGATTTTAACTGTAGGAGATGCAAGTTTAGAAGGCCATGGATGGCAGAGTCAGTAAGGAATCACTGCTCAGTATCTCATCTCCATGAACAAGAAGCATCAGAATAGACTGGCAGGCACCAGATAGGTGGCTTAATGATTCCCTTGTAACTTCTTTAGGCACAGCATTTTGGATTCTGGAATTATTCTTTGTGTTTGGGAGTGGACAAATTAATAAAAAAGAAACATTTGGAAATAAATTAAATATGGAAAAATACAACCTGTTGAAGTTCCTGAGCCCCAGATCACTGAAACCAAGGAAGAGCATTAATACATCCTTACTTGCATCCTTACACAGTTTCATGGAGTTCCTTAGGCACCCACTTTTTGTCTGTTGGAGTCTAGATTCTTTTCTAGATAGACTTTTATCTGGTCTGGTTCTTGCATAATGTATATATTAAATTAGAATGCTGCTTTTTTTCATAGAATCACAGAATCCCTTGTGCGGGAAGGGCCTCAGGAGATTTTTTGGTCCCACCTCCTGCAGGGCCTTTCCAGGAGAGCTGCTTCCCAGTCTGTATTGTTACAAAAACATTCACAGATCTCCAGCCTGCTTTTATGAATTCTTGGGTTTTTATATCGAAGGTATATGTGAAAATTTTTTGGAACATCAAAATTATGTAAATTATGCTCATGGTTTGTGGGTTTGGCAACAAACTGCACAAGATCTCAAAGGCAGCTGAAGAACTTCAGAATAATGCTCTTATCACTGGGATATTAAACAGATGTCTGCACAGTAATTTGCAAAATCACTATTAAAGAAGTTTTATATTTTAGTCACAGAATTACAGAAATCACATTCCTCAAAGTGTTGACATTTTGGCAGCTGCATCAATATTGTTGCGTTTTCTAACACTTGAGTGTCTGAAGGGATATTGAATGCCTCTTACAGCTTCCAAGACAACACTGTTTTCAAGCTGAAATTTTTATTAAAACAAAAATGGTAATGTTTTGTTTACTAATGTACTGAAATTACTGTCAGTTGCTGATTGATACAGAAAATTATATTGATACTGTTGAGAAACATGCAAGATCTAGAAGTCAGTATAGAAACTAGAACAAGGGTGAAAAAGAGCAGCCTTTTTAATGCTACATACACCTTGGTAAAAATATTTGAAATCAGCATCTGTTTATCCAGTAGTGAAGGAACACTTGAAGAAGAAGAATTAATATCCAGTACACTTTATCCCTTAGAGATAAGAGGCAAAATTAATCTTCTAATTGGCTTAATTTTGATGATGAATGAGAATCATCTTTTCTTTACGAGCATGTCACTCAGAGGACTGAGTATTAGGCAGTCAAGAAATATGGAATGTTTTGTACTACATTTGAGTGATGATTTGGAGGAAATTATGTGATTTGTTCTGAGGTGTTTTGGTTTTGTTTTGGGGTTTTTTGGGGTTTTTTTTGGTTGATTGTTTTTTGTTTCGGTTGGGTTTGGGGTTTGTTTGGTTGGGGTTTTTTCAAATTTATCACAAGCTTGTCAAGCTAATCAAGTCCAAGTTGTGTCCCAGCCACTTGAGTATTCTTAATGAGAAATGTAACGTGCATTCTATGAATTCCTGCAGTGAGACAAAAACAGCAACAAAGCTGTAAAATTCAGACTTGTGTTCTATTGGCATTGTGTGAAGATTTATGATGTCTTTGGAGTGCAGTGGTTCATTACAGACTTTGTTACCTTTACTGCATTTCTGCTTACTCTGGTAACTCTCCTGTGACACAATGTAAAAAATGTTCATAGTTAGAGAAGTTGCTTTCAGCTGTAAATAAAGATAAAGGAAGTAATTTTGCCAGCAAATGAACTATGTAAAAAAAGAAAAATACAAACTATGCCTTTAAAGTTTTACTTCCATCTTTGAAAACGATGGGGAGAGAATGCCTGCTTTAAGAAGCATAGAAACCACAATGCTAATTTTCATACTGTTTCCAACATGAATTTTTTTCCCTCAGAAAATCAGAGTCAAGTAAAGACAGCAAAGGACTATAATGAAGGGGGAGACACCACTTTCATGCTATGGGAAAGCACCATATAAAACTTAGAGCAGAATCCTCCCAACTTGTTTTTAAACTGCTTGGAGACCTTAATTTCTGATCTGGCACTTTCTACAGCGTATAAAATAATTACTGTGGTTTGTTTATGTTGGCATTTTTCCCCCCCTTTATTTTACAGGTATTACTATGATGGAGACATGATCTGCAAAGTGCAAGGCAAGAGGTTTGTGTACAAATTTGTCTGCGACTTGAAAACTCTGATTGGATACAGCGCAGCGGAGTTAAACCGGTTGGTCACGGAATGTGAGCAGAAGAAACTAGCCAAGATGCAGCTCCATGGCATTGCACAGCCAGTGACAGCAGTGGCACTAGCTACAGCATCCCTGCAAGCAGAGAAAGATAATTAAGCACTAGGACCTGAAACTGGGAGCCTGAGGCCTTTGCTATATAGCCAGAGCAGTTGCTGCTCTTACCTTTAGCAGAATTGGAAGCTTTTGTTTCTTGGCAGTACAATATAGTGCATGATTTTCTACAAAGAACTGAGACTTGCTTAAATTTGGATCTTGTAACAGCATATATTTCAGTGTAAGTTAAGCGATCACCACGACTTTTGCAGCTGTAAGTAAAGATCTCTATGGTCTGCAGTCTGAAATTGGTGAGAAAGGTTAAACTGGTCAACACCCTGTGTCCACAGCTGTACAATGTAATTTTTGCAGCACTTTTAACAAAAAAAATGAAGTCCCTATAGCAAGCAGGCTGATCGGTTTCCTGAATTCAGTCCTTTCCAGTCTTTTTTCTCTGCTGAGCTACTACATGGCATTTGATGCTTTCAAAGTTAAGCAGGTTAATTATGCTCATTTAATCAAGCAGAGCCAAAAGACATATTGAGAGTTACAAAGCATCAGGTTCTTAAAATAGCTTCTGTGATTGTAAGCAAAGGAGACTAAGACTAGATGGAACTGAAGATTAGTGCTGAAGAAGATCCAGGTTTAGATCTGGCTTAGGTGAAAAGCCAATTATGACTATTTCATTGTAATATGTAGATAATATGCATATATGCGGGCAACTACTTACCTGTTTTGAAAGACATTGTTAACTCTAGCCATTTAGCAAAACGTGAGGACAAGCTTCTTCCCCCACTACCACCCCCATCAGGTGATTTGAAAACTTGAAAACGTAGCCCTCACCCAAAGAGTAGTTTGTTTTGGTGTGGGTTTTTAATGCTTGGATCTGCAGGGTGCTCATACCTGCACAGTAGTCAACTGAAGACTTAAGTTAATCACAGTCAGTAGTCCCTGTTTAGAAATTCAATGCAAGTTGAAATGTAGTTCCGAATTATTGTACAGTCTGACCTATTTTAAAATACAAAGGTGTGTAATTTTTTTATTTAAAATTATTTTTCTGAACTTGAAGCAATGTTTTTAAGTTTCATAAGCCAAATGTATGCTCCAGATCCAGGTGCAAATGAATAGAAAGAATTGGAATGTATCCTGAATTCTGAGCTATGGACAGTACTTCAGTAAAAAGTAGGCTGCAACTTTTTAATTTCTGTACTGTTGCCTGTTAGGCTGTTTCTTTTGATGGCTGAAAAATCTGTGATTTGGGTTTTGCCCCTACGTGTTACTGAGCAGTATAAATGTATCACAGTGCATACTTTACAACTTCATGTAAGAGAAACCCCCTCTGGTAACGTTTAGCAGTTAAAATGCAGATAAGGGAAGGCCTTTAGTTTTTTAAGGGAACAAGCTACTCTTAAACCTTAAATCAAAAGTTGTTGTAAAGTGAGGTTCTAAACATAAAGGGTGACTATACTGAGCTGTGAGAGCACTGGACTCTTGCACTTGATCTGCAGAGGGAAATGGTCATACTTGTGGACAGAGGACAAAGACTCATCTTTGTTTTAAAGAGGCTTTGCAGACAAAGCTTTTTGTTCATAGGTTCACCTGCAGACAGGTTTTACTTAACTAGAAATCTTACATGTAGTTAACAGCCTACTTGCTTTCAGTAGAAGCGTGATGATGACCCTTTTATTTTTTTTTTTGCCATTTTCTTTAAGTATTCATTTTTGAGCTCTTAAAGCATTCCATCTACTGAGCATGCTGGGTTTGTTTTGTTTTAAAACTCTAAGCCCTGAGCAAAATGTGGAACTGTGTCTATAACAAGAGGTCACCCATTAACCCATTTATTACTTTTACAATAGTTACAGGCTGTGACGAACCAGTTAGCAAGTGTTTGAGGGAATTTACTCAAATAGATGCAGATGTGCTAAGTAAGAATAACATGAATCTGATGGTTCTGTGGCAGCAGGTATGTATAACACTGCTCCACTATTAAGCAGAAGGCACTAGTTTTATTTAGCACTCTCATGAGAGGCCTTTTAATTAAAATACAGTATAATAAGAAGAGAAGCTTAAAATACCAGTTCTCTAGATCCAACTGAACTGGGGGAGGATAAACTAAAAGCAAAATGGAAATGTAATATTAATGCTCTGTCCCTCTGAATGTTCCTGTGACATGATAGGCCCTCTAGAGGAAAATTCTGATACCACACTTTCTTTGTAAATACATCAGATTATTATTTTGCAGCTTTCAGTAGGTATGATAGTCCTGTGTGTTCTTTGTTGTGGGATCATCTGCTTTTCCAACATGTTCTAATTAGTAAAGAAGGAATCTTTCAAACAGTATAAAATCACTGTCACATTTTCTGTAGTTGAGGGAGAAATCTGTGACTGACTTAATGTCTTCAATAAAATAAAAGATGTAGAATATATTGTCAAAGATTATTCTGTTTCTGCCAGAAGGAAAACACAGAAAGAATATTCCCAATTTTTTGTAAAATTGAAGGGGTTTTTGCATACTTTTTATTCTTAATAAATAAAGACACTTATACTCTGCTAATAATTATGTACTTCTTTTGTGTTTTGTGTTGGGGTTTTTTTGGTAATTTTACATGAAACAATTATTTTCTATTTTTACTCTGATAAAATATTTGTGCATAAAAAGTCAATATAGTAAATAAAAATGTTATACAGCTAATGCCTGTTGACTTCTTAATTTTTCAGGAAGCCATTTGTAATGACATTCAGATGCAGCCAGTTTGAAGATCAATTCATACACTTTATTTTCATTTTTCTTAAGATCACGAGCTCATTACAGAGAGAAGGCAAACTTACCTGTTTCTAAAGGTGCATCTTCTTTGACTCAAGTCTTGACTTCGTTTCTATTTCTCTTTTAAACTGGAACTGTGTCTTTTATTGTAACAGCTTTCTTTAACAACTTGATTGTAAGTCTCAAACAGGTCCTTTGATAAAAATAATGAAGGAAAATCAACAGTAGGACAGAACGGAGCCCTGTAAAGCAGTTAGTTTTATGCTTTTAGGAATGTTTATATAAGAAAGTTCATATTGACCTCTGATTTTTGGACTTTTATTCTTGCAAATAGCCCCACTTATGTCATGGCTCCCACTAACTCAGTTGTTAGTGCTGTTCCCGTTAAAGATAAAATCCTGATTATACTGTCAATACCTTATGTTTTGATTGTATCTCATTAGAAATATTCTCATTATACCTCTGAACTCCTCCATCTGGACTGCCAATTTCACGACTGAAATATTTTGTCATATTTAAACCTACTAGATCACTTTATTTCAAAATGTTTATGTTTAGCTCAGCAGCAACAGCCTGTAGTGGACTGGAAATAAATTTTTATTTCAAGAATTTGTTGGCCTTTTAAAATACTCAAGTGTTCAGTATCTTATTAATCAAAGACCTTTTGTTTGTGTTTATAGTAATGAGTATCTTTATGCCAAGTGAGAGCTTGCTTTGAGATTCACATTTTCAGACTGAAATATTTTGTGCAACAATATAAGGAATTACAAACAAATGGCAAACAAATTATCAGTCTTAAGCAAAATAAGCTGATATGGGGCTCCATTGCCTTGTAGTAGAAGAAGGATGATGCAAAGGTACATTGACACAGGCTTATAGAATTTATTGGGGTTTGAGTTGTTTGTTTTTGGTTTTTTTACCAGCATGATATAAGATCCATTCACACAGGTCTACAGGGAATACTTTTAATGATTAAACTGGTGTTTTCTGCTCCTCAATACCATACATAAGGGTTGTGGGTTTGATACAGCTATATCAGGACTTCTACAATATACGTGGTTTGATGCTATATAATTTTTTTCTTTTGGAAAAGTAATTTCTTAACAGAAATTAACTTAAATTCTGAACAGAAAATTACTTAATAATTAAAGGAGAGGAAGAATTGACTGGGTTTGGGAGCTGTAACACAGGACCCAATGCATTAGACATATTAGACTCAATTACATTTTGCATCATTAGTTCAGGATTAGAACCCCCAGCATCTTAACTGGACACCAAATTGAAATGTTAGAGTATTGACATCTGAACCATTCATAATTTAAAACCAAGGTTAAAAAAAATGCTGAGGAGGTAGGAACAAACACAATGTCTGCTTTTAATTAAAATTGCTCTTTACCTGTGGAACTGGTCCTTTGGAAACTGAAATTAAATGGTGTTAATGGCAGTGGTATCACTTGTATCAGTAACCCAGGAAACAGTTCTCATTTACCTAAAAAACCAGAAGGATCAGTTTTCCTGACACATCATCCAACTAGGTTCTTTTTGTAGGTGGTATCACTAACTGGCTGTTCTGGGAAAGAAATCCAGAGGTAATTAGTAATTGATCATAGTTGTGAGCAAATTACTGATGCGGTTACTTAGTAAAAATAAAGGCAGATTAAAAGAGAATTGAATCAGAAACAGCTGAAACTACCTGCAGTGTGTTAGTTTTAATTGCACAACAGTTCTTATAAGGCAACTGCTGAACAACAAATAGTAATTAAATTTCAATATGTAGTAATGTCCAGGCTGCTGGCGTTGAAATGTTTGCTCAGAAACAGCAGGTAAAATGCTTGGTTAGTTTAGTGCAGCTTTCATGACTATGAAAACTTGTGGAAACATTTAATTTAATTTCTGTTTAATGTCTGTTGAATTGCTTCAGGCACTTGCCATTAATGATCTTGATAAGCTGGGAATCTTCACTACTGAAAAAAAACCCATTGTCCATACTAGATCATCTGATATCTTAAGACATATTTTTTGTCTTACCTTTACAACTTGCCTTGTAATAAATGGAATAAATTAGTATTTAGAAGCTGTTTTCTAGTTGTATGTGACCTATGTGTCAGAATTCAATCAAACTAGATTACTCCTATCTCAGTAAAGAAAAAGCAAATTATATAAATTACGTCTTAGGGAAAGGTATTTTGGGATGAAAAAATACTAGCTGTTCTCCCTCTTAATCCCAGTAGTCTTAGGTTTTTCCATATTCTCATTTTGAAGGACTCTGCAGGAACTGCTTCACGGGAACTGGGTTTGAAAAAAGCTTCAACTGAAAAAAAAAAAAAAAAAAAAAAAAGAAAAAAAAAAAAGAAGAAGAGAAACTAGTATTTTTTTAAAAAAATGCTGCAAACAGCATGCATAGAAAAAATAAGAGTGGAGGAGTGAGAATGCAAGAGATGAGATTTTGAGATTTAACAAGATCACGTAAGGGGAGAGATACCTGCAGGGTTTAGGGTTTCTTAAAACTTCAGGGTTAGGACAGACAAGATACAGTTTTGTAGTTGTTTTTTCTGTAAGTGCAATGTTTCAGCCCAGAAATTCCAGGGGCCATTGTTCCCAAAATGCAGCACATTCCTTGCTTCCTAAAGCAGGGCAAGGTGTTGGACTCCACAGAAGCTGCCCTGTGCAGGAATCCCTAACATCTGCCCTGCCGCGGGGCTTTGATTCCCAACTGAGGTCAGCAAAGGAGGTCAGAGTCCAAGTGAGGATGCAGGATGCTTGGTGTAACAGGAATCTCTCTCCTGGCTCTTGTCTACTAAAAACAGCTGAGAGAGGCAGAGCCCATAGGGAAGCAGTTTGCCTAACAAGCATAAACTAATAAGATGACCTGAACTGTACCCAGCAAGAAACTAGAAGCTGTAACAGGAGCTTGAACTTGTCCTCGGGAATAATTCACCAGGCCTAAACTGACCTCTATAAGAAGGAATAAAAAGTAATTAAAAAAAGAAATGAGCTGAGGAATACTTCTAGAATGGTTTGGTTTGTTTTTTTTTTAATAGAGAAGAGGCACGTCTTTCCTCCTTTCCTCTTCTACCCATTTTTCAAGCCATGAACCAGTTACATCTAAGGGATTACAAAATAAAATGTTCAGGAGTTCTGTGAAATGAACAGCTACCTAAGTGCAGCCGTGCCCCAAATCATGTACCTAGCTGGGAAAATAAAGCATAGTTCAGCCTTTTTGCAATCAACAGTATGCTTTTGTGGACTGGCCTTTTGAGCAACCGAGGAAGCAGGAAAAACAGAAGAGAGCTGCGATTCAGGGGCATGTGTATGTTGGGATGGAAAGGATCCTATTATTCCTATAAACCTATTATTAGGATCCTATAAACCTATTATTTCAGGTTTCAACAGTTTTTTAATTAGTTTCATTGTACCTCTTGAAGTATTTTGTCAAAAGGAGGAGAGTTCTTTGAGGATGTCTGATAACCAGCTAGAGCATAGCACCATAACCATAGCTGATTTAGGACACTGAACTGAAAAAGCAGTATTAATTTCTGAAAATAGTCCTAGAATCTTATAAAACCAGGTGGCAATAGAAATCAGCTTTTCCTTGGATCAGAAGGCAAGGTAGACCAGGCTGGAAGCTATGAAGAGGAGAGATGGCCTTTGCATGGCTGCTCTGCCAGGGTAATCCAAGGGGCTTTCTTTACATGAGACTTGAGTAAAACTGGCTGGTCTTGAGGGACTGAATATGTCCTGACAGAAAAGTGCTGTGCAAGTTTATAAACACCCACAAATATGTAGCAGAGGGGGTGTGTGTGCCCCTAGCTTTTCTTGTTCAGGTAGCATTACACCCTTTGGATTTCTCTGTGCAGCAGACAAAGCTAAAACTGGTGAGTCGTGTTGTTTGTCTTAGTTTTAATGCAGACCTGTCTGAAGAGAACAATTTGAGGGAAGAAATAAAAAAAACTTCAGTGGTGCAAAGCTGTGAGACTGGAAGTGTTATTTAAGAGACTGAATATTAATGCAAGAAGAGCATTTATGTTGGCTGAAGGTGCAGGCAAGCCAGAGGGGAGGGAAACGGAGCCATCACGATAAACAGAAATGCAGGGAAGCAAAGAAACTCCTGATTCAGCCAAAGCAGCTCTGAGAAAAATGCAGTGAGAGCCATTGCTGCTGCTTGATGGTTGGAAACAGCCCTGTGCTGCTGATGCCAAGGAACTGTCTCCTGTTTGCCCCTTATCTTAGAGAGCCTCTGTAACTAAAACAGATGGTCTTAAGGTGGTTCTTGGTTACATCCTCCCAGCATTGATTAACCCGTTGGGTGAGGAAGAGTAAACAGATAAATACAGTTTTCCCTCTTTTATTTTCAACACTGTACACCTAAAACCAGTTCTTCTCTCATTATTTGGATTTCAGTGAAGGGTTTGAAAAACCTGCTCTAATTAAACTTCGGGCATCCTTTGCAGAATTATTTTCAGTATAAACTAACAGATATTTCCAGCGAGCAGTGACCCTCGGGAGCAGACAGCTTCCAACAGACTGCTCCGTTACAGCATTATTCAATGAAGCATTTTAAATGACCCATTTAAAGACCTTGGTCCCAAATCCCCTACATACTGGTGAATCTTCTGCTTCATTTTCTTAAGCTGTGTTTGGTTTTGTGATTGTAGAAAAGCACTTGCTAGAAAGAAGTATGCTGTAATACTCTGCATTTTTCCTATAGTTTTCCATTGCTAGAGCTACTGATTGCAGTTTTCATTCAACCATCAGCAAAACTTAAGTTGATTGAGAACTGTTTGCTGTAGAGAAACTCCAACTCTATCTGATTTTCATAAATAATATGGGAGTTACTGGAGTATTTACTCCAGAAACCTGGAGTATTTACTCCGGTGTTTACTGTATTTACTCCAGTAAGCATTTTGCTTCTCTCCTTTCCTTATATCACTTTGTACACTCTTCAATGAAATGGAAGAAATAAAGGGAAAACCACATCCTTTTTCCTGACCAGGGAGCCTGATGGTTCACTGGCTTTTTACCAAAGGGCATGGGTGCCAGAACAAATCCAGGAGTGGTGTTCTAGGAAGCTCAGCTTTTTCCCAAAAGACATACTGCCTGTGGATTGGTTTTCATGGGATATTTCCATCATCTCTTAAATTAGCTTGTGCCTAGAAAGTGGGGTTTTTTCTGTCATCTCCAGGGCTACCACATTTCTAGACAAAAAAGGGACAGGGAAAAATTCCTGTCACTTGCTGGATCTACAAAACTTTAGTCATTAAACAAAATCATAATCAAAAACTCTCCTTTCAAGGTTGTGGTGGTTCAACAAGTCAGTAAGAAATTTGACAGCAGCAAACATCATAGATATTATGGACTAAGAGCTCATACAGCTTTGTTTCCCAAAAGATGAGCTCAGCTGCACCTGTGAAAATTTTGGATGAGAAAAAAAAAGTAACCATTAGTATCCTTCCCCAAGAAAAAGAAACCTTTTTTCAAGCTGATGTGAGTCTCTGAGAATTCCTTCATCTATCCTCCTCTTTGAGAAGGTTTTCTCCAGTCTCACCTATCACATATTCAGAAATAAAGTACGCATGCTTTCTTGCCAAGGAAAGAAATCTTGATACATTTCCTGCTCATGAGTCTATGCCAGAGTACTTTACTTTACAGCAGCTGTTGATATCTTTCAGAAAGAAATATGGTCCTGATTTATGCCCAGATCATATGAAACACATTAACTTCTTGCATAGTAATATGTGTTGCCAGAGAGAACCAGAAATTATTATAAACATGTCTTGAATCACTTAGTATTATATTCCAACTGCTTCTCCTTTTAATGAGAAGCTTGTTGTCTTAATAAAACATTAAAATACAATTACTACCACCAGGACTGCCACCTCCACCCCCCTCGAGAGCTGATGCTGAAGATTTCTTCCTCTTTGACTGAAAGAAAAGCCCCACTGTGCTCAGCTCTGCCCTTCAATGAGGTTGGCTGCTCTGTCGAGCCCCATTTTGCTCTTGCTTGTCTCATGTATGACAAATTTGCAGTCAAAATGAATAATTAACATGCAACTTCATTTGGCATTAATGTGGGTAACACTCTTACAGAGGGAGGTCATTGGTTGATATCAGATTATGGAAAGTTATAATTTGCCTGGATTTGGGGGTTTCAGAAGGACTGAGTTGTTCTTTCATGCAGATGAACATCTTTTGCATGGAAAAAACTTCTTTAAAATCAAGTTCTGCTCCAGTACCAGCTTTTCCCAGCTGATGTCACTCTGACAAAGAATTCAAGCACACTAGATAGGAAAGCAGAACACATTATAAAATCTCATGGTGTTCCTGAAGGGGGAGGACACTCATCGTTGGGGTGTGGGAAGGGGATGTATTAACACATATGGGGGAGTTGAAGGCTCCAGCAGTCAGGTGAGCCCCACACTTGTCACTCAGCTCCCGTGTCTGGGTGTGCAGAATTCCGCGGGGCATTTCCAAGATGACTGGACCAGTGACCTTGGCCACCTGCCAGCCTCTGGGCTCTGCCTTCACTGGCCCCTTGGCTCACACTGCCACACAGGCATGGCCCTTACTGCAGCCCAGACACCACAACCATGGGGCTGGGGCTGGATGGAAGACATTGCCCAGAGGCATGTGCTTCCTGCAAGAAATAGAAGGGGTGGTATAGTGATGGCTATGGGTATTTGGCAGCTCTGCAGGGGAAGTTTCTTTTTGTCCAGATCTCAGTAGAATCATTGGGCATTCATATCCCAAGTACACTGCTGCCTGACAAGAAGCACATGAATAATACTGTCGAGGGTGCGGGGAAAATTAAATCCAGAAAAGGTGGAGTGATGAATATGCTCCAAGGCTTTGTATCTAACCTGGTCATATTTCATGCCAGAACAAAGCCCCAAAAAATCTAAGTGGATAACATGCATTTGCACAAAGAAACCTAAAAAAAAAATAATCCTGGGAGGCAAATGCAAAATATTTATAAAGTTAAAAGCAAGGAAGTCATTAACAATGGGTAAGCTTAGCACACAAGGTAAGAGTAACAGAAAATTGCCAAGTAGTGACAAGTAGTAGGATGTTAAAAAAGGGGGGGGGAAATCTTCATGTTGTCAAAACACCCTCTTAATTACCAAAATAAAACCATGTCACATGGCAAAGTCCCCTGGTGAAGACAGCTTATTACTTTTTTCTCTGAGAAGAAAGATGTTTATGTTGGTGAATTACTTAACTGGGGAAATCAAGCATCAGGGAGGTGGGGACCACAGTGACAAAGCACTCTAAGGGGCCCCACTTCTGAATGTGTAGGGAGCAGGGCACAACTGCACTGAATATTATGAATCACTCAGTTGATTTTATTGGATTATTTTTTTTAATGCTGCTTCACAGCATTTTGTCACCCAGTCCAGCAGAGAGCTTCCTATACGTGGCTTCTGCCACATCTTAGCCCTTCTGAAGCTGTCTGGTTGGGTTGTACCTCTCTGGATGGATACACATCCCTCCTCCTCATCACTTGCTGCTCCTGACTGTGGGCAGAGAGCTTTCACCTTCCTCACTGCAGGCAAGACATTTCTTCTGGGCTAGCAGATGCAATGAATCAGCAGAAACCTGTTATTTTCAACCCAGGTGCTTTCCAAATATATGAAAATTACACCCATCCTTTCTAAACAAGCACTGTTATTGTCTACTGTAACACACCCTGGAGATGGTTGGTCGTGGATTCTGAGCTTTGGGCTGAATTAGAGTAAGGATGGTTAGCTGAAGTAAGACTAAAATCCCAACACTTCTCTCTTCCCTAGGGGAAAAGTCTCAGGCAGTAGCATTCATACCAGCAAAACCTCCATAGACAGGAGTGCAGCCCCTCTCTTTGCATGTGATATGGTGGTACATCAACAGCACTCTTGATGATATTGATTTGTTCTCTGACATTTTCAGTGGTGTGCTTAAAGCACTTCAATTAAAGAAATGAGGGGGGTGGGGGGGCTGAAAGGAAAAAAAAAAAAAAAAAAAAAAAGGCAAAAAAAAAGCTGTGAAGTTATTGAGTCTGTGTGCCTCCTGTCTCACCAAACTCAGTTCAGATGTACTTGCTGGAGAGACACTGACATTTCCCTGTGACAGTGGGTGTTGCTGCAGCTTTCTCTATTGACCTTGGGCTCTTCTCTCAGTTGCTTGCTGGTAAAACCCTGAGTGCATGTGCCTGACAAGATGGATGTAGGGTATATGTTCTCTTAAGTGCATATACAAATTATAGGGAAATTAAGAGAAGATTGCAGTATCAATAATTTGAATTAAAAAATCAGAATGTCATATTAAAAATTCCTACTCACTCGAGCTTAACTCCAGCTTCCTAATGAGCTGTTTCTAAAGATTTACGACCTTCTTACCTCTGGCTTCAAAAGCAGGACCTTTTTGATTAAAAAATAATTTCCTTTATGCTGTCGCACAACTTAGTGGTTTAGCACCAAGGAATATGAAGAAGGGCATTCCTCGGGGGGTTGAAGCTCAGACAGCAGAAGAGGTGCCCTGGCCCAGCTGCCCAGCAGCTCCTCTGGGTGCACCCCTTTTCCTGAGCAAGGCAAGGCTCTTGCAAAGTGATTTTTCTCAGTCCTTCAACATCCAGCAGCAGTTTTTTGGTAGGTGAGCTGGTGCTGAGGAGGAACCAGTGCAGATTCCCTGCTCAGCCCCTCTCTAAGCAGGAGGAGAGCAGAAGCCTTTCATGGGTAGCATCCACGTGCTTTGTTTCTCCCCATCACTGAGGGGAGCACTGGTTCAAATGGGTAATGATTTGGGTGGCCACCACTGGCACCACGTAGATTTCATGTTTGCTGCATTAAATATGCAATGTGTCCTGTCCTCAGCCTGCATGCTCCTGAGGCAATGGGATATAACCTGGAATCTCAGCTGGAAAGGGGATCTTATTAATGTTTATAAATATCTGAGGGGTGCGTTTCAAGAAGATGAAGCCAATCCCTTTTCAGTGGTGCCCAGAAATAAGACGAGGAAAAATGGGTTTAAACAAGAACATGGGAAGTTCCACATCAACATGAGGAGAAACTTCTTTACTGTGAAGGGAATGGA
Source organism: Phaethornis superciliosus (assembly GCA_023637945.1). NCBI lineage: Eukaryota > Metazoa > Chordata > Aves > Apodiformes > Trochilidae > Phaethornis > Phaethornis superciliosus. The sequence continues at coordinate 102,839,346 of JAJQWJ010000001.1, forward strand.
GCACTGGAACAGGATCCTCAGAGTCTCCTTCTCTGGAGACTTTCTAAGCCCACCAGGATGCATTCCTGTGTGGCCTGTCCTAGGTTATCCTGCTTTGGCAGGAGGGTCAGACCAGGTGATCTCTAGAAGTCCCTTCCAACCCTTAGCATTCTACAATTCTGTGATTTTATGTATGATTATTTGTACCTAATATTTGCATAGGATACATAAATTATTTAAAATAACCATCCAATACGTTTTATTAGGGTTGTTTTCATCTGGATCAGTTCTGCAATCCTGTTAATGATGTGTCCCTGTGAGCTTCTGTGTGGACTCAGTGGAGAAGACTGCATGGGAACAGAAACATACACCTGTGTGTGACAAGGACCAGGCTCTGCCCAGACTGGGTTTGCCACTGCCAATGTCCTTGGGACCAGCCCCTGAAACCTGGTGCTGTGAGGCCCTTGCACCTTTTAGCCCTGATCCCTAAACCTTTCCTTTATCAGTTTAGTGGAACTGTGATTTGTAAAGAGAAATGAAGCATCAGCCTACACCATTATGTGTCATTAACATGCATGATAAACCACTGCCCCCATCTCCTCAGTGCCAGCAGATGCTGAAGTTACATTTGGGCTCCAATAACTGGCCCTGATGTTGCTGACAACTGGAGGGGACCCTTCTCACCTCTAATTCCATGACAAGTGGTAGCTGACTCGGGGCTGGCAGGAGTCCCAAGTCCTGCTCACATTGTCTTAGAGGGTACTACCCTATCACATGTACAGCAATTGGAAGAAAAAAAAAATCCTTCTCTCAGATGCTTTCTCCTTTTTTTTTTTTTTTTTTTTTTTGTCCTTTCTCCATTTTAAACTCAGGTTAATTTTTGTTGTTATGAAATGTCACAGTGATGATGCCAGAGCCTATAATTCAGTAGCCTGTGGCAGGCACTTTTTGCATTCAGAGTCAGAGCAGGAGGCCGTGTTAGTGGATGCCTAGAGAGAAGTAAAAATGCAATAACTATTTGAAGAGATTGATTCACTGAAGTGCCTCAGTAAGCAGTAATTTTGAGACACAGGAGTCTCACATTTTGTATCCATTATGGCTAAAGGAGAGAGAAGGTCCCCCCTGTCCTTCAACCACCATATTGGTCTTCTGTTCTGTTAAAACTATATTTTTTCCTTTTCAGAGTCTTCCTACTGGTGCCTGCAATCATGCTGAACCCCATGGCAGCACATCATGGGTGTTGAAGAATCCTATCTCTTGAGGCAAGCAAGGACAACAAACCCAGAGAGAGGATGGTGCATCACTGACACTGCTGCCCAGCTTGTGTCAGCAATCTGCTCCAGGCTCCAATGGCAAGCAACACCAGCAGGATGAGGCCATGCATGAAGGCAGCATGGGGCAGGAAAACTGACACTAAGAAAAGGTCTCCCAGCACCTGTAGGCTCAAGCTGTTTGTGTCAAGGTGAAGCTTGAAAAACTGCTAAAATAGGAGGCAATATTCAGTCAGGGTTATCCTGGTTTCCTGTAAGTCTGTTATTTCTGACAGCTATGATGTATGGACGAAAGTCAGTGAGCCCCCTGAAGCCTTTCTCAGCCTTCCTTATGCTAAAAAGAGAAAGTCAAATATTTTGTCTTAGCAACCTGCTACCACACGCTTTAGGCAGGGGCTGCTAAGCAAAATCTTTGTTCCTGATACTTCGTAAAGGACATTGGGATAGCTTGATCCCTTCATATTTTATCAGGAATGTATAAAGAAGCTAAAGGCATCATGAAATATTCTCTTACACAGAGGAGTCCTCTGTGTAATAATACTTCTTGTGCTGCAATACCTGGTTTGAAATTTGTTTATATTATGGAAGAGGAAGATAAAAGAATGTTTAGATATAAAGGTTTGTAACGAAGATTAATTGAGCATAGACCAAATAATTCTGGAAAGACTGTAAATCATGCAAAAGCAGGACAATAAATACAAATCTTTAGAGAGACTACTCCTAAAAGCATTTCCTGTGACTGAAATAAGAGAGCCTTGCAATGTGCTCAGGCAGCAACCTGCAAATATGTGGCTGGGGAATATTTCTGCAGTCTGCAGAGCAGGTTTTCAGGCAGTGTCGAGACAAATGGATGAAGTGACCCTCAGCCCCAGGAGGGATCCTGATCTGGGCAATGTGGACAGCCTTGGGCTGCCTTCATGACTGGGGGCTCTGAAAAAGCTGTGTGGTGCCATAAGGAATTGTTCAAACATATCTCACAGCAGCACTGGAAGGCACATGGACATACAGAGGATGTGCTCGTCGTATCTGCCTTTTTGTAACTGGCATCTAGGAAAGAAAATCAGTGGTCTGGTAAATAAAGGGATGCTATCAGAAATCTCTTGGCAAAATTGATGGGCAATTTAGATCATTCTGGCTGTTTCTTTCCTCTCTTTTCCTCATTGAGATGAAACTTGGCAGCTACATGAGTGGCCCTGGTCGTGTTCAAACAAGCCTTGGCTTGAACTTTGAATTACCATTTAGAGGTCTGCTGGCACTATTCATGGTATTTGACCAGAGGTATTAGTGAGCTGTTAGGAAAAATAGCAGTCTCTGGTGGCTTTTGGTTTGATTAATAAAACTGCAGTACAGTTTGATACAATTGATGGTTTCTGGTCAGAAAAGGACCACTCAAGATCAGAAAATCAATATGGCACTGTGACAAGTCAAAGACTGCCATGCGCTGCTAGACCTATCAAAAGGGAATTAATGCCTAATGCTAATACATACACTTGCTTCCCCACATCTGTGACCTCCACAGTCCCTTGAAGTTATTAAGATACAGTGCAATTTTTTCTTAAGTGTGTATTTTAAATTCAAGAGGGTATTATGGGTTTCCTGTGAAATTGATGGATTCCGCATGCATGCTTGACTATGGAAACATCTGAAGTGTAAAAGCATCTCCGTTAAATAAACCTTATTATACAGATGGTTGAATTTATTGAGGCCTTTAGAGAGCAAGAGACATCCTATACTCCATTTTTCTAAGTTAGAGGATAAAAGGATATGACCAAAAAGGAAAAAAGAAACTTTTCCAAAACTTTTTCCATCAACTCTGTCAGAGCTCTCAGTCAGATTTAGGTTTTTGCTAACAGGAATCTTGTTCTCTGAAGAAAATACATGGGTTTGGGCTTGTCTGTCTTTCCTACTGACATGTCTGTGGGCCAGATTTTTTTTTCATTAAAAAAAAAATTTTTGCCTGAAAAATCTTCATCCAGACTTGTCAATGGAGAAAAAGACATCTCCTGCCCACATAAGTTATTGCTGGAGAGGGGAAATTATCTTGAGCTCAGCTTTCCTGTCCCTCACTCTGTAGCAGCCAGGGTACAGAGTACAAAGCCCTCACAGCATAGGCAAGAGTGAACTTCATTGTTTAGAGGACAAGAAGAGAATTGTGGTCCTTGCAGTAGCACCATTCGGTGGGATCCAGGCAGTAAGTGTTCAGATGCTCATGGATTTGCCTGTGCCAAAAGCCTGGCTGGGCTTGTCTGTGGGATTTCCTAAATGCATTTGGTCAAAGAAGAAAGGTGATATGAAGAGATGGGATATCTGATATCTGGACAGGAGCCTAGCATGGTGCATGGGAGGTTCACCCCACATCTGAACAGGCTGGGATGTATTTCAAACAGAGGTATAACATATCCAGAAGACAGTGCAAGGTCTGGGGTCTGAATGCTGCAACTTTCTTCTCCAATGAAGCTCAGGAAACTTCACTTTCTCCCCTCAGTATTACACTTGGCTGGTGGAATATTTGTTTTCCAGAGAATGACAATGCCTGATATTGCATCACCAGCTTATTAGAAGTAATGGATGGATTACCAGGGGAATGTTTTCTAAAGCTTATTCTTCGAAGGGATTTGTCTTCTTTCCAGTCTGCATAAATAAATACCTTTGGCTGCAAAGCCACAACCAGTGGGGCTGAATGTTATGTCATCACATTCTATATTCACAAGAAAAGAAAAATAGTTTTCCTTTGTTGCTTTAATGCCGTATGATCATGGAAAGAAGTTCAGAAACATTTTCACAGAAGATTGTGATGAAACTGGGAAGTGCAATGTAAAACAAAGAAGAGAGCTCATGCTGGAGCAGAGAAAGAGTGTGCAGAGGAAGCAGTGATAGAGAGGAGCTATGGACTGACTGCAAACTCCATTCCCCAAAGTGCCTCTGCACCTCTCAGGGCAGAGGGAGAAGACAGAGGAGTTGGGTTTGAAGGAATGAAATTGAGCTTGGGAAGAAGGGGACATAAAGGGAAGGTGTTTTAACTTATGTCTTTGTTTCTCAACCTCCAGCTGCAGTGGCAAGAAATTAATGTTTGCCCATGACATTGAGTGATCTCCCTGTTTTGTTCACTCTTGTTCATCTTGATCTCACAAGCTTGTTCATCTTACTTTGTCTCTTTGTCCTGTTGAGGAGGGGAATGAGAGAGTGGCTGGGTGGGTGTCTGAAAGTTAGACAAGGTCAACCCACCATATTTCCGACCCCCCCCCCTTTTTTTTCTTGGTAGAACTATCGGTTCTTTGGAAGGTCAACCAGCTTGGCAGTGCTTCTGGCAACTACGTGCCAGGAAAGGGCACACACAGGTCTTTAAGGGCCAAGAGGGTTACTGCTCCTTTTCATCCAGCCCCTAAATTGCTACTCTCTGTCTGGGCTCCCCATGCCGTGGCAGTCGGTGGGAGCATACAGCTTCTGCTTATAACAGCTGCCACCAGCAGCCGCTCCTCTGTGCCTCTATTTTTTTGCAAGCCATTCCTGGAACCATGTGGTTCCTCCAAAGCAGTTTAGTGAATACACCACTTGCAGGTGCTCCCCGATTGCCTAATATATTTGTCAGCCCTCTGCAGGTCTGTCCTCACACCATCTCATGGTGAATCATCCTGACACTGGAATCAGTGAAAGCTACCATGCATTGCAACCCACACTTTTTCCTTGATGTCCTGCCTTTCTTTCACCAGAGAATTACCCACTGCTTGACCTTATTGCTACTCATGTCCTTTTTCTAAAAACTAAAATCAGACCATGTTAAGGGAGTCTATTTGCTTGAGGGTATTGCACTATCCTCCCCCCCACACAGATGAGAGCAGCGGGATGACCGCACCCTTCCTACCATGGCTGTTCCTGCAGAGAGGACTGGAGAGGGATAAGGCCTTTGACTTGTGGAAAGGAAATTCCCCTTGACATTATTCCACAGGTAGAAGTTCCAGTAGGTTTCTTGTTAGGCTCAGATAGTAAGATGTTGCCTGGGCATTGCTAATGCCTTGAGGTACCTAACCTGCCAGCTGTAACACAGACAGTAATGTCCACCTGAGCCCAGATCTCCCCTTATGGCATGATGCATCACAACTAATCTACTGTGCCAGAACTTTCTTCCAAGAGCAGCCCTGGCACTGTCCCCCAAATAAAGCAGCCTTCCTTTTCTATTCCAAGCTGAGCCTCATGGTCTCAGTTGCAGAAAAGTTTTGAAAGCCCACAGAGCCTGCAGACCCCAGCTGTCAGGGAATGTGAGTTTAGGTGAGCCATGCCCACAGAAGGTGGCCTAAAGGCAGCCATGGGGAAGCTTGAGGCAGAGCCAGAAAAGCCTGGGACTGCTCTGGAGAAGCTTCTTTCAAAAAAACAGAGGAGCTACCATGATGTTTTTAATTAGTCATAGCAAAGAATGGTCCTTGCACAAGCAGTAGTGGGAGAGCTGTGCCTGTCCACACAGGACATGACACTTTCTGATCTGTCTCTTCCCTCCCTCCCCCAGATGTGGAGGGTTTTAATAACACTGGCTGCCCACTGCTGGTAAAGAAATCCATAAGGGAGGGTTATGAAAGGTGCTGTGGGAAAAGACATGTAGGAATGTCACCTACATCTCCTAGATGATCACTGCAGGAGCTCTGGCTGCCTTGTGAGGTGGAGCTGTGACTGCACAGGTATCCAGCTGGCCACCGGAGAGGCTCACATCTCCAGGCACTGGGCAGGAGGAGTGGCTGGATCCTAGTTTGAAGTAGAGAGACTGGAAGGCACAGGCACCTCGGTAAATTCCCTCATGTGTGTCCTTACAGTTGTTTCTGACAAGGCAAGGTGTGAGCATAGGTATGACTCAAAAGTGGCAGTGTAAGGGACCATGTCACACAGGTGAGTGCTCAACAGGAAGGGATGCAAGCAAAGAAACAAGGTTTGTTATGCCATAACCTTAATGGCTACTTGAAGACAAGTTTGGTCTAAACTCTAGCATCACAAAACACATCTGCAATGGCTGTGTTTGGCAGCTGCCCCTGCTGCTAAGTGGTAAAATCTTTCTTGCACCCTCTGGGAGATCTTCACCTTGCACCCATCCACCTCAGTCCTGACAGAGCTCAGCTCTCCTTGCCACTGGGTGGTGGCCAGGTGATCCAGGCCATGGCAACTCACACCTCCTCCTCCCCAGCTCTGTATCACTGACCCCAGTGATACACGTATTGTCTGCTTCAGCAATGGACCAAGGCAGCATGGAATGGACTGGATCTGTTTGGAGAGGAAAAGCAAACCATTAGCTCAGCAATGTCCCAGGCTTTACACCTCTGTGGCAATGTTAAATATGCTCCTGTACTTCCCTCAGTCACTGCACTGCTTGATTTAAACTTGATCAGTGATGGGAACACCAACCATGCGTGCCCCTAACCTCTCCCCAGTCTGAGTTTATTCCATGTCAGCACTGTGGTGTTACTCCTCTGTTTCAGTACCAGTTCCTGCTCCAGAACTGGCAGCATTTGAATTTTCATTCATTTTCTAATGCACAGAGCAGGAGAAAAGAGCAGCAAAATGACCCTGACAGTAACCTCTGCTGTCAGTCCATCTGAAATATTAGCCCCAGTGCTTCTCCAGTGCCAGCTGGCTTCAGAAAGCCCTGGGGGAATGGGCTTAAGGGTGTCATTAAGCATATCCTTAGGTGGCCAGCACTGCAGAAGCTCCCAGGAGTGTAAATGCTCTATTTGCCTCTCACATTCTGCAGTCACATGGAAAGCCTTTTTCCTTTTCACCCCCTGCCCCCAAGGTTATTTGTAACATGACAAATGCCCTCCTGAACCAGACTAATGGGCCATCTCAGCCACCCAGCAACTTAACTCTGACAGTGCCAGCAGGAGATGCCATTTGAAGTGAGTGTGTGGGCCCAGCTATCAGTGGCAGTCCTTACTTCTCACTGTCCCCATGTTCTCAGGCACTGTGTTTGGGCTGTTAGAGGGTTACATCCTCACCCAGTCCCTTTTGCTGGTTATTTATGGACCTGGTGATGAATCTTTTCAAGCCTCTTTTTGGACCTGATGATCCTGTCTGTCCCTTTGAGATCCTGAGGCAGTGAGTGCAAGCTGACTGCCTGCAGTGTAAAGATGTACTTGGTTTCTCCTGTCTGGGATTTTTGGCCTGTGATGTACAGCAAGTGTCCTCAAACTCTGCCTGTGTATGAGGAGGTGGGTAACAGTTTTGCATCCAGCACCACACTGTTGTACACCTGGTGTGTCATTCCCCCTGCAACTCCCTCAAGACCTCACCAAGTGATTCTTTCTTTGCTTTTTCCAAGTGGTTGATGAGGTCTTCATATTCCATATGATGGGGAAGGGTGTGGGTTTGTTAGTGTTAGGAAGAGATTATGTAGCTAATGTGTGGGATGTGAAAATGCATTTTTTTAAGAGCTTAAAAATAGGATCCTGAAATGCTGATATCTCGAGTAAGTTGTGCAAATTATAACAGTTATTTTTCTGTCTGTCTCCTTACTGAGTTTTCCATAAGTTGTCAAATGTGACTATTTTTGGTTTAGTTCCATATTAATGATGAATAATGGTGCATTAGGCTGAAACTCTTCATCTAATGAACTGGACAGCAGAATGTGGATGTTTTAGCTAGACTTCAGTTCCTAGCTGCGCTTCTACCTTCTTGAATTAAACAAGAGCTTTTCCCCACCTCTCTCCCTCCCCACCTACACAACACACTGCTGGGTGTATGGTTTGCTCATGGCTCATTTGAGGACAGGTATCAGCAGGCAAAACCATTTGTAGTACAAGAAAAATTGTTATGGATCATCAGCTAGCTGGGATGTCTTGAGAAATGCAAGTCAGTCTCAGTGGTTTCCTCTTCACTTCTGTTTCTCTCTACAAAGCTACACATGGTTCTATCGGAGGAAGGAAGACCTTTACTTTCCAGCATTATGCTGATAGCTTGAATGCTGTTTTTGTTTTGATTGCCCCTTCCTTCTCCCTTAACATTTTGTAGTTTTACACCACTTAACACCTATTCTGCAAAAAACAGTACTTGTCTTTCTGTGTTTCTAAAATTTAGTTACAACTGAGCTATTTTTTAGCAAGCCAGACAACTTACCTGCAGGCAGATAGGGCAGAGACTGCCTGCCCAGGACAATTTCATATCTAATCTCCTCTGCAGCATCCAGACATGAATGGGGTGGGGGACTCTTTGAGTCTGTCTTCCCTAACTCACCCCAGAAGCTCTCTTTTTTCACCCACAGAGCAAACATAGGACATCTGGCCTCCTAACTTACACAGCAAACCTTGTGTGTTACTATTTCTCTTCCAGTGTGAGGAGCAGCATCCACACACCAGGTGTTTAAGTAATCGTTTGTAGGCATAGAGGTGAAGGTGGGTGTAGTGAGATGAGGCAACACCCAGGTGCTGCTACTCAGGAGGCAGTGGGCGTGAGCCTGCATTCAGCCCCCCTGTGCCTGGTTAGGGCTGGGCCCAACTGCGCAGGGGCAGGATCAGGAGGCCAATAAAAGGCCTGGCCTCCAGCACAAGCTCAGCTCACTTGCAGAGCAGGCCAGAGGTGGGTTGGGTTGGGTTGGGTTGGGTTGGGTTGGGTTGGGTTGGGTTGGGTGCGGTGCGGTGCGGTGCGGTGCGGTGCACCAGCACTGACCCAGACTGACTGACCCTGAAGGCATCAGCTTCTGCCAGAGCACCGGTTTGGCTTCAGAGAGTCATACCCCAAGAAAGGTTCGTCTTGCAACAGGTGGTGTCTTGTGAAGGTGGTGTCAGTGGGAACGGAAATGAGGAAAAATGTTGCAGTTTTGCACATTAAATGTTTATTGGCAAGTGAAGGTTTTTTGCAGCAGTCAGCAAAAGTTTTAAAAATCACAGGCGCATTATAGAAGCATAGAATGGTTTGGGTTGGAAGGGACTCTAAAGATCACCTAGTTACAACACCCCATCCCTGGGCAGGGACAGCTCTCACCAATTCTTTCTTTTCTCTGCCCTGGAACTGGACTCCCCTGTCAGTAAGCTTACCTACTGTGGTTCCTTATTGGCCATCTGCTGAATGCATAATGTATTAATCATTGTTTTACACAGCCTTTGTTTTTTGTAGAATCATGGAGTGCTTTAGGTTGGAAGGGACCTTAGAGATCACCTACTCCAACATCCCTGCCATGAGCAGGGGCACCTCTCATCTAGAAAGGGTTGCTCAAAGCCTCATCCATCCTGGCCTTGAACACCTTCAGGGAGGGGACATCCTCAACTTCTCTGGGCAATCTGTTCCAGAGTCTCATCACCCTCACTTTGAAAAACTTCCTAATATCCAGTCTAAACCTTTTCTTCTTCAGTTGGAGCAAGTTCCTTTGGCTAGCTGTGTCACTCTAATTTGTAGTCTTGCTCCCAGTTTTGAACAAGAGTCCTTGTTGTAGAGCCAGTGAACCCTTCAGTTAACATCCTTAATTATTCCACTTTATCCTGCCTCATTTTAATTCTCTCTTACGTATCTGTGGGTCCCTAAGACCCCTGATGGTCAATGGAGGCCACTTAAAAAGAGATGCCTACACTGTAGACAGATAGAAGCAAGCAAGAAACCCAGAGACAGGACAGAGGTCATTTTCTCCAATTCAGGCCAAGGTTATGGTTCCTTGACTAGAATTTTTAACATTTGCACTGCCATGAGAGGTATTTGTAACAATGACAAAGCCCCATCCTACCATGCTGGCTGTCTCCTCTTTCATTTCAGTCAATGGTGATCTAGTTTAGTATGTAATTTCTGTGACCAAATGTGTAAATTTTGGGTTGAGATGAGTCATTTGCTTGAATCCACTGACTCTTCACTGCCTGTAATGCATAGAGTAAAGCATTACATCATTGACAGACTGTATAGCCTGGATTCATACATCTGGGATAGCAGTAAAAAGACCTACTGCAGCTTTTGCTTTTTGGCAGTGTGTCTGGTGAATTCAAATGTTGGCTCTTTACACTTGCTAGATGGGGAGAATGGATGGTGGAAATGCCTCTCCTTCCTTGCCTTTCCCTTCTGAAGAACTTACAGCCATTCACTGCAGCGTTCCAGTTGTGACAGTCAACCCAATGCCTCCTCCAGAGCCCTTCTCCTCAGTAACCTCACCAAAATGAGCTCATGAAGTTCTGAGCACAATGTTCCTAAGCTGGAAGCAATACAAAATGAAGAAAGTTACGTGTTTACAGAGACAATACCTTGCCAGCTTTTAAACTAAGACCTTTGTTCACAGGTAAGAGAAAGCTAACTCACTTTTTGAGGTCTAATTTTTTATTACTGAATAAGAACTGGTTTTGGAGTGGAGTTTCCTTCAGCCAAGTGTCATTAAAGCAGACTAAAAAAGACACTTTTTCAGAATTTACAGCTTATGCAGTCTACAGCCAGATTGTAGGAGAATATTCAGAGACAGCTTATAAACAAATCCATAGTTTTGTGTTAATGGAGCCAGAGTTTGTTCTTGAGTCATGTAATAGTTTGAAGCTCTATAAAACCTAAAGAAATATTATGCAGTAGCAAAACATTAAGGACTTTATTGTGTATATTTACAAAGTAGTTCAGTCAAAAGCATATGGAACCATTTAAAATGCCATTCATCTGACACTGACTTGCCTACACTGTGTGAACATTTAGTATTTAGTGTAATTATAGATTCGCAGAAATGCTTCTACAAATGTGTATTCTTAATGTAGTTGACTGTGTGATAGAGCACTATTTTTATTATGGCCTTTGGTATCTGTGTATTTAAATTTGAACTTTTAAATACAAAAGTCTATGATAACGAGAATCTTGTGAAATTTATGAAGCTACAGAGCTGTGGACTTCAAAGAGCATCCAATTATTTAAAAATAGAATAGTAGCATTTTCTGTCTTCCTTCCAATCCACTGAAATAAATTGCCTGATTTGGTGTTAGCTGTGTTTGTGTTTTTGCATAATACTTGGCTGAGAAAGAGAGTGTGCTGGGGAAAAAAATGAATCTTCTAAGTCTAAAACTCTGACCCTAGGTGTCTCGCTTGCATATAGGCAATGCACTTTGAACAAATATGTACTTTATGTATGCTGACTTGGTAGGATTCCTGACACAAAATTGCTTGCTTTCACAAGCATGCTATGAAAGTGGTGGTTCTTTATTTGTTGGTTTTAGTTTGTTAGGTTTTGTTTGTTTTTTGTTTGTTTTGCTTTGCTTTTTAAAGACAATTTTGTATTTCATTTAGGCTGATGATGGACAGGACTGATACCACTACTATCTGACAGGCAGTCTGCAGCCCATGAGACTGTGTCCTAGTGCTTGCAAGTGAGTTTGCCTTCCAGGTCCTGAAACTGGGAAGCAGGTGAGAGTGCATAAGATATTGAAGTCTCAGGACCTTGAATTGCTCAAGCACATGTTTTGAATGCACAGGGCTGATAATGCTGCAGAATGCCCCTTCTTTCAACTCAATTGTTACAGTATTCACATATGGCTATCAAAACCATATGCCAGGGCTCATAATTTTAGGCAGATCAGTAGAAGACTGAGGTACATAAAAAGATGTGTTTTGGGGTTTCTTTTTAATGTCTTTGGTTCTCAAGCTTCTGATGAGGTCTTACAGTTAGGATAAATCCTGGAAAACCTTCTATAGTGAAACCAGTAGGAAAAACTGAGGATGTGGGTGTTTATTCCATATCCTCAGGGCTTCAGAGCTGTCTCTGCTTCGTCACCTAAAGTAGGGCCATAAATTGTCCACAGAATATAGGTTTGTACATCTCAGCCTTCCAGAATCCGTTCAAGGCTTAATATTCTGCTCATAAAACGCAGCTGAGGCTTTTGCCCCTTGTTTATTTTATATTGACCTAACTTTTAACAAAGAACTCCTAAACTTCCCCCATTTGGGAGGAAAAAAACCCAAACCCTGCCTTACAGGAACTTTCTTGGGCTCTTTTTTAATCCCAGGCTTAGTTAACTTCATTCTCTAAAATGGCACAAGCTGAGCAGGAGATCCCTCGCAGTGCTGAGCAGTCACCTCACTGCACAGGCAGGATGCTCTGGGGGACGAATGGGAGAAGTTTGTTTGCTACTTCTGCAGCTGAGAACTTGAGCTCTCCTGTGTCCCACATGCTGAGGAAGGCTCCTGTCCCTGGGCTTATCACTTGAAAATAGAGACTATGATGAGACTAACTAACTCTTCATACTCTTAAGTAGTGAAGAGCTGCGTCATGGTTTACAACAGGCTGGGTTGGAAGGGACCTCAGAGATCATCAAGTCCAACCCTTGATCCACTACCGCTGTGGTTACCAGCCCATGGCACTGAGTGCCACATCCAGTCTCTTTTTAAATATCTCCAGGGATGGAGAATCCACTACTTCCCTGGGCAGCCCATTCCAATGTCTGATCACCCTCTCCGTAAAGAAATTCTTTCTAATATCCAACCTAAACCTCTCCTGGCAGAGCTTAAGTCCATGCCCTCTTGTCTTACTGATGGCTGCCTGGGAGAAGAGCCCAACCCCCCCCTGGCTCCAGCCTCCTTTCAGGGAGTTGTAGAGAGCGATGAGGTCTCCCCTGAGCCTCCTCTTCTCCAGGCTGAACACCCCCAGCTCCCTCAGCCTCTCCTCACAGGACTTGTGCTGGAGTCCCTTCACCAGCCTGGTTGCCCTCCTTTGGACCTGCTCCAGGACCTCAATCTCCTTCTTAAACTGAGGGGCCCAGAACTGGACACAGGACTCGAGCTGTGGCCTCACCAGGGCTGAGTACAGGGGCAGAATCCCTTCCTTACTGGAGCTGGTTGAGCTTCAAACAGCTTCTCACAGGAGCCACCCCGCTACCAAAATCCTGCTGTCTAACCCCATAAAGTTGTATCTCTTCATTGTGGTACACTGAATGAGCTCAGTTTGGCTGGTGGGTAGGGGGCTAAGCCTTGCTACTTTAGGAAAGACAGGGATGAAAACAGCAGCCTTTTTGGGATATCTACTTGCAGCATGGCAGGGAGGGGTGGGCAATAAGGAGTCTTATTGCCTCCTTGTGTGTCTTCTGTCCCAGGAGAAGGGGTGTGAAATCACAGGCATCTTACCATGAAGGGGTTCATGTATATTTGATGTCAGGGTAGAAGGGACTTAAGGGCTAGCAGATGGTGGCAATATAGGTGATTGAGATGTAGAAGCTGCCTGAACTCAAGCCCATTCCCTCCACCACTACCTGAGGCTCCGTGTACATAAACTGGTCTGTCGCTGTGACAGTCACCTGCCCAATAGATTTCTAATTGCACATACTTTTTTTAACATATCATTACAGACAGAAGTTCAAAATGCCATTTATCCATGTGTCACAGTACCAAGGCCACTTTTCTTTCTGAAGCTCAGATTTGAAAGCTGAAGCTACCTTCAATTTGCATTTGTATTGTTCAGCTTAAACATGAACTCAGTAGCAGCTTCAGCTGGAATTGCAATGAATCCCAATTCCTCAATATTGGCAGAAGGCTAGAGAAGGTTAGAGTTCTGAGGCATCCACAAAATTATCATTAGGATTTGCATTATGTTGTGTAATCATTATGTTTAAAATGTTACATTATTTGATCAAAGTCATGCTCAGAATGATGATTCAGTCCTTTGATGGGATTGGTATATGTTCAGTCAAATTAAAGAGAGTTTATTCTCTTAATGGCTCGCTTGCCTTGCAGTGCTGAGTTTTATTCTAATGATTCTGAGTCACAAATGTGATTCTGCATTAAGATATCAATATAGACCAAAGGCAGGAGCAGTTACCTTGGCTAAACACACTCTGTTGTGGTATTTCTCTTAGAGGAAGGGCCTATATGCCTGCGTTCCATCAAAGCCACACCTTGGACTCCTGTGCTCCATACATGCCTATCTGTATTAGGTGTTATGGATGGTAAATGTTCTACAAGGCTTGTACCAGGTAGGGTACACCCAGCCACCAGCACCTTGCAGGGAGTCCTGACAGACTGAAACATTGGAGGGAAGACACAGAGGCTATCTCTAGGAATATCTGATGCAGATCCCCAGCCTTCCATTTGTGGTCACGATGGGAAGCAGGCTGCTGGGTTTAGATGGACCTTTGCTCTAATGCTGTATATCCATTTGCCTGCTTCAGGTATTCCTTATTCTTTCTGTACTCCTCTGTATTAAGAGGAATCTTGGTCATGTCAGTCCTAAGCAATGCAAATCAGACTTTTCTCTCTTTACTTTGAGCCCCCATTGGTGTGTTCTCTGGTCTCTGATGATCAGGCATTCAGGAAGGTCAGAGTGAGAGTGTTGGTTGTTTTCTGGATAAACTACAGATTCTAAGTGGGATTGGCATCATGGATTAAATCTTTCCCTGGCTCTGTGTATTCCCTTCTCTTGGGAGAGGCTGAGGTCTCTGTGGGCACATGAACCTTTAGTGTGCATCAGTATCAGATTTGATGGAGGACATCCTGAGATCCTTCACAGACCAGGACAGAACTACAGCTTTAAGGCTGTCCTTGGCAAGCAGTGCCAGTCCTCTTCATTTATGGGAACTTTCAGGGATAACATCTATCCTGGGGCATTGAATAGAGTTCCATTCTCTCTATATAGTTTTTGTACATCTTTTTTGTCTCAACCATGTAAAATTTAGGATTCACAAAACACAGGCTGTTGACTGCTAAACTCTTTTGGCGACTGAATTTTGACAGCCCACAGACTTTCATTACAGATTTTCTAGCAACCCTATTGCCAAAATCAGCCAAGTGCCTTGGCAATGCAGGTTTTCTATGCCAGAAAAACAAAAGACAAACTGTATTACAACACTCTATATAGCTAATTGGTATAATTGATATCTTTAAAAATACCTGAGCTAATTGCAGCTCAGACTTTCATTGCTGTTTACACCAGCTCTAGGGGGACTTTATTTTGTGGCAAATAAAGGGTTTCAAATGATCATACCTGCAAGGCAGGTAGTGATCCATCTTTTGTAGTGCTATGTCCCTGGCAGCAGCCCACAGGCTCCATGGTACCTCCCCAGGTGCCAAAGCCCCTTTGGCCAGGGTTCAGCTTCCCAGATCTGCCCCTCACAGTGCTAACAAGCAGAGTTTCTCCAGGTGGTGAGGTGTGTGCAAGGCACCCAGTAAGATTCCAGCCCTCACTATCGCTGGTAAGATTTTGTAACACCAGAATTATCATTACTGGGCTGGACGCCGGATAGCCTAAAATTCTAGTGCGTTCCCATTTTGCCTGAACATGACAGAGCCCCACAGCTCTGCTCCTGGGCTACCAATGCTTGGGGAAGGGGCAACAGCAGCAGCCACCTGCCAGAGCCACCAGGCTGGGGGTCTCCAGTGCCTCCCACCCTGGGTCAACCAGCATGGCCCTCAGGGGTACAGCCTTCCCCCTGCTCTCCCCTCCAAGGGACAGACAGATTCTTTGCAAAAAACAATTCATAAAAGTAGAACTCTCCCTCCCTAACATTTTTTATTTTATATATATAATGTAGGTTGAAGGACAAGGGTGTCTAAAAGTTACTTAAGTATTTATTTGTTCTACGTTTATTTTTTTTCCAGAAATCAAGTTAGGTTACTGGAGTTTAGATCCCTCCTGTCAGCTTGGCAGGGACCACTGCTGGCCATAGCTTGGGTTTGGTCTCATCAGTGTGCATTGATGGGCTGGAGGGATGCAGAACTTTTTCCATAAACTCTTTTTAGGGAAGCAGCCTATGGGGAAAACGGGATTTTGTCTGTTTCTCCCTAGCTCTCACCCTAGTTAAATGGAAAAATCCTGTGCTTGAAATGCTCTCCAGAGCTACCCCTGATGTAGCACTAAGGCATTGTGAGTTGTGAGATGGAGTTGGTGTGGTGATCAGGGACTCAAAATAGCCGCTAGCTACCACATCCTGTTTTGGACCAGAAGCAGCTTTGCAGCTATTTCAAGGACCTCCTTCCTGAAGGTGTTGGTCAGCCCTTGCTGAGGGGTGTCTGCCCTGTGCCAGCTAGCTTTCACCTTTATTTTATTTTATTTTACTTTATTTTATTTTATTTCTATATGTTTATTAGTGGCATTTAAAAAGAGTAATGTCTACATTTTGATCTAGGTGATATCCTATCTGAAACTAGTGTGGATGCTTTTCTCCACTGAGCTTAGAGAAACTGGGCTACAAAGATGGGAGGCAGTAGTTGGGAGACTCCATTCTCTAATTCAGTGTCCAAATTCAGCTTTCACTCAGCATGCCAATAAAGCCAGTTTATTATATTACCTCTATGTAAATCCCAACATTTATATTTGGAACCTTCAAAGATTTTTCTGTATAGTCTGTATAAATTTCCCAGGACTGTAGAAAGTTGCAGGGATGACCCAGTGCTTTCTTTTCATAAGAAGAAGATGGTAGAGAGAATTACTGGGAATTACAGTGAGAGAGAAGAACCATCCTGGTCTGACTGAATTGAGACCCTGCTTTTCAAGTGGTGGAAAAATTGCAGAGGAATGCAACTGAGATGCTGCACACAGTGTTATTTGTAATGTGCTCTCATATGTCATTAGGATATTTTCAGCTTTGCTGCCTGGAGGCATTTTAACAGCAGCTTACCCCCACCACCCACAAAATCCATTAGTTTAAACAATAAAAATGAGCCATTTGGCCACACAGTGATGGCTTTAAAATTGCTTTGGTAAGTGCAGATATGAGGATGGAGACTCTGGAGCTGTGCAAGGATCATGAGAGACCTAATGGAAAATTCAGCTGCTGGGAGCTGTTCTTTGTAAGGGCAACACCAGGCCTTGGGTTGCTTTTCCTAGACCACCCTGTAGCTGGAGGACCAAATTTATCAAGAAGCAGGTATTGGACGCAAAGCATGGCACATCTACACCTCTGTATGTTTTTAGGGTGTTCTGGTATGGGTTCCTGACAATGTCTGAAGCTTCACCTTGCATCGGGTGCTCGTTAATCTGAGTAGATCTGTGGAAAGCAAGAGAGTCCTGGCCCACCAGCATTCTTCAAAGGCCAGCAGGTGTGTGAGCACCCAAGGAGGTTGGGGTGGGCTGTCACCCCTGCCTGGCACCACTCTTCCTTGCTGGGTGGGGGGTTAGACCACCCTCACCACTTTTACTGACAGACCCCGCTCTGACAAAATGACTCAAGCTAGAAAACTTCTCCCATTAAATGTAACTCAATAGCCAGGGATGTTAAAATTTTATTTACTTCACCCCCCCCACCGGAATAATTTCTTTGGGGCTGGGGAGTGTAATTTTCCTTCCAGCTCACAGCTGCATGCAACCACCCTGCTGAGTTTATTGCTGAGGTGGGTGACACCCAATCAATCCTGCACTTGGAAGCGAGGTGCTCAGCTACAGTCCTCCATCAGCTTTTCTACTTTATGAACCTGTCAAGCTGTTTTTATTCACTCTTAATATGATCTTTCCACAATAAGATGCTTGCATAGCTAGAGACGGGTAGGAGGCTGTTGCTATTACCTGGGAACTGGGATAAACTGCTAGGCAGGTTTTGGGGCTGCAGCAGCCATGGGAGTTTACCTCTTGCAGTTTCAGAACTTTGCTCACCCCCCTGCTTTAAGTGCATGTCACAGTGTGAGTTAATTACCTTTTTTTTCTTTTTTTTTTCAGGAGTGTGCCTGTGTGGAGGACATCACAAAAATCGATCGCTTAATCCGTGCATAAAACTGAGTGATTAATTAACAGTTGGTCCACAAATAGCAAGAGCAGCATGAGTGTCTCACCATGCAAACAGCCCCACACTAGGAAGTCTGGCAATTGCTGTTCAAATAAATTGCATTTTTCTAGAACTGGGATTGCATGGGATTATGGTATTATAAATGGAATTTGCTCTGAAGGCCAGTGGCTCTCTGTATTCTTCGGATTACTCCAGCTTTTCCTAAAAGGAAATTTGATAATGCTCCTTTGATGAGACTACGCTAAATTGAATTATGTTCTTCCTTCCCCCTCAAGCGGGATCTTTTTTCTATGATGCTGGACATGAGCACAGAAGAGCTTTATGTATACGTTTCTAGGGGTTATGCATGACCTATATAACAAGACCTACACAAAAAGACATGAGCCTAACCCTAAATGTTTGGAAAAGAAAAAAAAAAATCATTCTTTTGAAGCAATTTGTGGCTTGAAGGCCTCTGCTCACTACCACTCATTATTCTGGTCCAAACAGTCCAGCTTTAAAAACAGATGATAAATCCCCTGGGAACATTCTGCAAGTTCTTTATAAAACATTGGTGGTCCAGGGTCTGAATATAACACTATTATCAGGGCTCTGATCCCTTGCCCTGAATTCCCTCGATTTATCAGGATGGGAGAGCAAAGGGCATGAACACCTGCCTGGTGACAGGGCACAGAATACTCTGGAGTTTTTCCTGCTACTGGTTCAGAGTAGCAGGTGTCCATTCACCATCCTCCATCCTTTGCCAGCAGCTTGTGAAACTGCTTGCCCTGACTGTCCCCCCCCTGACCAAACACTCCTCCTGCAGGGATGTGTCCCTGGCCAGGCAGTGAATTGACTGAACAGGTGAGTTTTTATGGATGGGGAAGGATAAGTCAGTGCAACAGGGCTGGAAACACTTTTCTTTTAGTTGAAGCCTGGAGCACCTCACCCACTTGCCTTAGCTGCATAGCCCTGCTTCATCTTGCTGTGGAGACAAAAGCTGAGGGTAATGCTGGAGAAAAGGCTGCCACAACAGGCCTTCCCTGGGTAGATACTGCAGTCTTTATTCTGCTTCTAGCCTCTTTCCTTAGTCTTACTTTTTCTAAGCTGTTTGCTGTAGAGACACAGAAATTAGCTTCCTTTTGCATGCAACATGCACCTCTAGTTTTACTCCCTAACCCAGCCTGTAGCTCTATCAATTGATCTTTAAGCTCAAACCTGAGGGGTCCCTGCTGTGAGCTGGGTGCAGACAGGGGCTGCCCTGAAGATCACCAGGTCCACTCCCTCACTGTGATCTCGCCTCTCTCAGCAGGTGAGCCCTGTGGTGTGGATCCCTGTGCTGCAGGTGGGACCCCAGAGGCTGAAGGAAGCTCTCAGGCTTGCTTCCAGCTAGCAACAGGCAGAAGGTGCAGGTTCCCTGCAGCTTTTGGGGAAAAAAAAAAAAAAAAAAAAAAGCCCTGGTGGTGCTGTTTTACCCTTCCTGGGCACCTCCCATCCTGCTGCAGTACCAGGCTGGATTGCCTTGTAGCCTGGGAGGCTCCTCCTTGCATTCAGAGCTGATGCACACTGCAGGGCATTGATCTCACCAGGGAGCAGCCAGCAGCAGAGAAGTTTTGGTGAGAGAAGAGCTGAGAAGTCGCTCCCGGGGACAGATGGGGAGGTGGGAAGGGAGTCACTTCTGTCCCTCTCCCCTGCAAAAGCGAGGGCGGCTGCTTGGCACAGAAACACACCACTACAACGGGGCTCCTCCAGGAATGTATTTATTTACATTAAAACACTATTGTACAAACTGAAAGAAAGGAAAAGGAAAAAAAATAAAAAGAAAGAGACAACATCTTAGAGGGGCAGGTGTGGCAAAGTCAGCGCCCCTTCACTCCCCACCCCATCTTCCTGACGCCTTCCTTCTACTCTGGTCTGACTGTGAGTGCCAAGATCCTTGTAGGAAAATCCCTTTGCAACCCTCAGTGTGAACATCCACATTTTGTTTAAGTGCCTTTCCGAAATCATTATTTTCTGCCTCCAAAGAAAACTCTTGCCCAAACTTTTTTTTTCTTAATTTATTTATGTAACACAGTGTAGAAAGCTATCAATTCCTAAGCAATGGTTCTGTACAATCATCCTGCAGAGAATCCCTGTTAATTTTCGACCAGCAGGCACTTCTCCCCCCCAGAAGTGCTCACAATTAACAGGGATTCTTTTTAATATTTTTTTTAAGATCAAAAAGATACATGGAAAAGAAAGTTTACCTTTCAATGCCTAAAGTGTGCACATAAAACAGGCACAAAGAAACGAATGTGTATTCCCATGATTTCTACGTCACTAATACAGCAGGAGCAACAATCTGTACAATAAATGCAGCTGCAGAGGAAAAGAATTTCAATAACTCATCTGGAATACTTTTTAAAAAATGTTGTTTTACTTTAAAATGCATAGTGATCAGAAAAAAAATGCTCAGCAAAGAGAAGCAGCTAAACCCCACAGACACAGAAAGCATCCCCCATCAATTCTTAAAGCATATTTCAATTAGGACTTAATTTTTGTCACAAATCACAATAATAATATACAACTGGCTAAGGAGCTACATGATAAATAATTAGGAAAGAGAATCTACCCATGCACTAGTTAAATACAGTTAACCTCTTTACAGTACACAAAAAACATTCATTAATAATGTAGTGTAAAGACTGAAATGTAAAGAGAAAGAGAGAGAAAATACATTACTGATTTTATTAATTCAAGTTCAGGCATCTACTTGTGTTACAGCACAGCTGTCAAAAGGCGAGAATGAGTAAATAATAAAACAGAGTGTTTTTCTTTCTTTCTGCATTACTCTACAACGGAACACCGATGGGCAGTGAAGCAATCATTCTGCTGTCCAACTCACGAGGCTGCTGTGGTGTCCTAGTTCTGCATTTGTTCAAAGAACTTGTAGGTGGGATTTTCATAGCCATTTTGCTGCATCTTGGAAAGGTGGCGTTCCTCTGGTGTCACTGCAGCATCCACCTGTCCTCAGAAAAAAAGAAACCACCATCAGTCAGGCCCCTGGCTTCATTCACAGCACATCCCCCATCTCCCCACTTTATAGCCACCCAACAAACTTTGGACCTTCCTCTGGGCACTCAAGCAGAAAGCAACTGCTGCAATACCAACCAGTTTGTTTGACAGGTTCTTCCCTGCCCCACGCCTGGCCCCCACCTTTACTTTTTTAAGAAAAAGAAGAAAGTTAGTTAGGTTGAGTGAAGGGACTCGAGCACAGACCCTACAAAGAGAGGCTGAGGGAGCTGGGGGTGTTCAGCCTGGAGAAGAGGAGGCTCAGGGGAGACCTCATCGCTCTCTACAACTCCCTGAAAGGAGGCTGGAGCCAGGGGGGGTTGGGCTCTTCTCCCAGGCAACTTTCAACAAGAGGGCATGGACTTAAGCTCTGCCAGGAGAGGTTTAGGTTGGATATTAGAAAGAATTTCTTCACAGCGAGGGTGATCAGACATTGGAATGGGCTGCCCAGGGAAGTAGTGGATTCTCCGTCCCTGGAGATATTTAAAAAGAGACTGGATGTGGCACTCAGTGCCATGGGCTGGTAACCACAGCGGTAGTGGATCAAGGGTTGGACTTGATGATCTCTGAGGTCCCTTCCAACCCAGCCGATTCTATGATTCTAGGTCCCAAGCTCAGTTCAAATCTTGTAATTCTAAAATAAAGGTGGGTGGGGAAGCAATAGGGATACTTCTTCACTACCTAGAATATTAAACTGAGGACCTGAGGGCTCTGACTCTGTTAGAAGAGACAACTGTCCCTGAAAAATCTTCTCCCCAAGTTATGCAGGATTGCAAATGGGCTCATGAACAAAACCATCAGACAGCACTGTACCCAATAATAAAATAGAAGCTGGCAAAGAGCTTTAAAGAGCAATTTGCAAGAGATGGCCCTTCCAGCTTGGACAGTCACAGTTCACTTTTTGGACAAAGTCATACGTATGAGAAGATAAGGCAACAGAAATAATTCTGCAACTCTTTTTTTTTTTTTTCTGCAGGACTTCAAAACCAGCTGACAAAACTCAGGAGTGACAGCTTTGGTTTTCTGCTAATGCCTGTTTTCTTGGTGATCTTTTTTTGTTTTATTTTGTTTGGGTTTTTTGGTTTTTTTTTGTTTTGTTTTGTTTTTTTTGTTTGTTTGTTTTTCGTTTGTTTTTCTTCCCCTAGGATAGGTATCAATATTTATACTTGGGATTAAATGGATCTTGAAAGGAAGAAAAAGTCCACTAAAAAGCTGATGGAATTAGCTTGAAGCTGTCTTCTGTCTATACTGTACTCTCAGATCTGTTGCAGGTGTCGTCGTCTCAAGGCAATGACAGAGGAGCAGAGCACAAGGTGAGCAGACAATCCCATTGCACTCGTGGAAACAGAACATCTCTGGCTCCAAGGTCGAGTCTGATTCAGTTTAGTGACAAGAAGTTTGATGTGTCTGCACTGCTTTAAGTATTTCTACTGAACAAAAATTCACCCTTCTTGATTACTTGGAAGACAGGCATAAAGACAGCTCAGTTAACACTACTCTACTGAATACCTGTGGCTCCACAGATTATTTTCTTCCTTCAGTGAACATTACACTAATATAACTCCATCAAATTAGAGTGGGTGAGAACAGTCTCTAAATGTTAATTAGGTATTTTACTTCTGCTGTATGAGCTCAATAGCTGTTGTGTGTTTAAAACCTACTGTGTATCTCAGCTACCTCACTAACCAGCTATGAAAACAGAGCTTAAAAAGCCTCCTTGACAGCTCTAATTTGTCTGGTACCTCTAGTATTTGATTGGTCTTAAAAGAGAAAGTAAAAAGTGAATTTTACATTGTCAAAATTGTAAAATCAGGAAGGTGCCTCCAACTCTACACTAAAGTAGTAGGCATGATAATTTTCCTGTAGATTTTTGTAGTGACCTTTAAGAAAAACATCAATTTACTTCTAAGCATAAAAGGAGCCTTTTGGACAATGAAAAGTGTATTCTCTCAAGAAGCCTTATATAGGAGGCTAAGTTACTCTGCCTTTTAATTTAAAACCAAAGGATACTCATACCAAATCTATTCTGCAATACTGGAAATAACAGCTTAATGAAGACAGACTGTGCCCTTCAATATGTTGTTACCTGATAACCTGAAGAAAGATTAAAGGCCTATGACAAATGCAGGTTGCTCAGCTTATTTATTTATTGTTGTCTACTCCAGTTGCAGTAGATTACACCACAGTATCACCAAAAGTGGCTGCATCTTCTCTCCTGATGTTCTTTTATTTGTTAGTTAAGAGAAGAAATGTGGTGGCACATGTACTGGACTCCTCAGATGAACTGCTAACCCCAAATCTGACCCATTTTCATATCTGTGCCCCTTCTAAATCTCCTTGTCCAGGTTTCAACTCTCAAATTGCATTTTTAGTCAACGCTCCATTTTCCATCAAATCTTTTTCTTACACAATAGTTAAACATTTTTGTGAAATACCCAATTTTAAGGGTCACATACTGCTTTTGGTCACAAGCTATTGTGAAACTCTGTTGTTGGGAGTCCTGAGCCTTCTAGCAAACCCTTAACTCCTGCTGGCAGGGAACAGGATGCCAGGCAGAAAGGATCATTGGGCTGAACTGTTTTCTGGTACTGCAATACCACTTGGCCTTTTTTGCTGTTAAAATGCTGACATACAAAGGCTATTTCCTCCCACCCCCTCCCCCCCCCCCTTTTTTTTTTTTTTTCTGCATTTGAATGGAGTGTCTTGTGCAACACACCCAAAATCTATCTATTTTTTTCATCTCCTGTGACATGCTCTTAGGCCCTGAGATCCTGGTTAGGGGCATCTTAAAAACTCTTGCATTAAGCTGCTCTTTCTGGATTTTCCTTGTTTTAGGAATATGGTGGGTGTGTGCGTGTGGAAACAGTGTTTTTCTTTCCCTGGCTTCCTCCCTCTCCGAAGTGACAAAAGAAACTTCTGAAGGATGCAAGCTCCCCCTGGCCAGCCCATGCAAGCGATGAGTGCTCAACATGGCTGTCAGTAATCATTTTGATCCATTAGGGAGATGAGAAGCCCTGGGAATTTCCAGGACTGTCTCCTTTTCAACCTCTGCACCCAAATCCCCGAGACATTCCTGTACAGAGTACCCAGTGCTTCTCTAAATCAAGAACTGAAAGCCTCACCATTCACCAACAAACCCACTGAGAGATTCTCTTCTAGCATGAAACTGAAACTCAAAATGAAGCTCTGGGGTAGCAGCATCAGGGCACTCTGCATATCAGTACATTCCAGAGAGCATTTTCCTTTTATAGGGGGCTCTTCCCTTAGGCTGGGATACAAAGGAGGTGTATGCCAGAACCTGTGCTGTGATTGTTCATATTTAAGCTCCAAACAACATTGCATTGAACTCTGTCACCTGTTTTAGCTTAAGCCTCTCACTTAACACTTGTTACATGGGACTGACTACAAGATGTGGTAAGTTCACAGCATAACCTGTTTGTGGGAAAGAAACAGGGTAAGACAACAATATATACACAAATGCAAGGCAGAAGAGACTTAAAGAATTGATCAGAAACTAGAGAAACCTGGAAGAAAATCAGGGAGAAGAAAGAGAGTAAGCAAAAAACATGAGGAAGGACAGTAAAATCAGACTGAATCTCTAACACCCCCACACAATATTCCGTATTAAAAAGTCTCACCTTGATAAAACTAGTTTATAGTGAAAGTCCAATAACCTCTGAAGTATGGCATTTATAGATGAAAGGGATTTATTGAGGCTCCTACTTGCAGTCTTAGCCAATTTTATTTTTTAAATTTCCCCTTTAGCCTTTAAAATGACTAGTGCTGGTACTTTCCTTCCCGTAGCTGTCTGCTGCAAGGTAATCCATCTCATGGCCAACCTATGTGCACTATCACTCATCCTGAATGTCTTATCTTCTACTCACTTTTATCTCTTTCAACTCTGCCTAACTCTTCTTCTAGTTCCTTACAGCCTCTGTCCTAGCTATTTCTCTGCCAAACGACATGTCTTGAACCCTATTATCTCCTTGTCAGTAAATCCCTAAAGCCCTTTACCATTTTAAGAAGCTTTTTGCACCCATTATGAAGACTGCAGAAGTTAACACAGCATGTAAGAGGTGTGGGTACTCTGGTGCTGCAGAGAAGCACCCTAGATTCTTTTCTACAATATTGTCTCTTGAGAAAACAGCTTGGGCACACAGAAAATCTCCTTTGAGACTGTTTGCCCAGCGATCCTCTTCTGGTCCAGCATATGGATCTTTCACAGAGAAAATCCTTACATGGAGTCAGGGAGAGGGTAACACTGCAGAAGAATTCACCCCTGTACACATAGGGCAGATCAAAAGCCCAGGCAGGAGGTGCTGGCAGCCCTCAGGCATGCACTTGCTGTTTAAATAATGGTAAATGCTGCCTAATATACACCAGCAGATGGGAGCTTGAGAGATGGACTTTGGAGAGTACCCCAGCAATTTTAATGGCTTCTTTGCTACTGCTGTGAGCCCTCCCACTGTCACCTCTCCCCACATGCTTCTCTGGAATAAAATTATGATGAAACTATTTCTAAACAGGACAAGTAATTCCTCCTTAGAGCTTCAAAAAAAGGCTAGCTGGATTTTAAACAATGTCTTTAGTTAAAGGAATAGTGGAATATGAAAAAGCACTACAGCTAGAGTTCATTTTTTTTGAAGATTAGAGTACAGGTGGAACAGGACCTATTTTGTAATCTTGCCTTCATTATCAGGGATTTAAATTTTCACAGTAACTTCTGACATGCAGCAAACCAGTTGCAAACTTTGTTATAACATACTCAGCCAACCTAGAGTTGAGACACAGTTATTTTTACACGAAGTGATTTTGTTATAAGGCGCACTGCTTATAAATAAATTAATCCTCTTTAGACTGGAACAGCTTAATTTTGAAGACATTTTAAAATTAAGCAACAGTTGTACATGGTTCTTTAGGTGGTGTGTTTTTTTTTTTTTCCCAAAGTAAGTGCTACAGAATTTTCACCAACCTGGGACACAAATAGATCTTATGCTTTTCTTGCAGGCAAGAAGCTCAGACAGTGAGGCTATGCAGTCTGCCAAGACCACAGAGCCAGTCTGGCAGAATAAGGAATTGTGCCTGCCAATGCCAGACACAATGCAGTAAATCTCCAAGGCAACTATCTACAAGGATTACTCAAATATTTTTAAGACCCTTCAGTGCCTGGGATGGTGGAACATGTGCATCAGGAAGCATGTATGTCTCCAGCAACAGCAAAGCAAGTTTAATTTGACTCAAGGTGAAACCAACATAACTGTGGACTTGAATAAGACTTAGTTTCAAACAAAATTTTTAAAAAACAGTTTCAGGAGGCAAAAACATATAAATATTTCAAGTCCTGACTAATACAAGTACTATTTGCAAATTAGACAAACTCGTACAGGAAACTAGGTATCAGTACACAAGGGAAAAATATATTAGGTGAAATCCCTTTCAGTTCTCATAATTAAATTTTTTTATCTTCAGAGATCCTTTCTTATTTCCAAGCAACAGATGAGGTATTTTAAATTACTGCAAACTATCAAAATATTTACTTGGTAGATTAGGTTTTCATCTTGAAAATCCCATGTAAGAGCCTTATATATTATTTTTTTCTCAAATCTATGAGTTTCAGATTAACTATAAATCAAATCTGTTGGTGTCTAAAGAAAATCTTGTTTAGAGGAAAAAAAAGCAATAAATATCTGCATAGGGAAAATCCTTGTAGTGCACAGCACTATCCACAGAAGACCTGACTCAAATGTTTAACTGTAAGCTAAAATAAAAAAAATCCCTGTATGTGTATTCCAACAACAGTAAAACCATTTTTGCACTCTTGTGCAGCATCTGCTCATTGTCTACTGTTAAATTTCCTCTAAAATGAACTTCCAAATTATGAGGTGATGGGTCTGGGATAGTTCCAGAAGATATTCTTGCGGTTTTACATCCAAGTTAACATGGTTTATATTTTATCTGTAGTTAAAAAAGAAAGCAATTCGATTCTACTCTGCTAGATACAACCACTCCAACTCTGAACACTCTGCTAGCCAAAACCACGGATTTTCATTTGCAAATATGTTTATAGAGCAGTGCCTTGTCTGTGTTGTACATGTGACACTAGTTTTGCTTGGTAGTCTTTTCTTACCTCCACAACCCCATGATGAATAGATGTGTATTGCTTCTTCTTCAGCATCACCAAAGTAATGACTATCACTGTTGCTATGACAACACCTCCCACCATTAGGCCAATGATGGCACCTTTATTTGAACCCACATCTTCAGCAAAGAACACCTGCAAAAGAGAAATAAAGGAAGGTGGATAATATGAAGTTTATGAGTATTTGGCTAATCTGTCCTGCTGCCACTGCAATATAAAGCCTACTGAAGTATCAGCCATTAAGCAGCATTGCATATCACCCTAATTATTAAAATCTGAATCACTGTTCCACAAAGCTCTCACAGTTGGAGGACAGCAATTTGGGAACCCTCTATTGCCCATGACATGGCAGTGCTGTGGGTAAGGGGAAGACTCATCTTCATGCCTCTGCTTCACATGGGTCTTAAATAGTAGCTGTTTGGTTTTCTTTTTTTTTTTTTCTCTCCTGGGTGAGTCAGGCTAATTGCAAAATGACTGGTAAGTTCATAGAGGAGTAACCAAGGAGCATATAGATTTATTTATTTTCATAATGCTGTTCACAAAAGTGTTGATTAATTTACATCTGTGCAGCTTGTTTGGACTGTCTCACATTTATTCGATAAAGGAGCAGATCTGCAGGACAGCAGTGAAGCCTGCACATGGCCAGTTGTGAGAAAATTGTTGTAGCAAAAAACCAAAAGCATGCTGATTAAGTGACCACCAAGGGATGAATCAAGATTTTGCAGGATAAAGGGAGAATGAATTACACCTGGATAATGACCGTACTCATGTGAGACCCTAGATGAGAAGACAGTTGTGTGGAAACCAGAGAAGATACACTTGAATTTTGTGTACCAATAAGGCAAATCAGTGGTCAGTAAGACATTTTACTATGCATTTCATAAGACTGGCTTTTAGCAACAGAAGAAGGTATGAAAAGTGGGTGATTTTTTTTTCACTCTCCTGCTTTGTATTCAAGGAATCTGCTGAATTTACATCCATGCATACTTTAAAAACTTTCTGTCTGCTTGTCAATAGTGTGCTTTTATTATTATTATTTTTAATCAAAATGGGTAAAAAGGATTAGAGAATAAATTACATGCACAGAATTGTGAGACTACCTCATTCTGAAAGACTAAATATTTTGACAAGTATTTAACAAAAATGCAGACAAAAGAAGGAAACCAGCTGAGTATTTTAATGAGCTGTATAACATTTGCACTCTTTAAGAGACACAATCTTCCTCAGAGAGGTACTAAAGCATGCTATATAAATATTTATCTTGCTCCTAGTCATAAGCAAGAAATGAACATAAAGTTAAGAATTCAGTGGAAGGTAAGAAACAATGGGCAGTGTTGGCATAAGATGATGTGAAGTAATAATATCTTCTGTCAATTTTACCTGCCTGGGACTAAAATTCTGTTATTATAATATTTTGGACCATTGTAAAACAGCCCAGCTAATACCCATGAGCAACAGAGCACTCTGAGACATAAAAATTAACTTAATGTACTGTTAAAATGTGAACACTCATAAAGGAGAAAACCCCTTCGATTTCAGCTAAGTTCAGAAGTGTGTGTAAAATACAATGTGCAGCTGAATTCAAAGCAATATCCTAAGAAGATTGTTTCAGTAAACCCTACCAGGGCATAGGAGAAGGATAACACAGATGGAAGTATTTTCTGTTTACAGCTTTTGAATTAAAGGTAATGGAGAAAGGCATCAGCAAGGATATGGCATGTGGCAAACAAGTAATGCCCTGTAAGGCATCAATCTAGTATTTTCTTAGCAATACTGGACTGCTTGCTCAGTCCCAACTGAAAATATAACTGAGAGGACAGCTTACTAATTTATAAATAATGGTTGTACTTAACAGTAAAGTAATATGGTATAAAATGCTTTAAAAAGCTAGAAAGGTCTCATTTTAAACATTGCACAAGTAACTGACGAGGAGGGAGTGCAATATACTCCCTATCAGTCACCATAGTATGGGTAGTTCCCAAGACCAAAGCGCTCAGGGGGGTTATCAAACCACTTAAACTAATATTAGAGGCTGCTGCTGGGAGGTGCCTGTGACACTGCATTAATAACTACAGTGTCTAAAGCACATTCTTTCAAGGTCCTTCAGTAAACTGCATGGGTTTACTCCATCAGGATGTTTAACCCATTGGAGCTAAAGACGTCAGAATTTCCCAAATTAGTGCTAATGCATTTTGGATTAGCTCGTCAAACTGGGAATTTTCAGTTCTTGGCATCAAAGAGATGGCAGAACATCTTTTCACACAGTGATAGCCTAGTTCAAATGCAAATTTGAGTCCCATGTTAATTTTAATTTTCAGCACTACTTAGCTTTAAGAATATATTAAGGAAAAAAGCTTTCAAGTTTAATACCAGGATATTGAAAGTCACGGAACTGAAATCTCATCATGTAATATACCTTTACAAAAGAGGAAGCAGAGAAGATTTATAGCCAACACTGCTGTATGCATTCTCCATCACCTGTTAAGGTACTTCCTTACATTGCTTTTGGTAGTTATTTTTGTGTTCATAATGAGCACAGTTCAAATGGGAAACAATATTTTGCTCCTACATGCCCCTCACCTGTTAATAATTTAATACATGTCAAGGAACAAAGCACACAGACACAGCCAAGTGCAAAGCAAAATTAAGGTCAGTGGAGAATCTCATCTAATCCCCAGGAGGCAGTCTTGTGAAAGGCTATGCTTCATGGAGTCCAGCCTCCTTCATGTCCCACCCCATCTGTTTTGATAGAGAAGGTATCTATTCCTGAAACAGTGTCACGCTATATTCTTACTGCACCATGATGCAGGTCTTCATCCAACTTTTTTATTTTTAAACTTACTTAGCATTTCAGTTCCATTCCATCCCTTCCTGTTTTGTTATGTGACCATGACAGGTGGACTCTGGGACAAGTAATGCCCATCTGACTGCACCCAGCCACATGGAGTTAAAGGACAGGAACTTTCAGACTTTTCTCTCGTGTGACACTTGATGGCTGCCTACACTGTCTGCTGAAATCATCCCAGGTTTACTCTCGTTTGAGAACCAGAAAAATCACAATCTGTTCACATGAAAATTTTTGGTTGTCCATAACTGAACAACTAGTTCAAGACTGAATCAGCTACTCAAAACATCCATGGGAAAGCACTGTTAGTTCACTCACCAGCTTTTGATGATGAACTTCATATCCTGAGTCGTGCCGGAACTCTGCATCCATCTTCACTTCAGATATCTCTTCTGTTTTAACATTGGTCAACCCAGAACCTGCATTGCATAGCAATGACATTTTGTTAGAATTGTTGACTCAACCACACTCTGCTTACCTCCACCACTGAGCAGAAGGCAATGGTATCATTCACGTGGAGGAGGAGTGATGCAATGTGAAAGGGAACTGGGGGGAAAGTGAGGTACATCTGATGTTTCAGTCCCACTGAGGTGACACAGAATGAGCTGGTAAATTTCTCCTCTACTAGATGCACCTCAATCCATTGCAGCACTGGTACAAGCATCAAAAGGCTTTCAGCATGAAACACCACTGAAATTTAGCTGCAAGGGACCAAAGAGCAGACTCCTGAATTGGCTCACAGGAATCAGACAGAACTGCTCTGACAGCTTGTTTAATGTCAAGAAAATTTGGTGTTTGGGGCAAAATCTTCCTCCTTCCTAAGCGCAGACTGTGAGGAAAAAACACACAGGGTGTGAGGTGTGAAACCCCCGATGTTACATTTTCTTGCTTCCTGTGAGTCTGTACCTTTTGCACAGAAATACACAAATAAGAATAATTAAAATATTTGTGAAGTTTATACGGTTATTTGTTTCCATATTTCAGACTACTTAGAATTAGAATGATTCAAGTCTTGATTTCTGCCTGAGAGATAACTGTCAACTAAAAGCATAAGGTAAAGCAAGTAAGCAAAGCTTGCAGTGCTCTTAACTGTAGATAGTTTGCAGTCCTGTTATCCCTTTATGGGTGCAAAAAGGAGATGCTTCACTTATCTAACTGGAAAGAAGGTCAGGATTTCCTCCTGGAAAACAGCCTTAGGAGAATGAGCCAGACTTAAAACAGCTAAGCAGTGCATTGTATATGTGCATCTATGAATGTTTTGCCCTGAAAAGCTGGCTCTGGCTTATAGAGAACATACGGATATTCATGTAGCTGGTTATTTTTCTACTCAGTACCAAATGACTGACATTTATATTTCTTGGAGGTACAAACACTGCAGAAGCATGGTGTTTATGAGAAGTTAATTTCCTCATCCTACTGATGTGATAAGAACAAACTGGTTAATATTCCTTGTCTATATTTATTTTAGCATTTTATCACTCCAATTCCTCTCTCTTAGCCTTCATTCTGATTCTTTGTCATTTGGGCTGACTGTAGGCTCTGATACAGAGGAAGAACCCTTCCTAAAATTTCCATCATCGCTGACTGTGCTTGTGTTCTGCCACCTCCCTGGACACTCAATAAATTCTTAAGGACATCCATGTACCAATGAGGTCTAGAGTCTAAAATAGCACTAAATGCAAGAATCATTGCCCTTCTATTACCTTTGGATGTGCAATTTTATTTATTTTTCTTTTATAATTAAATGCTGATTTAGATTAGACATTAGGAAGAAATTCTTTAACTTGAGGGAGGTGAGACACTGGAACAGGTTGCCCAGGGAACTTGTGGGTGGCCCCACTCCCTAGAAGTGTTTGAGGCCAGGTTGGATGGGGCCTTGAGCAACCTGGTCTAGTGGGAGGTGTCCAGCAGGGTACCAAAAGGATGTGTTTGCAAAGCCATCCAGATAAGGGAGTGTAGAGTGATGTGATTAAATTTACTGGCAAAAAAAAAGAAAAGAAAAAATGAGGATAGCTGAAGTAAAACCAGCTGCAAAGAACTTCAGAAGGATATTATAAATTCTAAGTGCACAATAAAAGGGAAATGATATTAAATGCTGATTTAATGTAAAGTGTTGCTCACAGGGATACACAACAATAGGCTCTAAAATAGTTCTTTTCCACCCAGGACAGAGATCTTGCAGTCACTGCAGACAGCTCTCTGTGGGTAGTTGGCTCAGTAGCAGTCAAGAAGGCAAAGAGAATGGTAGGAGTAATTATGAAGGAAAAGAGAAAACAGAAAACATTGTTACACCACTGTATAAATGATGCAGCTTCTTTTTAAATCTGGCTATCCATTCTGGTCATCCCACCTCACATGCAGGCAGGAGAACTAGGAAAGATACAAGTCAGGGAGAGGCAGGTGATCACTGGTATGGAGTAGTTTCTGTACAAGGGCTAGAAAAATTGCTAGTCTTCAGATTGGAAGAGACAACCAAAGGGGAACACTACAAAGGTTTATGTGACCTTTATGTGAAGAGAAGGAGAAAGCCTACAGGAAATAGTTATTCATTATTTCTCCTAAGGAAGTACAGGAAACTGTTTATGGCACAGCAGATTGAAAACTAACAAAAGAAAGTGTGTATGTATTTAATTTGGCACAATCAGAACTATACTGTGGAACTCATTGGCACAAATCATGATGGTGTTCAAAATGCAAATGAAAAAATGCAAAGAAGCAAGGTTCATCCAGGATTTCTTAACACAACAGTGAAAATACCATTTCCAGTCCTGAAAGTCTATTGAATCCTGGCTGCCAAAAGTGGATGTGCCAGGAGTAAAAGGCAGAGATGAATTCTGTATGTATCCTGTTAGATACATAGATACCACTGCTAGAGACCAGATAATGGGTTTGGGTGCTTCTGCTCTTGGCATCTGACCACTTCCAAAGAAAACAAGCTATGATAGTTCATATATGGGTCTCTGATAGCTGCAGTTAAGTAGAGCCAAAGGCCACAGGTAGGAGTTACAGCAGTATTTTAGGGGGCAGAACAGGTGAAAAGCCTTCACATCAGTAGATGTGAAGCCTTCAAGCAGTAGAGGGTGATAAGTTAATCAGTAGTCTCAGCTGCTGGAAAAACAGACTCAAGCTTCTCTATAGAAACATTCTTTGAGGGTTCCCTTCCTCCCATTCCCATCAAACACTAACACAGGAGCTGTACTTCCACCATACAGCAGGTGAAACAATCTTTTGCCTGAAGATTGGGCAGAACGCTTTTGCTTAGTGCCATACGACCACTCTGGTGGTCAACCTGGCCTTACTATGCAATCTATAAAAAAATCATGAGATCTGAATGCAAAGTAGGGCCTGGTATTAAAAAGTTCAAAATGTTACACTTGCTACAACTTGTCTTTGGCAACTAGCATAGGAAAAAGGTCAGAAACAGAAAAATTTTCTGTTGCCCTAAAAAACCTCATTGCAATTTTTCCCTTCCTCCTATCTCCCTTAGGAGTGTACATGCATGTGCACACACACACACATCCAAATATCAAAAATAGCAAGATATGCAAACCTTACCACTCCTTGCCCCTAAAGGAAAAAAAATAATCACACGGATAAAAAATCATATGGATTTAAAAATTACTCATATGAAAAAAAAACAACCAACAAGTAGCTGCTTTGGGAACACACTGTTCTCACACAGATGAGCTTTTCCATTTGTGTAAATATATCATTTAGGGGCTTTAAGCAGGATAACAAAAAGAGGATACAATGAATTCCACTAAGGATGGAGTTAGGTGCACATCATCTACTACACTGCTTGTAATTGCTTCATCTGCTGGTTAAATAACAGCCCAACAAGACTTTGTGATTTTGTTTTGCAAGCATCTGAAACACTATTAGATGTTGCTGTGGTCTTACAGTTACTTTTAGAGTTGAAAATTGAACATCCAAGTGAAGGGACAGTTGGAACTACCAGACCTGGGAAGACTCTCAGTAGAGAAAGCTGAAAGTAGAATGTTTAAGCACCAGATGTAATGACTTCACATTAACTTCATGTCTGTGAACTGTAATTTAGTAATTGTTACAAACAAGTAAGATTTTTTAAGGCTTGTTACAAATGTAGTCAGTGTCATCTGGGTAAAGGTTCATCTAAAATAAAAAGGGGGGATGGAAAAGAATGCAGTGTTTGAACCTGGGTAGGAAGCTGCATGTTCTAGTACTAGAACTGCTACTTCATATGACTCCGTGACTTTGTTCAGGTATTTAATTTTAAAATTAAATAAAAATGAAGATAGCTTAGTGATTTACAAAGAAAATGAAGATTATACACTCAAGTTTTGGAACTGACTTTTGACAACTCAAATATCTTTGATATATAAGTACTTTTAAGACTGTATTGAACTAAAACTTTTTGGTCTGTCCTTGGAAGTTAGTAAAATGGTTGTTCACTTGTACTTCATAGATGATTAGATGGCTCTTGAAACTGAGAAAGTGGAAAATAAGTGCAAAAAAACCCGTTATCTTTTTTAGTAAACCTTGTATGAAATAATTCCTTCTCAGATTGTTTTACATGTGTGTAAAAATGAATAATCAAAACAATTAAAGTTTGCAAATCTTTCTGGACTGTCAACTTAGGTCCTGTGCATATATATGTGTGTATAACTGCATTCACGCTTAACTATTTGATTTTTAAAACAACACGAGTTGATGGAAAAATCCATTAATGATTTTTATTTCATAGCTGCAGACAGTTGGTTTAAGATAACTATACTGAACTAACATCTTTAAAACAGGAGAAAAAAATCCCCTGGCAATTTCTAGCATGAAAATCCCAACTAATTCACTAAGCTCCTCTATGCCCTTGCCTCATAGAGATTGCAGCGCATGTGCTAAGGATTCTGCAGAATAGCTTACAGAGCCTCTGAAACAATATGTAAAAAAAATCCCTCAGCTTTATAAAGTGCAATTAAGATAGATCTGTCATGATTTACCAGTGGAAGGGCCAGAGACACAGAAGCTGCTTTATGTGCAATGTTTCCTCAAAATTATTAGCTGCAAACATCCCCTAGAAGGGATGAAAACTTGATATGAATACCAGTTCTGGGTTGCTGGGTCCCACTCCCTCTGCAAGCACCTCTTCCAAACACTTCTTGACAGAGACAGCACTCACACAGGCTGGCAGGGGTTTGTGTGGAACACTTCCCTCATTCATGGCATAACATTACATTTTAAGAGAGTGTTCTACCAAGGAAAGGGAGATCACTGAACTCAAGCATGCTGGAAAAATACAGGGTAGATAAAAGCCACGCAAGTAATGTACCTGGCCGTGTGGTGAGTCCTCTGTCTGCAGCTGGACGGGCATCAACTGGCTCAACTGGGCATGGGCAGAGAAGAAACAAAAGAGCAAACAAAAAATAAATTAAATCCTCCAAAATTAAAAAATCAACTATTCTTCTATTGGGACAGTGGGGGAGAGACATACTGCATAAACAAAGTTACCAAAGCAACAGCTAGAAAAGATCTGCCTTCAGTTAATCCTGAAAATAAAAGAGATGGTCATGACTTCAAGACTTCAAGAGGAAAGCTTCACAGATGATGTGTCAATTTTACATCATATTCTGGTTACTGCTTAAGGTGAGAAACCACCAAGATCAAAGATTTTATGTCTATAGAGTTAAGCTATATTCAATTACATGCTTTTTCCAGTTGTCTGATCAGAACTGGCAGCAAGAATGAGTCGTGAGTTCTTGCAGCCAGTCTTTTATCAATGCTCACTTATAAACTCACCAAATCCTGATTCCTTTTTCCCTCCAGTAGGGATTGTTTACAGCACTAGCTATAAGATTCAAAAAAAGGACAGCACATTTTGACAATACAACCAATAATCCATTCTGATAAGCGCTGATTTGTAGACAGTAAATTTGCCTTCTGATTTTTGAAAAGGAAGCAAAGGAGAAGCATCAGTTGGTACCCAATTGTGCATCATACACAGTTTTAAAACTCTGTATTGCTGTACTAAGGTTTTACCAGACGAAACCTAAGACTGATGGAGTTCACTGGCATTAACAGAAAACAGGATGTGCAAAGGTTTTAGAGTTGTCTGAGTCATTACCTAGTGCCTCAGTTAAGCCCAAACTGAACATACTGGAAAAGTCCATTAGAACATTCAGATTTCCCCCCCCTTCTCTTTTGCTCCAATACTGTCGCCTTCTTATCTAACCACATGCCAGTATCTGAAAGAAATTAAATTCATAAAAAATATTTATGTTGTAGCTTGGAATTTAGAACTTTACTTATAAGGTATTCTGATTTATTTGCATTTCCAGATTCAGGTATGAACCTTCTAATCAGCAGTAAGGGAGCCACACTAATGTAAGAAACCCAACGAAAGTCCATTTTTCAATTATGAACTCCTCACTATCTGGCATCAGAAAATCATGCTAGCCTGATGATACTGCTGACTTAAGCCAAGGGGATTGCTCATCTTCATTAGGAAGTCTGTGTCACTTGTTTAGTGTTCTTATGGGTTTGACAAACAACCTACCATGCTTGGGTGATAGCCTATGTGGCACCCATGTCCTTTGTAGACAGGAGATGACTGCAATAGCTACTACCTTCAGAAAAAAAGCAGCAACTCTGCTTTATAGTAGCTGCAGGCAAAAAGCACACCTGCACATCTGACCTGCTTGTCTTTCCAGAAGGGCAAAATTTTCACAGAGCTTGCAGGGATGGTGCTGCAGAGACAAGCCATCAAATCACTTTCCTTCACAGCAGTTCAGAGTGGCACCAGCAGACCATGTAATTGCTTTCCTTACATAGCACTATACAAAAACCAATTTCCATCCTTAACTAAAAACTACAATTTTGAGTATTTTTGTATTTAAGTTTTCTGCCAGGTTTTCCAATATTCTTGGCACCAACCCTCAGGTAGGTCAGCAGCAATTTTCAGTGGAAAGGATTGAAGGAAAGAAACAACCAAGGACCATCACCACTCAAAATGCTCCTGCAGAACTCTCCTCCATTGCTCTGGCCCCTTGTGTCCTCCCTAGCAAGCTGAGGGGTTTTATTTCCCTCCTGCTCAGCACTCTGTAACCCTGCATGCCCATAGCTATGGCAGACTGGGAGAGCAGGTTGGAGGTAGCAGTAAAAAATGGGAGTAGGTGAAGGAAGAAAAAGTTGGAGGAAGGTTCCATTGTACAGTAGCACAAATGTGATCTCAGGGCAATGCAGTATTTGTGGAGTCACGTGAAAATATTACTAATTAGGAAATTTTCTTGTCATCTACAGTTCTGGAAGCATTTTACATGGGAAAAGACAAACACCACCAGCACATTCTGTAACTGACACAAAAGCAAAATAACTTGCTCAAGGTCACAAACCAGTTGCAGGACAAAAACTGAAGGCAAAAGTTCAGAACCAAGAGTCTTCCAAAGCAGACCATGATTCCAGGCACTAAGTACAGTGCGTCCTGGGCAGCACAATACAAAGAAAAGCTGGTTTCTGGAGCGCCCTGAGCTGCCACCTTTTGAATTCAAGTTGAATTTAAAACTCTGCTTGCTCTTGCCCCAGTATTGATGGACACACGGTTTACTCTGAAAGATCACTGCCTGCCCCTCTGGACACTACCACCTCACAACAGTTGGTGTAGAGGTGACAAGTTTCAGCTTATGACAGCTTTTATCAAAACTCTACAATGTACTCCATATTATTATAAAATCTGCATTTATTTTGATGCTTCAGATTCATATATCTCTTGAACGCATTTTCCTGAACACATAAGTAAGACTAAAGATTTATTTTCCAATTATACTCACAAAACTAAACTGGCATTTACCTGCTTATGCTGACTACACAAACTTCATACAGGGCACATATTCCACCACATATCTGATGCTAATACATCTCAGAAAAGCAGGAGAGAATGTGGCTCCTTCTCTTTTCAAAAATAAAAGGCGAATCAAAAACCTCAAAAGCTGGTAGAAACCAGGAGGCATGGATAGCTATGTGATGACCACCTACCAAAAACA
Source organism: Phaethornis superciliosus (assembly GCA_023637945.1). Taxonomy (NCBI): domain Eukaryota; kingdom Metazoa; phylum Chordata; class Aves; order Apodiformes; family Trochilidae; genus Phaethornis; species Phaethornis superciliosus. The sequence goes on from JAJQWJ010000001.1 coordinate 102,877,244, forward strand.
GCACTGAAGGGAGTAACTGGCTAAGTCACAAGGCTAACAGTACATTCACAAAAATCTCACTTTAGAGAAATACTTTGTCTCTAAGACTGACTGTAACTGCATGGTAGGACACAAAGGGTAAATACTAAATCCAGTTAGTCACTGGCAAAATGCCCAGGGACCTTGGCAGAGCTTCACAGCTGTCGGTGTTTTGCCCCCCTGTCTCTGAAGTTGCAGCTTCCGTTGTTAAAATAAAATTTTCTCACATTTCAGTGGTGCCTTCTGCAGTGTCCTCAGAGGGTATTTTTCATTAAGCTAATTTGTACATCAATACACTAGACTTATGTTCAGCCATGCAAACTGTAGTCTATCACCTGGTGCTTTGGATTAATTTCTGTGGACGTTTCCTGGGAAACTACCTCAGGGAAACAACAGCAAAAAAAAAAAATACTAGTGAGCTCTGCTAGACTTTCAAGGTCTTTTTTTTTTTAAGCTATTTTTCACTCATTCTTCAGAAAAAGCAAATTTAGTAAACCGAACTATATAAAACTTATCCTTTACCTAAACATGCAATTTGCATTGAGAAAATTTCAAATGGAGTTACCATATCTTTGGATGAAACGTGAGATTAAATCATGGCCAACAGAAGAAAACAGGCATGGGAACTAACAAAAGGGTTTTTTTGAAGTATTTGAACTTCATTGTTTGTACACAGAATACTGGATCCTTTAAAACAAACAATTGCTGGAACTTTCTTCTGCTTTTTCCATAGGAACATTTTGGTTTAAGCATACCTTGAATGGTTCTTTAAAAACAAGACCTGTGACTGGGCCAGAGGGGGTGTGATCTCAGGTCCTAAATCAGTTAGCTCCAGGATTTGTTCAAGTGTCTCTCAGATGACAATGGTCCCAGTAGAAATTTGTTCTGACAGTAATGCAAATTGCAGTGAGGTAAATTATTTTCCTGGTGTGCTTGCTCAGAACTGAATATACTATTGCTTATACAGTGTAACACCTCTTTGCAGTGAGGAAGACTCCCATTCTACCTATAAACCCACTGACTATTCTGAGCTGACAGCACTCTGGATTTGTGTTCAGCAGAGTTTTCAACAAGTTGACTTCAGCTTTCAAAACAGACCAAAACAGTATAAACAACTGAACCTGTAACCTGCTATATCTGAAACTCCTCTGGTGGTCTGTTAAATCTGCTGGGCCAACCACCCATCAGACTTCCCAGATTCCAGGCTGTTCACATGGAATGTGCTGTAATTTTCCTGATGGTTGTTACTCTCACCCAAGTAAATGGGAGCTGAGATGCTCAGTTCTTTGACCTTCACTGTCATGCTCAGCACCTCCCAGCAGTAAGAGATGCTGTCACCAACACTGCAATGGTCAGTCACTCTGCAGTGCTTGAGGTTTCTCTATTATGTTATTTTTGAATTTATGCCTTTTTGATCAATGGTTATTTGTTAAGAAAGAGCAATGACTTCCTAAATATTCCATAAAATACAAACCCCTCTCTGTATAAGGGAAACTTACTGTGTAAAAAACAAGACTATGCAAAAAGACCTTCAGCGGAGAGAGAGCAGAAAACAGAGGAGAATATTGTGTCAAAGACAGACACACATTTTTGGAAGCAATTTAGGCAAAGCTTGGGATTACACCTTGGCCACGGAAGAAAACAGGAATGGGTACTGAGAAAAAGCAGCACAGCTAGTCCTGAGTTTATGGAACAAAGAGGTCTGAGACAAAGACAAAGGAAAAAGATGGGTACCTACAGAGAGAAAGAAGGTATTGTACAAATGATCACATTAACAGCATTGTGGTTCGGGTACATGACAGAAGTATAATGGGAAACAAGAAGGATTTGAAGTGGTTTAAGTCATCAAATGATTTCTTTTTCTGGCTGTGGAGACGTAAATGTTAATAATGGTTGACCTAAAAGAATAATTTGCAGTAGGAACTTCATGACAAATACAAAACTGGTATAAAAAAAAACCCCTAGACCCCAACAACTTAAAGGCATGAAAGTTATGAGATGTTCCCATAGCAAATATTAAAAAGTGTTGCAGTAAATGATGTAGTGCATTAAAATACACAGGATTCATCATGAAACAGCATGCTATCCAAGGCAAGGAGAGGTTTTGTTTCTGTCACATCTTTTAAATGGAGGACCATAGTCAACATACACACCTATGGGAATTCACCATCACACAATATGTACCTTCAGTATTAAATTCTGAGCTTAGCCAGGTTTCTGAAGGAAAAAAAAAGGCTTGTGTGATTAAATTGTGGGTATGTCTGGTGCACCAGTCTACCTGGTAACTTCTGAATTTGGTGACTGAAATCAGTATGTTTGGAAAACTGGGAGGACTTCAAAAGTAATTAATTTTCTTCCCACAATTTTCACGAAAACCGGCAGCAGGCACAGAAATTGATGCCCTGTATGCCTCAGTTATGGGAAAAACTGCAGCCAGACCTGTACTGGAAAATTCCTGCAGGACAGACACCACCAGCTGGACTGTGGCCTGCTCCTGGCAGACAGCCTGGGTACATGTACTATGGCAAGCTGCAGCTGATTCCCCAGGAAACTGAAATTTATTCCTGCAGCCTGGTCAGCCTTTTGTACTTCTCACAAGCACCTGACACAATCCAGCCAGCTGCTCTTAGCCTCTCAGAACATCACTTGGCTGCAAGTGCCCTCCAGACATGTCTGGAGTCCGTGTCACCATCTCCTGTCTTCTGGTTCTTGGTGCTGCAGTCTGTTGAGTTTGCTCCACCTCCCTCTGCTCCTTTTCTTAGTCCCAACCTGTGGGGCTAACTCTGGCAGACTGATTTTAGCCCCACTCCTGACCAGCCTCTCCTTTACCACTCAAGCCTCGTATACTTCTTCCTCACTGATTTGGTGACCTTTCCTCAGGCCACAGCCACGTATTTTCTTCCCCTTGAGCTTAGCTTCTCTGACTCCTGGAGACATCACACTTTGATCACAAAACTGGTTTTGACTCCACTGACTTCACCTGACACTAACACCAGATCTGGCAAATCCATACCCATGTCCTGTGTTTCTCCTCCCAAGAACCCAGCTGCCCACAATCATTCACACATGGTGCTGGAGACTAACTGCTTAAGGCTGGTCTCATTCTGAGAGCAGGCACAGCCTAAGCCAGTGGTTTCAAAAGACTTCTGGAGGATGTTAATGTCTGTGCAATTCACAAGTTTGCCTGAAAAAAGACTTCTGTAGCTCCAGTCTCTGAATCTACTACAGGTTTGAAGTAACCAACTTTCATAATTGTAACTTATCACTAATAAAAGTGGAGGTAAAGGAAAACAAACACAGCAGGAGGAACATGAATTGAAAGACCAAAGTCCCCCAGGTTTCCAACTAATGGCTCTGGCAACTAATTAAACCACCTGTTCCAGATTACACATAAATTATCAAATTATTATGCAGTTAATTCAGCAAATTAGTCTATGAAAAATATAAAATACTTAGGAAAAGTTTTTACTAGTAAATCGCTTTGCTGAGTATGCAGAAGCATTTCTTCCAGACAGACAGTGGCTAGGAGCAAATAAAATTAACTCTCATGCAAGTGTTGTGCTGAATCTGTAACCATTTTCACACCATCAAATAAAAAGCTCTTCCTTAATTAAAACATTCATTTCATCATAGCACAAATTTAACAACTTTATCTATCTCCCTTAACTCATCGTTAACACCAAAATTTATTGTGTGTCTACAATCCAAACTTTAGTCAGGATTTTCTGTTCCAGAGACAAGCTGACTCTGCAGACCAGTTCTAAACTTACATTTGAGAACCTCTGCCATGCTTGCATCAGAAAGACCTCCACTTTCAGGGAACAAAATTATGAAGTTCAACTCAAAATATTCTGCAGTCTCTCACTCTATTGTACGTACCTTCATTTTCAGTATTGGCTGGAACAGAATCAACACCAAAGGGATGCCATGGCTGAAGGTCATCTAGGCTGAACTCTCCATCCACTGGAAGAAGTTCAACTGTGGTCTTAGTTTCCGTCAATGAAGGCATGAGAGCATCATTTCCATAGCTGATTCTGGGCTCGCTGATCATATTGGCCAAAACATCATCAGAATAGTTTTGCTCCTTCTGAAGTAATTCATCTGCAAGGAAATTTCAACACAGGAGTTACCTGAAAGAGCCAGCATTTCTGAGGATGTATTTTCAGTGCTATTAAACAATAAATTACCATTACGAGATTCTGTTTTCATATGATAAAGAAAAACATAAAGGCTTAGGATAGGAAAAACTGATAAATACTGATGATAATAAATAAGGCAATTAAAAAAAATATCAGTGTAAGTTCAATACTGATTCCTATCCACATTTCCACCACATAACTGATCAAACGACTGTCCTTTAGATGTCCCTGGACTCCTTCTCACCACTTTTTAAAGGGCCAAAAATCCATTCCCTTCAACTCAACAGGCTGCCGCAAGTCAACACACGAGAGGTCTACAAGAAGGAACATCTTTGTTATTTCCCCTTCTCCTTAAATACTCACTATCAGAGCTCATCACAACTCTTAAATCCTAAAGCACTGCAACACTGATTGTATTAAATTAGGTTTACTATAACACACTGAATTTTAAGAAACATTCACTCTTTAAAAAAAAAACTTTGCTTAAAGATTAAAGTAGTTCTTTGCTAAAAATCTTAAGTAGCAACAGACATCTGCAGGTACTTTTTTTACAAGTAATCAGGACCTAAAGCTGTGCAGTATTATCTAGATTGGTGTTAATTTTTTTCACTTGGAAGAAGGTGAGAACAATCAAAGCACTTTCCAGCTCCATCAGGTGTATGGGACAGCTTGTCCAACTCAGTGTTAAAAATAAGCCTGGAGGTTGTGTGTGCTTTGTTATTCCAATTCCCTTCTCACATCAAAGTTCATCTGCTCTTGATCTCCTCTTTCTCTGCCATTTTCTTTTATAGAGGAGAAACACTATTTGCAGATACTTTGAGGATACAAGTGTGCACAAGAATATATAGAAGTAAGCAAGCCATACAATGAAGGAGATATATAACTGCTAATAATTTAGTGTAGCTAGTAAGCAGGCATTACAGAACTAAATGGCTCAGAAGACAGTAAAGCCTACATTACTAGAGTGGAAGTACTTTGCACAATGATAGCTGATGATACAAAATCCTTTATCACAACTGGCTTCTTTCCACTTCACTGAGGATGTCTTGACCATCACTGCTTCACACCCACAACTAAATCCTGCAGCAAATCAAGGACAGGAATCACCACTCTACTGCTAGACCCTTTACATCAGTCTGTGGGTCTCACTTATTTCCTAGTATCATCAGTGAGAAAGGAGATTTAAATTTCTATTCCCACCAGAACTTTAGGCCCCTCAGTAAACTCTTTTGAATGTTATCTCCCTCCCAACCTTACACTGTTCTGTACCACCACAGAAGTACATTGCATTCATGCAGCAGCTCCAAGTAAGGATCAACACTGAGACATAAACATTAAACCTGGCACTGCTTCAGTGCCTTTATCAATGATGATGGAGTAGGGCTCTGCCCTGCAATATGTCTCTTAGAGACCCCCTTTAGTGGTGGTAATAGTACTGATAGTTGACAACTCTCTGCCACCCCATTATTACATCAAATTCAGAACACCAAAATTAACAAGTTGTAACCTCCACCCTGCAGCAAATATGGGTGCTGAATCATGTAAAATGATGTTTTAAAACAAATGTTCATGTTTAAACAGCAATTGCTTTAGTAGGCAATAAGCCTAATGTGTATACAAAATTTAATTCTGTGATTTAATTTTTTCATTAGAATGACTCACTAGGACAGTATAGAAAGCATACGTAACACTGAATTGCTTTTTCCTTCATGTTCATTTTACAGAACAATATTATTTTATAAGATACCTAAGAAATCTTCAGCATTGAAAGCAAGTCCAATTTTTATCTCCCTGCTGCACTTACACTAATCCTTTATCAAATTAAAGCATCTCCTTGTATCAGAAATGAGCCAAGTGAAGCACCTTAATATTCTGAGCAGACATTGTGCCACACGACTGATAATAGTTTTTCTTAGCTAGGGACAAAGAGACTTCACAAAAAAAAGAAGCTGGATGTTACCAGCCTGTGAAAGAAGTCTGGTGTCCAAGTGCCTTGCAGGGAACCAAGGCTGACACCAGCTGAGGACATTATAATATCAAGTCCTTATAGATTGCAGGAAAGCGAGCACTGAACTACCGCTGAGCATCCCAGTGCCTGCCAGCCTTTCATATCTGGGCACCAGAAAGGTTTTGGGGTGAAGCTCCCCTCATTCCTGCTGTCCTCCCTGTCCCCAGAAGATTGGAGGCAGCTGCAGAGAGCTGCAACCCATGCAGTGTCATCTGGCAGCAGTGATGGGCGTGCCATCTCTGCATGGTCCCTTTTCTCTGCATGGTACCCATCCCCCACAACTCCTTTCTGCTCCCTGCTGCTGATGCACTCAGTTTTACCTGAGGACACCTCCTGACCTTGGAAAGGGACAAATGATGCACAGAGGGGAAGCAGCAGAGAAAGAGGAACTCCTGGCAGTGGAGAAGGGGCGCCAGAGCTGGCATGGTGCTGGGGGGAAGGCTACAGTGTAGGCATGGCTGGGCCTCCCAGGCTGTCAAGGAGAGGCACCTGACCCCCATCATGATACTGTGATCATACCCAAATCCCTAGAGGCTGGGAGGAATGCAAACACAAAGTCTCTCTCTCTCTTTGTACCCTACCCAACTGGGAGCATGTCACTGCTGGTGCTTGCAGGCTCCCTTGTTTCCCATTCAGCTGCAGTGCACAGCACGGTCAGGGACTGACCTGCACAATTGCTCAAGTGAGGCAGACAGATATCACAACCAGCAGATTATGATCACATCCATTTTACAAGGGGGGGAACAATGGCCAAAATGAATCAAGCCCATCTGACATGATGAATCAGACACTGAATGACAGTGAGAAATTGGAAGTGCCTGGCTCAGAAACTCTGCTGGAGTCCATCAGACTGACACAGCTGTGTTGGCATTGAGCAAATGATTTGCAAACAATTACTTCAATCTCTGAACTGCTAAAAAAGTTTGCCCTAGGATTCCCAGTTATTGATACTAGCTGGCAAAGTACAAGATCAATTTTTCAGCGTTGATTTTTTCCTGAGTATTGATGGCTACTTGACTCATCATTTATGCTAATGGCAAGCCACACAGCCTCACTGTTACCCATCAGTACAGTATTCCCTCCGTTTTTCACAGTTGCCAACTCGATTCCCCCACCCTGCAAAAGACAATTCCCTAAATAAGCAGGGAGTAAAGACACAGCTGGGAGCTAGGATGTGCACTCAAGACTGTTTCAGAGGTTTTCTTTGTGTGATGAATATCTTCATTATTAGGTGCTGAAAATAGAGATAGTCTAGGCTGCTCTTCAAAATTTCATCTCCTGTCAAACCAACTGGCCAAAAACTCCAATAATATCATCCAATAATGAACTTTTTGTTGCTTAGCTCATTATCCCCTTGCAGTGTTCCAAGTCCTGCTGTCAAGAAGAATAAGGAAGACATAAAACCTTTTTGTCAAAAACATGACTTTGTGAAATGCCCGCACTCTGTTTGGACTTCAAACATCCCAGAAGGTCTGGATTTGACATGAGGCTGCACAATTGCTGCTTCTCCTTCAGGCACCCAAAGTTCTCTTTCAGGTAACCAAACCCTTTCTGTCTCAGGCTTAACACCTCACTTCTGGTGCTTCAATAAAATGCCTTTCAGACTTACTATCGTCTCTAAGGGATTTTTACTTCTTTTTTGGCTCACTGAAGGCATTTTCACGTGGGTCATTGCAATTAAACAACAGCATCTAGAAAAACTGAAGTGAAATATGTTTGGGGAACTAGACTGAAGGTCAATACCACAGCAACCTCCTTTCAAGACTATTCTCTTATCCCACAGAGAGATTCACAGAGTCAAAAGCAAAGCAGGAGCAGAAGAACAGAAATAACATTTATTGGTGGATGCTGGATTTGTCCACAATGGTTCTAGACCACACTTGTACTTGTGAAGCTTTGCAAGGAGCACTGTACTAGGAAAATTAACCCAGCAAATCAACAGTGGCGATGCAGTCTTAACAGTGGCAAAACTTGTGTTACTTTGAAAGTTTATTTACTTTTTACTGGCATACAACACTGCTTTCAGTATTGAATTCTAAGGCATACTTACCCCAGTCCTGAACTGGCATAGCTATAATGACAGAAATTTCATGTGGAACAAGAGCTCAACTTGCTGCCCTGGAACTCTAGCAATCCATTAGTTCTCTTTCAAACCATCGTTTTTATTTAGCTCACTATATAAAGCTTCCAAAAGTAATTAGAATATTTGTTTGTTTTGTTTTCAAGTGTCTGTCTACAAGATGAAAAGTTCTGGAATCACTATTGTGTGCAAAAATTTTGAATTAACAGCCTTAAAATTAGCAATTATAATTTTGCATGTTCCATAAAGCAATTTAAGGTCCTAAACCAGATTAGACATAAAGTACACCCAAAACAGCTATTCTAAATACTAAGACACCATCAAATTACATACCATTGTTCTGACCCAAGATCAGACTTCTTTCATAAAACAACATCTATATGAAAGAATATATATATTGTTTCAACAAATACAGGTTTGGGAATCAACTCTACTATACTTGTAAAAATGCAGAGTCTTATTACTTCATAGTCATCATCTTATCACTGACCATTCAGTCTGAACTGAACATGTGTTCAGAAAAGTTCCAGTTTCTTTTGAGCATCTGCTTTCAAAATGACAGAATTAAAAAGAATCAGCAACTTCCCTATTCTTCTTAATGGCACAAATTACAGAGTGCTTGAGTCATAGTGTGGCTTCATTTGCATGTGCACACATCTTATACCAGTTTGAAGGCAGTTTAAATAATACAAATGCTGTATGCCACAATTAGGATTCACTAAGGACATTTACAGTCATTTATTACAATGCATGTGATAAGAGGTAACCTGTTTAGATGCAGCTTTCAGTTGTCTGTCTACTTTATGGGCTAATTCAATCTGTCATAGTTCGTAATCTTCAACAAGAGCATGTGCCCAAAGGAGCTGCACTAATGTAATGCAGTCAGGTTTTAACTAAATTTTGCCTGCATTTTGTCAGCTGTATAAATCAAAACTCCCCCGAACTGGTAAATATGAAAACAAGACCTCCTTAAAGGCTTTGCCTAGGTGAATACTCTAAAAAACAAAGAAAATAAAATCAAACATAAATTATCTATGCATCTGCATTTATAACTGAGCTCTTACATAAATTGACAGCGTATTTGTAACCCACAGTAGCTGTTTCACAAGCTTGATGCATAGGAACAAATGTGTTTCACATTCAGAATGTACTTATATTCCCCACGGGTTAATTCTACTAACACATCATAAATAAGGAGTTATGTAGGAAACTCCAAAATATTAAGTATTGTTAATACTAGTAAGGATTCTAGAGAGCTAACACTTATGGATCATGGGGCTTTCTGTATCTGGGATGCATGCAAATTCTATGATCAGAAAGGGAATTATGTCACTTGTATACCCTGTGGGCTTCATATACATAACTTACTGTATCAAGTAGGAGTTTCTCTTCTGAGGTGAAAGGAGAGGCTATATCAGAAAATACCACAGCTATTCTTCCAACTTCGTCCCAAGTCAGAGGAAATTTCAAGCCCACGCTCATAGAGACACTTGGAAATTTGTGCCTTATCACAGGAGTTAAGTTCCACTGAATGTCAAGCATATTCTGATTCTATGGTGTTTTGCTGAATCAAGCATCTTATGATGTTGTTATACACTACTAGGTGTCATAATTATACCATTATCAATCCACAAAACTCAGTTATGAGGTATTCAGTGTTGAACTAATTAATTTGTATAGTACAAGTCAAATACAATTGAGAGAGCAACTCTGATGAGAACTTTATGCAAAGGGACCTGCCTACTGGAAGGTGTGCGAGAAGCTTTGTTGCCTGCATGCTTTAAAGATGATGATAAAAAAGCAGTATGTTAGATCATTATTGTGAGATACTGGAACTAAGCCCAACCTGAAATACTCAGCTCCATATTGACAGAGAAACATGACCACCCCACAAGACTTAAGCTTTCTTCTCTTCTGGTTAGGCTGGGAAATTATGTCACTAGTGGTCTTATCCAGAAACTTCAACAGTGCAAAATGTCCCTCTCTCAAGGTTAAGCTGAGACTCAGAGGTTAAGAACTGGAAAACAGTATTTTGTAATTCTTATTTTCTATTCCTTAGAGCCGTCACCACTAGGGCAAGGAGAAGTAGCAGCAGTAGTTTTTTAGATATCAGGAATTTCTTACATGCATGAAAATCTTGTTCAGTAAGGTGAAAAGATTTTTCCTTTTTCAGGTTTTCAGAAAATGACCTAAGAAATTTTCCCTAGAAATGAGTAAGAGAGTAACCACTCCACAGCATTAGACATTACAGCCTCAGAGAAGGTTGCCTAAGAACCACACTTTAGAAGAAATATGCCTCTGAACTGAAGAACAACTGCAATATTTAGAACCATACGAAGCACATGCTTCTAATAATTTTTTATTAAAATCAAAACCTTATTACTTCCATTTTTTTCTCCCATTTCTTGCTGCTTCTCTTCTTTCAGCATAAGTAGATTTCAATGTTCCCCAAATCTTATAATGAAAACAACCCAAGTGAGTGTCTTCCTGTAAAGAGGCACATGTAGTACTGTTTCAGTTAGATTTGCCTGGTAGACTATTTGTTTTAAATTTTTAAAAAAACCATTAACCATCCTTGAATATATGGCACTTCAGGGCATGCTCTAATGGCCAGGGTGTTTTTTTCTGGATTGATGGTAGGACTCGGTGATGTTAGAAGTCTTTTCCAATTGTGATGATACTGTAATTTGGTGATTTTTAACTTATATACAGAGCAATTGTCCTTTTGCATGTAGACCACATTATAATAAGTTTCCTGATAGTGAAAATCATTCAAAGCATGAGAAAGCTTGGAAGAATCAATTCAGGAAAGTATTTATTAGCATGTAATGATTAATTTCAGTAGGTGTCTTTTTCCTTAGGGATAGACTTCAACACAAAGTTACTTTTGTATGTGGCTGTGCAATTGCAGCGAGCTTTAAACAAAGATTCATCAGAATTCCCACTCTATCAAGGAAGGACCAAACTCAAAGTCTTGAAATTTCGTCCAATTTTCTAAGAAGACTGCTATGACAGCCTTTAACTTCAGTGAAATAATACTGCTATAAGTACAGATTCTTAGCTACCTGACAGGTACAATAATTTATGTGTGTTATTAACTAAAATTGAATATCAATATATGGCTATAGATATGTGCATTTTTTTTTCTTAAGGGCCAGTCATGTGATTAATGACTGAATTTTGTCCTCAGTTCAAATACTCAGGGAGTATTAAAGAAAGTTAGTGGGATAAAGCAAGTCGAAAACCAGAAATAGTGTTACCTCTGAAAATTAGTTCTTAAATTGAAATTAAAGGCCTTGTTCCTCTCTTTCAACTTCATGACTTTTTGTCCATTTTTGTAGTCTCCTTTCCTCTCTCTCACCCCTCTCCTCATTCAATTTGGTTAAATTTATAATATTGTCTCAGAAAAATAATTCACCATTCACAGCCCAAAACTGCTCTGGATAAAAATGCAGAAAAATCCTATTTCCATGTAATGGCACACTTCTTGGTAAAAATTCTGAATGTAACGTAACTTTTTAAGCCAAAACCACCCAATATTTTGGGATCTCTCAGTTCTAGCATCTGGAAAGTTCCTCACCAGGTATGATGATGGCAACCTAACACCAAGGTATACAAGTTTATATAAAAAAAGAAATGCTTGGGGAAAAATGGAATTGAAACCCCATACCATAATCAAGAACATACATCGTATGCCTCCACCCTGATCTACATAAGGCACTATGAACAATTCCTCAGATTTAAATTTAACTCTACATTTAATTCCAAAATACCGTTTCATTAAGTGCTTCAAAATAGACTGAAGAGTCTAAATTAAAACAAACAAAAAACCCCAGCACCCCAGCCAGTATTTCTGCCAGATTAATCAACATTCATTATACCCCATCAATCTTGTATGAAGAAAAAAAAGCCAAGTACATTTTCATCCTAAATAAGTTAAGGTTTAAAAGTTAATCCACTCTGCAAAAAAGCATTTATATTAAAAACTTCTATAGAATTCTACTGTCTGACTTTCTGAAAATACTTTATTTATTAAGTATTTGTCCATCTTATTTACTGATAAAAAGGATCTCATTTATTTGCCAACCTTATAATACACAGAATAAGACTCCAAACTGCAGTAGAACCTAGAACTCTTTTATCACTTGAGAAGTCATTTTCCTATTATTTTCTATAAACATTTCTAAATGCCAGAGTATGAATCCCACAACAATTTTTGATGTGGACTGAACTTGGAGGTAGCCTGGGAATCACTAAACAATCCATAAAATATATATATATCAATCTGAACATCAATTTGTTGCACCCGATTCCCTTGGTCAAAAAAAAGCATTTCTATTTGACTCAGTTAAAATGATTTAAATCAGAACTCAGCAAATCAGTGCAGCATCTACACCAGATAAATACACTTTGCCTATTAACTGCAGTTTTAGCACTTGGTAGGACAAATGTATCTTGGGTTGTCTGAACTAAATGCTAAAGAGATGCATTTATTAAATTTAACAGATACATCCATTAAGCAGGGTATGACCTATTCTGATGACTTTTACCCTGTTTTTCATGTGCATACTCTAATAAAAGCAAGCAGAACAGTGAAAGGACTGCAACCCCACCTGGCAGCATTATAGAGGAAAATCGTATGAGAATCACACAGCAGGAGAAAGTTGTGCTGATGAAAGATTGCTTCATTTGTAATCCCACATGCGTGGGAACAGACTGTTAGGAGATTAGTGCAACATTTCCATCAATCCAGCTGTTCTGCAAGATCACCTATCACAAGTAATTCTTCTCCCTTTTTATCCCAATAGCAAGAGCTTGCCTAGCAAGAACACGTCAGATACTCCTGGCCATAATAAACACCTGTGAATTTCCACTCTTTACATCCAAGAAAAAAATTATGTTTGAGTAAAGTAAAACTTAGCACATCATTGGCATTAGAGGCATAGTTAGCCACCCCCCCTCAGGATACCTGCCATAGTGATAAATTTCCAGCTTCAGTGTTAGAACTGGCCTGGATAAGAATTCAAGAGACTGCTGTGGGAATGATGACTTACAAACTAGCTCTCTAATATATAATATATGAAGCTTTCATACATAAGCTTGTGCAGACAGGCTGTAACTGATTCTCACTGGGCACTTGCAATTTGCTAGCTTGTAAGAATTAAGATGATTAATTTGCTTCTTTCCCAGTCTAATACTCCCAGTTAGGAATCTGGTCTTAAAGTGAATCATACTGAATGACACAACTGTGTTTACAAACCAAGTAACTGGGAAAATAAAATCCATCATTCAACAGCAAGTATGATGTGTAAGCTGTTGTTGGAGAGCAACTGTGCTCCCATGATTAGGGGCTGCTTCAGTACTTGTGGACATTGATATCATTAACTTGATTTAAGATGACAGGAAGATGACTTATTTATGAATAAAATTACACTGCTATTCAGTGCCTCAAGAAAAGTTTCAATAACTGAATGTAATGACATTTCTGTAAGGGGGCAATGCTTCACCAAGCCAGAGCCTCCCCATCTGAAAAGGAAGCTCATCTAAGCTAACCTGCTCTCACATCATATTTGCAAGCTGTACAATTGCAAGATGTTTTCAGACTCTTGCTATCCATATCCAATGCAAGAATGCCACTGTGAGCCCAGAGCGGTCTTTTGATCATAAACTTCCTGTAGGAACTGTGGTGGGAATGGTAGCTTGCTATTTAAAGAGAAGTGTCTATCAAAAAAATTCTTCAGGCTAAAGAAATGTAAAGGATACCGAACAGAGACTTCAATAAGGATCTACCAGTGCAGGACAAAGTGTTCCAGCCATCAGCTCCTGAAGAAAATCAAGGGAACACATTTAAACCTCCCCTTCTAAAGGATGATTTATTTTGAATGAAAGATTTAACTACCTATTAAAAGAGCAGACTAAAATTTTAAAATTTCCTTTGTTCATTATCCAGGAGTGTATAATTATAATAAGAAGTTCCTTATTTTCAGTTATAACACTTGGATTGTGAGACCAGATTTCCCAATAGGTGCAAGTGAAACAACTTTTTCAAACTAGAGGAGATATATTCTGTTACTGAACTTCATAAATCACTTTTATACTGATAAAACTTCTGAAAAGCAGATGGAAAAAAAGATGTCCCATTTCTTTTCCTGATGTAAAAGCCCTCCCAGTTCAAAGTAACCTGAAGCCATTACACAATATCTGTACAATCTGGAGGAAGTTGGTTTTTTTACTAACTTAAGTCATACTGACAATATTTCTGAGATTAAAAGAGGGCACACAAAAATCAGAATTTGTATCTTTCCTGAAGAAAATGAGTGCCCAATTGACAAGACACAATAGACCATTTAGCTACAAAAGATGGGGAAGATACAGTATGCTACTAATGAAAGCATCTGAGAACATCAGTGTCAGTGAAGTACATTTACATCTATTTTAAACATCTACTATTCTCTGCCTAATTTTATTTGAAAGTTAAATAATCTGGACAGAAAGTAAGAGATGCTTAGAAGAGGGAAACATTGGATCTATCTCCAGCTTCTTTTTCCTTCTCTCCTAATGACATATTTTTACAAGTGCACAGAGCTGTCCCCAACCCAGGGAACAACCTGAGGTTCTTTAGCTCTTTCAAGCTCCTGAATGGCATGCAGAATTTACAAAGCCTTCCCTCTCCTCAGCAGTGTTGAGGCCACACCTGGAGTGTTGTGTCCAGTTCTGGGCTACCCAGTAAAAGAGAAACAAAGTGTCAGAATGATGATAAAGGAACTGATGCATCTCTCCCGTGAGGAAAGGCTGAGAAAGCTGAGACTATTCAGCCTGGAGAAGGCTTGAGGGGGTCTCATTAATGCATATAAATACCTGAAGGGAAGATGCAAAGAGGTTCAAGCCCAGATCTTGTTAGTAGTGCCAAGTGGCAATATGCACAAACTGAAGCACAGGAGGTTTCACTCTGAACATCAATGTCATTGTTTAATGCAGGGCCACCAATTAAATTAATGACATATATTTTCTATTAACTCCTCTCCCTTCCCCCATAGGGAGAGGACAGAGAATAAGGGAGGCTTACAGGTTGGAAACTAAACTACACAGCTTTAACAAAACAGTCATGATGAAAAGGAAAGTAATGAATATACAGAAATACATGCAAAACCAGTATCACATTCCTCCCCAACAAGGCACATCACCACCAAGGCTACAGGGCAGGCCCTGGAAAAGTCCCAGGCTGGGCTCCTGGAGTCAGCAGACGATGGGAGCTGGATACAGGAACACAGGGATTCAGGAATGCAGAGATCAGGATCAGAGGCAGATAAACAGATGAAATCTGTTCAGCCATGGCCAAAGAGAGCTTCACCCTTGGGATTCCTCAAACTTACACTGCATATGACATGCATGGGATTGAATACTTTGTTTTGGCAATTTTGGTCACCTGTCCTGTGCCTCTTCAAAGGAGGACTGCAGGTGTGAATCCTTTACTCCCTTTTTGATTTGGAGAATGAGAGAGTTTTTCACTGTCAAGCAGTGGCCTTGGTTCTGCATACCATTCTCCTGCAGTAACTGTAAATGTCAGGCATTATCAGTCCTAGAAGCAGAAACTGACTAAAAAACATGCTGTTAATCTCAGCAAGTGTAGCTACTTGGAAGAGTAGCTATACCAAAAAGTATAATTACTAAAAATAAAATTGTTTGTGTCCTGGTTCAAACCAGGACAATCAGGAAACACTGTTCTACTGTGAGGGTGACTGAGTACTGACAAAATGCTCTGGGTGACCCTCCTTGAGCAGGAGGTTTGGACTCAATGACCTCTAGAGGTTCCTTCCAATCTCAGTCATTCTGTGATTCTGTGTCAAGAGTTGGTTCTCCACATTAGCAGAATACATCACCTTGCTCCAACAAATTGCTCAATGAACTCTTTTTTTTATAATTTAAATGCCATAAATATTTTATAGAGGTAATAAAGTGGCAAAACTGGTGGCTTAGTAAAGACTATAAGCTTGTGATGATTAAAAAAAGAAACACCTGAAACAAGCTGAAGTGTGTGTGTATATATATATACACACACACACATATATATAAAACCAGCTAAATGCTTTAAAACCCAGTGTCCTTGAGTGAAAGAGGTCTTAATTGCTTATCAGGCACTCGACCTGGGCCACATCATGTCAGTCCTTAAGCATACAAAACCTATCTAAAAGCTGCTGTGTAAAGCTTAACACAGAAACCATTTGCTTTTGTAGGAGAACTCTCTGCTATTTTTAACCACTGACCCAGCAATATATTTTTTGCTGGAGTTCTAACAAACCAACTATTCAGTTGAATGGTACAGGGCTTCAAGGGAGAAGATTAAAAGTAAATAATGATTTCAAGGTCAGACTGGATGGCCCTTGAGCAACCTGGTCTTGTGGGAGGTGTCCCTGCCTATGGCAGGGGGGTTGGAACCAGATTATCTTTAAGGTCCTTTCCAACCCAAACAATTCTGTGAGTCACAGAAAACTAATTTTTTTTATTTGGAGAGCTAAGTTTACTGGTTTTGAACAAATCCATCAAATCAGTTACAGGAAGAAAAGCACAGGCATAGGGCTGAGAGTCACTCCAGGGTACATTCTCTGAAGGCTGCTTTCCACTGCTTGTTCCAGTTGCACTGTCCTTATGGGCAAAGAGGGTAGAGCAGAATGGAAGGATACAGACAGACCACAGTCTCTTGAAAACCAGAAGGCAGGTTTTACACTACCTTTGGGAAGACTTGCACATACTTACAGAAAAACTGATTGAAGTCTACTGAGAAATTTCTATATGGGGTAGATATACCTATCAAATCTGAATGGAAAAATTGCTGCTATGGAAAAATGTGCTGGGCCTGTGTGTGGGGGCTTCGGTAGCAGGGCCACAGGGGAAGGGCTGATGGAACCCCCCCCAGCTCCAAAACTGGACCAGCCTCTGGCTGAGACCAAGCCCACCAGCGATGGCAACAACACCTCTGCAATTAACATATTTACAAAGGGGAAAAGGAAACTGCTAGAACACCTGCAGAGGAGATGGGAGGGAGATGAGGGTAATAGCTGAGCAGAGACACCAAGGTCAGTAAGAAAGGATGGGGAGGAGGTTCCTGAGCAGCCTGTGGTGACATAGCAGCTGTCCCCTCTGCCCTTGGAGAGCAGATATGGTTCAGCAGCCTGTGAAGGACCACAGTGGAGCAGATGTGGACCTGCAGCCTTGGGAGACTGTGTCAGGGGAGGTGGCAGTGCCTGAAGCAGGCTGTGATGATGTGGGAAGCCTGCACTGGAGCAGAACTGCACCTCATGGCAGGGACTCATGTCAGAGCAGTTTGTGGAGGGCTCTCATGGGAGAGATCTCACGTTAGAACAGGGGAAGAGTGTGAGGAGTCCTCCTGAAGAGGAAGGAGCGGCAGTGACGATGTATGATGAAGTGGCTGTAACCCCCAACCCTCTGTGCTGCTGCTGGGGAAGAAATAAAGAAATCAGGAGCAAAGTGATTTGGGCTGGGAAGAAGAAAAAGTGTAGGGGAAGTTGTTTTTAAGACCTGGTCTTGTTTTCATCATACTGCTCTGATTTAATTGGCGACAAATTAAACAGATTTTTTTCCCCAAGTCAAGTCTGTTTTGCCAGTGATCGTAACTGGTGAGTGAACCTTCCTTGTCCTTGTCTTGACCCATGAGCTTTTGTTCTATTTTCCACTCTCCACCATGGGGGAAGAAGTAAGCAAAAGGCCATGTGGCTCTTTGTTGCCAGCTGGTCTATTAAACAACTTCAGTTTAGCAAAGATGACACTTCTTTGTGTCCAAAAATGAAGACACTCCCTTTCTAATTACTAGGCAAGTGCCTGGGGCAGTTAAGAAACAACAGTTCCACTGACCTCCAGTATAAAACATTACTGAGACTGTCCAACCTTTCTTGGATAAAGATTTTTGTAACTATTGCAGCTACATCTTGCATTTGTGGCTGTTTATTTACCCCAAGTTAAAAAGTTCAACTCCATTTCACTCCATTAAAAAGAGAAAAAGAAATACTAACTGGAAAGTATGGATAAGTAAAACCAGATAAGAACTGCTTTTCTTCAGAAAGAACATTTCTAGTTTCCTAGTCCTCAGCATGCTTCTCTGCACCTCCATCTACAGCAAGAAAGTGTCAGTATTTAGCAATCAAGTGGACCTCTCCAATGTCTGTTCTGAAGAACAGAGACAGTGCTTATACTAGAAAGTTGTGAAGTGGAACAACACAGTATATACAATGACTGAGACATCTATTATCAAAATGACCTTCTATGTGAGCTGAAGTGCTACTGTAGACAGACCCAGGAGGATTTGCATTGACTGGATTAAGTAGATTTGTCAGCTGGTGCAAAACCCAGCTGTTCTGAGGGTAAGAACCACTGAAGGCAATTCCTTATCTTTTTTTATGCCAGTTCACTGAATTTGGTCTGTCCTACTACAGATAAACCCTAGAGTGTATGTTCATTTATCCATGCTTCAGCATTACTGTTCTCCTTCACCAAAACAAAAATTTTAAAAATTTAGGCATTCCAACCACTCCAATACATGATATTATTGCATCAAGCACCTGCTACCAGGACTTTTGCTTCTAGTCTAAGAGGAAGACTAGAATTGCTTCCCATGAAGCAGACTAGAACTGCCACCTCGATGACCAACAAGCAGTTTCAAGAATTTTCTAGTGGAATGTACTGAAGTTGAGTCATAAGGTAATTACTGTTCTTACTTGATATGAACTATACTATTCTGTACAATCCCATTCAAATAACCTTGGTAACCTTACAAGATCCTTTTAACAAGCTATTGACACATTTCACGGATGCTAACCTCCTTTTGTTATTCCAAAACCTCAATATGGCAAACCAACTTCCAATAAAAGTGAAGAAATCTTAAACATCACTTCATTATCTTAAATATTTTCTGAAGGTAAATTTCTTCCTTCAGCTGAATCTTAAGACAGAAAGTACAGGGGCGAGTTACAGAAAAACAAGACACTGAGAAGACCCATTGCAGTCTGAAAGACATTACTTATCACATATTCAAAAGATAACATTTTAAGGAAGAGGATGAAGAAAACAATCACAAAAGAAATGGCACTGAACATAACAGACACAGACTTTTGTTTTGAAAAGCCCCACAGGGATATGTTTTGGTTTTGCAATATAAATCCTCAAAGCATAATGTTTGTAATTTTGGACTGTCACCCTGTGGCAAGTAGCTAATGCCCTCAAAGGGATAGCACAGAATGAAAGGAGAACAACATCCTAATTCAGCTCCTGTCAAGAAATATGCAGCAAGGCTTTTGACTACAGGTTGAAATTAGCAGCTCAGAAAATTAAATCAACAATTAGTCTTAAAAATACTGAAAGAGCAGAAATGGTGTAGGGAGGTAGAGCTAAACTTGCCCTCCATGGGTGCAGACTGACAAGTATAGGGACATAGTGGTTAAAGAGAAAGGGTTAAAAGACAGTAAGAATTCAGAATTCTTCAGTCTGTAGCTTGTCTTACATTTACAGATTTTTCTAAAAAAACTTAAGATATTCACAAGAACTTGTAAACCAAATATCAAGAAACAAATCTCTCTTCCTCAAATTTTGTGATGCTAAGCTGGAGCACACAAATACTTGAAACTGTACATGACTCATAGCACACCACAGGCATCTGAACACAAGCAGTGATCTGGGATCTGCTTGGTTTTGTCTTGTCTCCCAGATGCATAATGTGAGCACAGCATCCAGAACATGCTGCAGAAGAATGGGATAGGCACAGTGGAACTGAATAATTAGATAACAATAGCTTGATTTTATTTGTTAAGAGACAGATGAAATCATAATTCTCTTACCTAATGCTTGTAACTGAATTTTCAGAGCATAGTTGTGATAGTGCTGCAGTACACAGTGCAGAATCAGTGATGGGTTAGAAAACATTGAGCTTGGACATCAGTTTGGAAACAGTAGCAAAAAGAGAACTAAAAATTCAGCTCACTGCCTGGCTATTTGACTGATGCATAAAGCTCTGATGTATCTTCTGATTCAGAAGCTGTGCCTGCCGTGCCACTCCCAGCAATAAATTGCCTTTTACATACATGGATAAGCAGCCTAATCAAATAAGAATTTAAAGCAGGGCATGCTTGAAGGAACTGCTGATTTCTCTTAAAGCCTGCCGTTGCTCTCTCTGAGCTTTATACATATTAAATAGTATATGACATTTATGAGAGAGAAAAGGTGAGTACAAATACACAGGTAACCAAATAATCTTCTCAACTACGGTGTGCAAATAAATCTTACCAGATTTTTTTTTTTTTTTTGCCATTCTCTTATTCACGGGTCATGTGTCTGCCTGTGAAATACTCCACTTAAGACTAAGAAACACATCAGCTACTGAGACTGACCTGGTTTGTAGCACGTTTGTATCACTGCCCCTTGAGAAATCCTTTGCAGCCTGAATGCCAAATGGTCCCCTACACAAATGACCTGCTTACGACTTCCAAGCTTTGATGAAACAGTCATGGTCAGACAGACATCTTGCTGCAACTCATACACTGATCTTTTTTTCCCTTGCCCCAACATGAATAAAAGACAGCCAGCACAATTCTTCCTTGCACATCAGGAACTTGCTGCTACAGTATGCACCTGTCATCCTAATGGAGTGTTTGCACATTACACATTGGTCAATGCTTGGTAAAAACATCTTCACTTCATGTAAGTGCTGCTTTCTACCCTTGAGAGTGCTGTGGATCCTCCTACAGACCTATGTACTCAAATGAAGACATCTTCTGTTTAAGCCAACAGACAGCAACTGATGATGAACACCTGCAGATAAGGACAACATCTCTTAAAATTTACCCTAACTTCTTGCTGCCATCTCTGCTGGAGTTCCAAAAACAGCTGCAAGTTTTAACTGGATGCTTTTAGTATAAAGGCTCCATTTTGTATTTTGGATTCCCCACCTTAAAACTATGACTGTAAATGTGTGTGTTGAGGTAGGAACTTCAAACACATCCTGTATATTAAAGGAACTTACAATGTCCAACTGCTGAATTGTGATTCATCTCTTCACTAAGCATTTAAAAAAATCTTCAGACTGGTGAAGAAAAGGTTCTCTATGCAGCTGCTATGCCCCAAGAATAACTCTAGATTCTATTTCCTATAGTTTATATTTATTGTTCAGTGTAAAGACTTCAAAATAAAGAAGTTCCAAGTGTGCACCTTTTCTTCAGACACATATACTTTCAGTGACAGAACACCACTCATTTCTCATGGATGAACCTCTGGCAGTGGACTGTATAACAAAGACACATAATGGAAATTTTAATCTATTTGTAGTCTAGTTTCTTAAAAAAAAAATATCCCAACAGTTGTCATCAGCTAAAAATGGAAAAACTGTTCAAAATAGGGCATAATATTTCTAGCAATATGAAAATTTAGTATAAAACCAGCACCTTATTAAATATAAGGGGAATTAAACCCATGGTAGAAATTCACAGGACACTAGATCTCATTAGTTTGCTGCTCACAGAACTACTTGTTCAACTGAGGGAAAAATGTATTCTTTTTCAGAGCTCTATTTTCTAAAGCAAGATTATTCATTCCTCCAGATGCAACCTGTTCCTTAAGAACTCCGTAGTCAAGTGTGGAACTAGAAACGAAGTAGAACAAAAAAACCCAAACCCGAACTAAAACATTAGCAATCTGACTTACACCCTAGCTTAAGAGAAGAGCTATTTTCCACTATGCTTCCTTAAATGCAATTTATTACTCAGACACTGTGTGTATGAGATGCTCTCACCTAGGTTATTTTTCAACTCTTCCACCGACTTAACACTTTCTAAGTCAATGGCTGTAACAAAAGAGTATTGAATGAAACATTTGTTATTTTAATGAGAGTTGTAATATTTCTTGGGAATGTTACGAAATGCAATTTTATTAGTATTTTATTTTTACACAGATTCTGCAGCTGCAATATATTTCCTTTTCTGTGAGTTTAGGAAACATAGAGAATAGGAAATTCAGTAATTTCAAAACAAAATCTGAAACAGACTAGTCAGTGATCAAAGCTAGATGGATAGCACCTCCTTTAATGGAGATGGATTAATGGATGGAAATGACCTCAATAGAATTTAATTAAAACACGTATGTTAAACCAAGCCTACAGCTAATGCTACCAAGAAGAATGCTGAAACTGAAACAGAATAGGCTTTCTTCTCACTACTGGATACTATTGTATCTAGTACAGTCAAGATTTGATGGTGCTTTCTTTAATTTTTGCTGCCTGTTAACTCTCAGTTTGAGAACTTACTTTTCATTGCTTTAAATTTACAGTGTTTTGAAGAGTTTCTACTATACCCAAATCCACAAAAAAAAAAAAAAAAAATCAAGGTAGAGATAAAGTACTCAGAAGACTGCAATGGACTTTTCTCTGAGATATCTCAGTTTCTCTCATGAGGCAATAATTTCCTACTAATTTTAGGCTCTCTCTTTGCCTAAAAATTAGTATTATATTTGAGAATAGAAGTCATATTTTCATAATTTTTGTGTAACTTAGTTAATAGGCTTTTCCTCCCATGCCACTTCAAAGGTTCTGATACAATTATTCCACTTAAGCATTTAAGAGGGAGAAAAAAAATTGGGACATCCTCACCAACAAGACTTAATATTACCAAGAACAGAAGAGATTTAAACTTTGAGCAAAAAAACTAAGGGAATGATAGTTGTACAGAAGGAAAACAAACAAAGCATCTTGAAGTCCAACGAGTATCAGCATCTCCTTTACTTTGGAAATGATGGGCTTTCAAATGATCATTAAGGTGTTTTTTTTCTACCCTCCCAACAGCACTCTACAACTGAGACTGTTGATTGTGTCTTCTAATTGTGTATCATAAAAACACATGTGAAGGACCATTTAGCTATCTTTTTTTTCCTCCAAATCCCTTCCCCAACCTCCTGATCTCACCTGCAGCCCTCTCAAGTTGCCTCATCTCCTCTGTAACCTGTGCTTTTGGCAAACAAATCCACCACGACTCCCTGTCCATCCTCTCCCTGTGTCCTAAATACATCCTGATCTTTACCACAATGGCACCCCTCCGTCCCTTCTGTTTTAAAAAACATCAATAATTTATTTAGTCAGATGAACTTGGTTATTTGTGAAATTAATCCATTAACTGCCATTAGGCAGTGTTACATCTTGAGAAAAAAGCTGTTCCAAAAACAATGGGTGTTCCATCTCTGACCTTTGCATTCAACCGTGTATTATTTGTCTTAAAGAAGCACATTAGCAACATGATGTTCAGGGCTATGGCTATATCTAAATTAATATAGGCTAAGTGAAGTTGCCTTGCTGCCAACAGCAGCACACACCAGAGTTGAAGTGCTGTGATAGAGATCTCTCTGTTGCAGAAATGCCACAGCCAAGAGCAGACACCTGAATGGCAGGAAAGAACATTCTCCCTCATAGCTATCTGCTGTGACAGCACTCGGGGAAGATGCAAACACGGGACTGCTGCTACCTGACTGGCCCACAGCCCAGTCTGTGCCCTGGAAAAATGGCAAGAGCAGAGATACCCGTCTGACCCAGAACTAAATGCATGACAGATACTGCCAAGTTGCACTTAGCAATTTCCAGCTGATACTTACACTTTTCTCAGATGCTTGGGCCTGCAAATAATTTTTTAGCTGAGGGATTTCCAAGATGTCTATATCATATAGTGTAAATACTTACCATGTAAATTAAATAACAAAATCCAGAAAAGACTTGCTAAATCTGATTGTCAGTAGCTGTGTCCCTATAGCACTGAGGCTCCAAATGGATATCAACCTATTTCAGTAAAGACTTTTACAATGGTACGATGATGCCACAGCAAGGATTATATGGAATTTGTTTTCCAAGTATTAATTGTAATGTTATAATTTACCAGCTATGGCAAGGTTGCTCTCCTATTTTTCAGCTGAGACAGCACATCAATAGGAGAAGCAGGATGCTGTATTTTAGCTTTTGGTGGTAATTTCTCATTACAGAAATATTTTCCCTTCTATACATTAATAATTTGCATACCAACTTCATCCTGGATCTCCTCTGCCACAGCAGGCACATTGTAGAGGAAGGAGAGAGACTGGTTCATGCGTTCATATATCACACGTAGATGTGTCATAACCTATGGAAATAAAAATATTGTAAGGATAGGAGTATTACTGTTAATTTGACATTATCACAAATTTTACAGGCTCTAGAGAGCAGGAGTTTTCACTTGTGCTAGGTGCAAGATTTCAGTATGCTCTATATACAGAAACTGTCAAATCCATTGCAAAATTCACCTCTCTCCTACGGCTGCTACAAAAATAGTGTTGTAGATGCTCTTCCACAGCAACCACCTGAGATCCCATGGGAATGCAGTAATTTAAAGTAGAGGTTTACTTTTTCTGTGAAGCAGAGCATGTACACAACCAGCTAACGTCGCAGAAATCCACAGCCTGGTTTACCTTTCAACAACATTTACACTTGCTCATACCTGTAAATTTCCACATAACACGCAAACCAAGTGAAGCACAACGATTGCCGCATCAAAATGTTTCAGCTGTTTAGTTTATTTTACCTTCAACCTAATACTGTAAAAAGAAACAGCTCTCACAGAAAAAAAAAAAGTTTCCATTTTTCTGGTAAAATCATTTGAAAGCATTTTCATCTGAAAACAACAATATTTCTGCTCAGAAGCATTACTGCATTGTCCCATGTGATTAGAACTCCACTGCCTCAGGCTGCCACACAATGCTGTGGGTTGAGTCACGACATCCTATGACGTATGCTCCTCCACAAGTATCACCTTTCTTCAGAAGAAAGGGAAACTGAGGTGTATCTTAGAAGACTTACTAGTCTGACAGGGCAATTAGGTCTAAAAGGGAAAATGGGTTGCAGATAACAATTTTAATGAAACAATGATATTTCTCTGCATCTAAACACAGTGTTTATATTTTTGAACAAAATACTTTGTTTTCCATTTTCCACTGAAAAAAAGTTTCAAACAGTTCCTCTAGCCTATATTCCCCAAACCTTCCGACCAATTCAAGAAGCAAAGATAGTATAGAAATTACCATTACTATGACAATTTACTAAGCAACACCCCTCACTTCTTCAGTTTAAATGTCAGTTTCCATTCTTCACCTATGTTGCCATGTTTTGTAGTCTGCCAAACATGTCTGTTTTTTCTTATTAATTAATCCAATGTTTTGAAAACTGAGAAGTCAGGTGCAAAAGGACACGTTTCAATGTTTAAGACAAGGGAAAGACAACTGTCTCTGCAGAAGAGAGAGTGTGTATTTCAAACAGGCAATTTCAAGACAGCATGATCTCAATAGACAAGGCTGGCTGGAACAGATGTCTGAGAAGTGAAATACGCAAATTGTGCCATTCAGAGAGGTGTATGGTTTTGATGTGGCTTCCAGCAATGTCAGTCAGTTCAAGAACTGGCTGGAACAGTGCTTCCCATAGCATTCTGCAGAGAGAACAGCATCGGATTCTGAAGATTACAGCACAATTGTTTTACAGCTTAACTGTGTTCCCTAAAATTTTAATTGCTGTTTGGAAAGCCAGCCATCTTCAATCTTTTTTTTTTTGCTTTCTCACCCTCCATGATTTACAAAGGCAACATAAAAGCTGTTCTAAAACACACACGTTGAAGACTGCAGTAACATTCATCAGTTAAAATGCCATGAACTAGAGTGCCTGCTTTAAAAGAACATGTTAAACTCAAGTGCATCGAAGTAATCACATTTATAGGCAGTACAAGTACCCCTGCAATGACTACAGAAAGGCTGGCTGCAGTCAGAGGGCTACACCCCTTCAGGTTCTGCCACTTCAGCTGTGGGGTGTGGTCACTAAATCTATTACTGACATTTTCCCAGAGGTATTATTTACCAAAGCACTAATAATAAAAGCTCTGAGCATTAATGCTTTGGAGGGCTCCTCAGGAAATGCCCATAACTGACTCACCATCTGGATAGACAGAAAATCTGTTTTTCAGTGATTCTCAGAAGATAAATTATACCCACTCTACTCCTACATTGCTTTGCTTTAATCTTCTGCAGGAAAGCAGATTATTTTTTATTGCATCTAAAGCTGTCCACAGAAAGGAGTCAGGTGTATTTTAAAAAATAAGTTGACAGAAACTTCCCAATGATTATCAACAAACACAACCCCATTAACCCTCAGTGGGGATTACCTGAGATCTGATCTGGGCAGCTTTCTTTGGGTCTACCATGCGGACATGTTCAAAGTGTTTCAGAGTATGCTGTCTGTCTTTCTGTTCAGCACGCACGTACTTCTTCAGCATGTTGAATACATGACGAGGCTTCAGGGAAGAAACAGAGGAAAAAACCAGTTTAGAACAACCCAAGTTTTGATTCCTTATGCTGGAGATGTACCCCAAACCAAAAGCTCTTTGCCAGCCAGTGTCTGCAGCTATCTGCAGAAGGGAAGTCCAACTCCTACAAGGAACATCCACTCACACAACCCATTTAAAATAATATTTGTCAGTAGGAGATCAAATCCCTGGAGAGGTTGTTCAGATTTACTTCCCAGCTACAAGGGGAAGTTTGGCTGTTGCATTTCCTTGTCTAAGTGCTATTCTGTTGGCCCAACAAGGCAGCAAGTACCATCTTGGTATGCCAGTTAGTGGTCAGTGAACATCAATTTCTTTTGGGCTTTGCTTCCATTCTCTCCATCAGGCTCTTCCCCCAGCTCAGGAAGCCTTCATGATCCAAGCTTCCACTTTTGCAACCTTTACCACCACTAGGTAAATCCCTTCTAGAAGATCCCCTGAAACTTGGGATTCCTATGGAAGCATTTCAGAGATTCCTCTTACATTTTCTACTATGTTGAACATTCAACTGGTATCAATACCTGTCAACTACAGCTAAACTTCAGCAACCAAAAAGATCACAACTGGTAATTTTTATCAACAGTAAACTGAATGTACACATTCAGATTCAAATAAGAAAGCAACCTGTCCAACAGCTGCACAGAGGACTATGAGAAAGCACTACTCCATCTAAGCCAAGGAATAATCATCAGACTTGACTGCAACACTTAAAGAAAGCCCAACCAACCAAAAAAACCACAAACTCAAGACACTCCTGTAATATCAGTACTGATATGCAAGTAGGGGAAAAAGAAAGAAAGAAACCACTGAGCTGAGTTACAAAAGGACACATCCAGAACACAACTGAAAAGCTGTAAGAAAAAAAGATAATGTACTTGGTTTGTCTGAAGGTATTCAAGTCGAGTGCCAGATTTTGTAAAAATCTTAGTGTCCATGTATGTATTTCAGGTAATTCAATTAGTGAAACAGATTAAATATATACCCTAAGGCATCTAATCAAATACAAACAAAGGAAAAGCCTGTAGCTCAAGGGAACATGAAAAGATGTCTGATGGTAGATGATAGATGATGATGACTGATGATAGAACAGTGAAGACTAAGAAATTCATATTTCTGTGTACTTTCCTACCTTGTACAACAATACAGTGCCCAAACAGGGAAGTGTTCTTTAGCATTCACCTAAGACATTAATTTTTAACTCAGTGTTCATGATGGATTCTGGAAATTTGCCCCAGCCCTCTGCAGCTCTACCTGTGCTGCTGTGCTTGTGCCTCCTGCCTGAAGCTGCTGAGCAATGAAAAGCATGAAACTGAGGCAGGTGAGAAGAAAGGGAAAGGTCACCTTTCATGAAGGCTATGCAGTAAATTAAAGAATGAGCAGAAATGGTGAAAGGCTGGTCTGGGCATTGGCAGGGATATAGAGAAGAAGTTGGGGATTGCCAAAATAAGGGTAAAGGCTCCGTGCACAGCTTTCTGAATCAGGAGGAACCATGAGCAAAGTTGAAATTTTTAGACGACTTAGATTCATGGTCAAATATAGAGCCTAAACTGATTTAACATTTACACAAGAGATGAATACTAAGCCATGGAGCTCAAAGATTTAAGAGTCTCTTCAGCTTATGAGAAGCAACAGATTTTAAAACATCTGAGGAAAGAAAACCAAAGGTTATTTGAAGAAGATTTGTTGGACAGAAAGAGAGAGATGTGAAGCCATATCCTGCCAGAGGATTAAACTTTGTGCTTTCATGACTGAGAATTCATTAATGAGGAAAATAACCCCAAGCACCCAAAGCCAAGTGCCCTGGGACGAAGTTGCAGTAACCTGTGGACAAATGCTGGAAAGTAAGTAATCCTCACAATGTTGTGGTAATGGCCAAACAAACTGAAAAGCCAACTCTAAAGGTTCCTAGGAACAAAGGCTAGAAGATGAGGAAGTATAATAGCAAGAACATTGTGAAGACAGAAAATGTTTGGGCTTTGCTTACCCAAAAGACACATCAAGAGAGGAAGTCAGGGCAGAGTAGAGAGGAAAGGACTAATTTCCATTTCTTCAAGAGATATTTCCATGTAAGTATTATGTCTAACACCAAAAGGGCATGGTTTTTGTTTTCAAGTGGTACAAGGTACAAGCCCAATCAAATCAAACACTGATGGCTCCTTGGCAATCTGGTAGAGAGTTCCATCCTCAATGACTCCATGGGTGGAGTCATTGACTTTGTTCCAGGTGGCATCAGCACCAAGACAAGGTCATTCCCATAAAAGAATTATGTACAAGATCTAAAATGCCCCAAAATCAGTTTCTAGCAAGAAATACACACACATATATATACACACAAATATAAATGTGAATACCTATGCATGAAGATTCCCCTTACACATTTGATCCTAGTCTACTATTTCAGATTTTAATGAAGTGATGAAACTGCAATTTCATTGAGCTTGGAAATAGGAAATACCAAATGTAGTCTGGCTTGCTACAAATATAACTCACACTCTCCTCAGGGAAATCCAAAATGCATACTACAAGGAAATAATACAAAAATCATATTAAAGCACTATTTTGTATTGAAAGTACAACTTCACAGCTCTCTGCCACAGAACTTTCATGGGAAATTCTGAGCTGGCTTGTCATTTTCATCAAAATTCTCTTTAAATGAGAAAATTTCAAAACTCTGGATTGTGCTATTTAACCTTGCTTTCAGAGAAAAATCAATTGCCAGTCCTTTCTGATTACTGTTCCTGCAATGTGCAACAACTGCTTCTTTTCATTCACTTATTAGGAATATCTTGTATACCATATTAGGTACATATATTTTACCTGCTATGTTGTTAACTTGTGGGTCATGTTTGACACAAGAGTAGCAGTTCGTTTTAGGAACATTCAAGAAAGGCTGGCTAGGATGAATGCAAGACTTTCACTCATGGATGAGACAACTCCGATCCAGCTACCTTTCATGTGGCCTTAAGGATGTCTTCTTGTAATTTCTGCTCATTTGTAAGAAAACATGTTACTCCAGAAATCACAGATACATGGCTGTGACAGTATTCATAAACTTCCCTTTGCCTACTGTCTGAAGGACTCTTCCTGGGACAGAATAAAATTAAAACAATACTTGACTCGATCGTCACTTTTCAGGATTTTAACTTAATTGGCTTTGACAAATTAAGACAAATTTTGTTTCTGCTTACTCTTAAAAAACTTAGCATTTTAGATATAACGAGCCTAGCAGGATTTTGCAGAACTTAATAGTCATACCGAATTTCCTCTTCTGTCTTTAATTCACTTGTACAAAAAAACCTACTGGCAAAACTAAGTGCATGGCTACACTATATACTTATGCCCATAGACTAGGGAAAAAACAAGACAGTTTTATCTGTCTGGTTTTATCTATATAAAAGCTTCAGAAGCTGCTGGAAAATAGTTGTATAACCACATTTTTTGAAGTTTGACTTCTCAAAGTCTTTCAGCTTAAAAAGACAGCTGAAATCCACACTATTGCACACAATCCTACAATATTAAGTGTATGGGAGAAGGTCCACAGCTCTAAGTTTATAGTTTTGGAGGGGCAGAGCTAAAAGGTGGAATATCAGAACTAGCTTGCTCTGTCCCACTGCACAGGACGGTTTTTTTCACTAGATCAGCAGCAATGCTTTGGCCTGTCTCCAAATGCTTATTTCCACAACAACCTAGCTGGACTTGGGAAAGGGTTCTAGCTTCCTGAAAGCAGAGGCTCTGAGTAAGGGCCCCTCTGCAGATTCCTCTTCCATGTCCAAATAGTTGACTAGTTTCAGTCCATGCTGTGCTCCCCCACATGAACAGACATTGTTCCTGTACCACAAAAGGTACCAGAGCCAATTCTGACGGCAAGAACAAAAAACAAAACAAAATAAACCCATGTGGAAAAAAATCCAAATGGATTAACTTACATGCTAGGGTTGATCTTAATGATCCTGCTCTGTTAAACAATAATTTACATTTCAGCAAAATAGTGCTGAATTAGAAGAGAAGCACTTTAAACTGATTTTAATGATTATATGCTCACTTTAATCTGTGCGCAAAGTAAAGAGGTTAATTAATTACCTTTCAAAGTTTTCCTGTGTATTTCCATGCACTGAAACCTTTTATTACACCACTAGGACCTGTTCTTTTCTGCTTATCTTTGTCCACCACCACTAGCTTCCCACAGAGAGTGTGCCTCTTACCAACAAAGATTAAACAGGGAGACATAAATCCAGCAAAATTTGACATGCATGTGAAAGAGGGAATATAAGCAAATTACAGAATCAATCTGCTCACAAAGAATGATGGATTTGAATGCCTCTATTTAACTTGCAAAATGAAGGGGAAAATTTCCAACTGTTTTAAAAAGTAAAGGCATATTGCTTCCAGCTGCCACTAATCCTTCTTTTCTGTAGCAAGGCCATCAAGCAGGATGAAACAATATAGTATTTTGACACTGGACACTGAACAGCTGTACTCCATTTTCAAAGTCAACAAAGTATAGCAGCACAGCTAAGCTGCATCAGAAATGAGGGTCAAATTTTAAGTGTCTGGGCAGCCTGTATGATAGTACTTCTGAGAACAGAACAGTACAAATATTTGGTTTTGTTGGAATTTATTTTCTAGCAGACCTTGAAGTTATGTAATTTCCTCGCTCTCTGCTCCTTGCCTCCCTTGCTGCCCAAAGTGGCACCCTGAAGCACACCTCTGACACTGGCACTGGGCAATCATCTGCATAATGCCAGAAAATAACCTGCAGTTAAAGCTTTTGGTCTGGTACAGAAGCTATCCATAAAGGATTCCCAGACTTTTGTAGTTTTAGGACACTACTGAACAGCACAGTCTCTTCCAAAGGAGCTCAACAGGCACAAGTGAAGGTCCTGCACCTGGAAAAACAAAACCCATGAGTGCAGCACAGCCTGGAATCCACCTGTCTGATGAGTGGCTCTGTGGAAAGAGACCTATCAGCCAGAGTGGACAGCAAGTTCAATGAGTGAACAATGTGCTGCAGCAACACAGAAAACTAACAGGATGCTGAGCTGCATCAACAAAGGCATCACCAGCAGAGGTTATGACTGCTCAACACTTCTCAGGCCACACCTGGAACTTCTGTTCAGTTCTGGTCCCCATTATACAAAAAAGATGTGGGCAGGCTGAAGAGGGTCCAGAGGGGCCACAAAGATGATCAAAGCCTGGGAAGCCTGTCATATGAGGAAAGGTTGAAAGAACTGGTTTTGCTGAGCCAGGAGAAAGGTAGGCTTGGGGGAGACCTTATTGCCATGTTCCAGTACTTAAAGAGTGGCCATCAAATAGATGGGAGACTCTTTTTACAAGGACTCACATGGAAAAGATGAGGGAGGGATAATGTGTGCAATTTACTCCTGGGAGATCCTGACTGGACATCAGAAGAAAAATTTTCACTATGAAAACAGGCAGACATTGGAATAATTCCCCCAGTGAAAGGGTGGACTCCCCAGTACTGAACACTTTTCAGACTCAGCGAGAAAGGGCACCAGGCCCTCTAATCTAAATCATATCCTTACTTAGGCTGGAGCAGATGATCCTTGAGGTCCCTTCCAACCTGGGATGCTAAACTCTATGATACTTCTCATACAGCCTTCCAGTTTTCCCTCATCCATAGCTCAAGAACTTTCCAAGCCAGAGGAAGTTTCTCCTTGGCTCCCCTGAAAAGCCTACCCCTTGAACACAAGCACCACATAATCTGAATACATACAAACAGGAGTTCCCAGTGGGTCAGGATTTTTGCCACTTATGGAGAACTGTGCATCACATCCACGATCAGTTTGATGACACCAGGAGTGCCAGACTCACTGTACTCCAATGATAAATGATCTGCAGGCAAAGACTGGTCATGGATTTCTAGACATCCAAGAGTAAAATGAAATCCTGCTGCTTCAAGTGGTCTACCAGCAGTCTAAAAAATGTTGGAAAATGTTCAAACTTCAAGTATAAGGCAACATGTCCAAAAGACTAAACAGCACATGAAAAACTTTTTGCCCACATACACATCTGTATGCATACAGATACACAACAGACTTATGATAACCCTTTTAATCATGTGCAGAAGACATGCACTTCCATAAAAAATCCCAACTTATTTTTTAATTTAAACCCAAATTCTGACTTTGTAACTCTAGAAAAAGACATTCCATCACTTTGAATATTCAGAACTACTTCTGTAGTAAATATACTAAAGGTGAACCAAGTAATTTGAAGGATTTGGAAGAGGGTTCTCTGAATTGTATTTGGAAAACTTGAGAAAAACCTCCCTTTTGTAAGGTTACTTAACAAGTCTCCAGTAAGGCTATGATTTACTCTCCTAAAGACAATACAATTGTGCCAAGTGTACTTTTAAGTTTACTAGGGAACCTCTGGAGAAAAATATAGCTAGAGTATCAGAGCTGAATTTTCCATTCCATTCACCAAGTAACCAGTGACAGGAAGAGAGGAAATGGCCTCAAGCTGCATCAGGGGAGGTTCAGATTGGATATTATGAAATACTTCTTTACTGAAAGAGGAATCAGGCATTGGAACAGACTGCCCAGGGATGTGGTGCAGTGACTGTCCCTGGAACTGTTCAAAAAACTTCTAGGCGTGGCACTTCAGGACATGGTTTATTGGGCATGGTGGTGTTGGGTTGATGGTTGGACTTGATGATCTTAGAGGTCTTTTCCAACCTTACTGATTCTATGAATAATCTCGTTTTCTCTGTGGATGCAAAGTTAAAGTTTGGATGTACAATGCCTTCAGATTCCTGGCTCCATATGCTGCAAAGCAGTTAGAGGACTGGATTAATTTATTAGGCCATTCAGCTACCATCAGTCACTCCTCAGGTTTCACCCTCTGGCCCACAATAAAACTACACAAGTCCTCCTGCTGAATTCGAGGTCAGTTTTTTCATGTGCTTTGGCGCACATCTAACCAGCACTTCAAAGGCACATGCCTGAACTGTCAGTAACTATGAATTACACAACCAAAAAATGCTGAGGCAAGGACAGTACCATCAACAAGACTGGCAAAGGAACGGCTTAAAGACATTCCTTAAACTATTCACCCTGATTAATTTTGAGATGAGGCCCTGTTTCAAAGCACTTTTAGCTGATGTTATTGAGCATGCTTGCTGCCTGCTCCTTTCATACGATTAGCTTTTGTAGGGACACATAACAAGATGCACCTCAGTGTTTTAACAGTAAGTTCAAAACTTCTACGGGAGTCATGTATTTAAAACGTGATTTTTGATGCAGCCTTTCAGGCCTGATGCTCTCCCACTGACACAGCAAACTTATTATTAATTTAAATGTCCTGGGAGCTGACTACAAACAACTTGATTTTTCTGATCTCAAAGCTGATGTTAACTTTTTTGCCCCTAAAGAGTCTTCCAGCAGATGTTCACTTTTTCTTTCTGCAGTGGAGATGTCATCTGCCTTCCACAAACATGAAAGGTCAAGTTCCCTTGTGCTAGGAATGAAGTTGCACACTTTGGCAGCTCTAGAGACTGTTCTGCCATTATGTGTTATGCCCATCCTCACTTCCCACAACCTCACATACCTGTAGAACCAAGCTGTCAGCCTGATCCACAAACAACTTGAAATAATTTTCCTGGGATACTTTTCATACAGGATTACATTTGCACAAGGCTAAACTTTACAGCAATACCTGATTGGCTAAACCCAAATGTAAAATTGTATCTTAGGTAGGTGAATTACCCAAAACCATACCACAAAAGAGCCAACATGACCTGCAGCCAGTCTACGCACCCATCTCACTCTCAGTCCTAAGCAGCAGTCTCCAGTTTGTGAAAGGAAGATGAATCCTAGCCTGTAACTCACTAATCTGTCCACTAATGAGACACTCAAATCCAAATCCTTCCCTACCCTCACAATAGTCACAGGTTACAGTATCCATCTCACATTCAGACAAAACAAAATCCTCTACCAATTTGACACAGACTAGATTAATTTTCCAGAAATTACTGTTTGTACAATACAGATTAGCTCTTCATACAACTACTCTGAAGCCTCCCCCCTGACACTTTTACCGAAGTTTTGGTTTATTTGGCACAGTAAAAACAAGACTTATGCACCATAGAGTGGAGAAAAAAATTGATGATGACAAAGAACTAAAATGATCACTTTTCCATTCTCACTGAATACATAGGTTTCTCTGCAGAAGGAAATTAATTTAGAGTTTCATTTTACCAGGTTAGCAGCACTGATGTCATTCCTTTACAGCCAAATTCAGGATCTAACAGCTACATATTATACTGCTGACACAGAAGTCTTTTAACAACATAATGTCTTCTCCACCCAGGAAGTGTGCTAGAGATATATAAAGCATTTGACTATTTCCCAGTGTTCATGAAGATTAGAGAATCTTCTGGAGGCCACATACCAGTTATTTTTGTATTGAATACAAACATCACAGACACGGAGTGACTAAAATTTCCATTCAGTCCACATTCTGAACTTAGTGTCTGCACTCACCAATATCCATCACAGCCAACACAGACAACTTTGAATTGCTAGTGTTCTATTTCCACACCACCCAACAATCCTCCCAAGACCCTTCGGAAAATGTTTCAACATTTCAAGAAACAAAAGAGAAAAATCACAACCAGACTCATCCATAAGCTCCATCATGACATGATAAAGTACCCTACTGTGCATGACTTGGAAGGATGTCTATCATCCCTCTGCAGGATCTGTGCACAGTTACAATTTCTGACAACCAAACCACTTACACACTATTTAAGTATCTTTATGTAGGTATGTATGTATCTATTCATAGCTATGTACAAGGGCGTATGTGCTTCTGCCTACATTTATGTACACATAGTCTAAATTTTTAACTTTGCAACTACCTGACTATTGTAATAGCTCTTGCATGAGACACACGCTCACTGCTCTAGAGCTGGGCTCTATCTGAACACATCTTCCTTTTCCCCAGGAAGACTACAATGACTTTTAACACAGCTGACAGAGCCTGTGGTATTGTACTCACTCTGGGTGGGACAGTCTGCAGGGCTGTGATGTAGTTCTCCAGAGCAATGCGGCGACGGTCATTCAGCATAGCTTCCACTCGTGCCATATGAGTCTCCACCAGCTGTTGTCTTTCGTTTGCTGCTTCTTGCTCCAATGACTCCACTTTCTCCTGGAAATGCTGAAAAAGACATCCATTACAACAGAAAAAGCAAAGACGTCAGCAGAAACCAGTGGATGTGAACACCTCCACTGGCAAATCACCAAAATCCTTCCGTGTGTCAGTCTAGCTTGGCTGTCAGAAAATCTGCACTGAGCACAACTTTTACTCATTTCAGGAGGAACTGCTGACGCTGTGTATTCCTGAACACCTGGCCATATTTTATTAGTCTAATCAACTATTCCTGACATCTTCAGCACACCCACCAGCACACCATGTGAATCCGTCACGTGCACCAAGACCGTGACTCAGCACTGGAGAACTGTGCTAGAGGAGGGTGGGACTTGGTGAGCATAAATTCCCTGCCATCACAAGTCATAAATGTGACCTCGCGAGTAAAAATGCACATGGAAAAAAAAAATTCCAAATTGAACACAGACACTATAATTTCTTATAAAATGGCCACCACAAATAAAATCTGAGCCCAGACTTATTCCAATAAAGGAAAAGATTGACTGGGTAAAATGCACAGAGAGTAAAGCCGTGGGATCTAATGTACAATGCAATCTGGTTCTGAATGTTAACTTTTTACAATTTTGTACTGGAGTAATCTTAGCAGTACTCCATAATACCTGACATAGGCACAGTGGGACTCAAGGAGTGTCTGGCTTGTCAGAATTTTTGACTTATAGTATAATTTTGGATAAAATAATTTTTGGCTCAGGATTTCTTTCAGATAAAACTGAAGGCAGTTTTTTCCTTAAATCTCTGCTTTCAGCTTAGGTCCTGTAGTTTGTATTAGTTCATCATAGTCTAAATTCTGATAGGAGCCTCTAGGAACTAAGTTTTTAGCTCTCACTGAAGGCAAATCAATTCAAGCATTCTACCCTTCCACACAGTGACAAGTGATGTCCTGCACTGCTGTTCCAGAGAACAGCTGTGAAGTACTGACACACTCAGCAGCCACTAACAGCTGGAAACAAACATAGCAATGGCAAGAGCAGAGAACAATGTTAATTCCCCACTAAGGTGTATTTTAAAATTGTATCAGACCAGCACCCTTGGTATTTTAACTGTGGCTCCTGTGGGTAAGGCTGTGGTTGCCTTTTCCTTTACCTGGATAACAGCTTTCTTGTCAGCCTTTGGCAAGTTCTTTGCTTGGCGTTCTGCCTCTTCCCACTCTCTCATGACCTAAGGAAAAAAACAAGGAAGGTGACTTTTGTGCCTTCCTCTCTTGTCTGAGGTCTTAACAACAAGCAAGCACTGCAGCTCTGTCATTTTTCTATTCCTCTCCTGCTTTTATCTCCACTAAAAAAGCAGTTACATTTAACAAAGGTAGGATCCTGTTATTGAATTAAACAGAAACAGTCCTTCTGTGTCTGAACATCATGCTAAGCTCTCACAACTCTGCTGTGAAGCAAGGCAGATGTTAACCAGCCCCCAAGTGAGGGAGTGGAGGTCTCTGTGGATGAACACACCAACCCCTTTTCATCTCAGACAGAAAGGAAACCACTTCCATCTATTATATGTCCATGGACAACATGAATGAATTTCAGCTCATTCTAACTGACACGTTTTTGGTACCACAAAATATCTCAGATTTCTTTGAACTACATCACTGGCCTTTGAGTAGGACAGATCAAGAAATACAGTCAATGTGTGCTAGTCTCTCCAAAACCAGGTGTCCAGCATTTTAAGAGCTGAATATATTTATAACTCAAGCACAATGCTGAAAGAAAAATTATGTAGGAGACCTTTCAGTACTATTCCTTTCAGCAACACCAGAGGCCACCTCTGCCTGTAACACAGGGCAGTATTTCAATAGTCAGAGAACCAGTTACTCTTAACTTGCTGCCCATGACATCTGAAAACTTGTCCTGGCCTTAATTAGGGACTTGACTCATTTCACAGCCAGACATCAATCTCCTCAAATACCACAACTCATTTAGGAACAACA
This sequence comes from Phaethornis superciliosus, assembly GCA_023637945.1. Lineage (NCBI taxonomy): Eukaryota > Metazoa > Chordata > Aves > Apodiformes > Trochilidae > Phaethornis > Phaethornis superciliosus. Next base: position 102,914,979 of record JAJQWJ010000001.1, read on the forward strand.
ACTCTCACAGAATGCAGACAAGTGGCCTGTTTATTTTCAGAATGAGCACAATGCCAGTAGACAGAAGAAACCTGGAAGCAATTATTCAGTACATTTTCTTTCCTCCTTTTCTCACCAAAAAACACACTTCACACTTTCATACCATTTAACAGAAACAGTTAAACACATCATTCCTAAAGGGGAATTTAGAAAAGCTCAGTCCTCATGCATGACTGAAATTTTACCAAGACCAATACCAAAGGCAGGACAAAACTGGACCCCCTGTGCCTCATGTCTGCCAAATCAAGCTTCTATCACTCAGCTCCTGTCTCAGGCTCCCCATTTTCCCCACATTGCATTGGAGATTGCTAATGTAGCTCCTTGAAGGACAGACAGGAAAGCACTTAGTGATGCCTCAAGGTATCTGTTTGAGTCCATGCCACTAAAACAAACAAACCTGGGTTCAAAGGAGACTTTTACAAGTGAAGTCAAGTACTTACAAATCACAGTCTTAGCCTCACTCCATTCTTTCACTGGGAACTGTAAGCTGACACTTCAGTCCCAAAAATTGTACTACAAACTACATAAGCTAGCAGCCTAAAAGTACCTCTTTGTTTTACATTATCTTCTCATCAAATATGCACTGATGTGCAAATTGCAGCCAAGTTCTAGGGAGGTAGGAAACTGAAATTTAAAAGGAGTCATGAAAAGTCATTTGCAAGTGGTTGTAGCAACTAGCTGATGACAGAGAAGATGGTATGCAGCACACTGTAGTTACAGGTTGCCCCATTACCAGTTACTTTCCTGGTAATGGAGGCACAGGAGATTTTACAGCTCCTCTGACAAAGCAGGACTAGAGGATGTGACTGACACAAGAATTTACAGCCTCATGATGTCTTCTGGAAAAAACTAATGCTCAGAGTGCTACTGTGTATTAAGTGCACATTAGTTATTGATCACTCAACTGTATGTTATATGACCATGGTGGCTGAGAAAGCTTAACTCATGTGTACAGGTAGTACCTTTCCAGAGACTGGAAATGTCACTGGTGCCAGGATTTGAATGTTACAGAAGACTCAGAAATGATGGTATTAATTATAGTCATAAAGTACAATGATGTGCTCAAGCTGGAGTACTGGCCGGTATTAGTAATTTTATGATTTTCCCCTCCCTCCTCATTCATTTTTATGTCTTCAAATCACACCTCACATCTGCTTAATACTTTTTCACTCTGAATGTGCAGTTGATGGGCTTTTCATAACAGTTTCCTTACATTTTCCCTTTACCCCCCCAAATAACCTTTTGCTAAATCATGTGATGAAAACAAGCATTGTGGGTGACATGATAAGGAAACCTTTGGCTAGACCAGGTCTCTCTGCCTCTTTTACTTCCCTAAACCCTCTAAGGCATGGAAGGCAGGATGGTGAAATAACAGCCTACAGAGCTAGTTGGGAAGGATGTAAACCAGAGGCTTCAGAGTTCATCTCTGGTACAAAAAGAGTGAAGAGGTTGTGAAGAAAACAGAATGACACGGATCTTTGCAGAAAGAATATTCAATGTAAAGATTGCTGAAGCTCTTCTTTGAGTGCCAATTTTCACAATTGAGAAGACTTCAATAGCTGGAAGCATCTTGATGCATATGCTAACTAACTGAAGATACAGCTGCCCCACAGCTATCTCTGGGCAGTGATGCTGCTATCCAGAGAAAACCTCTCATCAAAGGTCATCACTTCCAAGAATTATCAGTGACTACCAAATACGCTGTAGCACTCTGTAAGAGACCAAAGAGCATGAAGGGGGAGAAAAAATAATCCCCAGATATGCACACTCAGAAAAAGGGTGAACTTGGCCTCTATGCACTTACAAACCTATTCTTCACTGAAAGCACAGACCTATCAAAGCCACACAGATTTATGACTCTTCAAGGGCTGGCAGCTTTGTGCAGGGAAAATGACAATTTCTGGTTGAGAGTTAGGCAGAAGCCTAAAAAAGTCAAACCTCTTCAGAACTGAGGACTTCCTGCCTGCCAGACTCCTTTTGAAATTGGGCTGTAGGGTACAGTACGAGGGAAAAAAGAAGCACAGAAAATGTCATTCATTATTAAGAGACAAAAATCTCATTATAATGAAAAGAGCCGAAATTACTCCTTTTTACACCTGGGCACAGAGGCATATCTGCAAGAGAAGAATTTATGACAGACATTTGGGTTACAGCAATTAGACCAGCAGAGCTGCTTGCCTGAAGGTTTGCTTAGTTAAAAGGTCAAAGACATGCCAACGAGATGCCTACCTTTGTCAAAGGCTTTTGCTCCACACTTAAGTCTTGACCCTTTTTCTGGCAATAACATCATTAAACCATTCCAAAGGGTCCGGACCGTAACTGAAGGCAGTACTCATACTATGCTGATAGTCAGTTTTAAGGAAGGAAAAATCTCTCTCACACACAATACCAGAGATGGTGGGATCAAGGGAATACAAGGATCAGTAATATTTAACATTTTCGCTTGGGACACGGATGGTAGGATTGAGTGTCCCCCTAGTAAGCTTATGGATGACACCAAGCTGAGTGATGTGGTTGACCACAGAGGAAATGGATGCCATCCAAAGGCTTGAGAAGTGGGCCTGTGCTACCCTCATGAAGTTCATCATTGCCAAGTGCAAGTTCCTGCACCTGGGTCTGAGCAATACCAAGCACAAACACAAGTTAGGGGGAGAATAATGGATCAAAAACAACCCTGAGCAAAAGCACTTGTTTGATGAGAACCTCCACATGAGCCAGCAACGTGACCCTGAAGGCCAGAAAACCAACTGTATCCTGGGCTGCATCAAAAGAAGTGTGACCAGCAGGTCGATGGAGGTGATTCTTCCCCTCTACCTGGCTCTCATGAGTATCGCACCCAGCTCTGGAGCTCCTGACAAAAGAAGCTATTGGAGCAAGTCCAGAGGACTTGCTGATCATCACACAGATGATCAGAGGGCTGGTTGGATTGGGGCTTTAAGCAAACTGGTCTAAGGGAAGGTGTCCCTGCCCATGACAGGAGGGATGGAACTAGATGGAACTTTAAGGTCCCTTCCAACCCAAACAATATAATGGTACCACTGACACTGAAAATCAGCAGAAGATCATTCAGGATGTTGGATGTAGTGACATGCAAAAAACAAAAATCTTGAATACAACACCAGCCCTGCTCAGGTTGGTTGAGGACTGCCGTATTTTCAGATGCTTGTTTTGGAAACGAATTTCCAAAAAGCAAGACTATTTCAGGAGATAACATATCATTATGTTCCTATCATAAGTACAGTACACACTACAATTCCTAAAATACTGTAAACAGTTAGTGGAAGAATAAATTTAAGACACAAGTACGTCACAAGATGTTTGAGGACAGAAACATATAAACACGCTGCTCCCTGGAGTAAGGTTCAGTGTCTGGTTGCACCAAGGTATTTAGAAGCAACTATTTAAGTGCCCTCACTTAACAGGAGATCCCAAACTTAAAAAAAAAAAAGAGGAAATGGTGAATGTTACCGAAATAGAAAACAAGAACCCCAAGATCCTGTTACTACCATAATCCCTCCTTGTTATATGTCAGAAAATTTGAAGGTTACACATTCATTGCTGAATGGCTATTCTGTTTTATGGGAATATAGTCTTGCTGTTACTTGGAGTTGCACTAATAATTTTTGGGAAACACTTAAAAGTACAGGCTAATATAGAACTCTTCACAGGATTGCCCTGGAAAATTTATAAGCCTTGTGCTTCAAGTGCCATGCAAATACGAAGGCAGAAAAACTTTCATGATCTGTAGTCTAAAGGGATGGACACTTAAGAGCAGAAGAGATTAAAACAGTCTGAACCAGAGGTGCATAAGTTTATTGCAGAAAAAGAGCACAGACTCCCCTAGGAAGAAAGTCTTCCAGGAGCTGTAAGCTATGAAATGACACAACCACTGACAGAAGCTGGGTATCTGCCAGCATGAATATCTTTATGCAAGAGAGGAAGAAACAAGAGTTGTCAGTATTTCATTGTAAACAAGGGGAAATTTCAGAAAGATGTTATACAGAATATCTGCGTTTCCCTTATGACATATTTTGATTAAAAAACATAAAAAAATTGAATTTTTAAATTATAAACTTCTCTATTGCTTACATGATTATGGTTTACATGTCAGCTGGAATGCATGACTTTTAATTGGCTACTGCAAAATATGCATCCAATCAAGTACTAGTTTGCAACTAGCTACTTTATTAAAGAACTGTCCATACTTAGTGAACAAGGTGACATTTTTCATATTGACATTTATCAAGATTAAAGAATGACTTAATAATGCTCAAGAAACATCGATAATTTCCTCTTTTTAATAGAGGGAAAATGCAGAGCTGAGAAACAGGGTCTTACATAGGAAAAGAAGAACTGTACTTGGAGCTATTGTTGAGGTAAATAAAAATTAACAAATATGTTTGGTGTTGCTGGACTCTCAATCTTTTTTTTTTTTTTTAAGAAAAATAATGACTGCAAAAGCATCCTAGGTTGATATATTTACCATTGTTTCTAAAATAACAAGAGCTTTGAATTAGGGTTTTTCTAGTTAATACATATTAAGAACATTCCCAATTTTAAAGAGAATGTAGCAAGCAACTTTATTTTTAAAATGAACTGCCAAAAAAGTAGACCTGCAGTACAGGACACAGAGATAATCACAGTTCATGTGAGGAAACACAGAACAGTGAACTAGCTGGCTTTTCTACTTCTCTGTAAGATCTTGCATTCTTTTAACATTTGAAATGTTAACTGGGAGAGACTCGCTCAATGTTGTACAAAACATTAGTCATAGAGGGGAAAACTGATTTTAAAAAACTTAAATCAACTCTCTTCCTGAAAGCTCTGCAGGGATTCTGTGTGCTTCAAGACAGGCGTAGTCTAAGCCGTGCTTTCATAAGCAGCTTTAAGCAATTCAAAGATCAAAGATCTGTCTTTCTTGATGTACTATTGTGCTGCTGTTTCCCAGGTCTGATTTAGCTTGCTGAGCTGCCCAGAGTTGGTTACTTTACTTTTTTTTGGAGGAGTGACATAGCAGTGAGATGCAGAGCTGACCTGCCTCACCCTGCAGACGTAGGCTCATTAGTGCTGACAGAAAGGATGGCTGGGAACGTGCTAACGAGGGCAGAGCACACGCAGCACCAGCATGACTTTCAGTCAAACCCTTCAACCACAGACTTCATTTATGACTTGCCCCAAATGTGTATGGTAAAACGTGCAGTATATTTACACAGAAGTTTTCTGATGCTCCAGTTCAGTGCTTTTCCCAGTTAATTTTGTTGGCCTCAAGCACTGACGTGGTACGGTGTCTCTGTATGATGCTTTCTGGGTGCCTGTGCATTTGATTACCTCTTTTCCACAAACTTTGTACTTCCACTATGCCATCTTTTGTTACCTCAGGGCACAGCTTTGTAGAAAACAGAAAATACACAGTTCACCCAAATACTGCCTTTTATTACTAATCTTAACCTTTACATATTGGGATTTGGGAGACAAACCTGCAGTGAGAATCTGGGGACTGTTCCAAGGAAACCTGACTTTCACACTGAGTGTCCTTTGCTTTCAGACCATCTGTCCCTACTAGTATATTTTAAAAAAAGGCTATTTTCAAGGGGAGGTAATAACAGGGTGGCAACTGCATTACCTTCCAACCCTCTGCAGGCCTAGCTGGGAGCAGGATCTCTCTCCCTCCCCTAGGAAGGCTGCACATGCAGCCTTATTTATTCTCCCAGTTCCCAGCCTATCCTTCCCAAACTGAGTACTACAGGCACGCTGAAGTAAGTTTGTTTGGAAGAAGATGGGGATGAGTTTTTCCCTTGATGGGATCACAGCATGCATGTGCCTCATTAGCTGTAGCTCACCATGCTCACCTCCCTCCCAACTCATCCCATGGTCACAGGCTGGCTCTGAGCTGGATGCTCCATACACTCACTCTCAGGAAATGCTCTCACCTCAGACACTGGTCACTTTAATGAACCTGTTATCTTACAGAGGAAAGGCAATGGTAACACTTTAAAAAGCATTAAAGTGGCACTATTCTTCTATTTAAGGAGGAGACAGCTTGTTTTTGCTGCAATGCTCCTCAGGCAGTGGCAGACAAGAAGCACATATCTTTCTATCTATTAAGTGTCAGGTTCTTGGCACATGGTTTCCATTGCTCAGATTACTGCTTCCGGTAAGAGGCCCTGCCCTATTTATTAGAAAAGTGCTAGTATATGGAGGCTTATCCTAAGAGCTTAACTTCAGGATTACTCAACTGTTATAGTATAGAGTTAAAGGTTAATGTGTCAGTAATACACAGAAACACTGAAAATGCAACAGATAATTATAGTGAAATAGCTATACAGATATATGCTGTGCATCTGAATTATACTACCTTCGTTTTTGTGGTTATTCTATCCTAAAAAATATGTACCATAGGCTTTTCCCTAATCCTCTTATATTTTTCCTTTGTTGTTATTAGAGCAGAACCGTGACAATTTTCTATTGGCATTGCTATTATAAACCCTATTTCTGTGAGAGTGGATAGCTCATCTCTTCATGTTCAGTAGGATTAAAAACTGTATGGTTTCAGGCTACACAAATCTCTTTAGTTAAACAAAAGAAAAGGGTCGATTCGGTTGGATTTTGGTTCGGTTAAAAAGCACTATTTTTTCCTCTTTTCTTCAGCTTTAGATTCATTTCATGTTACCTCAAGACCATGTGATGAACATATGCCATCTTTTGTTACCTCAGGGCACAGCCATCCATGTATGCTACCCACAGAGAATGAAGCTAATCACAAGCAATCTCCCTCAGCTGCTGCAAAGGAAGAATGACTAATACAGTGGTCAAGTTCTTTACTTAGAAAGAAGAATAATTTCACAAACCAAACATTTTTCCACAAAGATGAGAGCAATTTTTTAAGATTTTTTTTTTTTTCACTTTTACTGGCACAAGTAACTATAGTGACTTTTGGTAGCAGCTGCAACTCAACCACACATTTATGTCCATGCCACCCTAATTCTTGAATGGAGTCAGAAAGGCAACAAATGATGTATTTACAGCATTGCAAATAGCCAGGGTAGCTGGCCAAAGCCTTGGGAAATAAGTTGTTAAGGGATTTAAGCATCTTACGACTTGGAAGACAAAAATCTCACATTTAGAAATAAGGAAATCTCCCCTTACCTGAGACATCCTTTCACGATGCTTAGCTTCAAGTCTCTCCTTGGCTTTCTGGAAGTGGGCATGTTCATTCTCATCTCCAGGTGTCTCCAAGTATTTGTCAACAGCATCAGGAGTGCTAGCAGCTGTGGTAGGGACTGAGGCAAAATTTTAAAGCAGGGAGAGGCAAGGGAGGGGGAAGAAAAGTAGAGTTTCTACTTTAGTATAGATAAAATTTAGTTGGATGAAGCAAGAAACATCTGTTCTATTTTCACTGGAATAAGGACATTCATCTCACTGCAGAGGAAGATAAAAAAATATAGTTTATGAGGATATGTTAGATGCAGAAGATATATATATATATATGTATTTCCCCACCATCCAATTTTATGATGTAGCAGAAACTCTTCAGAGTGAACAGAGCAATGTTATTTAAACAGGTTAGAAATGGCTATCAAAGGAAAAATTCCATGGCAAAAAAAAAGAAAAAAAGAAAAAAAAAAGCCTGGCAATGGTTAAATATATATGCTAGCAGAAAGCCCTTTGCAAAGTTACATGCTTTGTATATTAGTTTACTTTTTAAGTAGTAAACTGCAACATGTGAATGCCAATGCAAACACATTTTAAAGCACCTTTGGACTCCACTGTACCCTAACAAAAGACCTCAAATCTTTCACTTGGTAACAGTTTGGCACCACGGATATTTACTTTATTTGTAACAGCTTTGATTAAAAAAAGCCTTCATGGATGCTGGAAATAATCAGGAAGCCTGCACTAATTGCTAGCCACTCCTGTCAGATAACCAGGCAATACCTATTACAGTGGTAAGCAGGAAGATTTGCATTTGAGGTAATTTGAGCAAAGTAACATCAATTCCTTCACCACCCAGTGACATCCAACAACCTCCTACATTACCTAAAGTAACATTTCTGTGCTAGGGCCAAACTAGCAATTAAAAAAAACCTCTCCAACGATGACCACCTATTTCATATTCATATTCTTGTCTCTTAACATTTTATTATGTAATTAGTTTAATTTCCCTGGTCACACTTAGGTCAACAATTGCAAAGTTAGTTTAAAAATTCTGACAAAGTGCATACACATCGCTGTGCTGGATTATTTTGTTTTAAATGCATTTCACTACATGTACTGTAGTTAACATCACTTACAGAGGCAACAAATTTTAGTAGAAAGACTAATACAGGTAAGGAAAAAACTAAGATCTTCCCATACCCCAAACACTTATCAATGTCTTCAACAAAGGCAAACTAAACCGAAGATCAGACTAAGTATAAAACAACCAATGTTTATTTATGACTACTTTCCCCCCCAAAATACTGGAGACACTGCTGAAATATAAACTGACCTACATTAAATTATTAAATAAAAAAAGAGAAAAAAAATCATCAGTTTTAAGTGCAACATATTATTCACAATGAAATATATCTCCAAATTTTAAGAAATAACTGAATCGAAACTTCTTCTCATACTTTAGATGTATAACCTCAAAACAAAACAAACAAAACCCCAAGCAAGAACAAAAAACATTTGAATTTGGCTGCATTTGAGAGATCTCTACGTGTTCTCTCTAATGGACATGAGCAGTTTCGGCTGCTGGTGATATAAATTGACTGATTTTTTATTTTTTTTTTTTTTTTTTAAGTTACTCACTGGATCAAAGGAAAGGCCTCGCTTGTCTCAAAAGAAACGAAACTCTACAAGCAACTAAAAAACCCCCACAATCAAGAATTCATATGTAGCACATACTATCACTCCTCCCACCATTTTTAGATTTGTTTCATAAGCATTTAATTATAAGTTCAGATTTTGCAAAATTGTAAACTTTATTACTGAAGTACACTAAGAAACAAACAGGAACAAATCAAATAAGCTTCCTAAATGGCCACCTAAATTACAAAAAAAAAAAAAAAAAAGCAACCCTTAGTATTTCCAGTGGTTACTCTCACAACTTCAGACAACTTGAATTCTTTTATACTGTCAAAAAAGCATAAAAGTTTTCTTTCATTTCAAACTCTTAATGATAACCCATCTTCAATGATAATGTGGTTTGTGCTGGAGTACAACGCTGCCTGCCAGAAAGGCTACAGCCAATGTAAACAAATTCCAAAAACAAACCACCCAAAGCTCAGACCTAGTGAAAACATTTCTGTAATGCTCAGAAGTATTTCTCAATATCTTTGCCTTTTAATCTCTCAAGCACCAAATAAATTTCACTTTTATCCTTCCTGAAGCTGCCTTTAAGTACAGTACATTTTAATTCCATTTAGAAAACAAAAATTTTATTTCAAAACAGGAAGAAATTTAAGAATATCAGATGGAGCAAAGGCCATTCCTTCCATGTCTCCTGACTGGATCTCCAGCAAACACCACAACATAAGAGCAATAAATATTTTTTTGCAGTGTTCAGCTGACCTTGCTGGATTCTCCTTCCATGACTCTAATTTTATTTTTGAGACTTAACATTTATAATATGGTGTGGCAATGAGCTCCACGGTTTAGTCAGGCACTGTGTAAAGAGGATTCCCCTCTGTCTGAACTCTCCATTGCTGCCTCTGCAGGACACAACAGAGTTTAACATGGGGAGATCTCCAGCACATTTGTGGTTCTTCTCCATCTTTTACAGATTTTTTAATTTTTTTTTTTAAACTAAAGTCTGTACAAATGTGAGTGGAAAGAAGTGATGATATAAATAACTGTCCAATGAATTATGCAAATTTAACCTTTAATTTCTTGAACAGGAAAAAAGGTCATCAGCGTTTGCACTGAGATCACTTAAGACACCTGTACATTCAAGGTCTGATTTTAAAAAAGCTCCTGTCTCACAAGCCTGGCCTTTACAGGCCAGATTTTTTATGATATGGTCATGTCCCACTGGGCTGCCTGCTGGTGTGCATCTGAACTGGTGAGAGTGGTGGACATTGAGAACTGGAAAACCTGACCTGAGTGCCTGATGTTGAGTCTGTCAGAGCATCCAATTCTCCCCCAAAAGCTGTTGAAAGCCAACTCAAAGAAAGAGTAGACATTAAACACCACAGACGTGGCTGTGCCCAGGAGCAAGGGAAAGAATGTGGGCAGTACATTGACACCCAACGCAACTTGATCGCTCAAGCTAATGCTAAAGAGGGCAATGCTAATGAAAAGCAGTACTATGCAGGAGGAGAAAGCTACTACCCCTGAGCTTGTTCAAAAGGCTGGTGTAGTACCACACATGGCTTTCCACTAGTGCTCACAAAAAGCAAGAGAGCTTGGAAATGTACAAGTGAGCTGATGGGAACTCTGTCTCATGGCAAGCAGCTCAATCAGTTACATTCATCTATGAGGGAGCAGACTGCTAATTTGATTTAGAAAACTTCTACTGAGAAAAGATTTCTGAACAGTCTTATCAGAAAGAAGCAACTGAGCTCTGATGGTTGGAAACCAAAGCTAGACAGAGATAAGACCGGAAATTCAGACCAGAAATAATCCACCTACTTTCAGCAGTAAGCGCACACTGTATATACTGATTTATCCCAAAGCATGCTTGAAAACATTCTGCTTCTCCATTTCCTTCCAAAACCCAGCCCATGAAGAACTGTGAAAAGAAGGGGAACAAGAGGTGTTTTCTCCCTCACTGCTTGCTGCTGGCGCTGGTCCATACCTAGCACACATCAGAGAATCCAGCTTGCCTACCTGGAATGTTAACTTGGCCACCAGTGGCCTCAGAGACCAACCAACCTACCAACACTGACCACAGATCATCCGGCAAATAGAAACACTGTTTCAACTCTTAAAAAACAGGGATGCTTCTCATTAAAAAAATTCAGCACATATACTTAGAAAAATACTAAAAGGTGACACAAAATTGTCATATATGGTTTTGTTCTCTGTTGTAACTGAGATTCAGAAACACTCTTCATGACAGGTTAGCTATTCATGTCATTCGAAATAAAAAATATTTCTCTAACAAAAAAAATCAAGTCTGCTTAAAACCAAATAACCCTACTTCACTCCCTGTATTTACAAAGCCTACAAATAACTGTGACAACTTCTCCATCTAGTATTCAAAAAATCATGATGACCAACAGTATGCTAAAACCCCCTTGTGATTCCAACACAGTGATAACCGATAGTTTAACCTCTCTCCAAAGAGTTAGGAAAGTACTGGGCCTCCCTTCTGCATAAAGCAGAAACGTTTTAAAACTTTTTCACTGCTGAAAACAAAACCTATCCTATCCTTTGCACTCCAGTACATTTGAGAACTTTGTTTCTAGAGACATATTGCATGTTTTCTCAGAGTAAATTTAAAACATCTGGTCAGATATCAGTTACATGTGAGGATTCCCTAAAAGTCTGCATCCTGACCTCATTTTGTGTCCACATCTGCTCTTAGAAGGTGGTTTCTTTTTCTGTGCATTACTTGTTTTATAAGCAAATTCATTCTATTAGTGCATGAAGACTGATCAAAACTGTGTGTGACAGTTGTGGAAGCAAGCTAGTACCAGATAACATTTTCTTCACACTTGCATTCATTTTACTGGCCAATTACCACCTGGATTAAAAAAAAATATATTAGACTTTAAAATCCTAACCTTCTTGGAGATGCAGATTAAATAATACAGACAAATTGTGCTCTACACATTTTGCTAGTTAACAAAAATCCCTTACATATCAGAAGACCAGGGGAAAGAAAAAAAAGGGAGTGGGGGGGGAACCCAAACTCCACCAAGAAAAATGCAACAATATGCCCCCAAATCCTGTGTTACTCTTTCAAATAAAAATAAACATATCAGCCTCTGCAGTGAAAGAAAGAACAGTCATCACCAACCTCACATGAAGTGAAAAGATAAGTGGATGGCCCCTTTTCTGAATGATATTGGCTACTGCATATAAAATGGGAAAACATCTGAAATGGAAGCATTACCCAACTACAGCGTAGTATTCAGTGGAAGCATTCATTGCCTCTCAATTCCAGCTATGGTAACTGCCTCATTAATGAAGGATTAAGCTTTCAGTTGTTGACTAAGATCACAATTACAGCACTTCTGACAATCACAAGTGCATATGGAGTATCTCTAGCAAGAAAGTTTTCTATTACTGCTACCTTCTGAAATGAACTGTTTTTACAAGAGGGCATACATATTCTTTTCTAAGTAACCTACTCTGCTTACAGCAGGGTGGCAAAACCAATGAACAGAATCTAAAAAATGAGGAAGGGAAATAATGATTACCTTTTATTAAAAAAAAAAACAAATTACCAACTGAATGATACAAGTGAAGGCCTCAAAAGGTTTATCTAGGATGGTAGTAAATTACTGTTATTTTAGAAATGGAGAAAAGAATGTATCAGGGCGAGTTTTTACATGAAAAGTTGTAAAGTTTAATATAATATGATTATTTGAAGAAAAAAGTGTGCCAAACTGGTATATGTTCTAGCAGAAATCAACACTCGGACACAGAACACTATGTGTATTTACATACTATATACAATTTATAATCTACCTCATTATAGAGAGAACCATACTCATTCACAGCACTGTAAGCTGGAGGACAAGCAAAGTGTCATTCCTTTCCACTTTTAGTTACCTTCTCTTCATACAAACACTCACCAAGACCACTTTCCGAATCTTGTCTAAAACTGAAAGGGAGGGCAGAATTCAGAGTCAACAGCACAAGGAAGACCTTGTAAGAATGAAAACCAGACATCTCCAGCTTTAGTATTTTACCTGTCAGCAGAGCTGTTGTCACTGCTAATTTCTTTTTAGGGGTTTGAGGGGCAAACAGACAGCACTGCTGTGCTCCAAGGTCTGGCATTGTCCCTGGATTCACAGGAGTTCTGGGAGCCAAACCTTTCTCCTTGTGGCTCATCAGCAGCTCATCTCCCTGCCTGGAAGCTAACTGCAGAGCCATCAAATGTGACTGGTACTCCTGTCCTTCAGGCCAGGAAGACTCATGTCCATGTTTTAATTTTCAGCAAAGATGTTCAATAATGTGATCCCCTATTACATTATTCATTGGTGTTAAGGGCCATCCATTTTAATTACATATTTATCACTAGCCTGATCACAACCATTCAGCTGGGTTTAATTTACCTTGCACATATGCTTCATCCTCATGTTTTGACAATTATGTTTAAGACATAAGAAAATTTTTCTGAAAGTAAAGTGTGCTTCATAAAAGCTGAGAAATCATGACATTATGGTCTGGACTCACAAAGCACAAAACATGGACAGACTATATAAAAATAGATATGTTCTTCTGTCAGGAAAAAAATTGTAATGATTAAAAATAATATTCCCCTGCAGCAGCTGTGGTTATATGCTCAGGGATCATACCTAAAATGAATTACCAGTCTGAGACTCGACTTTTCCACCTTCAATTTCAAGCTGCCTCTTAGCTTTCAAAATTTCATTAAGTTAGATCAATGTTCCTAAAGCACATTAGAAAGCACATAGTTTAAAAATGTCTGGTACTTTAAAAAGATTCCAGGAATAGGTAACATGAAGAAAGTTAACACACGAAAGAGAATGCAGTGTGTTCCAGAGGTATGCTCTTTCCTTTCTTAATAGCTGGCTCATCTCATTGTTTTTATTACCCATCACAGCTAAGCTACTTTGTTGTAAACAGCTGCATATAGTTTCTGCAGTATTTCATAGCTTGCATTAATATTCTAAGATCAATTACAGGTCAATGTAGCAACCTCAGCCTGAAAAAATAGTTAAGTGTATTGGGATGGAAAAATCATGTGTTTAAAAGCTACATTTCCTTTTGAACTTTACATTGCAAAGACTGATCCTATCTCCCTTTGAGGTGTTTTAACTTCAATAGTTGGCATGGCATCAAAACAATAGGCAGCTTGAAAGAAGTTTAGTGAAATCTCTCACAGATAATTCTTGGAGAGCAAAAGAAAAATTATATCCTATTCATATTATTCCTCATCTTTGCCTGAACTAAGGTAGATACTTGCCACATAGGTTTTTTTTTTAAAATCTAGAATCCTTCTGTGTAAGAACTTCAGGATACATTTCCTGTGCATGCACAGCTAGAACTTGGCAATCATGCTTTTATTGCATCTTCTTGAGTGCAACTTTCTTTCTGTCAGTCCTAACAAATGCAGTTTTGCCTTCCTCATATCCATTCGACACACGTCTTGGCCATTAATTGCTCAGATCATCCCTCTCTGAGTTCTTTGATTCATTTTATGCTTGGAAGAAGGTCCCAAAGCAAACTTTCCTCCATCATCTTTGCAACACTCTGCTTCAAGGTCATTCTATTTGTCATCATAAAATTAAAATATTTATGAGGGAGAAAAAAAACCCCAACATTAAATTCTTCACCTGTTGCATCAAATGAGATTGCTGTGAATAAATACAAGATAGAAGTACTCTCCTGAACACATCTTCTGCCAAGGTTGTAAATAAGAGTCATAAAATTCCATGGAGTAAACACAACAACAAAACAAGTTACAGCAAAAAGTGTCTATAATAATATTTGGGATTAATAAAATTCCCAATGCTTGAAATCATCACACTTGAACTCTTGCCTCCTGTACATGAAAATATTTGGATAATTTTCCTCTTGATCCTAATCTTTACTGAACTGTTTTTTAAAAGGCCCACTCCAACACTGGCTCCATGTGTGGTTCAGGGGTGAAATTTATACAGATGAAGAAACCATAGCAACAGAAATTAGTCACTTGCATCCACTAAAGGTGATAGTCAGTATTAACAATTCAATTTGATTATATAAGAATTCATCTTATTACAGCTCCTAGGCACTGATGCTAAATGTCAAGCATCCACAACGAATGAAGAACTACAAAAATACATTTTTCTTAAGATTTCATCTACACTATTTGAAATTGCACTCAACCAAGATGCGTAATTCAGCTGAGTTTTCACAGCAGAGGAGATAGAACCCAGCAGATACAGGAAATTTGTGCTGGAGACAGTGGGAAAGATACACACTTAAGTGAAGTCTTGAGAGGTAATGTCCTCTTTACTGCTAATTTGGGAAGCAGAAAGAAAACTGCATATGAAGAGTCTTTGTGACGAAGCAACAGGCTGTCCTACTGTGACCGGTTTAGTGAATTTCTAATGACTTGGGGTTTTTTATTCATTCAAATAAAAGACTGTAATTACTCTATTACATGCTTCCTTGAAGTAGAACTACTTATAAAGGCAGATTTTAAGGATTCAAAAGGCTATCATTGGACTTTGGCACTTTAAATTGTATCTCCTGTAGTGCTGTGACAAATCAGTATTGTAGCTGGTTGCTGTGGTGAGTATTTTCCAGCACTAAGTGCATTGTCAAAAAAGCATTCCTGACATGAAGAAACTTGCAAGTTCTACTGCTTTTAAAGACAGAGGGCTGACAACTCCCCCCCAAAGCTGATGAGCACTCCAAGGGCAGTATCACCCAGGTTCATCACAGATGAACATGCTCCATGCTCCAGACACGGCCTGCTTTGTGTCCCTGACCTCAAGCTCTTGCAGCCTCTGCTGCTGTACAGATAAAATAAGCAATCACTCAGTAAATAAGACAAGGGATTAAACTATGGTAACTAACTAAAAATGTGGCATACTTTACCATTCTGCTTACAGGAATGCACTGCAGGTCCTTAATGCCTTAGACATGCTCTGGAAATTGGCATGCAAGTGTAGCTGTTAAAACATTTTACTTTCTGCTAACCAGGGAGATGTCAATATCCCAAACAAGCAGCAAATGGATAAAGGAAATTCCTGACAAGAGAAGTAACATCTTACAAGCCTTTGCTGTGAAAAGTTACAGTGTGTTTCTCACAGTACCTCTGAAGAGAAATTAAACTGTACACTACAAAATTCAAGAGAGTAATGAATTTTCTCCTCACAGCCATAGGAATTCAGTACAAAGATTAAAACCCCTATTGTACAAAGAAGGTAATTTTAATGGTATGTCAAAATAAAAAAAAAAAACTGACTGTGTGACCAGAGTTCAGTTCAGTCCCACTTTAGATGCAAAACAAATGAAAAGATGACAGCACAAACTCCACTTTGCTCTGAAAGTGCAATGCTGCAGCTGCAGGAGCTGCCGGGAGAGCAGTCTCCTGTGCAACAGCTGACAGATGAATATTTGTAAGAACAAATTTTTTCAGCTTTGAAGCTATTTAGGTCCATAAATTAAGACTTGAGCATTAAGGTAATTTCAAAATAATACTCATTAAAAAAAATGTATTTCCTATAGCTTTAAGAATGTTTAACAAGCAGCAACTAAGAGACAAGTGAAAAATTTGATAAAAAAATTTGATAATTTTTTATGTTAAAAATTTTTAGTAAAAAGAAAAGTACACAAAATTACTTCTTAGTATGACAGAAAGACAGAAATAATTCCTTCAGTAACAACAATTTAGTGCCTTCTGCTTACTCCTGTCAATACCTACCCATTCTGAGGGCATTAAATCTGAATTAACTGCCTGATATGTCCTAATGACTTCAAGACCACACAGTAGAAGCTTGAGCAACTGCAGAGAGTATCAAACATCCTTATTAAAAATCAATAGAGAGAAAGCATGTGGCCTGGAAAGCTGAAGAAACTGGTAACAAGATTCTTAAGTTCTTCTACTCCTAAAGAAATTATACAACAATTCCCATGTAGCTGGGTGATGAATGAAAAAAAAAATTTACAATAGTATCTGCTACCTGGAAGACAAATAATTTTTGTAAGATCTCAGAGCATTTGCAAATTTATTGATAGCAGAGAGGGTCTTCAGGCTTTGCATGACAGGACAGACCCATCTTTTCAGATCAAGGCAAGAGATTTCAGTAATAAAACATTTTTTCCCCTGTAGGCAATGTATTCATAACATAATTATTCACTGTATGAGTATTTCTGACAACAGAACATCCTCAGGTTTCTGGTTCAGTTCAATTTCAATGAGCAAAATAAATAAACTCCCATCCCACCCTTTCATCCTTTGCCCACTATATTAAAGGGAAACCCAACTGCTAACCACTATTATTTCTTACTATTCTTTGTAAAATCTAATTTATCCTGCAAAGCAAACTGTAGCTAGACAAAGGAAATATGTGCTATTAGCATCCACCTGATCTCCTGCCTAAGAGACCCACTGGTGTTTCACAGGACACAAGGGAGCAACAATAATACGAACATCAGAGAAAAAAGAAATGAAGAATGGAGTAAATAAATAAGCAGGAATGGGGAAGTGGAGGGTTGGGGAAGGCATAAAGATCAACTAGGAAGATTAACTTAAAGGTGACAGGGAAAAAAAAAGAAAGACAGAAGAGGGGCAGCCTCAATGCAAGCTTTCGCCACTGGTTTCCCTCTTCTTTCCTATGGGATTGGGGTGGAGGTGGTGTCAGCATACAGCCAGGCAGAACAAACCTCTTCCAACAACATTAGATCCCTACCAAAGAAAACACTAAGCACTGAAACTTATTATTTTCATTACCATTTCTGTTTAGCAAAATGATGAAAAGTAAGGAGAAATAGCATGGTGATATTCCAACAGTAGATGAAACCTGAGGAAAAGTTATTTTAGGCACAGAAATAACAGGTGTATAGATCAGGGTACAGAACACCATGAATAACAAGAAAATGCAGGAACAAAAGTACAGCTAAAGTGGCTTAGAAAGTATACACTGTAGGCTCAGATGTTTTTTTAAGAACTACTGAAGAAAAAAAGAAAAAAAGAAAACAAAAAATCCCAACCAAAAAACAGGAAAAAGCCCTCTAGGAGATCTATTTTAAAAGACAAATGACTAGCTTTTTTCTCCATCACAAGTTGTGCAAATGAAGCTAAGCATCTCAACCTCAACTCAACCTAACCAAGTACTCAACCTAACCCCATTTTCCTTAAAAAGACTCAGACCAAGTAATTGTGGAAAGAACACAAATAATGTTCTTGGCATTGCTTTGTTGAACTGAACCTTATGAAAAAAACAAACCAAACAAAAACCCCACAAACCCAAAACCAAATAAATCAGTGATAGAGAGGAATATCCCATGTTTATCTGGATATCCTAATGAATGTCATAAATAGCAAATTTAGAAGTTGTTTCTCATTTCATTTCTGATTCCACATGCTGTAAGGGAATTGCCAGTTTTTGAAGAGAAGATAATTTATTTTCCCAAACAGTACAAGCTTTAACAACTGCTGCTGCAAAGAGGCAAGTTTGAAGAAGAAAGAAAATTTAATTTCCAAGCTTCATTCAATCTGTAATATTCCTTTTAAGATCATGGCTGAGGTCACCCCTTGTAGCAGATTTCCTGCAAAAAGATCACTAGGTTGTTTGGAACTGTAATACAGTAAACTCTGCTAGCTTGCTAATACAAGCAGTCAGTGATATTATTTCATCTATAACCCGTACATGAAAGGCAATGACACTGAATTATCAAAGACCAGAATCCAAATCCAAACCAGAATCCAAATTTTAGTGTAAAAATAATTCTCATGAAGTGTTCTGTGATGCAACTACTCTTTTTGTCAGCAACACCCTTCCCTAATTTTGCAGAACTATGAAAGCCAGAAATGAAACTCTCACATTTGAAGTGCTAGTTGAGTAAACAGACATCTGTATGCAAGATGCCTAAACTTCAGGTATCTTTGAGTCTGCATACAGCCCCACTGCAGAATTTGGACAAAAGAATGCAAGGAATGCATCCATATGGGTCAGTTTGAAGGGCAGAAGCCAAAAGTAAGCTGTAAAAACTGGATGTTCAACACAGCTGCAGTCTTGCAAGAGCCAAGCCCTTACTTACGCTGTTGTCCAGCCTTCCAAAAAATATTACAGATTTATTTTTAGTAACACTGACAAAGGCAGCAATAATTCTTAATTCCTACCAGGTATGTGAAAAGCAAAGCTCGGTGCAGGTAAATCATATCCAGTCCTGTCATTCTTTCCTTGCTAACTGAGACTACTTCCAGATATGAAGTAGCAGAAGGTTCAGTTTCCCATTATTAGTTTTAATAGCCATCATCTTGCCTGGGATTCAATCACCACTTACACATGATACTCACACACATGTGACTAAAAAAGATAATCCTTTACAAATTCTCTGTTGGTCACAACACTAAACAATAAACATTATCTGGAACTAAATGTACAAGTGGCTTTTCTAGGCTTATCGATCAACATATCTCTTGTTGCAGTGTTTTTGCTATGCTTCTAACCTGCACAAGTCCTCTATCTTCAGTTTCCTTTTCTCCTTTCATGTCTACAATATGAATTGACTGTCAATATCACATACCCTACATATTTCATTACATAATTTTTTCTTCTTTAGTAATATCTTTTTTTTCCCTACTACTTTTCTAATTTAACTTGTTACAAAAATCCCAGGTTTTCTGGCTTGTCATAGGTAACTCGGAGATGAGCCCCATTTTGTATCTCTAGAAGTGTCTAACACAGTAACTTAATGCATCAACATTTCTTTTGTTTAGCAAATATATTATAGATCTCACTCCAATCTACTGCATAGTTTTTCTCTTCACTGCATGTTCTGTTTCACTGCAGAAGCTGATCACTGTCCACAAAGTATCCTTCTTACTCAACTTATGGTTGACTTTCTCCACATTCATCCACAGAGCTTTGCCCTGAGCAGCTCCAAGATGCAGAGATGAAATGCAGCTGCAACACCAGAGCAGCATTTTGCCTCCACAACTGCTTTTGCTCCTGCTCTGCTAGAATACAGGTAAGTTCCTCTGCTCTACGCAAACACTGCTGCCCACCTTGCTGTGTCTCTGCTTATGTTTGTGTACATTTCAAAGCCTTCTACACACTGCAAACTTTCCTAGGTGCAATTTGGAAAGTATTTCACTAAAAGCTGCCCTAACATGCTGCTTCTGTTCTGCTTCTCCATGCCCTGTGAGCAGGCAGAGCAGAGAGATTCCCATGCGCTGTCAAGGAAGATGGGAGGGGAGCATACCAAAGGCTCCAGAACCAAAACCCAGCTGTGAAGTCCAGCATCTGATTCATCAAATTCAATACCCAGTGCTGAAGAAAGCCATCTTCTCGGACCGAAAATCACTGTGCAAATACTTCTTCTTGAGGGAAAATGATAATTAAAATACATGGTGTGTTAAAAAAAGTAAATCACAGGTGATTCACATCCATGTGTATGGCAGTCCTCAGGGAAACCTAAAAAAAAAAAAAAGTAATTTCTCCCCTTTTGGATGCAAACACACAAAGTATTCAATCAAACTAAACACAAAGGAAGAAAATCTGGATATAAACATTCTGTTGTTATTTTGTTATACTGCTTTGATCAAAAAAGGTCAGAAATAGTACATAAAAACACATTGTAAAAACTATGTGCTATTTCTCAACTTACCTGCGCCTCGCCTAAAGGTTGTGGCTTCTCCTGCACGTGCACTGTACGCCCACATACAGACACACACAAAAAGTCAGTAGGCTTTGACAGAAAATTAAGAAAGTAGGAAGGCCCTTGCCCAAGGAAGCGTTAGGTCTACTTACAGACCCCCACCTACAGCACGAAGAAGCCACCCACTACCACGCCAGGTTAGCCAGAGGCCAAGGAGGATCTAGAGTTGTCGGACAGACCGCGGCCGGAGATTAGTGAGAGCCCAGGCTGGGAATTTGGGTTAGTGAGAGCCCAGGCCAAGGGTTTGGGTTAGTGAGAGCCCAGGCCCACTGTGGCACTTACTGAGGCTGCCACAGACCGCCATGCAGTACTCCTCCGAGTCAAAGTTGTTCCGGTTCCCGCCGCAGCCGCCGTAAAAGAAGGGCGCGCACTTTCCTTCGGCCACGTCAAAGTACCAGCGGGAGATCATCGCGCGGCAGGGACCAGTCTCCGCTTGCTCAGAGCACACCTCTAGTCACAGGAGACCCGGAGGAACCACATTTAGCATGGAAATGGGATTGTCTCGAATTTTTTTAATTAGGTGCCTCTCAACGTCAACGCCCGCGCGACGAAGGAGACGCACCCAAGGAGGTGTTTTGGGGAGTGGGAAACCCTCCTGCACAAAACCACCCCGGAGACAACAAAGGTAAACTTTGAATTGACTGATTCATGCCACTAAACCTCTTTGCTCTGCCTCTACTTCTATGTTTTTAGCTACTTTATCCACACACACTGAGGGAGGTGTTGCCCCTGAGACGAGCTCCGGGATAGTGGCAAGGGTACACGTGTTAAGTTTTGTCTTGCTTCCAGAGCAGAGGATACAAACCACTGGCTGTCCATGAGTCTGACAATGGCCCCAGGCAGATTCCTGCCCCCAGACCCCACTTGGTACCTCTCTGAAACATCTGAATATGTTGTCACAGGGAACATCTGAAAGCAGCTGTCATGTATTTCCTTGTTGTTTAGCTATATAACTCCTCCCCTGCCCAAATTAAAAAGGCTTCCCAGCTTATACAAACACAAAACCAAAAATATTTATGACTTACAGAGGAAAAAAAAACTCTTCAGACACCTATTTACATATTGTCAAAGAAACTCCCTCTTGAAAGCTGCCTGGTGCAGGGTTCTAATTCATAGTCCCAGGACTCACGTGTATAAAAATACTGCCATTGCTTTTAAAAAAAAAAATTAAACTCTGTGTTCACTGTGAACTGCTACAGTCTCTGCCTAAATCCTGCAGAACATGAAAACCTGAGGGAAGAACCAAACCACACAAAGAAAGACAAAGCAAAATTCTGATTGCAATTTGGAATTCAGCCAATTACACATGTAAATGCATAGCCCTTTACCAATAATGTTCCAAACAGACAAAAAGAGTTTTATCTTTCAATACACTGTGAGTCATTTCAGATTCATATAACATTAAACACCAATACGCCCCTCATTTGCTTTTATCCCACACACTGCAGCAGCAGACAAACTGGCACAATAGATGAGAAGCTTCTACTTTCTCTGCATATATTTGAATTCTGTGGAAGGCAGATCTCTAAGGGCTGAAAGGTATGAAGAAATATTAGTGCATTAGCACTGAAAATCCCCTGCGTGCCCACCACCTCTCAGATGTTGGCTACAAAGATTCCTGCTTTTCAGAGTCTGTTCTGATCCATCACTTCACTCTCCCCAGGTGCCCCACTACTTATACATAGATTTTGTACACATCTGTCACCAGCAGTCAGTGTATACCTAAATTTTCCTTACATTTACACTTTAGGTATAATTACACGTTTTAACATATTAATGTATGGTATATATAAATGATGTCAAGAATCAATTTCAGGGAGCAGGTCTAAAAGAAACAGATCAAAGTGTGTGCAGTCATCGAGGATGTGCTACAGACGTCACAATTCTGTACTGAGCAATTAGGAGGAAAGGAATAGTAGCGGGTGAAAGAACAGTACCTTTTTTACTTCCAGAAGAACAAGTATATTTAATTGTCAAACACATTAATTACAATTAGTTGTATACTACCATATGATTATAGACCACATTTAATATAAAAGTATTTCTTCTAATTTAAAATGAAATCCAGCCCCTCTATACAATTATCCAGTTAAATCTTCACACAAAGCTAACTTTGCACAGCCTTGGAAGAGCTGTCATGTGTCAATTAAAAATGAATATTGACTCTTGACATTAAAGAGACAAATATAATCAAGAGAATTTTTTTGCTGATGGGAAATGTCATTTCAAAAATCACAGAGGCCTCTTAGCAGTTAGTGATTTCCAGGATTGCCTCAAAATACTAGTTCTGCTATAAAGCTGGACTGATTTCTTTATGTACTGTTGGTGTTACCACGATGGGAACAGTTTTATCTGATATTTCCTGTAGGTACCTCTCTAACAGAAAGAGCAGCAGATTCCTTTTGTTTCCCCCATGTGCAAAAGCAATGATAGCTGCCCATCAAATAACTGAAGGCAGTGTTAACAGGGAATTGGCTGTTTGGAAACCAAAGTAATTTACACACATGGAGATGCAATTGAAGAGGAGTTCAGGAAACTAAAGGGTAGCATATCAAAACCAGGAAGACTGAAACACTGCAACCCAGTGTTGCCAGGGAACTGCCTTCTGCCTAACCTGACATCTTCCACCAGGCTGCTGGTGACACTTCAGGGCAATGCCAGGACATCTTTCCCTCTGGCCTGCATAGCCAAGCATACTGCTATTCATGAGACCTTAACAGTAATTATTTCACTGCAGAGAGAAATGGTCCATTGTGCAAAAACTTTATGACCTAAATGAAGATTAAACAAGAGAGGGGAAAAATGCTCTGGGTTAATGTTTCACAGCTGTTGTTTGAGGGAGTGTGTTGCTGGTCCAGACTAGGAAACTTCTTGCTGCTTCCATCTCTTCCCCAGTGCCACCACCATCATCCACTACTGCCCATTCTCGAGAACTTAAGAATAAGGTTTCTTCACCCCTGTTTTGGGACAAAGGTACCTTTTCAAATCAGCTTCAGTGCCTGGGAAAAGGTGACACTGCTTCTGATGATGAGTCAGTTGCTCTTTCCATGCCTCTCCATATCCCCATCACTTGTCCTTACCAAAAAAAAGCCACCACATTTGAACCTCAGCTTTATCACCTCATCTGAGAAGATAGGAAAATGAAGTGCACAGACAGAAAATTTAGGAATTTTTCTTGGGCTGTTAGTCCCAATACCTTTTCCCCTTCTGCTGCTACCTAGAGAAGCAAATAATGCCCATGATGGATAAGCTACAGTTTTTTCAAAGATACTAGCAGCAATCAGGCAGCATACACTCCTAAGTGATTAATCAAAAAATTAAAAGCTGTCTTTCCTTCATATATTAATCTTGTTGCTGAAAACTGATTAAAAGATTAATTACTTTTTGACACTATGCAATTCGATTTCACTGGGTACCACAAATACATACATACATAATTTGTATCCAGTATACCATTAACAGTGACCTTTGCTATATTTAAGGAACTTGCTCACTATCCCTCCTCTGATGATGCATTTTTGTATTTTGCTGCATGAAACTGGATAAAATTAAAGAGGACAAGCCTCTGTCACAATCCAGGCTCATAAGCAGTCTAAATTCTGTTTTCAGATGTTTACAGTTTCCAAACCATCTTGGTGCAAAAAGAGTCAAGTTCTTAACCAAGCTGGTTGATTATTCCCTGAAGAACAGTACTGTAGCAAACCTTTTTTAATTTGCTTCAAAATTAGTAAGTGATCTACTGAAAACTAATCAGTTACATTAAAAATCAGGGCTGACTGTGTTACTTATTCTTTGAAAAACACAGACTTCAGCATCCTAGGAAACACGTAGTCTTCAAGTATGTGGACACTGATTTATAGTGGCTTTACACAAAGTGCCTCCATAAACATTCATCTACCAAAGTGCTGTAAGCAGAGCTAATTACAATTCGTGTGCAAACATTTCAGATATTTTTGATGATCAGTTAGTTATTTCATTACCATATAAATTGTTTCTTTCTGTTTCTTGAAGAAAACAGATTTTAAATCAAAGTGAAATTATAATTGCTTTATTTTACAATCTCAACTCCATGCTCTTTTTCACATATGGAACTAATACTTACTCTGTGAACACCAGTATTTTCAATTGAGGGATCTGAAATAAAATTTAAACTTCTAATGGGGGACAGGCTGGGGTGCGTGTTTAAAAGTACATTTACATATTTCTACTGTTGTAAACATGAAGATAACTTCAGGATATGGATATATATTTACATGATTGTGAAAGCTAAGCTCATTAAAATGCTGGCACAGTCAGTCTTCCAGAAATTAGATCTGAAGAAATTTAAGAAAAAAAAGGACAAACAGGAGAAGTTAAGACTACCTAACTGTCTTGGAAGCTGGGTCCTACATTTAGTTTACACCTCTGAAAAACCTCTCCCACTTCAATGCTTCAGCAGAAAGATAGCATAGTACTGGCTATAAATATTACAAGTTCTTTAATTTAGCCACAGTAATGAAAGATATATTGCATTGATGACTCTTTCTATACTGCCTGCCCTTCAAGTGTGAAGTTGATATTGTCAAGTACATGCAAATAAACAATACTGATGGTGTGAACCAACTCACTAGCACTGGCATGTGGCTGACACTTCAAACAGTGTATAATATACCATGTGGGTCCCAGACAAGTCTTAAACAGGGACCTAAAACACTTAGCTGCTTAAGTCTATGGGACCACAATCTTATATTTTATGATTTATATTTCACTAATAGAGTAGTTGGTTAATGCAAGAGAGGTCAAAGGAACAAAGCTCTCAAATATGTATCATGGCAGGCATATGATTCACTTTATCATTTGCTAAGACACATTATATTACAGATTGAAGAATTTTGGCTTGTGTGTCTTCAGGAACTGAAACCTATAGTTTCAGGATATTAATATACCTTCATCTATATTAGTTTCCATTTCTGAACTAGATGACAAAAATTAGACAGGAGTAAGTGCACTCTTAGTTTTACTGTTCATGTTCCAAAAGGCACAATATTGTTTTGCACAATGAATTAATCAAAAGGGAATACTTAAGAGATTATTTCACTGAAAAAAACCCTTTCTTATTCTGAATTTGTAGTTAGAAGAGCCAGCCAATTTTGACATTGAGTATCCAAAAACAAAAGCTAATTTCAGAAGAGATTTTTGGAATTAGGAGAAGACAGCTGTGAAGCTGGCACATACTCCAGGAATAAACTTGGTGCAAAAGCTATACAATTGCTTAGAAGAAAAAAAGCAAAATTATGACTTCTAAATACAACAGGGAATAAAAGCACTTCTAAAACTTAAATATACTAAAATTTTAATTCCCATCCTGTGCAATTGAGATTTAATTTCTCTCTCTAATGTTTCTTTTTAAGCTACTGGAGGGGAATATTTGAATTACAAAAAAAACTTAATTGTATACTAAGCTGGAATACAAAGACAATTCTGAAGTGGAACAAATATGTGAAAGTACATTTTCTATTTACTTGTGCACAACACTACATTTTGAATCTATGTGCCATATAGTTACTGCCAATGGACAGAACCAACACAAAAAGTTCAGCATGGCTTTAAATATAGATCAGGAAAATATAATGAATTTATATGTATTTTAGAAAAAGCAGAACTTTCACATAACACCATGATTATGCTAATGTGACAAGACAGTGAATATAAGGATTAGCTCAACAGTACATTCCAGTCTTTTTACACAGCAAAACAAAATATACAATTAATTATTGCTTTAATATAGTAAAATAGTATTTTCTCTAGGGAGACAGATTTTTTAGTGATTTCTTCTGGCAAGACACTTCAAATGAAGCCACTCTACACCTTCTAACCTTACGTAAAAAAACAACCAGCTATTGAACTTAGTATTACACTACTTTTGCCCTTGACCCAAAATAATATATTGCTTTTCAGTCAACAAGATTAATTTCTATGCTATAAAAAAGATTTCTTCCAATTGCAACATATCTTGAAGTATTATATTATGGTGGAACAGAAGTTCTTTAATTTATAATGTCTAATTAGAAGCTATCAGTTATTTTAATGCAAATCTATTAGGTTAGTTTTATAAGCTCTTATTCATATATTAAGAGTAGATTACCATTCTTATTTAAGATCTCTAAACAAAAAAAGAGGTAAGTTTTCATAATGTGTGCTATTCAACAGCAATATATCAATGTTTTCTTAATATGGAATCACATATTATTAGTTTCTAACTAAAGCATATTGCATAGTTTTGATGCAAATGAAGAAGACCAGGGAACTACTGCTTTAAAAGAAAGATAATCTTTCAAAGAAAAAAAGTGGGGCTAAACTGTTCTTCTTTTTTTATGAAAAAAAGCTCAATTTATCAAGCTAATGCTACTACTAATATTACCTAAAATTTACCACTAGCAATCAGGGTCAACCTTCCTTGCCTTAGAATAGATGATAGCTATCACTGAATAGATTTAAAGTCTTTCACACATAAAAATCTTCAGCAAACCCCCGCCCCCCCCCCAAACTAGCCCAATAAAGCTAAGAGCTACCATATGAGCATGAGGCTACTTTTCTCTCATTTGGAAACCAGCCTCTTGCTTGCAACTCAAGACTGTAAACACAGTTAAATGTCACATCAAGCAGCACTATTTAAGTCCTCTACTGTTTAGACAAATCCAGCAGAATTAGCTAAAGCAAAACCAATAGCTTAAGGGCAACATTATACACTAGACAAAGCAGATGAAGTTTCTGCTGCTCAATCTCCTCTATCAGCTGCTGGGTATCCAAAGAAGCTGCCAAGAGCTTTCTGCCAGCTACTGCACTGACCCTGCTGCACTCCTTTAAATGAGACCAGAATGACTGCCGTGTTGACTTCCATGTACTAAGGTGAAATTGCTTATTCTTCGCTGCAAGCCAAGTTTTCTTGTCACCTACTGTGCTGAAGGAGAGTAGAAACAAAAATCACAAACAGTTGCACATGATGGGGGGACACAGGGCTCCACCTTGCCTCGGTCACCTGGAGCCTGGAAGCCTCAGGAGCAGCTCTGCAACACCTGAGATGCTGCAATGAGGACAGCAGAAAACTATCCAGCATCTTAACTTAACCCTGGCCAGCAGAGAGTTTTCCAAAGTCACAGTTTTCCTGCAGGGCTTCATAAACAAGCCATACTTTCTTCAGCACAAATTCAGTGATAGCATCTCCAAGTGACCGAAAGTGAAAAACATCAACCTGACATTCATTTCACACTTTGGATCCCTGTAACCTCAGATCCACAATCATCTGGATTTTACACCTGAAAACCAGCAACAGCGTACCTGAAAGTTTAAACTGGGTTTGCCGCCCTACCCCATATGAACTAAGAGTAGAGATGGTCCTTTACAAAAGGCAGGAAAATTAATACTGGCAAGCACTGTGCTAGGAAAAACTGAGATTTTCTAATGAACACTATTGCTTATAGAAATATGGTTGCTGTGGAAACTGAATAAAAAGCTTGTCCTCCTGCCAATGACCTCTCCCACCCCCTAGTCTCCCACCCTCTAACTTCCTTTTCACTGAAAATGAGTTTGCAAGTAGTTCTGCTACTGCTATTTTGATCACAATTCATTAAAATGTGCACAGAAATAAGCTTGCCTAACAAACTGATTCTACAATAGCTCAACTATCTTTGAAGTATAACATTACATTTATGCTTTTCAATTATTTATGGTTGAAAGCAATCATTCTATTGATTTGGGGGAGAAAGGGCTTGCTACCAGCTCACAATTAGATCCTAATTTATGGCTTTAGAACAGTTGCTCTTTGTTGATTCATGTATGAAAATCAACTCCTCTCACATAGAACAAACCCACACTGTGCTCTTTAGTGCTAATGACATAATATTAGTTACAGCTTCATAAAGCATACATAAAACTCACTGCAAAGTGTCTGTGAAGAGCATCCCAGGACATATTTTATGAACTGCACTCCTGAATGCTTTGAAGAAGTAGCCTGAACAGAGGTCACAATCATGAGAGCAAAGCTCTGACATTTAACTCCATCTGAAAAGGCTTTCAAGTTTCCTCCACAGGAATGTATGTACATTGTCTACACGTATGTACATTGTCTACATGGTACCTCTGCTTCTTTCATTTGCACTGACAACAACAAACTTCCCCCTTTGCAACAACAAGACAACAGCAGATGCTCACTACAGACATTCCAGTGCTGGGTCTGCTGGCCACACCAGGAGCACAGCTTTCTCTCAAGCTATTTGGACACGTCTACATTCACAAATAAGTAAGCATTTTGCATAGTGCAGCTCTCTTAGACACCAGTTACTCACACTCAGGGTCTGTCTCAGCAGCCTCCATTTCCCCAGGGTGGTTGGAGAACAGAAAGCAGCAAGGGCTGTGGCAGAACTGGGCTGAAAACTTGGCTTGGTAACAGGTTGCCCTCACCTCATTTGCAGCACAATATATTGCCTTCACAGTCACCCAAGGTGTGAAATTTTAGAGTTGGGAAAAACAGGACAATAGCATTTCATTATCAGGGAGCAAACCTGTACACTTACAAAGGATTTTTAAAAGGTGACTTCAATAGTTCACCTCATGTCTTTTGTATTTTACATTCACATTATTACACACTACTTTCCTGAAGGTTAAACATCTTAACCTCTTTGAATTGTCAATCTCAGTAAAGAAACATGTTGTACCTAATTTGTCCTCATTTCCACTCATCCAAAATCCTATTAAAGTCAAGTGTACTCCTCCCTTCCCCCCCCCCCCCCTCAATTTACCAGTGAGAACAGGGTGGTTTATCCCCAGGTGGTGAAAGCTCACATATGGAAATGTATTTAATTGGTTTTTAAGTCTTAAACACAATCTCCTCCCACCGACTCCTCACTTGAATGATTCTCTAATAACTGAGCAAAGCACTCCACACAGTTATGCAAGACAGAAATGCACAGGACTGCATTACCAGCCTTAGAAAGAAACATTTGCAAGAGATTTTAGCAAAGCTATGGAACTTTTCACTAGTGAGCTTATCTGCATGCAAAAAAACATAAATGAAGGAACTCTGCTTTTTCCAAAGCATCCCCTGGACACCCTTCTGTCCTTGTTGTGTGTGATGGATCATGGTCAGAAGTCCTCTGCTCCATACCTGCTCTGCCAGACATTGGCACCACATTTCAAGAGAAAAGGAAACTACTACGTGCAAAATGGGGGACTCTGATGGCACTTCAGTCCCAAGTGTTTCCAGACATATGGGCTGGGAAAGCAAAGGAGGGGGAAAAAGCCAGGCCAGATGTTTTCTGCTTGATTCACAACTGTCTCAATTGCTGCTACACTTTCCCTCTGCCTCCTGCATCTCCCAACCCTTTTCTTTCCAACTGTAGCCTTTAATCTCATTTTCTGCCATTGCCTCCAGCACTTTTTTGTAAAGATTTAAGTAAACACTGCAGAAAAAATGGCATCTATCTTACTGAAATTTACAACAAATGGAATTGTACTTATTTAAATAGAAATATAAGGATAATTCATTTAAATATGTATCACAGATGAAATGTGACATTTTAAAATATTGTTTTCCAATAAGGTAACAGGTAAAATTCCATGGTAAGGTAAAATTCAAAATTTACTAAGGCAAAATTCCAAGTTTAAAATGCACTTCTGTTAATAACTACAAAATACAATGAAAAACAAGCTTTAGAAATGAAGAGTTGTTTCTTAATCCATGTTTCCTTTTTTGGTTTTGCATTCCTATTACCTCCTACCCCTCCAGAACAACTCATTAGTTAGACTGCCTTTTCTGCAGTTATTTCCAAATTCTTCTGATTTTACTTAGCTACCAGTTCACGGAGAACTATTTGAAACAGGTGTCTAACAGAAATCACTCAAAATGGTTGATCACTGCTGTTGTATAATACAAGACATCAAACCCGCTAAGTGCCACCTCCTGCTTTGAATTGTCACTCTGTATCCTTCTGCAACACAGGCAGGTGATAATCCACACACCTACTTTTCCCCTGTTATTTGCTACATATGGCAGTCAAATTTTACTTAATGTTACTTTAAAGTAAAACCAATCTATCTGCTTCCATCCACATCAAATGCCATGACCATACTTCACAGACACTTCCAAAGAACAGTAAAATGGAAAAGGGGAGGAGATTCAACATGCAAATCACAGAAGCCAAAGCATAACAATGCTGCTACTTAGTATATTTTGCTGTTTGGAACATTTTTTGTTGTAAAGGGCAAACACATGCAACTTAACAGGATCAGTTTTCCAGCTAATGCCCATAGGCCAAGCAACATGTCCATGAATTTACCTCTGACAACCTCTTCCACAGACTCTGTAGTTGTGGTGGTAGTGGTTGCAATGCTGGTAGTTCTTTCAGTTGCCTCCTCATACTCTTCCTCAGTTTCTTCTTCAATTTCATCACCATCATCATCATCATCGTCATCAGCATCTTCATCTTCCACAACAGTTAGCTCCTCATCTTCCTCTGCTTGTTCTTCTACTACCTTATCATCACTAAAGGAAGAAAATTATGATCTGTCAGTAAAAAAAAGTATTTCTAGATAACAAGAGAGAACATTTTATTCAGAAACTCTATAAAGACAAGAATTTACCTCTTTCTCCATCACCTTCCCTTTCAATAAAAACAAAGAAGGACACACTCTGGGATGTCACAACAAGTAAGAAATCAGAAATGCTAAAAAGCCCAAAAGTCAACAGGAGCAATGCAGTAAGAAAACTAGCAAGATGCCAGACTGGAGCTCCTCCTTTTGCACAGGGATGGAAAAAAAAAATCCCCCATTAGAAACACATGCATTTTGACAGCTGAATAACACTCCAAACATGGTTGCTCCGTCATCCATGAAACAATTTTTATTTTGAAAGCAGTTCAAATTAGCTCAAAATGCATTCAGTTCATATGGACATGGAGACAAGAGAGTTCCTTGGGATTTCCTCACCCAGAAGATACCTTACCCAATCTCACTGTGGACTGCTTTGCATGCCATTCACAGAGGACTGTTGAACTGACCTACAATTGTCAACACCGACTGCTGAGCCTTCTTATTCTGTTGTTAAATGCAGTGTTGTGTGAATGAAAAAAGCCACTTCTAAGACAAATAGCACACAGAGCTGCTTTGAAAAAGGGAAGTCAGCACAAAAAGACAGTCAGCACATATGATGTTGTAACTTATGCCTCAGCTGATTTGAGCTGAAGAATCTTTGAGCTTTCATCTTCTGGTATCTCAAAACAGAGGGCAGCCACACCATCACCTTCCAGGATCTAACTGGAATCTAACCTAACTCTCCTTCTTTAATCCAGAGAAGGAGAGGACTCAGTTCTGGTGTTCTGTGTGACAGCAGCACTGATGGAAAGGAGAAGGCCACACAGTTTTCCTTGTGAGGCTGCCATCTCAGCCAACATGTGCAGCATGGCAAGCTCCTATCAGATGCTCTGCATCCCCAACACTGCTGTACAGTTGGTGTGTCAGGCCTCCATTTAAAAAAAAACCAAAAAACCAAACATGACAACAATGTGTTTTTAGAAACCTCAAGTTATTGGACTAAATATTATCATCAATCATAGTGCTTTAAATTCATACAGCTACTGAAAATCCTCAGGACTTTAATCAGTCTTGAAGAGAATACTGCAGCTGACTATCAGATCCATTTGGTGGCTGAACATGTCAAGAGCTTTCTGGGATCACTCTTAATTTTGAATGATATACAAGCAATAGTCCAAAAAAGGTACAAGCAGCTGCTGCTACTGTAATTTTTTAAATACTTCCTAACTCAGTGCCCAGCTGTGACAAGGTCTCAGGTTTATTAATCTGATCTTCTACTTTAAATTCACTAGCTATGAATAAATAATATTTAAACATTGAAACTTCCAGTGACTTTGTCACTTTCATACACAAGTGGTTTTGCATCTTTTTCATGGCATCGCATTCACCTGAACAGCCGTTTATGTCAAGTTAGCAACTTCTCTCCTTCACTTCTTTCCAGAGACTGAGCCTATAAAAATTCATTTTATAAAAGCTTGTCTAGTACAATTTTGATCCTTCTTAATTAAAAAAAAAAAAAAAAAAAAATCTGGTATGCCACAAGCCTGACTCTAGCAGGGATAAGTAGTAAGTTGTTGCAAGAGGGCTCAGAGAAATTGCCAGACAGGGACCAATATGATCAACAAGCAAAATTTCATTTATTGAATTCACTAACACAGAATATATACTTTTCTCTTATCTGTGTTACATGCATGGCATTAAGTGATTGGTTAACACTCTCCGAACTTGCTTCTAACTTATAAGCTAATTGGTTAAAAGTTATTGTCCCTGCCCATGCTGAGGGCCGTCAGTGTTATTGTAATGCCAAGGTTAAGTTCGATGATGCATTCCCAAACATGGCTTGTTCAGTACTTCTCTGCTTCTGTGGAAAAACCCCACAGTAAGTCTCTGTCCAAACAAGAACAAATGCCCTGTTCCCTTCTCCCCAAAATATTTGGTGTCTTGAAACACAAGAGAGACTTAAAGTAATAACGATGCTTTCAAGCCCAGGTAGGTTATACAATGGATGTGAATAGCTAACTTGCAGGGCAGTGTAAATAAGGGATGACCTGTTTCCATTTACATGTGAAAATGAATGAATGAATGAATGGGCATTCAGGGGCAGAAAACCACTGGGTTCTTCTTTTCTTTTCTTGAATTAAAAGAACTGGCTTAGAAATGTCACAACCTCCACTGTGTGACTTTTCCCTACCATTCTGATTCCAGCTTGTCCAAAATTTTCTACAATGTTTTAAATAACTCCTTTTTGAACAGTAGGTTTCTTGCTTTTATTTTTCTTACTGAATATTTCACCTTATTATGAGCATGAAAAAAGCTACATGTACACTATCACCTTTCAGCTGCAAGACTGAGCTCAATTTGTAACTCCAGTATCTGTTTCTAATCTTAAGGTTAAGGTGCTTCTAGCACTGGTTAACTACAGACATATAAACTAGGCCTGCTGAGTATAAGACATGTAAATTTTGATCAGGAGCATCAGACACCATGTGCCTTTCAACATTAGCAAAAGTCACTCTCTGGCTCCCTCTCAACTAAGATACAAACACATAATGCTTAAAAAAAACCAATTATTTTTTATCTTCTTTCACATGAATAACCACTCTCAGGTCTTGGCAAGCTTATGAAGTTAAAAAAGGGCAACAAAAATAAATTCATGAAATAAACAAAGGAAAATCAATTAGTCACATGGAAAGCCACTTCGAAAATAATTTGTTTGCATGCATCCAATACCCATCTGTTTGTAGCTGCACAAAAGCAATCAACTCAGCTATGTCAGTCCACAGCATTTTGCAGGGAAATTCTCAACATCAGGGCCCACGTTTTGTTTTGTTTTGCTTTGCTCTGCTTTGTTTTGCTTTGTTTAGGGGGTGTGACAGTGAAGGGTACTGGATGAAAGAAGACAATTCTCTGTGTGTATTGGCTGGCTACCTCCACCAGTACATCAGGCCCTGGTTACCTCTCCAATAAATTACCAAAGTAAATGGCACACCTGCACCCCCTTTACGGCTTGCTGCTTGATGAATAACAAGACATCTGAGAAGGTAACAAAAGCCAGAAGTGATGAAGATTATGGCAGTTTATGGGATCAGACTCCTGAAAACATTTTAATAAGCTTGCACAAATAAGTACCTAAATATTCATTCTATTATTTTGATCACTCCTAGAAAAAATCATGCATCTGCTAGCAACATAGTCCTAGCAACACAGCTAGTCCTCCAAGACTCTATTACAAGGGTAGTATTTAATAAGATTATATTTCATTTTCACCTCAATAAGAAGCTTAAATGCACTATTTTCAAACAAAGATTTTATAACAAATCAATGAAGATGTTGACATATTTCTCAGAAGTCTTGGAGTTTTATTTAATAATAATAGCAGGTGTGCTCACTTCCTGGTATTATCACATTTTACCTTCTTTGGTAAACAAGCATTACACAGTCTTGTTTCTCCTGGAAACAGTTTATCTTGACAGCTTTTTCTGTATATTCCCTTGATACTGTCCCAGTCAGGGTTTTATTATTACCAGTGCAGTGTCTCATTTACAAGAAATTGTTGCTATTTCACCTTAGCTTAGTGGTGCTGGAGACAGGACTTTTTAAAGGCTTCTAAAATTAAAATTACTTGATACACTGATACAGCCAGAGACTTGTAAAGCCATATTATCACAATCTGAATTTAACTTTTCAACAGTAAACAACAGAGCTAAATTGTTAGGCTTGAATGCAGCCATGAAGATATTTGCAACCCTCACCTCAACTTTAGCATATCTCCATCTCCTTTCAGTAGAGGCTCTTCTCTTTCATGTTGGACACAGTGGTCACCATGGCTTTGAACCTCCCACATCAACCTCCTCACATCATAAAATCCATTCCCCCCATCATAGAAATTATTCTTCCCTTGAGCATTCAGGTAGCACACTGAGTTATTAATGCAACTCATCTACACTCCTATGTGTGGTGAAACTTCTTGCTGTTCGAGAAGTAAGAAAATATTAGTAAATGAAAGTGTCCTTTCTGTATTCTAGTGAGATACAACAGGGACAGAGACAGAACACCAATGACAAGAATGAGGAGTTTTCTTCTAATAGTACTTCAGACCTCATGAGGCTGCAGTATAAGCTATGTTTTAAGAGGTCTCTGAAACTATTAATTTCAGACAGAAATGTGGTAAAGCTTTCATTTTAAGATAACAAATAACTATGGACTAACAGATGGTTTTGGGAAATGGCTCACATTTGTCTGCAATAAATGCTCATCCATTTGGATGTATTGAAACCATGATTTTGCCAAGTAACTTGAACAAGAACACATATTCCATCTCTGGCTGAAAAAGAATGAAAAGGGTTTCAAGACAGGTGTTTTAATACCTAGCAAGATTAGCACTTTAAAACTACATTTTATTGCAAATAGATTATATCTGGACTGTGCTTTTTACTAGCCACCAAACCTGAACAAGTAACTGGGGAAAGCTTATTCCAGGAGAGGAATGGAATCAGCAGTAGCAATGAGATGCCATCTGCCTACAGAGAGCAAGGCCATATATATACGGGCTCTAGAGAGGTGTGGGTTTTAACATAGAAGAAACAATGGTTGCAGCCTGTAGAATCATGGAATCATAGAATGTTTAGGTTGGAAGAGATATCCAAGATCATCCACAGTCCAACCTTTGACTAACAACACAGTCAACTACTAAACCATGTCCTTAAGGACCAGGTCCAAATGCCTTTTAAATGCCTCCAGGGATGGTGACTCCACCAGTGTCCTGGGTAGGACATTCGAATGCCTGACAACCCTCTCAGTGAAAAAATGTTTCCTAACTTGCAGCCTGTGCTCTTTCAGCCTAACAGACCAAGCTAATGGCAATTGATTCATCCATAACCTTTACTACTTCAGGTGCCATTATCCTAGTTTCATCATCTTGTGCTTCAGGTTCCCAAAAGCAAAAGAATTCCCCACCACTTTACAGCTTTCCCAAATGAATTCGAGGAAACATGATGGACTGGACTGTCAAGCATTCAGCCTGCATCCAGCATTGCTTCAGCAGCAGATTAATAATGAGCACAGATACAGATTTATCCCTGAGTATCAGAAACCCTCAGAGAGCAAAGTTTGTGAAGTGGAAATGGACAGATTGAGCAGTGGACCTCTACATGCCTTAAGAGTTAATGCTGTAAAAGGAAACAAAAGCCAGAAACACAAAACACATGAGGATGATCAAAGGGCTGGAGCACCTTTCCTGTGAAGAGAGGCTGACAATCCAGTCCATCACATTTCCTGGAATTCATTTGGAAAGCTGTAAAGTTAGGACATGAAATTCATACCATCAAGCATTTTTCAGACATTCATTTTGTCACTTGTAATTATTTTCCTTTTTGTTATCCTTTGGTGAAGAGGTTGCAGTTCATTTTCACATTTTCTAATTAAAAAAAATGGAAATAAGCTATTACAGAAGTGTCACATAGGCTGCTTTAGAGTTCTTAGAGTTACTAAACAACTGCATTATCAAATAAATTAATTATGTGATTCAAGACTGTCTCCTTTTACTGCACCTTTTTAAAAACTTTTATAGAAAAACAATGCCAAAAAATATGCCTAGTTTTTCATTAACTTTTGACAGAGAACAAGAAAAGTTACACTAAAAATCCTTAATTGTTAAATAAAATATTTGTAAAAAACAAACATGTGACTTGCCCTACTGCCTCTTACAGATACTTATATCATTTTCCCCATAGTTTAACAAGAAAGTATACTTTATAACTTTAGGAATTTCTTCCCAAATCTGTCCTGCTTTAATAAAACAGGTGTGTAATGTAGCACAATAACATTAGATCTTATGCATTTGCAGAAGGTACTTGTTGACTCCTTAGAAGAATACTTTTTCAAAACTGAACTAGTTTTCACTTTAAAAGAAAGCCTTTGATGGTGTTACTTTACTGACAGTTTTCTTTGGAAAGTGGAGAATTCAGGAAGGAATTGTCATTTTTAGACAAGGACAAAGTAATAATATATTTAACCCATATTCTTTCTCACTTTGATTATTTTTGCTAAAGGGAAACTTAAAAAACTACATAAGTAAACATACCTGCAAACAGACAAAATCAGACTCTGTGAGCCTGATGACATGAAATAAATATTAAATTAGAAATCCTGGCATCAAAAATTCATTAAGATTGAGTGTGATGGGAGAGGGCAGAGTGAAGGTCACCTGTACAGCCCTATTTCATCCAGCCTGAGAATCAGCAGAAAAATATGGATCTGCTACAACATGTCTGTTTCCACAAAAATCTTCTGTAATTAGTATTGACTCTTCAGCATCCCTTTGTCCAACCTGCTATCCTACAGCTTATCTGAGGCAGACCACCTGAACTCTGTACTTGCCCTGCTTATGGATATAACTGTCTCTGTACCTCCACAAAACAAAAGGCTAAAAATGGGAGAATAACTTTGTTCCACAACCAGAAGCATGCCATAACTCTGGATGTTCACCTTAAGATACTGAATAACACTTCTCAGAGAATGTGCCATCCTAAAACCTTCCAAATGCAGCTGCCACCACCAGCAGCTGCAAGAGGCCAGGACTTGTGCAGAACAGATTGTGTCCACTCATGTAGTCAGAAGAAAAGAAGCTCCTTTTTGTACCAAGCTTTTTATAGCAGCCACAACATGCCAAGCCTAGCAGAGACTTTCACAGCAGATGCAAACATAGATCCAGTTCTCCAGGTCAGTATTTTACTGTTTTACCCTGTTCTCCTTCACTAAATTCACAATTTTATGTGCTATTTTTTTCATCAGAAGTCATCAAAATAGAGATCCCACGAGAAAAAATGCCTTCCCATCATGTAACCAAAGACAAAACATTTGCATTCAAAATTTAAAAACTGTTCACTCAAGAAAAAAAAAAAACACAGTCAAACAAAAAAACTATATTTTTGCTTTTTCATCCTTGTATTTGTTTATCCTTTGCTAGAAGGCAAAGGAAAAGAAGTACTTCCTACAGAATATGCTTTACTACACTGTGCTTTTAACAGCACAGCCTCTCAAGAGGTGGAATTCTTAAATTTTCACTAAGCTCCACAATGCTGAGCTCTTATTTCTAGCACAGACCACAGGTATCACTGAAAGGCATCACAGAGCAAGAACTGCTGGATAACTTTACGGAGTGATGTACAGCTATGCATCCACCATCATAGAGTCATGTTGCAAAACTCAAGATGTGAATTTTCTCCCCATTTTATTTCATCTATTATAAATAGTACAGTGCTTGAAATGGGGTGGTATATATCACATCACGAGAACTTCTCAGAACATCTCACAGACATATCAAAAGGGTTTCTTGAGTTGATCACCACACAAATATACATAGGGAACCTTTCTCTCACACATTTCAATTATAAGAAGTGACAATTTTTTTGTCTGTTCCTTAAGAAAACATGGCAGCAGATAGCTTTGTTATGTGAGGTCAAAAAACATAATCCTTCTCTGCAAGTCAACTTTCTACTGTATGTGCAAGTTTGATGACATTAACCTCCTGAAGCAAGCTCAGAATTCACTGAAGTCATGTAGGTAGCCTGCACAGCTAGCAAAGCGCTTTCATCAAGGGTCATGAAAGCCTGGCTATCTTCTACTCATCACTTTCTCAGTTAGATTAATTCTTTTCACCCACAGCCTCATCCATCACTTCAGTTAATGCTTTCTACT
The DNA here is from genome assembly GCA_023637945.1 of Phaethornis superciliosus. NCBI lineage: Eukaryota > Metazoa > Chordata > Aves > Apodiformes > Trochilidae > Phaethornis > Phaethornis superciliosus. Next base: position 102,953,781 of record JAJQWJ010000001.1, read on the forward strand.
CAAATGGTGATTGGATTTGCCAGCTCAGCACTGCTGTAATTACCTCTCAGGGCAATGCGCTGTTTCATCAATTCCATTCTAACTTTATTTGTCCTATGAAAAAAATCCAGTGATTACCAGACTTTCTGGCATCACAGAAAAAAAACAACCCACACCTGGCCTGGTGTTTTTATGCTTTCTGAATTTTATCTTAATAACATCCACATTAAAAAAGAAAAAAAATCCTGTTATTAAAAATATTTCATGAATTACCAAATATTAAGTAACAGCCAATATGAGAGACAAACCAAATTAATGTAAGAATGTGAGACAGAATATGCTAATAGCATATAAAATGCATAAATGGGACGAAATACTTTGAGTTATTCAACATAAGCAGTACCATTATGACTACAGTTTTCTAAAGAAAAGCTATTAGGTTGGATCATCACTTACGACAACACAAAAGTTCTTTGATAAGCTGTGTCATTAATAATGCTTTAGAACACGTGTGAAGCACTTATTTCAGGTTTTAACAGTTCTACGATAAAAATCAAGAAGATTTAGACCAAAATAGACTTTAGACCAAGTAGCTGAAATGTGATATTGTAAAAAATAACACACCTTCCATACTAGCTCCCCAAACGAATTCCATTTCTCTAAAACAACACTTTAGTGATTGACAACCTGTAGTGCAAAATTCACCTATTTTAACAATTTGCGAACTTCAGAGGAGAGAAAAAAAGCAAGACAAATTAAGCAAGCTTGTAATTCCTAGTATTCATTTTAGTCTACTGACTCCCAATTAAGAACAATTTGTATTAGGACAGTTGATGAGAATAGTGCCTCTGGCTGTGCCCTTCCCTGCTCCTGTGTCGTGGATGACAGAGCTCCTACCAAGTAAACCCTCAGCCATTGCCATATTCATACCACTGTGGGCACAAGGTTCAGTTTTCCTTCAGTTTTCATGGGTATGAACAACCTACAGCTCAGTCTGCAAAAAGGAGAAATAATTTTCAAGTGGAAAAAGGGGATTTTATCCATCCAAATTTATATAATTTCCTGCTTCTCGGTCAGAACCTGTAGTAAGATCCTTCATCCAAATACAGGTCTGGCTCAGCTTTACTAGTTCAAGTGCTTGGGAAACAGAGGGTGGCTTTCTTAAAAAAAAAATATTATTTTTTTTTTTAAGAATCATTTAAGTGATTCTCATTGCAGCATTTCTCAATGAAATTTTAAAAATTGACTTTCCAGCTTAATGAAAAAGCTTACATTAATGAGAATACATTTGTTTTAAATGACTGACAAGATGTCTTGAAACCAGATGAATAGTCAGAGACAAAATGTTAGTTTTCTTTTTCCTCCAGTGAGCATGTTTCCAATGAAGAATCTAGCCTTAGCACCTTCCTGTTTCTTGATCAAGAACACTTCTTTAGCATTAGAATAGCAAAAACTTCAAAAGGACTCCAGATAGCCCATGTCTATATGGTTCAGACAACCTTCTGTGCTCAGAGATGGACTTTCAATTAAGCCTGATTTTTTACTTAATGCTGCAAGACAATATTAGCTGCAAAAACAACAGGAGAGAACAAGGAGGAGGGAATGATGATCATGAAAAAACATCATTACATACTAGATACAAGTATGAGGTCACAGGCAGAAACTGAAGGTTTTAGGAAATTTTAAGAATCTTGGAAAGATCTGCCTCCCAACATGATTTCATCAACAATGCTCTATATCCAGACACCATTCAGGCTCTGAGTCTTCCTCAGTCATGCAGACACCCCAGAATTCACACAACTGCCAGGAGGTGCTTGCTCCAGGTCCCAGAAGCCACCCTTCTGACAGACACACAGAAACAAAGGATACCCCATTGCTGACAGCCTACACAACACCCATGGTTTAAAGCCTGTCCCTTGAGGCTTGCTGGGGACAACGCAGAACCCTCTCTTTGATTTTGGAGGAGGCAACACATATCACACATCAACATCACCACCACCATCCCCCTTGTCTAGGTATTTTTTTCTCCAAGCCCAAGCTGCATTTTTTTTTCCAGCTCTAGTTCAAATGCCAGAGAGACTAACCTATTAGAGCAAGATCAGAGTATTCTGATTAGTTTTTATTAATCCCCCCTGACCAGTTAATATACCATGGACTGAAATATGCCTGGGTCAAACATTCCTCCAGGGGCTCTTCTTTCATGCTGTATTTTGAAATATATTTTCTGGGAGCAGATAAAGAGAGAAACAGGGGAAAAAGAAGGGTGAGTGACACAGGGAGGTGTAATGGGGAGAAATGGGGCAAGGGGACTTCATGCTTTGCATAGTCCTTGTCTATGAACACTGAACATAGGGGACACCCTCGCTGGTTGTAGCATTTGTCTGCTTCTATCTGCATTTATAGTGAAAATGTCAACAGCTTCCCTGCTCTTGCCTGCATTAAATCTCCCACTGTTCTGGCACACAGAGACCCAAACAAAGGGAAATGCACAGTAGCTGGTCAAAGCTGCACTCACAAAAGGAATTTTCCAAGCACAGAAATGACTAAAACCCATGATGTTTGACTTTTAAAAATTGTTATACTGACTCTTGCATACTACTGAAGACACCTGCTGACATGTCACTGTTTAGGCTTAACAATAAACACGAGTCAGAGGCAGACATCCCAACTCCCTGTCTGCTTCATGTCAAGGCAGTGGCGTAACATATCACGAGGAATTGGTGCACTGCTGTATCAGGTCAGGGCACTACAAGACTGTAACCAATTTAAACACACTTTCTGACAGCCTGACTTAATGACCATACTCTGGGGAATTCAGATTGTAACTAATTTGACATTGAGGTTAACTCACAGACATTTCCACTAGGTAAAACATATTTTGACATCTTCATACCTCTTAAATCATCAGGACATAAAAAGAGATAGAAAGCAAAAAAAATGAAATACACCCTTCTTCCACATCAAGTGATGGTCTCTAATAAATTACTCAGCAAACCAATTCTGTCCTGTGGCTTTGACTCCTCTTCTCCAAATGCTAGAACACTTCTAATTAAAAAGCAAAGGGTCTCTGGATGGAAACCATTCAGCATAACAAGCACATAAACAATGTGGTTTTCACCATTAGAAAAAATGAGTTTTAAAAGCCTTTTGGGATTTCTTGAATAAGAGCAGGAGGAGACAATTCAGACAGACGTCCAGGTACTACAGACAAAAAAAAAAAAAAAAAAAAAAAAAAAAAAAAAAAAGCAGCTTTGTGGAATCAAAACAGATATAGCACTTAAACTACTTCCCCCCCTCCCCCCATCGTGAGGATGAGCACTCAACTCTTAAGATCAGGCTGGTACAGCATTACAAAACCAGAGAACAAATTTGCCATGCTATATAGAACAAATTTATTTTAGTTTACTTCACAGATGCCTGATTATCAGCACAAAGTGGACAGCCCCTTTTTGAATTACTTATTGTAGCAAATAATCCTACCATATTAACTATCCTAATGGCAAGTAACTTACCAGCTGTAACTTACAGTTACAAACCGTAACACGCCACTTGGTAGAACTTTAAGAGAATCTTCAAATCAAACCCTTATAAAATACACGTCTCCTTACAATGGGACATTGACAACACCACCCAGCTATTACATCAGCCTGAACACCAAACACATAAAATGAATGTGGCCTAACCATCTGTGGGAAAAGTAATGAGAAATGAAACCTCCTCTTTTGGACCTTGAAAATATACTCAGACAGGAAAAACGTGTCTTGGGTTAAGTTAAGGCACCATCTTCTGCTCCCAAGCCATGGGACTTAAAAACTTTTTATAACCCTCAATGGAAAGACTTACTGTACATCAGTTTTCCTCGGCTGAAAGAAGGAAAACGACAGTGGCCTGATACCCTGGTGGGAAGGAAAGCTTGGGATGTCTCACACAGTGAGAGGAAGAAGCATGTATGAGACAGATATAGACAGAGAACACCTGGAAGCTGCCAGCTTCACTGGAAAGTTTCCACTCCTAAAGATGTTCAGCCTTGGACATCAAGGACACCAAAGCTTCCAGCAAGTGCCCAGGTAGAGGCAGGAGGACCACGACGCTGTGTCAAGTCTCAAGGGCAGCCAGAGACTGCAGGTCACTTGATTGCATTGTAGCTATGCAGGGAGAACTCTGCAGCTGTGCTGAAAGCCAGCACCTGCATCTGGCTCTCCCCTCAGGCAGTCTTCAAGGTAAATTTTAATTAAAGGTGTGTAGAATAGCAAGGAACACTACTGCTGAAAAATGCTTGTGACCTCTAAGTCAGAATTATACGCTTCTTCAGCATGGGCATGACATGATGCAATTTCAAAAGCATGGTCAGATCCTGTGTCTTTGCCACATAAACAAAGAAGAGAGTCTATCACACCCATCACCAAAATACACCCTCCTTTCTCCTCTCTCCAAGTGCCGGTAACAAGTCACATCCTTTTACACCCAGATTCATATGGTGGTGAAAACCAGGTAGGAAGAACATCCCTGACAGCACTACAGCCCATGCTACCTCCACATGACCTCCAGTGGTGTGGATAAAACGTGCTGCTGAGCTTTGCCTCCTCCTATGCAGAAGGAAATACCTATTACAAAACAGGAAATGCAGTCCTCCAGAGACAACTGTTCAGGGTAAAAACACAAGAGAGTCTGAAAAAGGGCATTAACAAAATTAATGACAGAAATGTGTTTTCTTCTAAATGTTCAGAATCATAAATGCAAATATATTCAAATTCGATCTGAATAGTAAAAGATCTAAAATGACTTTAAAGTGATAGAATCATGAACTTAGAGGAGAAGACCTCTAAGATCACCAAGTCCAACACAACACCCCCATGCCAACTAAACCATGACCCTAAGTGCCGTGTCTACACATGGGACTCAAATACTTCCAGGGATGCTGACTCAACCACTTCCCTGGGAAGCCTGTTCCAATGCTTGAACACTTTCAGTAAAGAAAATTTTCGTAATATCAAAACTGAACCTCCCATGGCACAACTTCAGGCCATTTCCTTTTGCCCTATTGCTGGTTACCTGGGAGGAGAGAGACCAACATCCACCTCACTACAACCTCCTTTTAGGTAGCTGTAGGGAACTACATGTATGGTCTCCCCTCAGCCTCCTTTTCTCCACACTAAACAATCCCAAGTCCCTCAGCCACTCATCATCAGACTTGTTCTCTAGACATCCAGCAGCTTTGTTGCCCTTCTCTGGATATGCTCCAGCACCTCAATACCCTTCTTGCAGTGAGGGGCCCAAAACTGAAAATATTGAAGGTGCAGCCTCACCAGTGCCAAGCACAGGGGGACAATCACTTCCCCTCTCCTGCTGGCCACACTATTTGTGATAGGAGCCAGGATGCTGTTGGCCTTCTTGGCCACCTGGGCACACTGCTGCTTCATGTTCATCTGAGTGCTGACCAACACCCCCAGCTCTGTCTCTGCTGTCTGTCTCAGCCCCTCCTCCTCAAGCCTGCAGCACTGCCGGGGGTTTTTGTGACCCAAGTGCAGGACCCAGCAATTGACCTTGTTGAATCTTGCACTATTGGCCTTGGCCAATCAATCCAGGCTGCCCAGATCCCTCTGTAGAGCCTTCCTATGCTCAAGCAGATCAACATTCCTACCCAACTTGGTGTCATATGAAAACTTACTGAAGAAGCACTCAATCCCCTCAAACCAGATCACTGATAAAGATAATAAGGAGAAATTCCCCCTAACACTGAACCCTGGGAACACCACTTTTGACTTAAGATCACTGGCCCTAGCTACATGCTTCCTGACAGCCACCACCTGATAGAAATGGCAGATGAGATGCAAGGAGAAACGTTTTATTCATATTTTTCAAAACTGAAAGGAAGCAACTGGCCCACGGATGGCAGCATTATTAGGCCAAGAAGATAAACATATCTGTCTTTCACATTATTATTTAATTTTTGAGGCATGAGCCTGTCTCTTTGCTAATACTTTTTATATCATCTAGGAAACACCACAGGTGCTTGGGTTCCTGGAGCACCTGTAATCAATACGAAAACTTCCATGTAATCTGCTACCGTCCATCTGCCCAGTGTGAAATTTTCAGAATACAAAGCAAACACAAGAACTTCCCAGAAAGATTGAGTGCCCTCCCTTGAAAAGCACAGTGTGTGTAACGATTTGGAGTGCACAGTGTGCATAAAAAGCCACTGACAGGAAGACACCAACAACTTGTATTGAGTAGATCTGACCCAAGAAAAAGCTATAGCGAGTCCTAAATGAGAAAAATACTTCTGTGGATACTTTGCCCAAATGACTTGCTAATAGCATACCCCTCCCTGCCCAGACAGGGGCTACATGAAGAACCCAAACCTCCTCTGATGGAGGACTTTGCTTCAGAGTTGCTGTGCAATGGGGTCAGCAATAGTCAGCACACAAGCCACCAGTCCCTTCTCCCCTCACCTCAGTGTCGGTCACACTGTGGATGTACATAAACACAAAGGGATTAAAAACTCCTTAGAAAGCTTCAAGACAAAGCAAACACTGTCAGTGTAAGATCACCCATGTAAGGTGGAGAAAAAATGCTTAGGAAACACTTCAAACAGAGGTGCTCTAATAACAGAATACTGAGAGTTTATCATTAAGTGTCCTACTACTTTTCACTTTCTTTTGTCCCTCACGATCACCTTAGCACTAAGGCATATGTATATTTATATGCAAGAAAACATATGTTCATATGTGTATGAATATACCTAGACATACAAAATTTGAACTACCACCTACTACTGCAGCAGAAATGAGTAATGTGGGCTTTTTAACATGACTAAATTTCAAGAGTATTTCTGGCTCAGTACACACAGCTTAAATGCAGTTGGGAAGCTGAAGAGGGAGCAAGAAATATGAGTGAGTCAGTGTAAAGTAACTCTTAAGTGCCTGGCTCCTCATCTGCACAAGTGCCCCCTAAAAGGTTTCATTTTCCTTTTGCATGCACTTGTATGTGGGGAGGAAAAAAATATCAGTATTTCCTTGGAACTTCAGAAATGGGTTCAAACGCAATTACAGCTCCCATTCCTAGAGCATACAAAATTTATGAAGTTATTCTTGAACTCATCTCTTTACATACTCAACTGCTGTATGATGAATAAACCACACTAGAATAGTAAATTAAATGTTCAGTTACAGACAAGGATAAGAAAAAATAAATGGGGTATCTGTCTTACAAACAAAAATATTCTATATACATCCCTATGAGCTCTTTTATTTAAAGTCTTTAGCAAATCTTGTATCTAATATATGGAAGTTTTTTATATGTATGTATTTTATATATAGGTATATATAATAAATATTAGATGTACAGATAACACAGGTAGTAAGTATGTAACACTGATTTATCTATCTTGTATATATGTACATATATATGACGAAAGAAAAGCAAATTTTTCTCAATTAGAACTAGGCCCACGCTCGCTCATTTCTTATTCTAACAAGAACATAATCCAATGAAAATCTAACCAAAATATAGAGATTGACACAGCAATAGTCCAATGGCTGGTTTACAAAACCCACTGAAAGGTTATAAATTTTGACACTTTCAACAACTGTTGAAAGCACAAGGCAGAAAAAAAGCCTGAAGGTAAAAGAGACAATGTGGCAGGAAATAGCTCTGACCTTTTGCTCCCATTTATGAGAGAAAACTGGAAATTACAATGGGAAAGTATTTATTTTAACTTACACTGTTATTCACAAAAATCTTCATCTCTACCTAGTTTCTGAAGTTGTTTCCATCTGCATTATTAAAAATCCCAAACTTAATCCAAATTGGACATACTAACTTTCCACATGATTCATTCCATTCAGTTCCCATTTATTTTCAGGGCTCTCCTTGAAACCTCTTGCAATTTACCCCGAATTTTGGATTTTGTATATTATTTGTAAAAGATGCAGTATTATCACCTAAAAAGGAAACACTTCTCATTATCATAGCACAAAGGGATATAAGTCTGGGAAGCACAAACAGAATCTGAACACAGACTTTATTTTTATGAAGAAAACCACCATAGCGAGTTGTCTGAATTCAGCCACAAGGACATACTGTACCCTCTTCTTACAACTGCTGTCTAATATGGTCAAGAGAATGATGTGAAAAGATTTTGACAGCACCTGACCAGTGAGTTACAACACAGTCATAACCCATATTTGGCTTAAAATTATCTGACATGCACAGCGGATGCTAAAGGATAAAGACAAACCATGACACCTTCCCACCCACTGCTGTCTTGCAAAGGAAACCTCTGTAGCCTAACTTAACAGTAGCTCACTAATGAATCTGTCAAAAGTTAATAGTGAAACAGAATTTCTTTTGCTCACATTTAGAAAATAATTGTCAGCAGAAAAATATTCTTACACTAAAAATGGCATTCAGCTCATGTCTGTTATGAATTAAGACATTTGAAATCTGCAATGGTTATGTTGGTTGAGTATCTGCTGCAGTACACCGGAGTGCACATGAAGCACCTTAATGGTATAGAATTTATCATTTAGTTGCCAAAAAGTATGGATTTAAGCATTTTTGTTACAAATACGCTAATACTTCTGACTGAAGAAAAGATAAAGGCATCAAAAAGCACAATAACTATGTTAACAATAAGCTTTTCTGTAGGAAATTATAAATACACTAGTAGAACACTGCTGTTTAACCACTGTAGCTGCAAGTTCACTTATAAGGATAAGTTATTCATATGATTCTTCCACATTGAGGTCTTTTGGCATCTTCAGTAAGGTGGTAATAATTTGACGAGTAGACAATTACTCTTACCTTCCATCTGCATAGTCTGCATCTGCACCTCCCCACCAGACATCTGAATCATCATCTTCGGCATCAGCTGAATCAAGATTGTCACTTTCCTCTGCTAATGGGCAGCAGACAAACTCCACGCCACGAAACTTGTCAATTCCACAGGGCAGCAGCATGCCATAGTCATGCAGATTCATACTCTTCTCACTACAGGACTACAGAAAAGAAAAAGAAAATGGCTACAGTATTGTCATGGAGGAAGCTGGAAAAAATGTCGTGGACATCGAGAAAACATGAGGGGCTGTGTACTGCCTTGGTGGTCAAATGTGGGGAACTCTGGGTTTTGAAACATTATATAGAATGGTTACATGTGCATTCACTACCTGCAGTGTAGGTACCTCCCTACCTCTGTCTGTGTGACCATTTTAAGTAATAAACTCTCCTTTCCCTTCTGTTTAGTATTTGCCAGTACAGAAAGAGTAGTCTCCTTCCATGTACTTGACAACTCCATACCCTCTTGCCTAAAAATCCTCACAGGCTCTGCCTCATGAACGGAAGACTCAAAGGCATAACGATAATTTGATGTATTAATCCTGATCCTGATGTACTAATGCCATTAAAGAGATAATAGCAAGGTAGATTAACATTTAAAAAATCTGATATACTGGAAACACACTGTATCTGGTCTGATTCCTCTGACAGTACAGCACCCTCTAGGCTTGTCTGGAAAACAAATCAGTTGTGCAGAAGTATACCTTAAAGATACAGTGATGTAGGACAGGTGAAAAAAGAACAATAGTTCAATGCTGCATATGGATAGTGTTCTAGGCCATGCCATTCTAAATTTGTGAGTACTTAGAATGGACTACAATTTGCCTCCATGAAAGTTGGCACTTTAAACACTTCATCTGAAGAGCAATGCTAGGATTCAAGCAAGAACTGAAAATCTGAAAAGCTGCTAAGGACACTGCAATTTGCATCCCCGGAAAGTGGGATAACATACAAATTAAGAGGTTTCATACAGGATAGCAGCCAGAAATCTTCTTGAAGCTCATTTCAGTTTTTATTCCTACACCCTCTCTATGTAAAGACAAAAATACACATTAGCAATTCCAAATTATGTTTATTTCTATTTTCTGTGAAGTACTGGTAAACTGTAAAAACTCTCTGAAACGGTTTTCACTAGTCCTGTGTTTCATCAGTTCTCCTAACCTTTTATGCTGAATTTCATATGCTGCATTCTTTTAGATCAGTTTGATTTCTATAAAGCACCTTGCATATTAGTATACATACTGAGGACAATGATAGAGGCAAAGCCTAGGCATTAGTGATCAACCTTTTAATTACAGAGCAGCACTAATACAGGAAGCCAGAGGGGGCAGAAAACATGAGCTAAAAAGCAGTGCTATAAGACAAGGTTAACATTAAGTATCCAGCAGTTGACTCTGATGTGATTAGTAGAGTGATTTACAGTGACTTACACTTCCTACTTTATAAAGAGGAACAAAAAGCCATTCACTGGACCATTCTTAAGTACTACTTTTTGTTTTCCCTATCATTGCTATATTTAAACTCATCCTCAGAAGACTGTTACAGCTCTCAAGAAGGAAGGCAAAACATTTTAAGGCATATGAATATACCTCCTTAGCAACGGTATGCCAGTGTAGGTGAGTTTCACACACATCCATTCTTTCCTGATGAAGAAACTTGCACTTGTCTGGTACCAGAAGGGCATCACTCACAAACTCACCCACTGTAAGGAAAACAAAAAAACAAAACACAAAAATGTCAATTTTGCTTCTAGTACCTCATCCTTTTAAACCTTCAGGTAGGCAAAGGGAATCTTTTGTTAATGAGTGGCAGGGTTTGTTTGCAGTGAGTGAACAGCTTCTACATGGTGCTCCTATTTTCATCCTCAAACTTTCCATTCAAAGTAGCTCCTGTCTTTGATCTTGGAGAAATATTACATTATGAAAACATCAGTGTAATATGTTAATATCCATATCCCAGTGTGAAACTTGCAGGATGCAAAGATATGTATGGCCTAACACCAGACCAGGAGTTGGTGGATGCAGCTTCTGGAACGGGGAGTGCAGAGAACTACATTTTGCATCTAAATAGCAACAGGGAAAGGTTGGAAGTGTTTTGAGATACTTAGTTTTGCCACACAAATCTACACAAACATATTGTTTCCAATAATTCACAAGTATTTCTACGGAATTACAGCACTAACAGCAACACAGTACAATTAGTTACTTTTGTTGATGCAGACTCTTTATTGCAACCTCCTTTCATCAGGCAGACAAATTCATGCTGGCTCAGAAGGTGGATGAGCAAGTAGAGCCCATTACCCAGGGAACAAGATGATTCACGAATCACCTTAATATCTGGTCAGATTGAAGAGAGGAAAAAGGGCTCTTTACCCAGACATAACTGACCAAAGAGAAAGAGAATGTGCTGTCTTCAAGCAATAAGACAAACTTACATGGGAAAGAAATAAAGCAATGCTCACAGACTTAGTACTAAGGTATAAGAAGAAACTCAGCTGATAAGTAACATGATTTATTAGACTAATATCCCTGCAATCCTGTACAATTATAGTACTGCAATTAAATAACCCTAAAACATACCTAAGATTTTTTTTTTTTTTTAAAAAGAAGAAAATAAAGAGCAGTTCCAAGAAGTCGATATACTAAACAGACCCTGGAAGAAAGCCCATTACTCAGCTGGCATAAATTGTCAGCTCCCTAAAGCACATTTGTCTGTAACTTCCAAAAAACTACAGTCTGTGTCTTAAATGAATGGGCCAAGGTCCCCCAACGACTGCATGAATGTAGTAACAGTTTAATTAATCAAAATGAGACAACTATAAGTTACTTGTCAGTACAGTGCTGTCTCAGGGAGGTAATGAAGTTGCCCTTTTTATAGTTATAGTCAGTTTTAAAAGTAACCAAGACTCAGTGCATTGGGGGAAAGCAGAATTCAGCTAACAGATGTATATACACCTTTGCTAATCACCAAGATGAGTGTTTCTCATGAATTTCCTTGCTGTATTTCAGTACTGTTGATTTAAAGTCTTTAAAAGCCAGTCAAATAGTTTATTAGGAAAACCAGAACTTTGTTATGTTTATCCTTCAGTGACATACTCTAATGCCAACCAATTATTAACAGAGGTGCCTTCTAGAGATGTCCAATCCAGAAATGCAAAAGTACCAGTTAAAACTGGTAACCCAAATTACAAAATCGGCAGCTTCTCCTGAAGTCTCTGTTCCCATTGTTATCATATCCAAATCTCACACTGAAATTTGATTAAATGTGCACCCTGTTTTAAGCTGTACTTTTCTTTGTAGGGGGCCATCCTGTCACATACTCAGTCACTCACGTTATAAGTATTTGCTAATTCTTTGATTTAGCCCAATACCTGAGCACTAAGCAAGCACACAGGCGTTTTGCTGAAGACTGGCAGAGTATGTTGACTTTGCTCTCCTAGAACATCTGACTTCATACAGCAGTTATACTTTGTTGCCTGTTCAAGCATGCAAAACAAGTAGACCAGTCTTTATGGCAAAGAGCTTTACAGAACTAAGAAGAAAAAAAAGAAAAAAAAAAAAAAGAAAAAAAGAAAAAAAGAAAAAAAAGAAAAAAAAATCCTTGAGTGCATTGCACTCTGGGAAACTGTATTGTATTTCAGAAGCAATGCACACAAGCATGTATCTGAGCTTGTGCTACCTGATTTCTGACATGCACAAGCCCATGAATATAAATAAAACCTGATTACCTCTACATGAAGCTATTCCATTCAGATTAAGAGACAGCAGTATCAGCAGAACATTGTGTGTGCAAAGTTCAAAGGCAATTAATAGCATATTTCATTGCTCAAAAAAGTAAGTCTACATCATTTGAGCAGAAGTAATGATTCTGGCTGCAAAACTGAGTTACACCCACCAAATCCAGGGCAAAAGGCTGTATGTCCAAGCTCTGGGCAATGTAGCTTGGGCTGCTGTGTTATTAGTATGAGTATATAATTAATTTTTTAGAAACATATTTTTTGAGTGTCTGGTTGTATCAACTAATTCATATCAGTAGGTTAAAAAATACTAGACATTTTGATATAACTGAAAGTACAGTACTTTGACTTTTATACACAAAATGTGCATCAGCTTTATAAAATCAGACTCCTTAAAAAAAAGGTAATAGCATCCTCACATCAACCCAAATTCACAATTCAAGTGAGGCTCCATTTTGCAACCAGTTGCTCAGTTTCACAGAAAGAAACAATCCATCAGAACAAGTTCCCCTATGGCTTTTAAAAGGAAAGAAGGAGCTGTAGGGAAGGGTGGTTGTTTAATGTAACACTCCTTCATTATACAGAGTTAAAATAAATTACTTAGCGTTGTGAAAATCTAGGCAATAGCAATCACTTGCAGCTTTGTACATGATTCCTATTGCCTTTGATTCCTTTCTTTTTATTACAAGTAAAATGCAATTCTGCCCATTATTTACACATACACAGAGTTCATGCCCTGGATTTTTATTTTTTTTTAATTTCATTAGCTATTACTGATGCTTAAATGCAAAGCTTTAAACTTTTGTTCTACTTTTGTTGTTGTCTGAAATAAATTTACACTCCAGTGTCAGTCTGACCAACTACATTGAGTTCACTTGACATTTATTTTGTCTAGGCTAGTCTATCCAGCAGAAAGAACTTCAAACACTTTGGACTTTCAGACAAGCTTCTATCTGTAATCACCCTAGTACACATTTAACTTTCAGTGCTGCTGAATCATAAATCTTCAGAGATTCTTTGTATTTTTTAACAAGGAACCCAAAGACTACACAGGGGAAACAAGTATATGCAAAGGGAGAGCAAATCTGTGCTTTCTAAGAGACTGCCAATATGCATCAGCTCTAAAAATAAGGAAAACTTGTAATACTTCTGTTTGCCAAAACAAGCCATGACTGAGGTAGCTGTGCATTAGTACATTTTTTTGACTGATGGAGCACCCAGCACTGGCTGTAATTTTCACTGTCAGGTGCTGGGATCACAACCCATAATTCAACTCCAACATTATTTTTTCTTCCAATACAGCAACATACAGACTTGCCCCACACTGGGCTGTTCTCAACACCCAGCTGTGAGGCTGAAGTTGGATGTGTGTTTCCCCAGGTAGCAGCTTTGCCTTAAAAGCCTCTCTAGTGCTGTGCCCTTGTCTTTGCCAGCACCTTAATCCCAGACTCTCCCACCGCCTACCTTGCTTCCACTAAGCCACAGCTAAACCATGACCATGCTATAAGGACTTGCCAAATTTGTACCAAATCCACACCATAGCTAGCTGGTATCAATACCACCACCAGCACTACCTCTGTGGGGATTATATTTATCACTTTTTTTCTGTAGTCTTCTGCCTTTTTCAGCATGTCTTGTGTTTTGATTACAGCTGTACCTTTGTGCTCTGCTGAGGTACTCTAACAATAAACAACAATGGCACAATTTGTCTTTGGGTGGGCTCATAAATCATTACACTCCCTCAAGTGATCCAAGATGCATGTACAACAACAACTTGTTTTCCAGTAGATGCTCAGGACTGGATAAAACCAGATCCCTCTGGCTTAGTTGGATTTCTGGCCCCTCTGGAGAAAAGAGCCCTGAAAGAGAATATGAGGCAGACCTCATATTACCATATTTTAAAAAAAAAACAAACAACACCAGTCTGTTCTTAGATCCATTAAGGTAAAGGCTGGCAATCTTCTGTTCACTCTTTTGAAAAATAAATTGCCTGTTTCTAATTCAAACCTACCTTTTTTACTCCTCATCACTGGAACAAAGATTGCATCAACATACAGATGGTTAGGAGCCCAACCAAAAAATAAGCATGTTCAAATTTTGTTTGGAGGTAGACTTTCAAACAAACCCCATACTAAAGTTTGCATGAGGTAGAACACATGCTGAGCCTCTAGGACTCAAGTCTTCCTTTTCTGTGTCACTGATGAGAACACAGGCCTTGCTAAAATGGGTTTACAAGCTCAAGTGCTTGCACTCTATGTATTTGAGAACATTCAGAAAAACATGTCCTTTTCTCTGAGATTTTGCATACATTATTTCTGTACCAGCACAGCATAGCAAGGAACAGAACAGACCTGTGCCTTTCCCCATCCTGTTTTTGAGTGGCTTTGCTCTGCTCTGTCCTGCTCCCTGGTGCAATACCTCTTCTCCCTGTAACATCTCTGCTATCTCCTATTCCTAAGCACATTCATCTATTTATTTATTACCTGTTGCCTTACACATATACTATTACATGTATTTAAGCTGCTATACCTCTTTAGGTGTTTTTATTAAGGATTATGTTTATTTAAGTCTTTATGTGTGATGCTTTCTCTTATTTATGAAATTGGCTTCTAAGGATTAGCTGCAATTGGAGTGCAAGCCAAACACACTGGCCTTGAGCACAAAAAACAAAACATCACCTTTTTCTTTTTTTCAGTCTTCTTTTCTTCAAAAGTCCAGATGACTTCCAAAAAGAGAAGATGCAGAGCACCTAGCTGCTTCAAAAATGCATTTCATTTCCAGTAAAATTATTCAGTAAGCATAATTATCTAGCAACACACTGCACACCCTGATTTGTATTTCACTATTTTAGACTTGGTATCTACAGAACATGAGGGAGAGGCTGTGCCTGTCAAAACCTGGCTTGAAGGAAGGTTTGCTGCCTTGCCCAATCTCTAGGGATGGATACCTGCCCTGGGCTTTCCTCTGAACTTGGGCACAAGATACATTAAGCTGTACTGTTAAAGATCTTCAGTCTAGTTTAAAAGATTTTAACAGCCTTTAGTAAACAGGAGATTTGTAAATTTCTCCAATTTAAAATTCAATTTTAAATGGAAGTTAAAGAGAAGCAGTGTTCAGGACATAAAAGCCCATGTAAAAGATAATTTCTACGTACACCAATACATATAAAAGATTACCAATATTAATACCAGTACCCAGTGTGGTATCAAATACCACCCTACAGTATCTCATTTCCCAGTAACTTGCAAGCACTGAGAACAGCACTGAACAATGCTGGGCAGTCACTATAGAAGGCCAGGCTGCAAAGGAGCTTGCACACAGGGACACCTGTTGGTAAGCACTGCACCAAAACCCTCCTAGCCCTAAAAGCTTGAAACCACCTCCCTCGATCCCATCACAAACACAAAAGTAAGAGGCCTCTCCCTAAAAACCATCCATGAGCCAAGAGATAGGCAAGGGGGGGCTGATACACGGTATCTTTTTTTCCAGTAGCTTGGACCATCTATGTTTGTCTGATGAGTAACAGGTTTAACTTCTGCCCATAAAACCATCTTCAAAAACAGCTCTGTAAGAAAACAGTTCCTACTCCACCATTTTATCTGTAATCTACGACACGAATTTCAGAAAGAGACTGATGGCACGGCAGATGGGCATCAGTGCAGACCCAAATCTGAAGGGCAGAAGCAGCATGACAGCACAACGTGCATATCACATCTGGGGTGAGAGATGCCAACAGCTGTAACTCTTCAGCCTTCCAGGGACCTGCCCAAAACTAGCAGTGACTCCAGTAACACATCTCTGTATTGGCCCATTTGTCTTCATAAAGCTCCGAGAAGTTATTTCCCAGAATTATATATTCCCATAACTGTATCTTTTTTCCATTATTATTGCTTTTTGAGAAAAACCATCCACTACTTTTCAAGCATCTAAAAATAAAGCCACTGACTCTCCAACTTTCATTTTCATGGTATCAAAGCAAGTGCCTACTGCTTCAGTATTTATTCTGCTCCAAAGAAGTCCTTGAATGCTTTTGTATTATGGCTTTCAGCCAAACTTGAAATGATAGAGAATACACCCACTAAAAGTGTTTTATTGTTCTGTTGTTCAGCACACGTAACAACAAATATCCCTGATGTAAAAACTCTCAAATAAACTGCCTTCACTCTTTGCAATATTTACTCATTAGATTAGAAAAAGCAACAATTTCAGATGAGCAAAGCTCTTCTATTAGATTAAAACTGACTGGTAATTCGAGCTGTAGCCTCCCCATGCTCTCACAACAATTTTGGAAAATCAAGCCAATTAATGTACTTTTCACAAACAGTGTGATGGTACATAATACATGACCATACTATGGACAAAAGATCAAGGTAAAAGAAGACCCACTGTAATGAGTTCATAATGAGTTCACTGATATCTAAACATCCATGTAAGTACCACAATAAAGGATCCCAGTCTTGATAGATCACTTGTTCTACTGCTATTTTTGCAAAGTCCAAATACCTCACACAAAACTATGGAGCCAATGGGCTAAGATCCTTTAGGTACAATCCAGGGAAGCACATTTATCCAGATGAAATAATGAACTGTACATAACAAGAACTACGCCTGTGAGTAATTCACAACGCCTATGATGTCTTCATTTTCCTAAGATGCTATATAAAAAAAAAGTATTAATCTCAAAACTTCTTTCTCTTTCCTCTGCAGCTCTTTGATCAGACATAAATGGAATTTCTGCTCACTTCGATACCTTTCAGCCTGACTGCATTTTCTGATAAAGTTGTCTTACTCTCCAGGCAGAATGCAAGCATCACTCAGATGCACTTGATGCATTACGCTAATAAAGGATACATTTGTTTACATATTAAAAAATTGAAATACTCATAATCACACATTGACCTCTTAATAGACAAAGCATATAAATATTCCTTAAATGCCTGCAGTACCTCAATGTTTCATAGAAGCATTATGTGAAACTACTTTTCTCCTTTTGTCTACTTGTCTCCCTTATATTTGAGGAAAAGTCTTGCTGGGAGTACAGTAAAATGCCTCACCTGCCCTTCTTCTTGATCAATAATAAAACAGAACTGAGCTAACAAAGCCTAGTAACCAAACACTATGGGTAATGCCACACGTTAGGATTCCTCCTCCTGCCTCAGCTTCATAAAAGGCCCACGGGGGTCAAAAACAAATCCTGAGAACCAGGCCCAAAGGCAGGCTGTGAATTCCACTTGGGAAACTGAGAAATCGCAAGACAGTAGCACTCGTTCAACTCCTCAGTGCACTCATTTCATCTGGAAAGCTCCTGCCACAAACAAGAGAACATTTGTTGCAGGCACTGCCTCTCCATCCTGATAATTTCTTGGAAATGGTGAATTAGGAAAAAAGCAGGAATAATAAAGTCTAGAAATGTCACTCTGGATAGCTTTACTCCATCCTGTCTCTAGTCACAGAGCTCCTACATTATGCTTCCTTCCCCTTTTTTCCCTGCAGCCTCAGACTTTTCAGATCCACTTTTACTTTCCACTCCATCACTGCAGTAGTCCTGTTTAATAAATTTGTACCAGGACATGGGCAGCAGCTCCGGAGGGCTGGTGAGTGCATTGGAGACTGAAGCCTTGCTGCTTCCAGTGGAAAAAAAGATTTTAATGTGAAGGCTGCCACCTGTGGATGCCTGCTGCAGAGTCATTTGGTGGATTATGGATTTTTTTATGGTTTTTAGAACAGAGAGGCTATTAGGGGGGATTCCAGGTCCCATCCTAAACTAGCAGTAGTATGGCTAGCTAAAACAGTCTTTCACAGTGGTAAAAAAGAGCAGAGAATGAAAAGCTGGAAGGGGCTGGAAGCCAAGGCAAGTTAGAAAAGCCTGCTTGATTCTGTATACAGATTAACAGAGGGAACAACTGGGTTCCTCAAAGGGGAGAACAGTGTAACCCAAGAATTTATTGGAAATTGCCTGATCTACAGAAAAGAATAACCCTGAAGTAAAAAAAAAGTACTTGAATACTCTAAGGAACAGATTTGGAATGTGAAAGGCTTAATGAGACCATTTTGTGAAGACTTATTAAAGTTCAGTCAAGATGCTCTAAGCAGAATCCTGGAACAGTGAAAATCCCAAGCCACAATCAAGTAAGGAAAAAACCTATCAGGAGGTAAACAGGATGGTGGTACCTTCAAAGATAATGGCACTTTTACTATACAAAGAGGTATTTGAACTCAGGCTGTTTATCCAGTGCTGTCTGGAAGATGCAGTTATACATGCCTGCCATCACATATCAGCTGTCATTGTGTCTGAAAAGCCCTCTGCCCCTATGTAGTTTTTTACAGAAAGCTGAAGCAATAGAAACACAGAGATTCTGCTCCTCAAAGTACTGACAAACTCAGTCTGGAAATGATGTGCAAGGGACAAAAGATTACAGTATCTTGACCATCCGTGCCCCCACAAGTTGTTGTGGAAATTAAAATCTGAAATGTTTTCTTCATGTGTTTCTTCTTCAAAACAGATGAATTATTTTTCATCCACACTCAAGTGCAGGCCTCCCTGATGAGTACTTAAAATGATGTGTGGGGTGTAGGGATGCAAGGAATGGGAAACACAAGGGAAGAAAATAAAAATATTTCTGAACCTTACTTCATATATGGAGGACTTCCTATTACTGAAATGGTGCAGCAAAAAAAGCTCCAGGTATTTGGGAATATTTCTTTTACAAGGTAAGACTGCCCTGCTCCCATCTATTTTTTTCTGATAGTGGTGTAAACCAGAAATTCTCCACTACCCCATTTTTAAATCCACCAAAGGTCTTTTGGTAGCTACATCCACTTCTTTACATGGTGCTTAGCTAATAAACACCATCATCAAGCATGTCATAAGACCTCAAAATCATTAGCTGCCAAGTCAGCCAGGTAAAATAGAAAGTACACCACCACAGACACCAAAGAGTATTTGGGAAACAAGCTGAAGCAAAGGTTTTCTTCTCAAGCAGGCACATTTTCCAGGAACCCTTTCAACAGAGGTGAAAGAAACAACACTATCTGGACTCACAAACCCACAAAGGCTTAACAGGAGGAAACAGAATCACTACCCTGGCTTCATCATACATACAGGTGCTGCACATGTTCTTGATAAAGGACTACCTATGACCTCAATAAAGGATTTGTTTCATTCAGAACAGAAAAATGTCATTGCTACACAGCTGAAACACTCTTTATGCCAGAATCATTGGTTCAGTGTGGCAATGCTGTCAGTGCAAAAAAAAACAACAACCCAGGAATATTTGGAAAAAGCCTCCAATGGAGAAAATTATTTTGCTGAAATACATTCTTTTCATCATTCTTAGGTTCTTTTTTTTTTTTTTTTTTTTGTGTGTGCATCTCAAAATATTGCCTCCTGCCTTGACTTTTCTAAGATTCCCTTTATTGCTTGTACTCATGTATGCAAGTCCTCTCCCAAGCATCTATCTCTCCCATCACTGATGCTCCTTTACAGTTTTCCTCACACCACTCTATAGTACAGCATAGCATGAGTCAAGCACCAAACAAATACCAAAAGAAGTTCCTTGTGGAAAGCCAGCACAGGTCACTCTGACATCAAGTGTCCTTCATTCTCATGGCAGGTGACAAAAGCCAGCACAGCTGCACTGGATACCACTGGGTGACATTTCCCATCGATGAGCTCTTCATCTCCTGCCTCTCCCAAGCTCTGAATTAATGAAGAGAGCTGGAGGCGTGTATGCCAGGGTACACATTCTGCAGTCACATTAAGGAAAGAAGAACAATAAGGAATAGCTGAAGAAGTGTGATCTCCTCATTTTATGATACAGGATGAACACATACCCTTCCCCAGACAAAGTACTTCTTGGGTTACAGGAGCTTTTTAGCTCCAGGAGTGCTGGACCTCATCAGGTCTCTCTCATACCCTAATGGAGCTTCCTCATCAACAAACACCAGGCAGCTCTAGTTACTCAACAAATGAAGATGAATTCCCCTTGTACATTTTAACTTTTTTTTTATCAGCATGTTAAATACTTTATCTAAAGTAGGAAAGTCATTATCATTTCCAGGCTTTTCCAAGGCAACATTCACTCCTCTCTGTACTCACTAAGATTTTAACAAAGTTGGTTTTCAAAAAATGCTAAAAGAGAAGCTAGTAGCTTAAAAAAAAACCCAAACATTTCTATTTCAGGAATAATTGCATACATGATTTGATAAATAAAGATGACTGACAGTACAGGATATATTTTAATATTTTTCATTTTAACTAAATATTAATACCAAATACAATTTAATGGTATTTCTCAAAAGCAGATACATTCTAAATCTTTGGCCAAACCAGGACAAGAACAGGTCTTATGAAGAGAGACTAATGGAGCAGGGGCTGTTCATCCTGGAGAAGAGGAAGTTGAGGGGAGACCTTATTATTGCTCTCTACAGCTATCCAAAAGGAGGTTGTAATGAGGCAGGTGTTTGCCTCTTCTCTCCAGTGACTAGGGATAGGACAAGAGGACATGGGTTCAAGATGCACCAGGGGGTGTTCATATTGGATATGAGGAAAAATTTCTTCACTGAAAAAGTGGTGAAGCACTGGAACAGGCTGCTCAGGGAGGGGGTGGATTCGCCATCCCTGGAGGTGTTTGGAAAATGGGTGGATGTGACACTCTGGGAGATGGGTTAGTGGTTATGGTGGTGTAGGTTTGTTAGGCTGATGGTTGGACTTGATTACATTAAACGTCTTTTCCAACCTTGCTAACTCTATGCATTTCATATATGCTAGCAAATACAGGAATTTAAACACTCCAGCTATTAACAACATGTCTGACTGCTGCCCAGATGCATGACAAGCTGCACATGGATCATTACTTTTTCTGGTTCCTCTCTCACAGCAGGCAGCAGGTATGTTTTGCAGCAAGATCTGCAAGTGCAAGTCTCCAAGCTGTTTTAAGATTTTGTGCCTCCCTGCTGGCTGAAGTGACACTTGATGCACTTCATTACATAAGATGTACTGGGAAACTGGGTTCTGAAATGGAAATAGCATACAGTAAGAAGTAGTTGGATTATTAATTCATTAATACCCTATGTATTTGTGCTAGTGACTCACTGAAGACATCAAGAAAACAGTAAGATGGCACAAAGATAAGATGCTTGGGAAAAATGCAGCACAATTCAGCCCAGTAATCCCACTGTGCTTTGTGTTGCTGTACAATGAGAAGTTTCTCAGGGACAATTTTTGGTAACTGGGGTAAAGCATCTGGAATTAAGCATAAAGCTAGAGAAGGCCTCACTAGTCACTGATATCTGGAGGGAGTAATGACCATAGGTGTATATATAGGTGGAAGGTATGAAAATGCTACAAACACCTTTAAGGTTTGTCCATCAAAAGCTACTGCAAACATATTCCAAGAAGGAATATGTCATATCTTAAACAAGGAAATGTTTGTTTCAACTAATTTTTTGTGGGTTTTTTTTTCCTTCCTAAACATCTTCATACTGTATGTTTCTTTTTAGATATATATATATAAATTTTTAAATTTTTTTTTTTTTTGCTTTAGCAGTAATTCAGTTTTTGTTTTTCCTCTCTTTTCTGGCAAAGAACAGAAATCCTTATGAAATCAAGTTCAGGGAGTAATTGCTTCTGCAATGCCACCTTGTGCAAATGTTCCAATGAATGAATAAATAACTCTTTAAGCAGCAGCTGAATATCAACTTAGCAGAAACACCTTGCTGATACTAACAACCTAAGCAATCACTTCCCATAATACTGCTGAGCCCTGACTATTCTGTTTGCCAAGAACAAACCTCCACTCAAATTGTTACTACCTGTGGGTGAAGGACTTTGCTGTATTACCAGCACTGTGAGAAAACAAAAAAACACTTTCAGGCTTTGCAGAGTTTACTGGTAACCAAATTAACAGCTTCCTGACAAAATCTGGTTTTGCTCTATGGAGAGAAAAGCCTTTACTTATCTTGCAGGAAGGATGGCAGTGTGGTCTGGTGGCTGAGCTACAAGGCAGATGGGATGGGACAACTTGGGAGAAAGAAAAGACCCAACTCAGGCCTGGCAATTGAAGGAAGCTAAAAAGAAAGCAGTCAAGCAGACCAAAAGCAATGTTACATTCTGCATTCAGTGAGCATTGATTTTTAGAAATAAAGCACTAAATTATACTCAACAGAAATGGATAAACACTGTAATTTCTTCATGTAAGGACAGTTCTGTATGGCTATAGCCAATTTTTTAACTACTAAGGGCAACTTAGTAGTTAAAACCTTAAACTTGCTTACACACATTTTATAGTTCTCCAAAGAGAGTCTCCTCAGTCAGAAGCTTTAAGTCTTTCGATTTATGAACCTGACACTGACAGAAGGTTCAAAGCAAAACCTGACTGATTTACAGATCTTTGACAGATCTCACGAGTTTGGAAGAGGATTCTGATGTTTAAAAAAAGAAAGTAGCAACCACATTGCAAGAAATGTGTGCCTTCAAGTCTCTGAGAAAATTATGGATCACAACCTAGTGGAAGCCATTTCTGGACACATGGAGATGACGACCATTTGCAGTAGTCAAAACAGGTTTAATAAAGTGAAATTATGCCTGTTATCTAGCATGAAATAGCAAGATCAGTAAGAACAAAGCAACAGATACCATCTACCTTAATTTTAGCAAGGAATTCACCACCATCTCCCTCTCACATCTCTGTACCCAAGCTGGCATGTTGCAGTGAAGAGGGATGCACTACTGGGCAAGAAACTGCCTGCGCTGCCAAGAACACCGAGCAGCGGCGGCTGACGCGTGTGCTCCGCTTCGAAGTAAAGAGTAGAGTACCTCAGGGCTTCATTTTGGCCCTCCTTTTGTTTAAAGTATCTATCAATGACATGGAGGAGAACACAGAACGTACCCTCTAGAAGTCTGCAGGCAACCCTAAGCTGGGCAGGGCAGCTGATGAGCATGGAGGCAGAGCTGCCATTCAGAGGGCCCTAGATAGGCCGGAGGACTGAGCTGACAGGAACCTCAAAATTCAACAGCAACAAACGCCAAGTCCTGTCCCCGGGGAATGATGGGCTAGGGGAATTATACAAGCTGGGGACAAGCAAACTGGGGTGCAGGTCTGCAAAAAAGGCTCAGCTGAGGCCAACAGCAAGCTGAGAACAAGCCATTGGTGTGTCCTGGTGACCAACAGTGTCCTGGGCTGTACAAACAGAAGCACACACAACAGCAGATGGAGGGAAGCGATGGACCCCTTCTCTTGGCACTCATCAGATGGCATCTAGAATCCTGTGTCTGGTTTTGGCCAGAAAGAATTCAGCAGAGGGTCAGTGTGATGATGGAGGGGGCTGGAGAACTGGGCCTATGAAGAAAGACTAAGGGAGGAGGGCTTGGTTGTCCTGGAGAAGGAACAACTTCAGGGGAGCCAATACCTGCCTGTCCAGAGCTATGGAGACAAGCAGAGCAAGCTGCTTCAGAGTGCTGCACTGCAGCAAGGCAGGGGCCATGGTCTGAAAACAGAGAGGTTCTTGCTTGATAAAAAAAAAAAAAAACTAAGTCACAAGAATAATTAAGCACAGGGAAGATAGCACGAGAAGAGGTTTTCAAGATCAGACCAGAAAATGAATAGCTGGTAAAAATTCAATATCAGCTCTTCTTCAAGCAGCAGACTGGAGTAGAGAATTCCAGAGGTCTCTTCAGACATGAGTTACTACTATTCTGCAGTTCAGTCCAGCCCTTAAGTCTTCCCCGGCTCCCCATACACCAGCACACAAAAACAAATTGAAGTCTCCTGTTCACAAAATATGTTTCTTGTACATGTCTTTCTTCTGCTAAATAGTGAAGACGACAGTAAATTAAATTAGACACACCACCTGCCTTACTAGGCATACCATTTTTTTGGAACAGTACCAGACATTAGAAAAGAAGTTTCTTTTTATATATTTTTATATTTTAGTTGTTATATTAAAAAAACAAACAAAACCAATGTAAATGCAATTTCTGCTTTTTAACATGAAGCAGACTGACAGGGAAAAGGATACAGGATCCTGCTCACCGAAGCCCAAGTCTCCACATGGCACTTCACAGAATCATGGAATGGCTAAGGTTGGAGGGGACCTTAAAGATCACCTAGTTCCAACCCCACTACCACGTGCAGGGACAACTCCCACTACACCCGATTTTTTAAAACCCCATCCAGCCTGGCCTTGAACACTTCGAAGGATGGGGTGTCCACAGCTTGCCTGGGAACCCTGTTCCAGTGTCTTACCACCCTCACAGTGAAGAAATTCTTCCTCATGACTAATCCAAATCTACCTTCTTCCAGTTCTAAACCATTACCCCTTGTCCTCTTGTTGAAAAAGATGGTTTTGATTGACCTAGGTCAACCCAGATCAGTGTTTCTCTCAGAAAGGGTGGCTTCATGTTCTCCTCTTCCTCAGCTGCATTCCCAAGCCTGGCCACCTGCCAGTATTACCACATCTGTCACCATGACATCAGGAAGATTAGAGACCTGGGTTTTGAGACACCTCTTGACTAAAGGCAATTTGGGGATTATTTGTTTATTTCACTCGGCTAGAATTTGACCAAAACAGTTTGACAACTGATCTCTGCTAAGCTGAGACAAGCTGCAAGAGGAAGGTTGGAGGACAGGCAGCTGAAAGACAAATCCAAATCCCTCAACTCTGCTCCAGCAAAGTTTCCAGAGGTAGCTACTCGCCTCTGTGTGGCAGTGCAGGAACCATCAGATGGAAACCCTGCCCCAAAGACTTATGTTTCTTCCCAGACTAAAGAAAAATTATTTAACTCAATTCAAGCTTAGCCAAGTGATAAAGCATATGTAGCAAAAATTGCCTGGTACACAAGTGATAAATTCTGTAACAGAACAAAATTCAGTAAATCTGAATTCATTAATCAGTAAATCAAAATTCATTAAATTCTGTAATCTGAACAAAATTCAGCTGAATTTAAGGTCTGTTACAGAATTTATCATGGATTTCATTGTAAGAAGGAAATATTCCTGAAAGTTGTTTTCCAAAAATAAAATTACACACCAAAAAAGTGCACGGTGCACAAAGGGAAGGAGTTTTGCCTACCGCATATTTAGTACAGATTGAATAAAAATCCCAGAAAACAGGCATAAGGAAACATCTTCAGACCTAGACTCATGTGCTTGCTGCTGATCATTTCTCATTTGTACTGTACGGTAAAAGATGGGTTTTCAGTCATAAAGCAGGATGCTCCTGTGTAAAGCATGATAAAAAAGGTGAGATGGTCCTTTTCCTGAAGTGTTTGTAATTTCTGTTGGGTAGCCTAGCTCCAAACAGATGTAGTCATAGGGAGGAGATCATAAATAATGAATAATATTCTAACAAATGAAGAACAGTCACTAGGTGAAGAGGATTATTTAACAAAGTAACAGATACTCAGAAATTATGTCCTAGGTTAAATTGTATTAAAAGGTATGAAAATACACCATATACAAGGTCAATTCAATGGAAAACAGGTAAAAAAAAGAACTAAAACAAAACAGTCTCCTTAAAAGCATGGATCAGGCTTCCTTATAAGCAGACACTCCAAAAAGGAGTAGAAGCTGGTACTACTACAGAGATAAAATTAATTTGTGTTACCAAAATTAACTTTGATATCAAGTCGTTATGATTTGGTATTCTGTTGACCTAGTTGCAATGATCTAATAAAAAAAAAAAAGGTAATTTAAATATTTTACACATCAAGATCTTACTGATAAAGCAACTGAGAGTTAAAGATCAAATCCATTAATGCAGAAAGTAAATAATTTCCAATAATCATGATCCTCACTTGTAACTACCACGGGTTTTAGTTATCTTTCAAATATTTCAAACTGAAAAATTAGGAAACATTTTTAATGGCCAGGTTAAGTATTTCAGCTTGAATAAAGAACTAAGCTATAGCTCTTGCCTATCAATTCTGCATTGTTTAGGTACATACAAAAAACTCCTTGGTGGAAAACAACACCAAAAATTCAGCAGGTTAATAAGAAAGGTTATTACAATAAATGTTATTATTTTGTTTAAAGCATACTCATCTGTTCAACTTAAACTGAAGTACAAAATGGGAAAAAATCTTTAAGTTTCCTTAGTGGTCATTAGGAAAAGTTTCCATGTGATTCTGAACATACTAAAAAATCCAATTATTATTTTTCAACTTGGAAGCCACTGAGAAAGTTCAAAATGTCTGAAAAAAGCTTAAACCCACAGCAAAAGCAAAATGCACAATTGCTCATACGTTCATTAATAAAGATGAGACCATTCATGAGGAAAGACTATACTGTAATCAGTAAATCACAAGCAATTCTTCAAGCTAATGAAGTATTAAAGCTATTAGCTTTATTTCTGCTAACAAGCAGGCTGTGGCTAACACTAAGTATTCTGCTGGTATGATTCACATAAATAGAACAAATCTAGGAAGCTTCAAACCAAGTGGAGATGCACTACCAATCTGCAGAATGATATTCTCCACTTTCATCAGTTTATAACTCCCCTAACACTGCCATTTTTCTTCATTTTTAACCCAATGTAGTCATAAGTGGAGAAGAGTAGAGCACAGTCCCTTTCAAATAAAACCAATTCAAGTCTTCTCATGGAGAATAAATAAAAAAAAAAAACCAACCAAAACAGCCAGGTAGTCCCCTCAGATGCTTGCTTTGGGCAGTGAATGCCAGTGTATTCCTACCCCTGGGTACTGTAGTTGTTCTTCCTTTAGCTTGCTATAACAAGGATGAATAAACTACAGACACCTGTGATACTCCCTACACTAATATCCCAGACAAGACTGGCAGGCAGGCAGATGATAGTAAGAGGGAAGCAGCAGCTTGCCCTGGAGGGGACAGAGTGTTTCCCCATCAGCAGCCCCCCAGCTTTCTGGGGCTAAGCAGGCAGGTCCTTGAGAATGTCCTAACAGCTCACTCACCTCACCTGGCCTCCATGCAGCTTTGCAAGTACAAAAATCTCACACACAGTCAAAGGGATTCATGAAAAAAATAAACTACTGTTCCACTTGTTTTGGAAGAAGAGTCAGATGGAGGGCTGCTAGTTGTAAACTACCCAGTTCTCATTCTTCAGGGTTGTTGACACGTATCAAAGTTTGAAGAGTGTTAGGAAAAGCAAATTTAAAACAAAAACAAACAAAACCCCCCACATTTGAACACAACACGTCCTCTGTTACACAGTAGTTTTTAGCATTAATCACAAGTATAAGCTTTCATGTAAAAGAGCAAGGAACCCAAAGGGACTTTCTGTTTGCATGATAAAGATGCCTGTGCTTCTGGGTAAGGGACTGCAAGTGTTGAAACATGCTTGACCTTCAAATGTCAGTGTGTTCATCTTGCATAGATTTTGGATGTTTACACAACCATGAAGCAGTGTAACTCTTTCCCTAGGGATACACTCTGAGCACAGCAATCCATCCAGCGGGAGGATGGCTGGTGTCATAGCAGCACAGCTCCACAGATGCAGCCCTGCAGCCCCTGAATCCCAGTTTGCACTTCACAGGAACACTGATGGGCAGGAGCCCGGCTGACATGAGGTCACACTTATGCTTTGCCCCGAGGCTGTCAGCAACGAGGTCTGATGAATGAATGTGTGCTGGACTTGAGCTACTTCCAGAACTTTGAACACAGCCCTGTAATGCTGCCATGCTTCCCCTTACCAGTTATGGACAATTTATCCTGTGAGGGCAGATGAAGGTGGGGTGTAGTGTCACATCACAAGTACCAGCGCTATCAGTCCTCTGCCTGAAGGGCAGCGTGACCTAAATGAGAAATGCTTCATTGAAAATTAACCAAGTTCTTTCCTGCTCTTATGGAAGGTCATTTTGCAAACACTTTTCCAAGGTTACAGATGAGCTCCTCGACACGAACTTTTCCCAAAAGCCAGGCTATTCACTAAGGCTGACAATGTAAGGGCATATTTAGGAGGAGACCCCACAGGAGACCTTATTGCTCTCTTCAACAACCTCACAGTAGGTTGGAGCAAGGAGGGAGACAGCCTCTTCTCCTTCATGATGTTAGACAGGACCAGAGGAAATGGATGCAGCCTACAGCAGGGGAGGTGTAGGCTGGATACTGGGAAACATGTTTTCACTGAAAGGGTTGTCAAACATTGGAATAGTCTGCCCAGGGCAGTGGTGGAGTCACCATCCCTGGAGGTATTTTAAATGGTGTGCAGAGCTGGTCCTTTGGGACATGGTTTAGTGGTGAGCTTACAGTGTTGGTCAAAGGTTGAACTGGATGGTCTGGAAGGTCTCTTCCAACCTAAAACATTCTGGTATTATGTGATTTAGGAACAAATGTCTCAACCCTCCTAATGAAGGACAAAATGCCTTTCAAAGAAAAGCTCTTAAGTCATTAAATACAGATTTTTTTTTTTTGCCTGTCTGAAATAAAAGGAAAATATGGAGATTAATTCATCCCAGCACTCTGACAACAAAAACCAAGAACATATACTGTTGGTCATAGTACATATTTTTCAACTTGTTGCTATGCTTAACAAATTGAGAACCATTTTACTGTGCTATTTAAAAAACAAAGACATTTTTCATTAAGAAGAATTCTGATGTCTTAGTGGAAGTATTGTGCCATTAAGTAGAAACAAACCTAGAAACTAACGTAGAACTTAAATTCAAAGCAATACAGCCTAAATACAAAGCCACCTCTAAACTGCATGAGCACAATAGTACTGTTGAAAGTAATGAAAAAACAACATGGGCATACTCAAGGCACCAGCCCATGTTTCCAAAGAATTCACCCACTTTTTTCTGCACAAAGTTAACAGTCAAGTGGAATCTCTGCCTTGCTTAACACCTCCTGCACTCACAAGGATTGTGCAGCCTCTCTGAAGAAACAGGTATTTAAAAAACATGTCACAAGCCCAACCTGCTCTCTTGGACGACTTTGGAAATGCAGTTTCAACAACATCCCAATGTTCTGCCCACTACTGTGGCTTCTTCTCCTTTGGATTTCAGAATTTGAAGTGGGTTTATTCTGGGTTTCCCTGTTTTATTCAGTTGCAGTGTTGGGCTTGATGCATAGGAAGAACAATGCCAACACTTAAAAAAAAGATATGTCAATGCTCTTCAGTCCTGCCTACAAGATAAAGGATTTCAAATACAGAGTAATGAAAACTTCAGATCATCCAGTGTTATGAGCAACATACAGGATAGAAGAACTGGATGGGAAAAAAAAATACCTTAAATCCTTAAGGTTGTGGGCTTTGCTTGTTTTAGAACAAGAATTAAATGCATCTGTAAGGAAACATACCATCACAGTTCTGCACTTTTCACTGCAAAAGGGGAATTAAAGACCATTCAAAATATTTGGCAAATTCAACCAAAGGAGGAAATGAATGACCATTCTGTTCTACAACACTAAGTCATCTTCAGTTTAGCTGAGCTTTAAGTAGTTGTCACAGCAGTTAGATCATCTGACAGTGATAGCATAGTCAACACAAATGAAGCAATAACAGGAACAACCCCCATCCTCTGCCAGTAGCAGTCATAATGAAAATGCTTTAATAAACCAAATCTTATTGCAATTTGTTGAAAAATAAACTACAAAAGTACAAGCTAAGTTCAGCTAATTATACATTTCTCTACCTTGATGAAGTACTGATGGGTATGCACAAACACCTTACCACCCAGAACCCAGAGCAGTTTTCCTGTGACAGGAAGGTATTTATTTTTTGCCTCTCAAATCCTGCCTTGCCTTTGTGCTACAACAGACTAATCACACTGCTCCCAGGAAGGATTACAGGGTCTCTATGTTTGGCTAACTAGAAAAAATTAGATGTGGAATGAGATGACAGGAGACACAAGGCAGAGCTGATAAGGAGCTGGAAAGCAGACAGCAGTAAGATTGGCTTGGTTAGCCCATGCTGAGAGGAAACAGAAGAGGAGTTGCTGAGATGAGGAGACCGATGTTAAGCTAGAAAGTAGATTACTCAGAAGAAAAGTAATCAGTAGATTACTCAACCCTGGTGAGGCCACACCTCGAGTTCTGTGTCCAGTTCTGGGCCCCTCAGTTCAGGAAGGAGATTGAGGTCCTGGAGCAGGTCCAAAGGAGGGCAACCAGGCTGGTGAAGGGACTCCAGCACAAGTCCTGTGAGGAGAGGCTGAGGGAGCTGGGGGTGTTCAGCCTGGAGAAGAGGAGGCTCAGGGGAGACCTCATCGCTCTCTACAACTCCCTGAAAGGAGGCTGGAGCCAGGGGGGGGTTGGGCTCTTCTCCCAGGCAGCCATCAGTAAGACAAGAGGGCATGGACTTAAGCTCTGCCAGGGGAGGTTTAGGTTGGATATTAGAAAGAATTTCTTTACAGAGAGGGTGATCAGACATTGGAATGGGCTGCCCAGGGAAGTAGTGGATTCTCCATCCCTGGAGATATTTTAAAAGAGACTGGATGTGGCACTCAGTGCCATGGTCTGGTAACGGCAGCAGTAGTGGTCAATGGTTGGACCTGATGATCTCTGAGGTCCCTTCCAACCCAGCCAATTCTGTGATTCTATGAAAAGGAGAGGTGAAAAAAAACCCAGTGCCTGGGGACAAGGAGGCTTTGGTTGAATGCTGATAGACAATAGTGCCTAGTGAGCCAAAGAAAGGAGCAAGGGTGGAAAACCTGGAATGAGAGTGACTATGTAAGAAGAACACAACAGGGGACGGCTTCCCTTAGAGAGAAAGAAAAACAGGAGAGCAGCAGGCTAGAAGAGATGGGGAGAAGATGACTAATAGCAAGCACACTTTGACACAGGAAAGGAACCCACCTAATCATGAAAATGCCTATCTCAGTCCAGAAAAAACTTTTAGCTCAAGTGGTCAACAGCAGGTACACACACCACCACATCAAAAAAGGGTGTATGGTGTAGAAGAGCATGAGGCAATACTTCCAAGACTGTTCCAACACCACCTCCACAGATACAAGACTAAGGTCCCCAACATCTGATGAGTTATCCTGTAGTAAACTGTCCAGTGGGCTTTGAAGCTTTGTAGGCTCTCAGAATACACAAAGCTCTATGGCAGAAAGATGAGCTCATACACACACTGTGCAACAAAACATACAACTGTGCAATGACTTCTTGTTTACTTGGAGCCTGAAGCCTGCAAGTCCCATTGGATAAACAGGTCTCATGCTGTAAGACAGGGTGAATGACCATTCCTCACCCATCTTCTCCAAGCTACTCATGACTTTGCACAGCACTGTCATTCTGTTCAAGCATCTCCTTCCTATGCTACTATATATTTCTTATGACCAAGACCAGAACTGCACACTGTGTTCATAAAATACAGCAAAGTCTGTAACTGACACAGTGGTAGAATTATGTTCTACATCTTGTTCCTCATCTCCTTCCTAATAACACCTAACACTGCATTTGGGCACTAATTAATCAATGTTTTCACAGAGCTATTAATACCCAAGGTCTCAGTCCTGGCAAGTCAGAGGCTACTCACAGTATCACTGTATACACTAAGGTAAGATTATTTTATTTTGTGATTCTCCCATGTACACTGCCTTTACTACATCAATTTTCTCCTGCCATTTTAACTCCAGTCAATCAATATCAAATTCTTCACAGTTTGCCTTTATTAATTCTACCTTGAATAATTCAATGTAATCATCAAATGGGTCACCTCACAATTCACCCTCTTTTACAAATCATAAATATTTTCAATGTCATAGGCACAACAATTGATCCCTTGAAATTTTACTGGTAACCTCTCTCCACCTTGAGAATCGACCATTAATTCCTGTCTTTTTTTATCCTTTTTCTTATTCAGCCACATAACAGCCACATAAGAGTTTTCTTTTCTATTCCACGGTAAATTAATTTCTTTAATAGCTTCTGGTAATGGACCTTGTTAAATTTCTTTTGACAAACCAAAGGAGACATACTATCCATTTGTTAAGTTACTCCTTTAAAAAAAAGCAGAACCTCTTCTTCAGTATCATGCTCACTGGCAAGTCCAATATTTCTAGACATCCAGCACTTCAAAAAAGCACCACCAGCTCTCAAAACAGGCTTACAGAAAAGTTTCAAGGATCTTCTGTAGCATCTTTTAGACATATCCAGTGATACCCATCAATGACTCTTTCTTTGCAGTTAACAGCTGCATCAAATCTGTTGGCAAACCTCCCCTATGACAAGAATGCATTAAGCATGAGATCTTACCACTGCTTTCAGTTAGGTGATAGAAATCTGTGGGAAGACATTCCATATGCAAAGGGATTTAATGACATGTGGTAAGATGTACACTTCCTTTCTCCCCCTCTCCCCATCTTTCCTTCCTGAAAGGCTAAGCAAACAACATACTTCAATTAGCAGAATTCTCCCACTGCAAAATTAAGTACTATATGTTGAAGGAAACACCAAAACAAAGGATGAATCAGATCCGTGGCACTAGGAAGATGCTGAGATAGAAAGTTCCAGGTTTGTCTGTTCAAAAGCTGGATGTGTGCAATGGACAAACCATGAAACTTATGCAGTGACATCATGCATTACTCAAAGGTTGTGTGTGTGAATGCACACATCTATCAAAGGCAAATATACATATATGCTTCATAAAGTATCCTTGTGTGCAAGCCTACATACACACGCATCCATGCTGTTTTCCATACTGTTTCAAGTGTTTTACAAGTTGGAACCTGACAACCAACAGAATTTTTTTTTTTTAATCTGTTGGAGATATCTGATGGAGAAGATTCTCCTGTCTTTCTCCAGCCCTCCAACTACAAACTAGGAATGACACTCCTCACCTCATCACCTTTATGAAACTAAGCGTGTGCCTCCAAAGAGCTCAGGTAAGGCTAAGAGAAAATTTTGTGAGGAATACAGTATGTCTTCAGGAAGGATTAGAATGACACACAGTAACTAAGGCTGTGGGAGACACTGGGGTAGGAGGTCTGAAGAGCACACAGAACAGCTCCATCAGGTGCACAGAGGGTACAGGGAGGGCAGAGGAAGCCATTCCACAATAGCAGCCTCCATGATACTCCTTCCACAGGGAAAGTAGATCTATGGTCAGGAAGCCACCTTCGCATACTCCTTTCCTAATTTCCGAGTTCTTTTTAGCCTTACTAATACTTTATCAGCAACACTTTTTGTGTTTAACTCTCTTTATATAAAGCACTGCAGAAAAAGCAGGAGCGTGTTGTTTTTAATCCCTGACACATTCAAACAGCCTGGAGAGAATTACAAGAGAATATAGTCCAGCTAGCACTGGTCATTCAAGCAGAAAACTGATTCATCTTTTCAAGTTCCTAAGCATAAAAAAAAAAGAAAAAAAAAAGAAAAAAGAAATTAAAAAAAACACCCTCACATTTTCAACATTTAGATATAAGGAATTCCTTTACTGGTTTAGGAGTAGATCTGCAGAGTTATGTTCCAGATCTTAAAGAGTTTTTGTGTTGTGACCTCTTACACAAATCCTTTTCTTACTAAAACCTTAGTCTAGTCACCAAGCAAGTAAAATGTATGTGCACTCTAAAAATACACAGAAATATACCAATTCATATTTATGTCTTCTTAAAATACAAAAGTAAGATGTTTTATATTTATTCTCGGTCACAGATAACGGCATATCCTGGCCACCACCCAAATGCTGATTTTGCTTTATCTCTTCAAAGTTTCCACACCTTCAGCTAGGATTTGGCTAAACCAACAGCTGAACTGATGTTTGGCTCAAGCGAGGAGGTGGAAGCCTCCAGAAAGAGATCCGTGACTGCCTAAGGGAGTTTTCATGCTACTAGTGTGCTATCTCATTCAGTATTACTCTGCCCACTTGCCACCTCTTCCTCCAGCTGATGATATTTTGTCTCCTGAAATATGTCAAAGGCCAATTCAATGATTTATGTGATCCTACTCTGCAAAGAAAATACTCGGAAAAACACAGTTATAAACCACAAGGCAACACAGCTGCTCAGAACTATGAAAGAAAGATAAGCTCATTATTACTTGGATGAATGATCAGTAATCCAACTGATGCTTAACAGCCACTTTTTTTTCTCTATTCTGGAAGCCGACCATAAAATTTGACCCACCAGAGTTCAGGTGTAACACAAAACCATTTTGAATCACTGAAGCATGTTAAGGACTGCTCTTGATCTCTCTGCTGTACAGAAGCACATTTAAGAACACAGGTGATGAACTGAGGCCCTGGAGTCTTGCTGCAGTTACCTCAGCCACAAGGGCACAGGGAGAGGAGAAAACTGACCGCTGGCACAACATGACAGAGCTGCCAGTGTGCAGCCAAGTGAGGTTTTGGACCTGGGCAAGGATCTGGCTGAGAGCACCTGCCAAGGCTTTGCTGCAGTGGAAGGAAGCCAGTGTGTTAGGACACCTTGTTATCCCTGCAGTGCTTGCAGTTCCACAAAAAATATACCTAGGCTGTGCAGTCAGGGCTTCCTCATCCTCCTGCCAGCACTAAACCAAAAATACCACTAGTAGGCAGGAATACTGTCTGTGAGGGGGCAAAGAAAAGAGAGGAAATATTTCTCCCAATGAGCAGTTGTGCCTTTTATTGCACCTACGCTTTCTCTACCAGTGGCCTCCTCACTAAGTAATTCAGATTGTCAGTATTTTTGGAGATCCTCTCCTTCCTGTCAGATAGCACTGTCAGAAAAAAACCTAGAAGTGATGTACTCATGTGGGCTGAAACGAAGTACATTTTTTTTTTACTTTAAGAAAAGAGTGTGGTGTGAGGCTCGTCTGCAACACTCACATGGCTGAGCCGAGACTGAGGCGAACCGGAGGCGGATTGCTAAATTAGCAGGGACAGGAAAACTCCAAGACAATTATTTAATGTCATTCTGTTGATTATGCACCGCATGGAAAAGCCTGTGGAAAGTGCTTCCAAAGTATCTGGAAGAGAAGCCTTGCCAGTCAGACACAGATGCACTGGAAAGTGAGCTGAGAGGAGAAAAAATTTAAATAAATAAATAATGTGCTGCCATGTAGCAAAAGTAAATAGGCACTTCACACGCTTGTGTGGAAAAAATCCCACACTAAAAAACTGCAAGTTAACTGCCAGATGAACCACAAGAACTGCCAATTATATATATATATATATATATATATATGTAAATGATTCATTCCAAGCAAAACCTTGGTGATTTCTGTGGTATAACTGGCTAGGCATGACTATCAAAACTTGAGTATGCCTCTTCTTCTGACACCAGCAAGTGGGTAACTTTACAAGCTGTTAGAATAATAAAGCATGACAAGTTAATAAATACTTTCAAAGATGTTTATGTTAAAGCCAGAAAGAGAAGCCAGATTTTTCTTTGCATAACCAAACAGCAAAATGTACTTGTCATATAACCTAATCCACTTATTTATGAGCAAACAATTGCAAGTAATCATGTTTTGATTGACAGAGGCTAAATACATAATGATATTCCAATACATTTGGATCTTTCAAATGCTTTCTGAATACAGTCTTTAGCAGCATACATTAACAGGATAATGAAACAGAATCACATGTGAGTATGCAAGCAAGCACTTTACACAGCACAATTAATCAATGCCCTGGTAATTACCCCACCTTGCAGTTGTTTATCTGCCATGCCCACAGGTCGATCCACGAACATCTGCATAATTTAGTTTCTCCTCTCTCTCCGGGGCTATGATGCACAACGAGCAGCTAGGCTGGAGTGTATTTCACCAACAGTAATTAAATGTTATCTACTTAGCAAACTATAGGCATACATTTACCCAAGGTATTCAAAGAATCACAGAGCTGGAACAAGGATGCCTGCTCCCGCTGCCAGTTGAGGACACGGAGTGAATTACTTTATTTTACAGCCCACATTGCACAAATCCACCAGCTGCTTTTTCCGCAGGCAAGAAGTGGAAAGAGAGAAGAGGAAATGAGAACCAATTACTGCCCACACTGCCCCAACAGGGGCAGAAATCCTTCCCCTCCTGCTGCAGCACCTGGCAGATCACCCTCCAACCTTAACAAGGCTGGGTTTGTGGCCAAGACATTTCTAAGAATGTTTTCCATAAAACATACTCAAAATTGTGGACTTCTTGACACTGCCTGGTGAAACCCTGGAGCTGTGCCCCACAGCAAGCTTGCTGTCACCATTTTGGAGGGCTCAGTCTTACAGAAATCTGCTTTTTCTGTGCTGCAGGTATGTCAGCACGCACACCCAACACCATGCCAAGGGAGCACTGCAGACCTTCCCTCTTTCATCAGCACACCATGTGGCTCATCTTTGCCTAAGCACCAAAACACATTTGTGGATCTATATCAAGGAGCATGCTCCTCACCAATATAGTGCAATTTAGCCCTTTCATCTTGGTATTAATAAAAAAAGCCCTCAAATCCCAGATTTTTTTCCCCCCTTGAAGATAGCAGTCAAATATCAGGATTCAAGAGATGTAAATATTCGCCTATATTTCTATTTCTGTTATAAGGTGGATAACAGTTTCAAGCCATAATAGGCACACACTGGGCCTTGTCATTGACTAAAAAGAGAAAGATAAAAGTAGCCTTAAGGCAAAAGCCTCAGTGTCTTCAGAAAGGTAACTAAAATTTACTCAACAATTTTCTTTTCATAAGAAGCTTCCCTACCTCAGTGAACTGACACTGTGCAGTAATACCCCATGTCCCTGGAAGTGTGCAACAAATACATTTTAAAATCAGATTTATTTAATGACATTTTTTAAATCTTGGTTTAAAAACCATTGTTGAGTCCCTGAACATAGGCTGAAAATAATCCCTTAAAATTATTTTTTTTTGTTTGGATTCAATTAGAACTTCTTCATGGGACATATTTATGTGGTCTCTGCAGTCACACATGTCTGACTCAAGTAAGGGGCTTTCATTTTGCCATGTTTACAAGTATTACTTTCATGCTTTAGTTGCTGCCACTTAAGGAAAGAAAATACAAAGCTGTGTAATCCAGTAAATCTGCTCAATATTACTCAAGTATATTGGTACAAATAGCTGCAGTAACTACCATCATGCATGAGTCTCAAAGATAAAAAACTCAATGGAGCTGCCAAGTCCTGTAGCAATATGCTCTCTAATGGTCTCAAAAAGCCCTGACTGAAGACCAGGTTGCAAATGGGCTGTGAAGATGCTCTGGCCTGAAAGTAGAAACATTTCTGTCACTTGCCATTTCTCACCTCCGTGAAAAATAAATAAGATGGAAGAAACTGTAAGCTGACTCCATGTACTGAAAGTGATTCTCACAGCAAAGTAAAATTTCTAAGACTCAGCCCTGCTAGATAAGCTGCTCACAGCCAAACTTCCTTTTGGCAAACCAATTCTTACCAGAGTCAATGGATTTAATGGTGGGCAACATCAAGAATCTACTTGAACTAAAATTACTGCCAATGACTCCCTGCTCCAGCCTCCTTCTCTAGTGCACTTTCAATACATCACACAAGGAACTCCAGCTTTAACCACACACATCAAGTAGAAGGCTGGCTGATGGGGAAATCAAAGAGTACCTTCACATTCAAATTTTTCAAATTACAAGGAAATCAGATTAAAAACAACATATGAGGGATTTTAAAATATAAAATAGGAGCAAAGTATTAATGGGCACAAGGTGCTTAAATGCCTTGTAAAATTTTTGCCTCCAGCAAGCAAAGCCTATCTGGCTACCTAAGACAGCAGACATTCAACCCTTGATCATTCTTCATTCAAAAAGGCAAGTCATGAAAGACACCTTACAAGTCCAAGTCTAGTTCTTGACACCTGCAGGGAACTGCATGTAATTCTGTTCATAAATTTATGAACTTCCTTCTAAATTACTAGACTTCTTATTCCCTTTACCAGAAAACTGTTGGAGCTCTTCACTCTTGAAGAAATTTCCTCATCATTTCCAGTCCCAATTTATTCATAGCCAATTTATATTCATTTGCTCTTGTGATGACATTACCTTTTATCTTAAATTAGGCTGTAAGTTCTCCAGGGCACTGACCAAATCTACATAAGTATAGACAGTCCTGAGCTTAATAGTTCCCTGATCATAATTCAGAGCTTTGCTTGTGATGACAATATAATAAATATTGAAAAATAGTTTTTATAATTCCAATAGTCTGATCTTCTTTCATCACCTCTCTAATTAGTGCAAGTGCACTCACATGGAATTTGATCTAGTATATCATGATGAAACTGAGAGGTAGGTTCTGCCCCACCTCTAGTAAATTACTTACCTGTCTCTACAAGTATATCAGCACTACAAGATGATGTTTTTATCTTGACTGTGGAAAATGTAAGAAAACTAGGCAACAAATGGGTAGAACAGCATGTCCCTTTTGTTAAAGCTTTTGGTGCAAGTGACCAATTCAATTCATACATATAAATCTGAAAATACACAAAGCACCAGATTCCTTCCCACAGTCAGGATTTGTATTACTAGAAGTAGGTTCTTCCCCCCATCAAAAGTCTTGAATTTGAAATCCCCTTGAATGCTTTTGCTCAGAAAAAAACTGTCATTTTTACCTGCAGTAGCACCAGCAACAACATACTGCAGGTTTAGAAATGCCTATTTCATATCCATAAAAGCAAGCTATAAAAGCTTTACTGAACAATAAAATTTCCCTGATACTACTTGGTACAGATTTTGCACATCTGCTGTTTTGGCACCCTTGCCCACTGAGGTAGCATGCTTGTTAGTTACTCTGCAGTCCCATTTTTAAGTTGACACACTCACTGCCTGGGAATCAGGAAGCAAGTGCCATGAGTTTTACCTATTCTACACAAATGAACAAAAATTCTAGAAAGACCATACATTTTCTGAATCTCTATTTATTTCCCAGAATAACTGGCTCGAATTGCTTTCCATACATTTTCACTGAAAAAAAAAAGCAAGTTCCAACTCTGAACTCCAGCATTTAAACTCAGCAGTCAATTTATCACAATTCAAATGGCAGTGTTAAAACAATGTATTTAAATAGCTCATGGAACAACCTCAAGAAAATGTTGGGCCTAGAATGTTAATGAAAACAACAAATTGAAGCGATTCTGTTTTCTCAATGCTGACAGAAATAAAGGTTAGAAAAAAATTAAGGAGCCTCTTTTAAATTGGTAAATCAATTCAAAGCTCCTAGGACATAGGAGAGAATAGAAAGCAACTGCTAGGAAAAAAGTTGCAGAAAGAAACACGGGAATGTATAAGCTTTTGCTTGCTTTCAATAAAAACAGATTCCTATTATCTTTCCCACCAAGAGACCAATCATTGAATATAAAAAAAATAATGGGATTAATGCATTAATTTTGGGAAAAGATGAACAGCTCATAAGCAAAAAAAAAAAACCAAACCAAACCACAAAACCAAGCCTGTACACTGGGCACACACATGCATGTCTTTTTGGGAGGAAAAGAGGATAAAGGATAGATAATGACAGACATTAGGGAAGCAAATCGAAGCCTGGTTTGCAATCACTCATGAAAACAGTACAGGGAATAGCAGAAGTATTCTCTCTCTAGTTAATGCAGTTCCAAAGGACTGGACAATTGGACGAAACCCACCCCAGAGAATAGGACAATACAAAGACATGAAAGTAATTTATGTCTCTATCTTTTTCATGAAGTGACTGAAAAACTGAAGAGCAAGAAAAAAACAGGCTGAAATTCACTCACCCAAACACCTGTAGGGAACCACAATATGTGGGTGACCATTGCACTGCTTCCACCCCCTCTTGCACCAGTTCTGGATCGTAACTGGCTGGTTGGCTTCCACAACATTGGTGATTTGTAACTCAGGGTAGACCTGGCATTAGCAGTATAAAAAAATGAGAAACGTTATCACAAGTATGCACTCTGGGCATGCAATACTGTTACACATGTTTGTAACACGGATATCACTCATTTTCCTATCTTCTCTCTCTTCAGCTGTGTAGTACATTTACAGTATGAGGATATGCACTTACCTGGAAAGCTGATGTGTTTGTTCATCAGTAAAAATATGTGGCTGCCAGATCAGAATATGATGGTGGTTAACAGCTGGCTGTGAAAATATAACTTGGCTACTTGCTTAAGCTAAAGATCAGCTAAACAGGTGTTTCATAGCTGACTAAAACACACCTTACTCCATGTCTATCCTTGCAAAACTCCATATATTCAGCCTAATTTCCATATACCTGAAATTTATAGCATTTCCTCATGCTCCTCTCAATAATTTTAATATCACAATTCTCTGCTGAATTAGTTATTCATATCTAGGTTTACATCATCAATATAAACCTATATCCAACTGAGATCAAAATTGTGTTCAGTTCAGGGCCTCTCACTACAAGAAGTCATTGAGGTGCTGGAGAGAGTTCAGAGAAGGGCAACAAAACTGGTGAAGGGTCTGAAGAACAAGACCTGTGAGGAGAGGCTGAGGGAACTGGGAATGTTTAGTTTGGAGAAGAGAAGGCTGAAAGGAGACCTTACTGCTCTCTACAGTTACTTGGAAGGAGGTTGTAGGGAAGTGGGTGCTGGCCTCTTCTCTCAAGTGAACAATGACAGGACAAGAGGAAATGGCCTCAAGTTGCATTGAGGAAAGGTTTAGACCAGATTGGAAGAAGAATTTCTTTACCAAGAGGGTAGTGGTGGAATCACCACTCCTGGAAATATTTTAAAACTGTGTAGATGAGGCAGGACATGCTGTAGTGAGTGATACAGATATTGATAAATAAATATTTTATTTGGGGAGAGGGGGATGTTGACTGTTGGAGGCGGTGGTCTTAGAGGTCTTTTTCAACTGTGATAATTCTGTGAAAATCCTATGGGTTCTTAATACTGCAATAGATTTATATACCCACAACCGAGCCAGCATGCCACAACCATGCCACCAGCAAACTGTATGACTAATTCACTGGCAAATCACAACTTCAACCAAGCTGCATATTTGGCTTTTTATCTCCCTTTGACTATCCCACCCATTTTTTAATTTTACAGTCAGCAATGGCCTCTTCCACCAAGGATGGTTCTTAGCTGCTGATCTTTTTTGCAGACCGCCCTCTCAGTCACCTCCTACATGTGTGTTTCAGTTCACTGGAAGCACACTGCCTTGCACGATGCTGCACTTTAAGCTGTGGAGGGATTTCAGAGCAGGCAAACCACATTCTTTACAGATAAAACTTGAAGGGAATATTTGTTCCTGGAGCACACCTAACAGGCAGATGGTCTACACCACCAGGCTTGAGCTAACCAAAACAAAGCCTGCAATGCACACCCAACATGGGCGCTCAGCCCTGCTGCTGCACTCCCAATTTTCACCACCATCACAGTAGTGGCTGGCATAGCCTATGGGTCCCACTTCTGATTTTTCAAATTGGCAATCTATCAGCTCTAACATCAAACTCAGAAAGCACTAGTTTTCCTTTGCCTTTCCTCAAGCAATCCTTACCAACTTCCACATCAGATGTGAAGATTTTGGTGGACTGAAAACTACAGTCCACTCATACCTATCAGTGGAAAGGAAAAACAGAAATAGGAACAAGCCTACGGAAAAGTAATTGGCAATGGTTCAGAAAAGGAACATAATCCCAACTAGAGAGAGATGGATTGAGCGAATTCTGTGTGTCTGAAAGAGATGCTTGGAAAATGACAATAAGAACCTTCACATCTCTCCCTCGAGGAAGAGGAATCATCTCAGTCATGTATTCCCCTCAAGCACACAGCACCCAAGCAAGCCAGTGCCTCCTGGCACTCCCCAGGCTTAAAGTTTAAAATGTAACTGTGGTAAAATGAAGCAAGCAGGACGCTTAACTGCAGCTCTAGTACAAGTTTCAAACTTTAAAAGACACTAATGGACAACAGTATGGCCTTGGTCACATTTGAGATCAATAGTCTCTGAATGAATGTGGCCTGGTTGTGATGGACGGGCCCTCAGGCCTCATTAGCACTCGGCAGGGAGTGAGGCCAGCCTAACCCCCCAGACCCTCTGACAGCATTCCAGAAGAACTGCAGGAGAGGATGGAGACAGTGATAAGGGATCTAGCTGAACCTAGGCTCTTCTCTGAGGAGACTAGAAAGCAAGGGGGTCCAGTCCCAATCTCCCTGTTCTGTCATCTGGGTCGTGTCATTGAGGCAAGGATTTGGATCTAGCTGCACTCAAGCTCCTCTCTGAGAAGGAGACTGGAAAGCAAGGGGACAGCTCAGATCCCTGTGTTTCCTGATCCAGGACATGACACTGGTCCACAGCCATGGTCATAACACAAAGTAAACAAAGCGTGATTGGAAATACCTGTGAAGAACTTCTTACTTTCATTAACAGACAGGAAGGAGTTAGTATAAATGTAAAATTTAACTATCATAACAGCTTAGTGCACAAACCAAGGCCAAGTACAGTAACAATGCCAAGAAAAGGATTAGAAAGAAACATTACTTAAACAATGCACTTTATGCTAAAGAGCCTGAACAGCAACCTTGCTTTCTATTACAAAGCAGCATTTTTTTATCAGATGCATCTTAATTTTCGTAAGCACATCACAGAAGCCATCTGATACATTTTTGCCACCTTCAACAGCACCCTCAGCTCACTACAAACTAATGGTATGCAGAGGCTTCAGACGCAGCCTTCTGTGTTGACCCAGCAAATGAAAAGCAGTTTACTCCAAAAAAGCCCACAGAGTAGAACTGAAAACTTAAGAACACAGAAGACTGTAGCTGTGCTTTGCTCCTTTTGTCAGCAGGTGACCAGGACTCATGGTTATCATCCACATTACAAATATACCACCATTTTTTCACTACTCACAGAAAGCAGATACAGAGGCACTTGCTGCTCTCCCCCTGCTCCATCAGTGCTTCAAATACTGAACTCTGAACTGAAACAGCAAGGTTGCAAATTCAAGGAAAGCTCCCTTTCTTCTTCAATCTCTTTATCTTTCACCTTAGATCTGCCTCTAGTTCCACCAAACAGGTCTGCACATGTTCGTGCTCTTGGCTCATCACAGCACTGCCAAAATGGATTAGGATGTCACTGCGACGGGCAATTTCACACCTCAGCTGCTGTGTAAATACTACACTGCCAGGCACTGTAGCTGCCTACAGAGCTAACAGGCAAGATGCTACAGAAAGGTTTGATCTTCTTTGGACATTACATTCAGCGTGGTCATGCTGTGCTCCTCCGAGTTCATACATCTGCAGACATCACATCTGAATAATTACAGCTCACAAGATGCTGTCAAAAGACACACACTTGATAAATCAGAGTCACGGACCCGTTCTCATCAGGACTTTAACAGAGTTAACTGTCCCTTGTCAGGTACAGAGGAAATTAATGTCTTAAAGACAACTTAAAAAAATTTCACAATGGTTCCACTGGAATGGTATAACAACAACCTAGAAAAAACCTGAAAGCTTATTTTCATGCATCCAGAGGAACATCTAAAACCTCAAAGCTTATTTTCATGTATCCAGAGGAACATCTAGACAGCTTTAAAATGACAGAAAACAGGATTCTGATCCATGAGAACAAAGACACGGTAGAGCTGCTTTCCTGAAGAGAATTTCTAACGAG
Source organism: Phaethornis superciliosus (assembly GCA_023637945.1). Lineage (NCBI taxonomy): Eukaryota > Metazoa > Chordata > Aves > Apodiformes > Trochilidae > Phaethornis > Phaethornis superciliosus. The sequence continues at coordinate 102,997,799 of JAJQWJ010000001.1, forward strand.
CAAGAGAAAACTATTACTGTAGTTCCTTATCAAAACAGTAAGACTGGGGGGACTGAAGGGAGATACATATATATATATATGGGTTTTTTTGTTTTTGTTTTTTTTACTACTTCCCAAAATAGTAATTTTAACTTTTGGTTAGTACAGTGAACCAAATTCTAAGTAGTTAACAGTATTTGTCAAAAGGACACAAGAATGAAAAAATACAAAGAAGGCTCTTCTGTTTCTGCATCACTTACTAAACTCCTAATTTCCTTTGACAGTTCAGACAAAGCTCCGTCCACCCTTCACAAGAGAAAACAAGCTTTGAATTTCATTATCAATAGGTTAATGCGAGCAATGTGTATGTGCTGAAGAAAGTTCTCCTCACTAGACTAACATAAGGTATTTGCTCTGAATTGAAGCAGGACCTACTTAGTGGCACAGAAAAATGAGTGTCATATTTATTTATAGTGTCCCTAATGAGATACCACTCCTTCTAAAGTCAGAGCAAACAGATCCAGAAAGTTACACAACATCCAAACTTCCAGTATTTGCATAACGTGATGTAGAGTAACTAATGTACTTAAGAAGTGGTAGAAGAAACAAAGTATTGTAACCTAAAAATTTTAACTGGCCACCAAAAGTTACAGCTAGAGTCTGTTTTCATTACTAAGTTAGTTCCCTAACTTCAGAAACAAAAAATCTTTAAAGCCTCCTGACTCATGCTACTGAGAATATAATATAATCTGGTTTACACTAGTGTTTACCATTACCAAGTCTGATGGCACATGGAATTAGGGCAAAAATTTAGATGTGCTTAATAAAAGAAAATACATTCTGATCTGTCTACATACAAAAGTGTTGATGATTCAATAGCGACAACATTACAACAAACTGATTGAATATCATAGAATCATAGAACTGGCTGGGTTGGAAGGGACCTCAGAGATCATCAAGTCCAACCCTTGACCACTACCGCTGCGGTTCCCAGCCCATGGCACTGAGTGCCACATCCAGTCTCTTTTTAAATATCTCCAGGGACGGAGAATCCGCTACTTCCCTGGGCAGCCCATTCCAATGTCTGATCACCCTCTCTGTAAATAAATTCTTTCTAATACCCAACCTAAACTTCCCCTGGCACAACTTAAGTCCATGCCCTCTTGTCTTGTTGAAAGTTGCCTGGGAAAAAGAGACCAACTTCCCCCTGGCTCCACAATAGTTGATTAGGGATTACTATGAAACAAATCAGGGAAAAACAAGAAGATAGGGCAGAGGAAAACATTCAAGCAAAGCAGCACAAAGGCCACTGCAGCTGCCTGTGGAAGAGCGAGCAGCCAAGAGGGCTTTCGGCACGGCTGGCACAGGGAGGTGGTGCACAGGGAGCAGCAATCACCCATGTGGGACAGGAAGGGCAGCTGGGGCAGTGGGTGACAACCACTGGCCAACACTGTCTCCCTGAGATACACTGAGGGCAAGAGGCATGGGAGGCATGGCTCCTGGAACACCCGGCCCAGCAGCAGGGGCTCATGGATAAATTGGAAAGAGTTCAAAGAAGAATCAAAGAGCAATAACGAGATCATGTATCCTGCACAGAGGAAGTGCTTGATTCCAGAAATAGTCCATTTAATCTGGACAAGTCTAGCTACAGTTTACAACCACCTTCAGAAATTTAAAATCTGGTAACATCTGGTAACATGGGCCCCTCAGTTCAAGAAGGACAGTGAAGTGCTTGAAAGAGTCCAGCGCAGAGCTACTAAGATGATTAAGGGAGTGGAACATCTCCCTTATGAGGATAGGCTGCGGGAGCTGGGTCTCTTTAGTTTGGAGAAAAGGAGACTGAGGGGTGACCTTATCAATGTTTTCAAATATGTAAGGGGTGAGTGCCAGGGAGATGGAGTTAGGCTTTTCTCAGTGGTGACCAGCGATAGGACAAGGGATAATGGGTGTAAATTGAAGCATAGGAGGTTCAAGTTGAATATCAGAAAAAATTTTTTTACTGTAAGGGTGACAGAGCCCTGGAACAGGCTGCCCAGGGGGGTTGTGGAGTCTCCTTCACTGGAGACATTCAAAACCCGCCTGGACACGTTCCTGGGAGATGTACTCTAGGTGGCCCTGCTCTGGCAGGGGGGGTTGGACTGGATGATCTTTCGAGGTCCCTTCCAACCCCTAGGATTCTATGATTCTATGATTCTATGATCTCACTTTATCACACAAATAGCTAACGAGATCAAGTTGCTGAATAACGCTGAACAATGTTCAGTGATATTGACCAACTGCACCCCCAAGAGTCCTCTTCCAAGTAGCCTACCCACTATTAGAGGTTGCTCTGTTAACACGGAAAATGCCTGCCTAACATGGATACTTGTATCCATTGCCACTGCAATGATACTTGGAACAATGCCTGCCATCTTCCATGATAGTCCAGTTTCATACAGAAACACCAACTGGTTGAGACTGGAAGGGACCTCTGGGGCTGACCTGAGACCTCATCCTCCTGCTCAAGAAGGGCCATGCAGAGGACTATGCCCAGATACCTTTTTAGTATCTCAAGGGCTCCACAGCCTCTCTCTGGGGAACCTCCGCCAGGGTTCAAATACCGTCGGTAAATGCAAAAGAAATCTCCAAGAGATCCTTTTTTCTTTTTTTTAAATAGTAATCAGTCCTTGATATATCACTATAAAAGTAAGTTTCTCAACCTAGTCATACACACTCATCAAAAGAAAAACTCTGCACACCTTGGTGCCATCTTGAAGCAATACTTAAGCATAATAATTTAAGACATAAGTCATCTGATACTGAAAGACATTTAAATTCAAAAACATAGTACTTCACCTCTTGATACTATTCATTATGCCCCTCATCTTCTAGATCAACCATAACATTGCTTCTTTTATTGTATTATCAAATAAATTTTGAAAGGTTTACAAGGTTAGCCAATGATTAGGAGGTTGATGGAGTTATTTCAACTTCTGCATTTTCTGAAGTACTTATTAAAGTAACAATAGAAATAAGTGTATGTAACCATTTACCTCTGTGCTTTAAATGTACAAAGAAATTTTTATCAGTTCAGTGAAGCAGTCTGCTAACAGTTACTGCAAGCACAAAAGAATACCTACATTTAATAACCAGTGTTTAGAAAGACTGGTCTTAAAATGCTTGTGGAAAATGTCCTTTGACAGTAAGTCTGAAGGACGGCTAAACAACACTTCAACTATGAAAAAACCCTTTCAGTTCCAGATTAACAAATTATATATGGACCAAAACTATTCCTATTCTATTCTAGAGTATGTCTTTAAATAAATAAATAATACAGAAAAATCCTTTTGAGGATTTTCCTGTCAGAGATTATAGAGCAACTTCCCTGTTAAAACCACAGAAAGGAACAAAAAGCTGCTTCTCAGTATTTTGCATAGGTATATGTTACTGAAGAGCAGAAACAAGTGGACACACTGCAATAATTTTCAAGCATTTGGCATGTCCACATAGAGGAAGAATATGCTAACTATTCCTGTGTGTCCACGTACAGTGTCTCTGTGAGCTTTTCCATCTAGGACTTCAGAAGCAGTGATGTTGCAGAGCCCCAGCTGTCCCTGATCAGCTGCAGCAGTAGTGGCATCACATGAGAAGCAATGACACAAGCACTGCCAACCCTGAATGAAATGCCCTGTTCCCACTCTTGGAGTCTCTACCAGGAAGATAAGACAGCTATACACAGATTCAAGTTACACTATATGCCATATGTAAAAATACTCGAGATTATTATTGGTTTTTACTACTACTTTTCTGTATTACTTCAGCGGGTTTTAAATATTCGTTGATTAAGATCTAAACTCAGAACTGGGAAAGAGAAGTAGGGAATGAGAAGCCCCAGGTATTTTGCTCCTGCAATTTCATCAGCACAACACTGCAGGCATTTGCACTGATTTCCAGCTGCCACTTGGGAACCAAGAACCCTTTTAACTCCACAGTTTAAAAAAAATAGAAGTAATCAATTCTTAAAAGCAACACCACACCCAATTACTTAGAGTAAATAAATAAAACCAAGCTGAGTGTCTTCCAAAATAGACAATTATTTCTTTTAATTCAACTCTGGGACAAGTTTCCAAAGCCGTAATACTTCATACCTTCAGCCACATCACCCACCATCCACCCATTACATCCTTCAGTTTTTAATGGCTGCACCTCACTATCTCTGTCAGTCCTCAGTCTCACCTAGGAGTTTCATGTATTGCTCTTGAAACTATTCTTAAGAGTTCATCTGACAAATCACCCTCCTCCCTTCCAACATCTCAGCTGCTTTACAATTACAGACAGAGCTGCTGGTCAAGGCCTTCAGCCACTATTTTAACTCCTTCCACCCCAATTCTTGCATCCTAATCCACCCATTCTGACATCATGTTCATTCTTGTTTCCAATCTGTCTGGCCACTCTGTGATTCTCAAGTCCCATGCTAGGAGACAGATGCTCTATCCTCTTATCCTAAGCATCTTTTAAACCTCCTCATCTTTTTCCTCCAAGTGTGCAAAGCCAGCATACATTTCAGCACTCAAACTAGTCTTCTTCATTACTGATCCTATCCTACAGAAAAGAAAAAAGCAAGAAAAAACCTCACAAGTGGGTGTTAAATGAGTTGATGAACCTTCTAAATACTATCCACAGATAGCAGGAAGAGAGGGGGGTAGAGAAGGAGAAGAGATCAAGAGGTTGCTGTGGTTTCACTCCTGGACATGAGGACATGGACTCAACTCTGAGAGCAGGGTATATACAAAATCCTCTTATAGTATCCCAAGTGCTTTTGGTATTGAGAGTGGTAGAAACATGAGCTGGTTTTAGTACAGTGGCCATTTGGGTTGGTTCACCCATCTGTACACAATCTCTTCTCTGAAAAATTCCTAACATGCCTTTATGTGGAATTTCACAGACGGCTGCCACTTACCTTGCAATTAAAGCATTCAGAAAAACTGCCAGATGGGAGGAAGCCTGCTCTACCCTAATTCATGCACAGGGCTCCATGCATTAACACAGACTTCCTTGAACAGTCCCACACCAGCTCTCCTCTGAGTGCTTTCCTCTGCACAAAAAAGGGAGGCAGAAGTCTATGGATGCAAAAATAATGCCGCATGGTCAACCACATCCTCCTCCCTGCCTTTCAAGTCTTTGATTTAATAACACAAATATGTTTGCATGCAATAAGAAAACCAAACCAAAAATCAGCCCTGCCAGGCAAATCCTGTCTACCACATTAAGTCTCTAGAGTCTCTCTTGTATAATTACAGAGGCTATACAGCTGCTCATACTGTAAAATCTCAGAGTAAACAGGATTGGACTTTTGGTCTCTTCTAAGCTGCTTCTCTGTCTGCCTTAAACGCTTATTGGTTTGAATGCAGCAAGAACTTGTTTCTCTGTAGACAGGAATTTTTATTCACAGAGGGACAGCAAAGCCCACTTTGTCATGGCCATCATAAGCCTATTCAAGGTTTCACTCTGCTCAAACACAGACACAGAAGATGAAACCATTAATAGTCAGATGTAGTCTCTAGTGATGCTGTAAGAGTAACAGATTTGGGAAGTTTTGGGGTTTAGTTGATTGGGGCTGAGTTTTGGGTTTTTTGGCTTTCTTTGATTGTGCTTTTTTTAAAAAAAAAAAAAAAAAATCAGTTGCTACAGGAATAAGGTTAAGTATGAGAACAGTGAGACAGAATTAATACCTAGCTCAGGTTAACAGGATATTTTTATGTCAAAGTAAAATGTGTGATCATGCATAAAGGATGTCCTTCCAAGAGGGGAAAAAGGCATACTCAGAAGTAGTTAAAAATAATAATTAAAAAACAAACTAAACCTCCCCCTCTAGGCATGATGCAAGACTGCACCTATAAGAGCTGCTTAGCGAGCTCTGTCACTCTATCAAGGAAGGTGGAATACTTAGAGTTTGGGTCTGGTTTCCCAGATTCTGGATTCCCAGATGGCAGGCTGCCATCCCTCTGTATCACATGTCAATACAAGTGAAAATTTAAAATTTCTTTTTCTCCAGGTTTTGAAAGCAATCCTAAATATAAGTGGGCTACAGTAGACATTTTAAATCACAAAAGTTGCCTGCACTAGATTTGCATGTTTCACCTAAAGAAACATCTTACCACCCATCACATGGGAACACACGTGACTGTAACTCAGTTGTTAGGTGTATTTGTTGAGTAGATCACAGTACAAAACATACCTAAGCAAGCAGCATATAATCTACGAAAATATACTTGAAAAAATGTAAGTGTTCTCTCTTCAGCTATTTCCAAGTTCCACTGCTTATGAAATGACCTACTTTATGTCAAAGTTGTCCTCGGGGCCATGCAAAAACTGTCACAAAGTAACAGGCCTGGGAACTCATTTTTAATAATCTAATTAATTTATGCATTCTTGAGTTTACTGAGGAACTAGCCAAAGGGTAATTTAATAATCTAAGAGCCTAAATTCAGCTGTATGCATGCCCCAAAAGACAAATGAGGCTGCGACTTCCCTTTTCATGAAATGAGCTTCAGGCTCGAGTACCAAGAATTTGAAGTGGTAACGTAAGGTCATATCCTGAAACAGTGTTGTACTCCATGATCCAAAATACAAAAAAACCCATACATGGTTTAGTTCTGTAGTGAAATGAATAACAGAAAAAGTTCAGGAAACATGTAAGTTGGAAACAGACTACACAATGTTCTAAAATGCAACCCAAGCTTTAGAGAAGTTAAAAGTTGAACATGAGGAACAAAATTGCAGGAAGCACATCTGCAAAAAACATTCAGATCAGTAACATTTCTTGTTTGTGAACAGCACAGGAATGTACATTCCATTTGTTCGACAGATCCTTTGACACAGGATACACGCAGTAATTACCTGAATAGCTTTAATATGACATTACTTTTTTCTTCTAAACCAAGCAGAAATGTTGGGTTTTTTATAATGTTCTTGTGCATGAAATATACATTACGTAGACTATAGCTTTAAAATTCAAACACAAACCAGTAGAAAATGGTATAAAAGTTTCCTACCTAAAGAATTCACATCTTCCATCATAAATATTTATAAATTTGTATTTTTCTCAAAGTTAAGTCTTTCTCCTAACATTTGGTCCAGATTAATCAGAACTGCCTTATCACTGTCTCACACAGATGGTTACTGTCTCCAAAATGCTCTTGTAGGACTGTAAACTGGAGAATATACAACTGAAAACAAAACAGGCATTTCTTACTTCCATCACTAATCTTAACTAAACCTCAGATCAAACCAAGTTCACGATCAAGGCTCACCTATAGAGACTGTCATTAAGCATTTCTGGAGTGAAATCTACTCAAGGGAACTGCAGCTTGGAGCTGCTATCACGAGAGATGTTGACTTAGTCTTTTAAATGTTCACATGTGATTAAGTTGCAAATAGGAGACTTTATGAAATAACAGTGCTCCAAAGCAGAGACAATACACTTCAGTACTGTCTGAAATCTATCACAGTGTGATAGATGAATAAATTGAACAAATGCACTTCAGCACAATTAAACCCACGTGGACTTATTCGGGACTTCATTTTAAACTTGCACCATCTTTTAACCTGAAATAATTTTCAAATGCAGAAAAATCCTTAGGATACAAATGTTTGTATAAAGATATGCCCCATACATCCCCTTAAAAAAAAAAAAAAAAAAAAAAAAATCACAGAGAAACTAACTATTGGAAGTATTTCAGAAATTTGGACTTTAGGAGACCTGAAAAGCTTCCACAACACTTTCACTTGCTTCATGTATTCAGTTTGGCACCTGCAAATGTCTTTGAAACAAAGCTTGGAAATTTGTCCAAGAAAGATGTAAAAACTCTGGCTTATTTTAGTAAACTGGTTGGTGCCTTAATTTCCAGTTGCTAAATTGGACTGAAAACAGCTAATCCAAATTTTCTGCTAAATACTATAGTAGATAAAGAAAGAAGCCATCATCGAGAGCCCATGAATGATGTATTTAACGGGAGGACCTTCCAGCCACCTTCCCTTTTGAAAATAAGGGCTTTCAGACAACAATCTTTTAGATGAACCTGTGCCCTGGAGTCCATAGGCAACTGCAAGTTTGAAAGTAAAGCAAGAAATGAAGTGGCCATCGTTATCTGTGGTTTATCATTAAGTGAAGTCCTGCCATCTTTTTTCTACAATAGACTTCCAACTCTGCCAGAATGCACACACACACAACACCTGGAGTGGCAAGACTGAGTTAGCTGTAGGTCTGAGACACTGTTTCCCAGGGACATTCAGTGGTGTAATGCTCAGTTTGCACCCTTTTTTCAGTATTTTAGTATTACCTTATTACAGTACTTTAACCCACGTAGCAGAAAACTCCCCTCTTTTGCAGTGTTACCAAAGCAGGCCCACCTGGTTTGGTTTCTTTTCTGTCCTTGAGAACATAAGATTAAACTCTCATCCCCTCAGACCCATACCCACGCTCTACCACTGCACATTCACCGCAAGCCCCGGCTACTCATGAGTTGTTCATGCAGCACAAGAGAGCTTAGGGGCCAAAGCTCCTGAGTAATTTTATCACTGACAGCTAATAAACATTGCTGCAGAGCTTGAATATGGAAACCTGTAGATATAAGGAGGGGAAAGGTTCTGACAGGAGCTTCTCCTAAATTGTTATAGAAGCAACAGATCTAGATGTGCCTGAAGTTCCCAGATATTAGGCTTACTATAGGCATCTGTAAATTTAACAGAAGATGCTAAGAGGGTTGAGAACTGAAGAAGAGACTTCCTTAGTGCTCCATCCCCCACTGAAAAAAGAAGCTAGACATTTTCTTGCCAGCCTTCTGCCTCATGCAATCTGTTCCCATACAGATGGCTAAACATTTTTGAGGCCTTGTACTGCATGCTCCACTGAAGTCAATGGGAACCCTGACACAAGCTTCTCTACCAGAAAGATTGAATTCATCAACCCAAAGAAATCAAGAAAAATGAAAAGTCTTTCTCCTTTCCTTCTTAATCCAATCTTTCTTCTTAATCCAATCTTTCCTTCTTAATCCAATCTTAAATGGATTTGGATGATTGCCTAATGGAGAATCCAGGACTTCAAACTGCTCCCAATGACCCAACTGGCCACAGTGATGTTCATCCTTGAAGAACAACAGTTGTGGCTGTAACATTAAGTCAAATCATATCCAATAAAACTTACACACCAATATATGCAAGACCTCATATTCAAGCAGAAAAAGGATGTTCACTTCAACATGCTCCAAGGCATGTTGAGCAAAGGGAACGTTAGAATAAACTTAGTAACTCCAATTTAATTATGAATCTTCTGAGATATATCAATCCTGAATTTTAAAGTGTAGAGAAGGACAAGTAATCCTGCGTTTGTTTTCCAATTCAAAACACTCTGCAGCTGAAACATGCCCCTTTGCACCAAGCATTGTGCCAGCAGATCTCTCAAAGTGCTCACAAAATGGATGAATACTCAGGCCAAGAGCAAAGAGCACCCATCTAAGCCAGATACTGTTTCACAGGGTCAAAATATCATCGCATATTTTCAGTCCACATACTGTGTGAATCAGGTTTTCACCATGACACCCAAAAAAATTATGTCAATTTAACATGAGTAACAGTGTTAACAGTTTGCTGATGGTGTGACAGTTTGCTGATGGTGTGACCCAGTTCCTGGGTGAACTTCCTGTGTTACTTGAAATCTGAAAAAAGCTAGCTTGGTAAGATGGTCATCAAACATGATAAAAAACCTATTTCTACCATTTCCAAAATACATGGGAGGAAGAGGTAAACACTTCTGTCATCTTAAGAGCTTAGCATCACCTACACTCCACAGACATTTGTGACCTTCACACTCCTCACAGTTGTAGAATCCTTTGGTCTTGAAAAGGATAACAAGGACATTTGCAATAGGATTTTATTTCAGTTGAAGCTTGCACCCTGTTCTCACCGAGGCACAATGTCCAAAGACATACAAAGACATTACCATAGCACAGATATGCTGGGCTAATGATACGGTGAAGTTTAAAATCAGGAAAGGAAGTGTGTCAATGGTTGAATATTCCTTTAAAAAGCCAACTGAGAGAGCAGGTCTGATGTGTAGCATCAGTCCTCTGCCTGAGGATTCAGTTATCATATGTCTGATCTGCCTGATGCTGGACACCAGAGTGCTTTGCACAAATGAAGAGCAAGAACAGAGCCCTACCAGGCAGATACACAAATACTTTTCACAGATGAAACAGTACATGAAAACCCTCCGTTACTTTTACTGCTTGAAGGTACAAAAAAAGTTTCAGCGTGATACAGATCAACATTTCCAATTTTGAAGCTAAGAAAACAGAAGAGGACAATACATGCTGAGTACACCACTGACAAAAGGTGTTGATGGAGTTTACCAAGTTTACAAGAGACTACTTCTCCTTGATCACTGTGTAACAATTGCTCAATTAATCAGTTGCTTGAGGCCACTAATTAAAATGTAATTGTTATGGCTGCATCCAACTAAACAAGCTCAAAGCATCTCAAGAACAGGACACACTGAATGGGAAATGCCAGCAAAGGGATAAAAGGAAAGAACAACAAGAAAGGGGCTTCAAGTACTGTCAAACTCAACCTTTGGCATAAAGCTGACTTGCTCTTCATCATGGAAAGGGTTTACTACAACAGTATTTAACAGATTGGCATAATGAATAGTAGAAAAACATTTTCCGAATTAATTGCTGTACAAACAGGTACACTTGGAGTCATTATGGTGACTGCAACTCAGTAGCAGTAACACGATCAAACAATTTTTGTTCTTGCATGATTTTTCCAATTTGCCAATTCCTTAATCTCCATAAAGAACTTCAATTTTAAAAGAAAATATGGTAATTTACCATATGTCTCTTCCTTTGTTTTTGCTTCACAGTGACACTGACAAACAGTATATGTAACTTAAAATGATCTTTGGCACCATCTCTCCAGCAGAAATTAAATTCACTGAATAGGACTGAAGTAAAAATAAATCAAGCCTGACCATTTCAATCAAGTACTTTTTGATGGAAAAGATATTCAAATTGATGAAGAACGAACAAACAAAAAATCCTTAACACTGCTGTGGACTGTCCTGGGAAAGAGATTACTTTTTTCCTCAGAGCCACACCTACGCTTCTGTTGAAACTCTTAGAAATGAAAAAAGCAGATCAAAGCTTTAAATGCTCTTATCTTCAGGATTATGTTATGATGCAATCTACTTTATTACTGCACTCTGCAGCTTAGAAGTTTCTGTTGTTTTAGCAGGGCAACTGTTTTAGAGATAAGCTTTAATTTCTTTAGTGCTCAAGAAAGTGAGACATTAAACTAGACTGAAATTCCTTTTCTAAAGACTAACCTAAGCAGCAAAATCAAGGTAGGGATTTGCACAGACTTCAAAGAACTCTATCAAACTCCTAATGTGAGCAGTTTTGGATTGATCTTGTACTGCAGCCCTGTGACAACCAACAGGCTGACCCTCTCACACCCTCTCAGACAGCCCAGCACCTTTCCTGCAAGAAAATCTTATTACATGGCTACAGAATATGGTAACTTATTACATCCCATTAATCTGCAAATATCAAATCCATGTCTGCACTGAGCTCAAGATAGGACTTTAGTCTTGTAAGCAACAGCAACAAAAAACCCTCCTCTTAGAAAATGTGACACTGTGAGACTGATGCTCTAGAGCACAGCTGCTCCTTCACCTCCAGCTGCAACACCCTAGAAGAAGCCAAAGCAACAGAAAACACAACAGAAGTTTAGGAACCCTACATTTGAGGTGGAGTTCCATACCCTTTTTCTCAAAATACTTACAGTAGGCCTGTGGTGGAAGACTTAAGCAAATTACCCAAGAAAACTTAATTTCAAATTGGATAACCACTACAAGGATATTGAAGTATGTAAAATTTCAGTCTTTCAATTCATCTCTCAGTTCTCCTCTGTCTTTCCTCCTGTCATCACCCTGCCTAAAAATACCAGCCTTGTTCACATTTCTTTATTCTCACCTTCCTTCTTCTCTCCCCTTTTCTGTATACTGGTGCTTTGAATCTATCTGCTTTCCACTAATGTTTCTATCACTGACCAAAATTAAGTAACGGAGCCACATTTGCATCTCTGACTAACATATGGCCTTATCTTCATTACAGGCTTGATTTGAAATCTGTCCTCTAGACCCAACACCATCATTCTTTTTCCATTTAAATTGCTGAAGTTCTTTACCACCAGAGGCTTGCTGGGGAAATTCAGATGTTACTGAATGCATTCTTCTGAACACACACAGGGCCAAGAGGCAGAAAGATATAGTGTCTTCAGAAATATCTAAATAGCTTCCCCCTTACAGATTGTTCAAACACCATAGCAAAGCCATGCAACTAGTCAGCTGCCACAAGAAGGGAAAGTCTTTCCCTTCCACCTCTTCTGCATTAGCACTCCAGCTCATCTGACTCTTGGTGAGCTGGGTCAGGCACAGAAACTCATCCTTTTTGCTATTTGTTTGCAGGGGTTAGCTTTGCACTAGCTCAGCTCCCTAAATTTCATCTTCACAAGTTCAGACATGCTAAAATCTGTCAGAGCAGAAGTGAGGAGGAGGGGAAGAAAACTGACTCTTTCTGCAACAGAATGTAAAACTTAAGCTCAACACTTCTGCTAAACCACTCTGTAACTGCACTCCTGCTACTTTGCTAAGAAATTCTGAAACTAGCTCACGCAATCTGACTGCCTCATAGGAGGAACTGTTTTTCTTGCTAGAGATCTTAAGCAACAGCAGCTCGAGATGCTGAAACTGAAAGTATATAAAACTGAGGACATTCAGGTACTTCAAACCTGGCTGAATATGGGAGACTTCCTGGACCTCCACATTACTTCAAACTCCAAACCAGAGCAGTGCTCTTGCATGAACATATGGGGTAGAGGAATGAAATGGGAACGGGAACACATCACATTGCTGCTCAACAGAACAGCTCTGGTCCGTAGAGTTACCAAAATCTTAAAAGCCATCATCCAGTCTTCAGTGAGTAACTGTGATTAGCACACTCACTCATGTGCTCTTAACAATGGCTCTAAAGAACTTCTATGACACTCTCCTTTAAAATGCTATAGTGCACACACATAAAACTATATGGCATTACAAATTTCTCTTAAATAAAACCCCTTCGCTTCCTTGTTTAGAATCATACATGTAATTCCTGCTACTTGGATGATCTTTCTTTTTTTTTTTTTTCCTCTTAGATGGAGTGAACAGACTTGCCAAGCTGTGTGGGAACTTGGGACAAGCAATGTTATCTGCAGCATTTCACAGATGTTTAAAGGGATGCTCAGCAAAATCTTTTTTTTTTTTTTTTTTTTTTTTTTTTTTTTTAGGGTCCATAATTGGCTGAAACAAGGAAAAGCAAAAGATACTAAAGGATCCTGATAATGCCTCAAAAAAACATGGTATCAATGTCCAACTCAGAAGATGAATTTACAAAAGAAGCAATTTATTGACCAGAACTACTTGGCAGAGCTGTCTTCCCAGGTCAAGGGGAAGAAGTGAGTAATGAATTAAGGAAATAAGGTGTTTTATACATGCTTAATTATCAATGACAAGTGTCTTCAAGAAGACACTGGACTTAGGATAAGTACTAAGCAAATTAAATTTGTTCACATTCTATTGGAAACATTGTGTGTTTTCTTCAAACACCTGGAATTGGATACCTTACATATAATTGAATTTCCATGGGGTCAGTACTCTTCTGACCTACAATGATATTAACAGAAAGAGAAACTACGCTGTCAAGCAAAAAATAAATTATCAGATCATATTTCCTTTTACCCAAATTAACAGTATTCATGTTTCAATATTCATATCCAGACAGAAGAAAAAAATTAAATATGGTGTTGTTGTATATTAAACATGTTTCTCTGTTGAGATATGCAACAGCTACAGGCACTCATAAAATACATGGCTGTTTTTTTAACAGATACTGTGATGAATCTTCTAAACACTACACAGTATCTTTCAGTAGAAGCTCCTGTCTTAGCTAAAGAGAAATAAATTTCCCTGTTAAGAAAATTAACAGCTAAAATTCTGTTTAAACTGCTAATACATTCTACATGTATATAAGGAAAAAGGTGCATAAAGCCATCAATAATTGGCCAGATTTCAGAAACTTTTCCTTGATTATAAATTATATTTTATCCACAACCATTTAGAAACATTTTTTTAAGGAGCACACATCTATTAAAAAAAAAAAAGATGATCAGTGGGATTTTTTAAATGTAGCCAGAGGTATACAGTATTTGGAATCTTAAAGCAGGCACTCATTATGACACAGTAATTTTAATTGGATGAAAGATAACTGGATGATAATGCTGACATATAAATTTAGAATGCAGTGGCAATAAACAGCTTGGTAAAAAATGCCATGTCCCAGAAATCAATATATTTCCCCCATTCACTGCCCTGATGTAAATTCAAGCAACCATCACCTTCCTGACAGCTTCAAAGCTATGAAGTGAGAGAAAATATCTTTCCCTTTTTCATTTTTGCCTGCAGAACTGACAACTGAAAATACATGCATAATGCCCCTTTACTTGCATCTGAACATGGACCTAATCTGTGCTACCAATCTAGACAGATCAGCTTGCTGTCAGCTACTTACAAGCTTCATCTGTGGTCAGTATTTCTGCTATGTATCTTGAAGTAGATGGACATGGGTGAAACAGGGAGGGAAACGGGGGAAAACTAAGTGGAAAAAAGAAAACTGCCCTCAAAAAAAATAACTAAATAAAAACAAAACCACCCCACAACAACACAAAAAAATCCCCCAAAACCCTAAAAAAACAAAACTAAAATCAAAACACCCCAGAAGATATTAATACTACCATAAGAAAAAGCTGTGTCACACAACCAACTATACTGGATGCAGATAACCCGAAACAATGCAAGATACCACCAGGTTTACTACTTCCTGACTCATATACCAAGACATACTGAAGACCAAGAAAGATCTGAAGCCCCTGAACTACCCAAATACCTACACCCTGCAGGTAGCCTCTCCGCTCTCAGGAGTATAATTTCCAAAAAGGAATCACACTTGGACCCATTGATCTGCAGATGTGCACTCACAGATGCTGGGGCTGGGGCTTCAGTGCCTTTAATTGGATACAAGTCTGATGTTGCCAGGGCATGATTCCTGCCTTATTCTGTCTCTTGTCCATTTACTGCTAACACATCTTCACAAGAGAGTGCTAACGCAGAAGTTAGATCAAGGAACTGACCTACTTGTGAAAACATCTCTCCCCAAGAATAAAAACTACATCAGAGTAGAAATTGCCAGCACTTAAAAAGGACCCACGATGACCTTTTGCAAAAGTGAAATAGATCTGTGCCAGACTCAAGTGTCTGTTCAAGTATGGTCTGAAAAGTGAAGGAAAAGAAAGTCAATTTATCATGGACATCTCCTCCTCAAAAGGGCTTACGTGTAACGTATATACGTTTATAATAGATTTTTTTTTTATTATTTTAGATAATTATTGCACTTAACACCTTGTATCACCTAGGCTTATAACATTATTTATTAAAGGAACAGCTGCTAACAATCCACCTCAGAACTATGTAGGGCAAGATGCATGGTGAGATGATCTTTAAATAAAACCGCAGACAACATCCTGCAATAACTGCAGATAACCTCCATGATAACTTAGAAGGAAAAAACAATGGTAAAACACAGCATTAGAGGTCTGCTGCATTGGATACCTTCTTGTGTCAGGACAGCTTCAGTACCAGCCCATGGCACTGAGTGCCACATCCAGTCTCTTTTTAAATATCTCCAGGGATGGAGAATCCACTACTTCCCTGGGCAGCCCATTCCAATGTCTGATCACCCTCTCCGTAAAGAAATTCTTCCTAATATCCAACCTAAACCTCTCCTGGCAGAGCTTAAGTCCATGCCCTCTTGTCTTACTGATGGCTGCCTGGGAGAAGAGCCCAACCCCCCCTGGCTCCAGCCTCCTTTCAGGGAGTTGTAGAGAGCGATGAGGTCTCCCCTGAGCCTCCTCTTCTCCAGGCTGAACACCCCCAGCTCCCTCAGCCTCTCCTCACAGGACTTGTGCTGGAGTCCCTTCACCAGCCTGGTTGCCCTCCTTTGGACCTGCTCCAGGACCTCAATCTCCTTCCTGAACTGAGGGGCCCAGAACTGGACACAGTCCAGTTCCTCCCTCAACCTCAAAGCAGAATGCCCCCCATGGAAAGGGACCTTTACATTATCAACAAAAGAAAGGAAGGCTTTACCATGCAATGTAAGTTCCAAGTTTCATTTTTCACTTGATTTGAAATATATTTAAATGGGCAGGTTACAGTCTGGGCTAAAGAACCCAGTTGCTGCAACATGAACCTTTCTTGGGGTATGACTCTCTGAAGCCAAACCGGTGCTCTGGCAGAAGCTGATGCCTTCAGGGTCAGTCAGTCTGGGTCAGTGCTGGTGCTCCCAACCCCCCCAACCTCTCCCCTGGCCTGCTCTGCAAGTGAGCTGAGCTTGTGCTGGAGGCCAGGCCTTTTATTGGCCTCCTGATCCTGCCCCTGCGCAGTTGGGGCCAGCCCTAACCAGGCACAGGGGGGCTGAATGCAGGCTCACGCCCACTGCCTCCTGAGTAGCAGCACCTGGCTGCTGCCTCATCTCACTACACCCAGTCTTCTTTCTTAAGATTTTCTGGTGAGCATGTTACTGTTTAATACCATCAGTAGTAGATGATGCATTTCCAAAATCTAAGCCTTCATTGAACCATGTGATGTGGACCAAAAGTTAAGTAAATACAAAAAGAGTGCAATAGCCAGTGCAAAGCACACTAAGATACTGTTCACCCAAACTTTTCAGCATGACTCTGAATGTGTCAGAATGTACCAACAAATATTTCTTTTGAAAATGTAATTTGTTTTTAAGGACAGTCTGTGCTGCCAAAAATCTGTATGATTCCCATGATGTTTTATTAAATAGATAATTTTCATCAGAGTAAAATGTATGCCTTCTTAGGGTGCTGAATTTAGAGTAGTACAGGTTTAAAATTTTCTTCTTCAATATAGTGGCTATTTGGTTTAAGAAACCAGCAAAAGTACATTATGTAGTCTACATAAAACCAGAAATTTTTATTAGGATGAAAATGAAGAGGTAACTTGGAAAGAAACCACTATCAAAGCAGCAAGACCATTTTCATGGCATCCCTTGAGAAGGAAAGGCCAAACTGTTTTTCTTTCTTTTTTTTCAAAATCATCTTCATTTGTGGCAGTTCAACAAATCCTTTAACAAATCTTTAGAAACTCTCAACAAAGAAAAACTATTGAGAGGGAGGGACTCATTGCCATCAGTTCTGCTTGCCTGATTCTGCCTGGTGTGGGCCCTAGGGCAACAAGCACTTATTATTATCTGGGACAGTGGCAGTAAGGAGTCAAGCAAGTAAATAAAAATTAAGATGGAGAAGTCCATTTTGGCCTATCTACATCCCCTGTTTTAGAGGGAACTCGAGGACTATTTTGAAGCCAGAAGTTGTGCAGTAAATTAGTGTCAAAGCCTTATGGTCACATTCCAGCTTGTATTGTATCTGGCTCAGAAGTGGCTTTGGGTTTCACGAGCAACTTACTTAAACATATGACATAAACACAGAAAATTTGAGCAAATGACAAGATGATAACTTCTGGAAGTATGCTCAGAGATTAGAAATGTAAACACTATTCTGTCAACAGTTATAATGAATTATGTGTTATCTGAATTTACCCCACTATTTTCTGTGACGCATAACACAAAGATATGGTTAAAAGCATAGTAGCCTGATTTTTTAAAATTTTTTTTTTCTGGGACAGATTTCTTTATGAAATACTCGTTCAGTGGAAGACACTCATGGATCTCAATGCTTAGAAAGAAAGTGGACATACATCATGGCTTTACATAAGAAATCAAGCAGTCATAATGTGGCTTCAGAGTTGCCAGGTGTAACACTTGCCAAAGCAAACATACACTCTAAATCTAAAAGTTATTCTAAGCACCTAGCCAAAGATCTTGTAGCAAGCCAGCTGATGATTACAAGGTGCAGTTAGATCGATGGGCAACCAGGCATACATCCCATCTGCTCAACCATGCACACAACATCCAGACACAAACTATAGTTTTGGTTTGATTTTGGAAAAAAGCCCCAATCGTTAGAATGAGTTCTTTCCATTCTACTGAACTCCATGTATCCTTAAATTGGAAATCAGCACCTCCAAAGTAAACTAAGTGTGGAAGAAAGCATGTGTTAGACAAAAGTCACTTTGTGCCAGCTGTGAAGGTTGATTTTACAATTCTTTTTGGACACTGGCTTCAGTGCAGATGGCAAAATGATTTCAGTCCTTCAAGGAAGTCACATGATGTATCCTCATTTCTAGACATAAAATTCAGCACACATTAGCTGCTCAAAATTTCTAGTATAATAAAACATATGCCAATATCTCCATCTGAACATTCATTCCTTATAAAGAGGAAAACCAGCACACCTATATTAAATTCCTACTCCACATACTCATGTGGGTCCAAAAACATGTACTGGGCCAAAGGGAAGGCTTCAGATCAGTTCTATGGAAACTGTTTAGCAAGATAAGGAGGTGACTGGCCCCCAGAACAAGCACAGCCTGCTCTGAAATACACCTTCCTTCAACAGCAAGGTGCCACACCAGTGCTTGAATACATGTGGGTGGGGGTACCTGGTTTCTTCCACAAAACAACCAAAAGCAAAATCCAGGAGCAGTGGCTGCCACCTCTTTTAGAAAATCAGCTAACCTCCTGTCAGGGGTTGTTAGGAAGAAACTTTCCCCAAGGGACTAGTTACCCAGTAATTGCATATAGTAGAGTTTTTCCAGTGCCCCTCCAGAACAGCTGGTACTGCAGTATCAGCAGCAGGACTAGACTGACTGATGGCTTGATTTGAAAAGTCAGCTTGTACACTCACATTATTGATTTTGGCACATACACAGGTGTAACCACTCCATTTGCATTAATGCAATGTTGCTCTAGCACCTGCAGCACTTGCATTTGACAGCTGCTTGCAGATTGAGAAAGCAGAATGCTAGCTAGCTTGATTAAAAGAAACCATTAGTAAGCTGTACTTCTCTAACCAGCATCTGATTCCACCTAAGAAAGCTTGGTTCTGCTATATTAAAAAAAGAAAATACACCAGCTTAGGCTGAATACAGAACAACGTGCAGACTTGAAGGTAGAGAAGATGGATGTACTCTGTTTCCAGAACCAGTTTTTGTGACTTCAGCAGCAGCATTTAACTGAAATCAAAGAAATCAGAAGATCCCACTTAAGTTATCTTCCATTTCCTTTCCAATACGTAATGTACACTCTGAGCTTTGTCATCTGTAAACTGGGTGATCAGTTGTCCAAATATAAATCCAGTCAGTTCCTGTGCTGCACTGAGCTCCCACCCAAAAGAAGCAAAGCAACAACAAGTGACATACATCTTTAAAACATGTAGGCAGTTCTGCTTACTCTCCTCCCTTTCTGCCCCTGTAATGCTCCTCTGCTGCTACTTCCTACATCAAGGCTTCAAAATCCACCTACAATGGCAGTGGACAAGGAGAGGCAATGAGGGACAACCCCAAGGAAATTACAGCAGGCTCCCAGCACACCTTCTCTTACAGGAGAAATACAAGTCCCTTTGTACTTCAGGCATCTTCCAAGCCCACTGAGCTCTTTTAAAACAGCTTAAAAGAAGGCAGAGGAATGCATCTATTTGTAAGTTTTGCTGAAAATGAAGATTTTCTGAAAGATACCTTCCACAGAAAAGAAAGCTAGAAACTACACAAAGTGTCTTTTTGGACTAGCAGGAGCTTCCTGATAGATGTTACTAAAATATATTATTTTAGATCCAAAGAGCCACAGAACAAGATCTTCACATGTAGCTGCTTACTGATTTTCTGCCCAATTCTCCTTATTTTCTCTTTATCTTCTAACAGCTTATGTCTACTAGCTTTTAACTGCTTTTGCTTCCCTCTTCTTTGTTGGTTGTTGGTTTTTTGTTTTTGTTTTTTTCCTAAATACCAAATACAGCTGAGTACCTGTTCTGGAATCCATCCTTACCTGCATTATTTGTAACTGAATTTTCAATCTCCTGAGCTAGTCATGCTCTAACTCCCCCCAAACATTTTACTCATACTTACTGTAAATTCATGTATTTCTTTCTACAACTTTAGATAAAGACTTACTACCTTGTGGACTTTTATTGACTGATTCTCTCTTTCATCTTCTTACTCCTTCCCTTACTCTCAATGATTTCACTATTTATAAAACAGCTTTATTCAGATAAATCAGCAGAGACAAAAGAAAACCAGAAGAAACCTCTAAAACCTTCCTGGTAAGTTAGGCTTGGTATGTTGGTTAGTGGAAAAAAAAAATACTATGAATTTCACAAAGTAATGCTCTTAGTAAGAAGACAAAGATGCTGGTGAAGAATCATATTGAGGAAATTTCACTACAGGAAAATTAACACAAATAATGCCTTAAAGCCTTAAAACAAATATTGTAGACCATAAAGTCAAAAATTCAGAGACAAAAAACAAACACTCCTAGAAACAGAAGGAACAATCGGTGGGTAAAAGGAGAGGAATGAATATGCTAAGAGAGCAGAGATCTGAGGACTGAATTATTTAGTTTTCTAAAGAGGCATTTTCACAGCAACTGGTTTGACATTTGGGAAGCAAGACAGCTACTGTTATGGCAATAAGCAATAGCCCCTGCTTAAAAAAAAAACAAACAAAAAACCACAAACAGAGATAGTACAGAAAGGTATAAGGACTAAAGCAACTCAAGCCATGCCCTTTTGTTTCATGGCATGAAATCAGCATTTTCTTTTCAATTTGTCACACACTGGTACAGGGTTATCACGCTAGGACAGCATGGAGACAAAACAAGATTAGATCCACAATCTGTTCTTAAGACATAAGTGGGGGGGTAATAAGTTTGTTTCTACATTCAAATATGAAACCAGACATTGTGGTTTCATCTGCAGGACAAGCTTTTTCTTTTTAAAAAATCTGAATGGATCAGTGTGCAGCAGAGATCAACAATGCTGGACTGCTCCAGTGTATTTCAGTATCATTGCAGGAGGACAAAAGACATGTGACAGCTGATGCTTTCTATATCAGTCCAGAAGGAGCAAGGACATTTTAAATAATGTCATCTCAGCTTTATTAAAAATACTTTATAAGTAAGAAACTCTTTGTGCACGTATTACGCAAAAATCATCTGCCATAACAGATGGACAAAATGGTCCAACAGCAGCCCCAGTGACCCTCCCAGCAACCAATTTTTGACCTTTTTTTAACAGGCTCTGGAGAGAACCTCTTTAAGAAGGAAAAAAAAGATAATGGGGCAAAAGAGGAAAAAGAGAAAAGGAAGGTCCCTACTGACACAACTGCCCAGCATGTGCCTGCACCTCAGTTTTTCAGAAGAACAACCACCACAGGGGTTCCCCAAGTACAAGACTTACTTCCTGGCAGTACTGGAGAATTCCTTCCTTGGTCCCGATGCAAGTCTTGGAGCCAGAGGGGTCTGATTCCCACTTCCCATTCTGCACATTCATGTGCATGTTGAGTTTCCCACAGAACATGGCAATTTGAGGCTCTGCCAGCAACCCAGCATTTCCATCAGCAGGCACCTAAAAAAAAATTAGAAAAAAAAATGTTTTAATTTCACATTTGACATTTCAGTCCATACAAAGCAAAAACAGCTCAAGAAAGCCTGAACATCTAAGGCTTACCCACCCATGGCAGCAAAGGCTAAAATAATTCCATTCAGGCAGACTTGAAAAATGTAAACACAATCTTCATGGAAATCCAGAAGACAACGGTGTAACACAGAGTTTAAAGCTGTAACCAAACTGTTTTGTGGCCCTTCTTAGCAACTTGAGCTAAACACAGAATAAATGAGGGTACTTGGAGCACCAATACAGAAATTTAATTTTCCAAACACACTTTGTGTATGGGGAGGGCATTTACTAACATAACAACTAAAAAAAAACCCCATCAAGTTTTCCCCAAGAGTTTCCTAAAAAAATATAATCCTACAATATATCTTTTCCCAGGAGTAGTTAATTTAGATGTTGAGCATACAGGCTGTACCTTAACATGCCTTATAAAGACAGTGGGTTAAAAGCAGTGGCTTCCCCCTAACCTTTGTTTCAACTGAACCTTAAAATGCAGTAGGCTGGCACGGTATCCAAACAGGATTGCTAAAGTTCTAACAGCAAAGTATTACCAAGTGCCACCTACCCAAACAAGCACTACAAAACCCAGGCTCAGACAGGCCCCCCCAAAGCACTCACCCCCACCTCCTGCAGCCAACCTGCCCACGATGCCCCAACCTCCCTCCTCAAAACCTCTTCCTCCCAGGACCTGCTGGGATATAGAACCAAGCACCAGAGCTGCCCTCAACAGTTTTCCAATTAATTGCAATTCTGGAACATCTGTGAGTTTCCTACCTGCATTTAGAAACCAACTTCATCCTCCTCCTCCCCCCACAAGCCTCAACATTGGTTTAAATCCCTCCTGCAGGACCATGGCATTAAGGAAATCAAGAGTTCTTTCTTTCAGCCCTCTGGTGTAGCCAACCTCAGAAGGGATAAGCTGCAAGTACTGGCTTCAGTTTTATCATCTGAGAAATGATGTAACAAAAGATCCTTTGGGTTGGGTTCCTCAAGAAGAGATGCCAAAGGCTCTAACCACTGCCTCCCGTGCTCCAAAGGCATGCTGTCACAGTCAAGGTATAGCAAACTAAGTAAATAAATTTAATATATATTTTAAATGTATAGTATTTTAGCTAGAAGGCTTCTCAGGAAGGAAATGAAAAACATTTTGAAAATGCACAAAAAACTGAAGCTGAATTACTGTCTTACAGGAGGTATGTACCTTACTTCTGCCACACTTTGAACAAATGCAAAAAACCTTCATTAATTCCAGAGCTGCCGAATCAATGGTTCAGGTGGCTCTTTAGCCATCTAAATGCTAAAATAGCTACAGGAGTTGGGAAATGGCAAGCCTAGTGATACATAGCCTACTTCTCAGTTATTCAGGATAGCCTTCTCAAATGGCTGAAAAGGCTTCATTGCTGTGTTTAATGGCAACATTCACCAGGCTGCCACCTCTTCATGCAGAGCTGCTGTCAGCACAGGCTGGGGTAGAAGTATCTTTAGAGTTGATGAGAATATCCTTAAATTAGATTTTAGGACCAATTTGTTCCCTGAAAGGGTTGCTGGGCACTGGAACAGACTGCCCAGGGCAGTCGTGGACTTGGCAGTGCTGGGTTAACCATTGGATTTGAAAATTTTATACGTATATTCGCACCAAGAAATGCTGCAGGAGTCAATGTCTAACTACCTTAACACCTGAAATTTAGCACTGTAAGCTAAAAAGTCAGAAATACAAGTAGTTAATTTATATTTTTTTAGTAAAGGACAGAAAATTATTTTCCCGCCTACTTTAGGATGAAATCACATTACAACAATGTAGCTAAAAAAAAAAAAAAAAAAAAAAAAAAAAAAAGCAGCAAACTCTTTTATCATCAGAGATTCCTTTAGATTTATGTTACTATTTCATTTTATCTTCTCCTGTGGAATGAGTATGCTCTGTATGATCTAACAGGCACCCATCACTGTCCTTCGACTGGGTAATTAGAGAAATTTCCAGTAACTGGGATGACACCTTGTCTGGCTTACACCTTGATCAGTGAAACAATCACATGCTTACTCCTAACATCTTCAGAAGCTCCAAAGAGCATGTCAAATGTGACACATTTATAACAAGTATTTGCAAAAAACCCTCCAAATTCATGATTTTTCTTTTCTTCAATGATGCAACATATCCCTATCAAAATTCCAATAAAAATAGAAGCAAGCCATTCCAGAGGTGACACATGAACTCTATTCACAGTCAGCTTCTCCAACAGAGATTTCTATTAAATTAATAAAGCACACAGCAGTCACATTGTGGCACTTTGGGTTTTGCTTTTTTTTTTTTCCCACACTCAAAATTGTAAGTAGCAAATTTACGGAGACTGTGCCTTGTGGCTTTATAATAGGGAGCTTTCTGGTATAATTTTTCTTAGTTAGGAAGGCAGCTAAAGCTGGGGAAAAAGTAATGTGTCCCTTTATTTGGAGTTCTACCAATTTAACTTGTAACATGACAACCTATGACTTTCTACTTAAAATCTCATTCCCTCCATGAACAACATGACATCTCCCAGCTTATTGAAATCACCAGAGCGATTCATGTCCACATTTAGCTTTCTGTATTTTGAGCTGACAGGACCATACCAACAAACTGCTCAGCATAGCTGTTGATTAGAACAGGTGAATGTTTCTCATAAAGAAATACCAGAGCTACAAACATACAATGTAAACAGAACTAAAGCAACATAAACATGAATAATTCAAACACTCAGCTTCCCAAGCTGAGCTCTGTTAGAGTGTCCTTAAAGCAAGGATAGTAGGTTAATGGATTTTTCTGATACATTACAGGTAGTGATGCAACACTGAGCTTCCAAATTAACTTTCTGTAAACAATCAGGAGTAGAAATAACACCCATTACAACATTTTAGATTGGGGGGGGGGGGGGGGGGGGGGAGGAAAGGCAGATTTTTTAATATCAGAAAGCAAGTGTATTTAAACAAGAAGAGAAAGCTTCTTGCCTTTAGTAATAAGTAGCAATTTTTATACATTGCATTTTCGGCATGGTACCTGTGAAACTTGCAGTGACGCTGCAAAGATTTCACAGGAGAACTGACTCATTGTTGACACAGCCTTCGTGCTGTCTCCCTGCTCTTTCTCTAAAAGGTGCCTCTATAATCCCAGATTTTTGCCATCCAATATTTCATTTCTGAAGAAAGTAAGAAGCTGATCTGCTGCAACACTTTTTCTCATGGAAAACTGGCAGCTCCGTGCTTGTCGAGCAATCCCTGTTGCTGCAGAGTCCCCAGAACAGCCAATGCTGATGGATTCACAGCACTCAGGTCTAGGAGCATTTTTTGATGTGAGAGAAAGGAGGAGGCTCTTTTCAGATCGGACCTTGGCCTTACTTATCCTGGATTCAGAGCTTCTGCTGGGTCTTCTGACAACACCTTAGCAAGATACTCCTATTAAAGACTGTATGACTAAAATATTTCCCTTCACTCCATTTTGCAAGAATGTTTCACACCATTGTTACTTCCATTTTCCAAAGAGTGAACGTCACACAGTGACTGACAGCAATTCTAACATTAAAAAAATAAATACCTGTAACTTTTCAGATCATTTGCCTTAAACCTGCAGCTATTGAATTAAACAATATATTGCACTATACTCTTCTACATACTGTTAAACTCTGCGATCACATGGACTACTACAAAATTCACAGTAAAAAACTGAAATTCATAAAGTTAAAAATCCACTCTGGATCCAAAACAACACATTATGCTAAGTAAGAAAGCACTAATAAGAACATTTCTGATGCCACATTTTCTGGTTTCTTCCCCATTTCCCTGTGCAGCCCTCCATGGTAAGCCTACCTAACATGGAGTCTCATGTTAATTTTACCAAACAGAGTGAAGATAAAAATTTGGTAGCCAGATGCTTTAGACTGCTCGTCTTGCCAGTGCCCCACCACTCAATACAAGAGCATTCCCAAGGCATCCACTAAAAATGGTGTCTGGAAGAGATCAGTCTTCAAAAGCCTTGATTTTCTGGAAATCTATTTTATCCTAGCACACATTCCTAAATTAAAAACAGTAAATTCAAGGAATTGTTTCAAGAAAGTATTGTTGCCGTTTAGTTTTATAAGGGTAATGGATATAAGAGGAGAAAAACATGGACACAAGAAGCCTCTCGGGCTCCTTTCTTCTGCACTAGTACTGATGAAGGTCTCAGACACCCACTGCCTGCATCATCCCTCTCTAACCTGGGGTCTTCCACATACACAAATCCCAGTTTTATAAAAACTTCAGCAGCTACACATGTTTAATACTTTATTATGACATATAAACCTAAGATGGTGAGGCCTGCATGCCAATTTCCAACCTTCCATTGTAATTCTGTGTGTAAATCTCATGTGTTCAGCACAGCTTCTATTGGAAGGAAAAAGTACAAAAATCAGCAAACAAGGGGCAGCCTCCCAAAATGACTGCATATCATTTAATCTCTTGTGCAAACATCCAGAAGCATTCACCTCCAATATGCTCACTTGCCTGTCTCATGGGTTTACACAGATTTTCCACCTCCAGCTCTTTTGGCAGCCAGTGCCACGCATGGACTTTTGTCCCTCCCCGAGTTAACAATTCAGAAGAGTAAATACTGACAACTTTTTCAGCTGATGTACTTCCAGTATCCCTAGGCTATGCTGCCATTTGATGACTAAGCTTTACCCAATACCACAACTATATTTTCACTGGGACAGTGCTAGAAAAGCTTTCCAGGGAATGAAAGGTGTGCCAGAAACTGCTGGTGAGCATATCTTGAGATACCCAGGTAAGAGACTAAAAATGTCACTTAGGTATTACGGATTGTACCAAGATAAAGAAACAACTTCCTCTACAGCTCTCTCCCTTCTCACTAGGTTTGTTTTGAAGACCTCAAGTATCAGCAGACTTTGGGAGAAAATACGGTTTTGGTTTCTTTCCAGAGAGCTGCATCATGATGATGATTCACTACCAGAGCAAAAAATAAAAGATTAAACTTAACTAAGAGAATTACTAATTTCAAGAGAGGTCTCTACATAACATGTAATGAACTGTTACTGACTTTAAGAGAGAAATCCAACAATTCTATCACAAAGGGGACTGAACTGCAGTATTTCAAGTGGGGTGAAAGTAGCACTTTTAAAACACATACAGCTTGATGAAAAGAGTGAAATGACAGTAGAACTAGATGCAGTGTTCGGTAATTTGTGCCACTGCCATGCTGTCGTAACATTTTAAACACATAAATGCATGAATTAGTGGTCACATCAAAGGTATATCCAGATAGAATAAGTGACTCTGTGAAGAATTTTACCTATAATTCAAGCTTTCTTCACAGCCAATGGTTTAATTAATTTGCATTCATTCTCCACCAGGAAAAATTATCTGCATTATAATGCAGTTAATAATCCAGAGCACTGATCTGCACAGATAAGCAGCTTCTGTACAGTAATGCTGAATAACAAAGCCACAGTCCAGTTTGTTACAGCAATGCCTGTAGAGGCAAATCTCTCCTTCACTAATCCTAAAGCTCTTGGGAAGATTAGTCTCCCAAAGAATAACTCATGCAACACAAATTACATTAACAGCAACTATTTATTAGTATTCTGGAAGAGTAAAAACTCCAAGCATATTAATGAAACTGTAATCACATATTATTTTGTCTACTTTGCATATAACCTCGAAGAAATAGCATGTGCTTTTTACCCTGCCCCTTGGCAAATCATTAAATAACTGTTAGACCAATTAGCATGCCATCTTAAGCTAACTGGAAAAGTTATGCCTAGGTTTTCACAGTACATTCAGTTTTCCAAGACCTAATAGAACACCACTCATCGCATCAACTGGATCAGAGATCACTTTCTAGAATGGGAACCACCTAATTTTTAAAATGGCAAATACAGGAATGTGAAAAATATTACACTATTCAGACCTCTGTGTAAATACATTCATCTAATATTATACAAGATATTCAATAACCAGCCTAATATTTTAGATAGAGCAAACAAAAATCATTAAGCTATTATACATTTTTAATTACTAACTTTCAAAAGTGTAGCAAGGGTACAGTTCTG
The DNA here is from genome assembly GCA_023637945.1 of Phaethornis superciliosus. NCBI lineage: Eukaryota > Metazoa > Chordata > Aves > Apodiformes > Trochilidae > Phaethornis > Phaethornis superciliosus. Next base: position 103,025,572 of record JAJQWJ010000001.1, read on the forward strand.
AAAGAAAGGATGCATGACAGAGGTAATGACATCAGGTTATCCCTGAAAGAGTTTCAGCTTTTCAGAGGCCTGTCTTCCAGTGACAAGACTCATTTCAACTCCACTTGCATGCATCTTCCTGAATGCTCCCCCCTCCTACACTTCCTTTTTGTGAGCAGCTAAATCCTGAGGTGCTTAAAATATTACTTGACAGTAAAGAAATTTCAACTTTCAAGTATTAGCTTTTCAGTATATTGTCTAGTCTCAACGAGAAAGCACAGTAAGAACTCCTTTCTTTGAGTAAGGATATTTAAAAAAAGAAAAAGAAAAAAAAAAAAAAAAAGAAAATCCCATCAAGACTGAAGACTGGGATCAGAGGACAACTCTGTAAGAGGAAGCCCATCGGGTATATAACTGCTTAAAAATCATTACTAATTTAGGTAAGGAAAGAAGAGGGACATAATCCAGCTGTTTTCTTATCAGATTGTGTAAAAGAAATATTTACAAACCTGATCAAATTAGTATAAAACAAGGTAATTTCCAGCAAGCCACCTGGGTGACATGTAATGAGTGGAGTTTGTCTTTGAAAATAGGTGTTTTGTGGTATTTTTCTGTTTTACAGAATAACAGCATTTATTTGATGTCAATACAATATAGAAAAAAAAAATACCTCAGATAAGCATTAAAAGACTAAGACAAAGGGACACTATTTCCTTCCCATGTTGAGACATAGTACAGAGATGCCTTTGCTTTCCCCTCTTCCAGCCCTGGTACTTTAACACATTTATTTGAAGAGAGGTGCACAGGATCTCCAGTACCTCTGTGCACTCCTCATCCACACAGCACGCTGGATGCCATTTGTACAATTTCCAAGACACTCAAAAAGGATTTTGGTAGCAGAGTACAGAGGATTGAAACAAGTTTATTTAATTAAAAAAATGAAAAAAGGAATTCTTTACCTTAATGGAAAAAAAAAAAAAAATGCTTGGAGTTTTTTAGCTCATTACATTATCATTGTAACACCAAAAAGCCTTTGTTGACCAAACACTATTATTTAAGATAGAAAGACAGCCCTTTTCTCATCCACTTTCTCTGCCATTTCTTTCTGCGGTAACAAAAGTAATTAGTGTATTTGCTAACAGTTCTTCAAAATTCCTATTTCAACAAGTGTTGCCTTTGTTCACAGCTAAGGTTTTACTAAGAACACAGGCTGCAAGGTTTTATCCTCAAGAGGCATTCCATCCAGAGACCCAAGTAACACAACTTCACTCCAGATAGCTCTGCTATTAACTTATAATTAAGAACTACAACATAATACGAAAATAAGCATCATACTTTTTATGTAGTCATATTAAACATCAAAAAACATTCCCTAGAGGTCCCTAAAATGTCTTCTATGATTTAGGTTGTTTTATTTGGCAAACACTAACCTGAAGCCACTTCCATAATCCCTCAAAGTGTATTTAATTTGTATTAATTGCCTCATTTGCAATTACTTTCAAGGAGAAGACATTCAATAACAACCTCCATATCTACAGCTTATTCAAGAACAATAAATGCTCTCCTTATTTTAGGAGAAGACTTAAATAATCCCTCCCTGCTTTCCATTTTTAATCCTACCACCACTTCCAGCCCTTCAAGAAGTCATTGGCTACAGTTTTAAGGTTTAACAAGTTCAGCTGACTACGAAGACTGAAAGGGCAACCAAATATTGTGAAGAATCAAGTAAACTCAAATAACACATTACCTACCTTTCCAACCCATGCCTGTGCTTCCTCCAAACTTTTATACCCACTGAAGTTGAAGTTTGAGGTTTCTCACTAACTAAAGTGGAACCAATATGCATGCAAAACAATTTGCTTCCTCTATGACTATTAATAAGAGCAATTCTCTTTGAAGTGGGTCTGCTCATAGATTTTTTCTTTTTTTTTTTTCCCTTTAAAGAACAGGAGTAAAGATAATTAGTGTAAAAGGACTCCCTGCTTGGCATTATTTATTTGGTGAGCAAAACATGAGAAAAATTTCTTGTCAGTTGTCACTGAACTATGTCTGGTCTGCCGTACTCTGCAACTGAAGATCACTGCTCAGTTCCAAAAGTCTACAAAAATCAAACTGAGCAAATGCCATGCTAATGTAGGCTTCTGCCACCTGACACAGATTTGTGACTTATCTGTTGGTCAGCCATCAGCTTTACAGCACAGTGTAACAGAATGCAGATGGCCAGACTTCTACTGAAGTCATAAAAAGCCACAGTTCTCCAAGTTTTTTAGGTATCTATGAAGAGCACAAATTCTTTAAAGGCTTTTTGCATTTAAAAACCTGCTCATGTAATTAAGTAATGAAAAAAAATCTCTTCCTTTCTTATAAAAGTAATCAGGAGAAAAAAATTTAAAAGTACCCACATTACTGTCTCTCTGCAACTTGAAGATGACTATCAAAACCAAGGAAAATTTTCCATCTCCCAACTTCTCCATAGAGAAAGACAGCGTCACAAGAGGTTGTCAAAATTAACATGAATAATTTAGAAACACTCTTTTATTGTACAATGTTAAAAGAGCAGTAGCAATTACTATTATCATCTTGCTACATTAATAAGTCAAAAAACATTTTACTGATAGCTCAGTAAAACTGCTCACTAAAGTTGCTTCCTCCTGAAAAGCAAAGGTTTCTGGCAAACAGTACCAAAAAGAGTCACTTCTCTGAACTACAGAAAGCCCTGAAGAGCCACATCTCCTTCACAAAAAGCCACCAGCTCTGGAGAAGCTCCAGCACACAGTGAATAAGAGGCACCAGAAATTTGCTTGAGAGACTGATTCCATCAAAAAGCTCCTGGAAAACGAGCTATGTTTATTTGCCCTGCCTATAACCTATTTAATCCAAGTGTAAATATTTATTTGCAGTCCCTCTGGCGTGCTTCAGAAATAGCGATGCCAAAAAGGAACCACAACAGTGCACTGCCCACTTCTCCGCAGCCCTTCAAGGATCTGCTCCTCCACAAATATATTAAAACCAGGTCTGTCTCTAAGGCTGCAGAGGAAGCAATAGTTTTCTCAAAGCTATCTTTTGGCAGCCAACCATCCTCCTCACCCACACCCTTCACAAATCCTGAGGCATATATTGTATTTATTCCATATGTGTTAGCTTTAACACTTCCCTGCGGTCACATTCCAAGTACCAGTAGGGTGCTATCTGAAATCAGGCCAAGGCATCTGTCTACTCTGAAATTAAAATAATTCCCAGCAAGTAAGATAAAGTAGATTTTTTGGTCAGCTACAGGAGCATAGAAAAAAAGATTTGCTACATTTAATGAAGATGAGGGAGACCTTTTGTATATGTACAGTGTTAAGTACAGTGTCCAGGATTTCTCACCCACCACCATCACTATGAACCCCCTTACCAGCAACAGTACTACTTTCAATAAAAAACCTAAACCCCACACTACTTTAACCTCTACTAACTTTTGGTCATAGCCAAACCAGCAGTGAAAGTGACTTGATACACATGAGGACCTGCAGGATTTTACAGGGAAAGCAGGAGGATGCAGATCTGACCAGGTCTCTTATGGACTCTTAAGAATACATCATCAAATTTATGGATTTTGCAGTTAGCAAGTATTTTAACAGCCTCTTAAAACCCTCATGCCCACAAGGTCTCCCCAGCCCAGAGGTACCTCTGTTGGTTTAGTCACATTTTATTATAAAAACTTTTGGTTTGACAGGAAAAGACATAGTGACAACTGGGCTGACCCAAATTATCCAGGACTGGAAAGACTTTCATGAAGCATAAAATCAAGTGCATCACTAATTAAAAACTTAAAAGGGAAAAAATCCAGATTTTAGAAGCTGAATAAAAAGCACATTAATAAGTTGGAAGAAAAAATTTTAAAAGTCAATTGTACTTCCAAGCTGCTCATTTAGAATCTGAAATAGTCTTTGGTCATTTCTATGGCTACACTATGTGCTGACTAACAGCAGCAGGGTAAACAGGAAAAAAAACCAAAAAACCTATCCATTCCTCTCAGAATTAAATTTACTCTATCTCATCTGGAAAGAAAGAAGCGGGCAGGAGAAAGAACATGATCAGCCACACCACAATCCAGCAGACAGACAAATTTGGGGACAGAAGTGTTTAATGATACCACTAAATTTAACAAGTGTTACGATTTCTTTTGGTATATCTAGTTGGGTAGAAATGCTGTGATACTGCATCTAAAACTCATTACCCAAGGGCCTGTCATTACCTCAAAAGAAACGTAATTTTCTGTTTTACAGAACTGGATTACAGTTTTGCCCTGAAATACATTCATTGTAAACCATCGATTTCCAAGATTATTCTATTTGGATGATCAGAGCCACCATCACTTACATAATCTTAAATAGATACATGAAACTTTAAAAAAAGGCATATTTCAAGGCAAGACATTGGACTAGAGAACTATTACAGGCACCATAATAACTTCTGGGTGCTCATTGTTCCATGAAGCTGACTCCTGCAAAACTGAAATTACAAGGTGAGAGCAAGTATATAAAAATAAGATCTACTTTTCATTTATATTAAGTCACCTTTTTCTTGGAAAAGGGTATTTTATAATGGCGTAAATTATATTTTAAACCTATTTCAATAGATGCATCTATGGAAATGATGTGAAAAGGAAAATTACTACAAGCGGAGCCAGACTCCACACCATGAAACAACTTTAAAACATATCTGTCAGGTCAAGAATTGAGGCACAATCCTAGTTCAGCAAATTTGACAAACAAGTTAACATTTGAGCAATTTCAGTTTCTTAAATGAAACATCAGTGCTATGTAATTTATTGACTTCTTTTTAAACAGAACAGCAGTCTTCAGGAATTCATTTGAAGTAGCTGGTGATTTTTAGATAGTGTCACATCTCATTCATCCCATCTCTATCACCTCATTCACTTAAGCATCCTGTGAGAGAATTTTGTGTAGTATCTTTGCTCCTTTCCTATATTATTTTTTTCAACTTTTCCTGCTAAAACTGGGCTACAAAAAGGATACTTTGTGAGAGGATGCTATTCCATTTGAGGGATGCTTAAATCTTCCCTCTTTTCCATAAAATTTATTAGTTCAGGAAGGAAGGAAGGAAGGAAGGAAGGAAGGAAGGAAGGAAGGAAGGAAGGAAGGAAGGAAATAATTTATTTAAATTACCTATTTGGCACCATTTTAATTCTTTTTTAGATACTATATGGGATGTTGAGATGGACAAATCATACAATCATAGAATGGCTAGAGTTGGAATGAACCTTAAAGATCATGTAGTTCCAAATCTCCTTTCATGGGCAGGGACACCTCCCACCAGACCAGGTTGCTCAGAGCCCCATCCATCCTGGCCTTGAACACTGCCAGGGATGGGGCAGCCACAACTTCCTTGGGCAACCTGTGCCAGTGCCTCACCACCCTCTAATTAAAGAATTTCTCCCTAATGTCTAACCTAAATCTCCCCTCTTTTTAATCTCCTCCTCCTTTTAAACCATTTCCCCTTTTCCTCTCATTACACACCTGTGCAAAAAGCCCTATCCTAGCCTTCTTGTAGGCCCCCTCCAGATATTGGAAGGCTGCTATAAGGTAATCTCAGAGCCTCCTTTTTTCCAGGCTGAACAAGGTATTCAAGGTATCTGAGTTTCCTAAAACAAACTTCCCTGAAAAAAAAAAACAAGCACCACATTGGAAAATGCTGTAGACTTAGTATAGCTTTCTTATCACAGAAAGGCAATATTGAAGTATGGCATTAAGTTCTCAAAATCTACAGAATTATTATGGCAGTGGAGGAAATAAGCAGTGCCCTTTGCAAACTCCTCCAAGAAGGAATAGAAGCTGCAACCTGTGTTGCAGCCTGACTGAAAAAACCTTTACTTATCTGAACAGAAATGTGCCACAGCCAGAAGAGCTGCAATTTTGGCTGTAAAACAAAACTTCCACTCTGCCTCAACTGAATTTCAAGAGGGTCTGGGGCTGATAATTTATTCCCATTATTATTTATTTTAAATACAGTCCACTACCTACCCTCAAGAGAGGCACAACCTACACTGCTAAAGTAACTGCTCCATGGACCACGTTGCTTATGCTGTTCTTCAAATGATGCAGAACTATATCATGCTCTGCTGCCATTTGGCTGAACCTCAAACATCTGAAGAGAGCCATGTGAGCAGTCTGATGTAACTCAGTAGTTTTAACAGGAAGCTATTTTGCACTGTCATGGCATGCTGTATACATGTGAAAAGTCTCCCTCATCTTCATTTAATGTAACTATTCTCTGCCCAGGCAGCAAGCCTGTGACTCACAGACTTCTCTGCACGTTGCCCAACTGGCTGGCTCACTAGAATTATTATTATTATTAAAAATATCAATTTCCTGATTTCATTCCACAAACAACGTGAAGATGAATTAACAAGGTATTTCTGGCATTCACTGACTTTAACCATTGGCTTCTGGGCAAGGTGTGGGCTCACTGCCTGCTACAAGGAAAAGCATGTCCCTGAGATCCTTCCTGAGATATTAACTATTTTACCTAAGATGCCAGCATATCTCTAATTAAACAAACCTTTTCTTATCTCACAAATAAACACCAATAGGAGCAAGCCAGAAGGACCTAATCTGTCAACACCTGGGTAAAACAACTTAGTAAATTATCCAGATGACTTTCAAGGCATATACAGAAGCCTGATACTAGCTGTCACGTGACAAAATCAAGTAATGATTGACAGGTTTTTATTAATTTTAAGTTGAAGGTCCAGATTGTCCTCAATAAAAAGGTATGAAATTTTACCACTCTCCAAAAACAATACTGTGACAAGGGAATTAATAAAGCACTACTAGACATCCCATACTGAAACAGATCCTGTCTATAAGGCACTTGAGGAACCCGTTTCTAGAAATAATCAGTAAAAAATCCCTCCTACCAGATACAATCTGTGTCTATGCTGTGTCTGCGCTTTTTGAACAGCTACTCTATGTGCAGTGCAGGGGCAGTTAATAAAAATGTTAAGTATTATGATTTTTTCGTAATTATCATGTCACACTTTAGAAAAAGTCTGGCCTTCAATCTCTGATCCTGTGCCAGCACTCATGGTCTCCAAGATAAAGCCATTTCTCCTTCTCTCTGCTTTCTGGCTCTAGCAGAGACAACTTATTTAATACCATCCAAAGCTAATTTATCATTATTGCATACATAAAATAGTAATTATAAAAACCTAAGTAATAAAGAAACAGACCTTCAGAAAAAAAGCAGAGGATTCTGCAGTTTGGGGAAGAATTAAAATATTGCATCTTTCTCTCAACTGAGCTCATTTCAGGTTTCCCTCTACAACTTGCTCTTTCCATGCTCCTCTATTACTAACTGTACCATACACACCATACCCATCAACATCACGTCATTGTGCTAATGCTCAAACCCAGGAACCATTTCTTACCCATAACTTGCAAGTAAAAAACAAGAGGAAGAAAAATAAAAGGCAGGTAAAGACAGAGGGAAACCCTCAGAGAAAACAACCCAACAGATTTGCTAGGCAGTCTGGGCAAGAGAAATATAATGTGAGTCACAGCACACAAAACTGAAATTAGAGTATTAAAACTGAAATTAAAGAGTATTCCGTCTGCCTCAAGTCAGTAATAACAAAATTCCCAATGACACAAGAACCAGAGAGTAAGATTATTACAATAAGCCTGTGACTTTTCAAAATCCATTATGTAATTCAGGAAGACAAAAAAAGCAATTAATAGACAGGAAGTGGTATGAGATGAAGAAACAAAAACAAAACAACCAAGCCACACTGACCAGTACATGAAGGACAGTGCTGCAGATGTATATTCAATGCTTTGGATGCATGCGTTTAAGTTTTCAAACCCTACCTTTAGTATCTTACAACAGGTGTTATCTGTCTTAAAAATGTACATTTAAAGACAGACTTCATCCGAATTCTTCCATAGGTTGTCTTTACAAAAAGCATTCCATAACTCAAAGTTTTCAGTGTTAACATAGAAAACAGAGCACAGTACCCTATTGATGTTCTCATTCTTTCCTAGTCACAAAGCATATTACCACCATGGCTTCTGGATTTCTGATCCTACAGAGCACTATGCAGTACCAGGACTGCTGCTTAGGTCTGGTGTGGGAAACTCAGTTCTGTATCTCATGCAAACCTAGTTATACAAAGCTGTGAAACATGACAAAAGCTGTGGCAGACAGCTCTCCCTCTCCCATGAAGACACAATGTTTTTACAGTTAATGGAAGCACGCAAAACGTCTCGCATTCAGACAAAGATAGAGAAAGTAACTGATTGAAGAAATGAACTAGAAGCCAAAATTCAGAATGTAAGTTCCTGGGGTTTTGATGTACACTAAGGGCTTTAAGAGTCCTCTACTGGGTGCTCTAATAGCAGCTCCTCTCAGTCTTGACAGCGGTGAAAACAGAAGAGAGATGCTCACATGCATTTGATTTGAAGGCTCGTGACATTCAAAAGGAGCATCCTTAAAGAATATTTCAAATTCATACTAACTGAACTTAAGACTTTTATGAAAGAGGTTAACATTAACTTTGAGGCACTTTCAGGTCCTCGAATGATGCATATAAATGACATTATCATTAACTATTGTTATCACACAAGATAACTGATGTGAAGATGAAGATTTAGTGCTGTTGCCTTACCAGTAAGTAGACTAAAAATCACCACAGTTCCTTAAGTATAAAAAAACCCAAAGCATTCACCCTTCCCTAAGGGTTAAAGCAAAATAGATCTCTGATTTCTCTAATAACGCTGGAACCACATAGTACAAGAATAAAAATGCTTGGTTTTCAATAGTGCCACTGTATTATTGCCGCTTTAAATCCTTTGAACAATGTCTTACTTGTGGGGATGTTTTATTTGGCTTTTAAATTCATACTCTGGAAGATTAATACATTAGATTGCTTTTTAAAACTCGTCAGCTGTAACATCTGGATAATCACCACAAACTAGAAAGCAATAATACGTTTTCCCACCTCCCATTTTTTGTTTTACTGAGATGTAATAAGGACTTATACTGTGAAACACATCACACTCCCCAAGCACACAGGAGAAGAAAAATCTGAATTTGGTTACTGAACCTGGCAATCTACTGCAGTTAATTCTCACTGAACACTAGTGATGCCTTCTAAGGACAGGAAACCTTATTTCTAACTCACTAACAAAGAAACAAGTATGATGGCTGTCAAACTTTAAGACTATCTAAATCAAAACATGCAGTGAAAGCAGAAATAATATTTATTTCATTTCACTTGATGCAATGGCTAAGGACTCTGAGCAGAAATGTTGACCCCTCATCAGGAATTTGACCACAGTACTGTAGATCACAAGCTCTACACAAGCTATTCATGATACAAATGCTAAATAGTGGCAATGCATAGCACATTATTTCTCACTGGATTCTCCTCATAGATTGATTTGCAGACATTAAAAATTGCTTATGACCTACACTGTCAAAACAGCTGCCCCAAGCTGCTACATGGCCTCTCCTCCCAAGTTTTTTCTCTGCTAACATAACAGGGAATACCATTAACACAACCATTGTTACAACCATGAGGAGGGCTGGAGTTGACATAAGGCAACAAAGAGTATCATGGGGAAGAATGCACACTTTCAGATCTACTTTTATTTTCTTTTATTACATAAAGGCAGAAAATAAACTTAGCAGTCATGGACTACTAATATTTCAGACAAACTGTAAGAATAATCACATGATGTACTTCATTTGCTCTACATGCAGCTCACACAGCCTTTAGCAGAAACCTCAAGTAGATGGTCTCTCTACTTATTTCTGAAGAGACCCACTGTCTAAGGGAAGGCTCAGTACCTACTGAGGGTATCTGCAAAGCAGTATTTACCCCCCTTAAAAATATATATACATTTTTACATAAAAATCCTATTATTTTCAGAAGCGAAAAGCAGAGAAAGTAATTCACATGATAGAGATATCACGCAAGTGCTTTAAGTCACAACCACAGAAGTTTTTGAAGAGTGGTGTCAAATCACAGAAAAAATATTTCCTCCATTTCAGAAGTACAGCAATGGGTGGATCACAGGTTCCAAGGAGAATTAAGTATTGGTAAATTATCACAAAGATTTTTCCTCCCACCATCGTCTCTTGACCTGGGCAAACATCTGATCACCTTCTTGATTCCAAATATGAACTACTGTGATAATTTTAGTTCCTTTAGTTCCTTTATAACTAGCTATAAGTTCCTCAGCTTTTAACAGGAAAAAAAAAAAAAGATATGGTTTTCACCAGGTGTCCTTACACATTCAACGTGAATAGGATTCCATATCCTGTCTTTCACCATCTCACGTCTTCAGAGTATGTTCACCTGACAAGTTTAGTGATTACAACATGCCCTTCTTCCCACACTGTATAGCAGAATAAATTAAATGCAGATTTTTTTTAAATGTCTAGACATCAGTTCTCAGCCTTTTCAAACAAGTTGGGGGGTTCACACCATTTTTTCTGATGTTTGCAAGGTTTAAGGGTGGTCATGTCATCAAACCTTTTAGGTTTGTTTTCACAGGACTTGACTAACTCTCTTATTCACATAGATACTACATTCTGTCTCCAGCTCAGGCAACTTTCTTATATTCGAAGATACAAGCTGCTCAAACATACATCTATCAATTCCAGATTCAAATTTTTTTCTTAAAACCTGGTAAAAGCAATTAACCTGAATAAATAAGACACTATAAATCCACTTTCACAATCCCACAGCAGATGCATATGTAAACATACAGCAACATTTGAAGAGCTAAAAAGCTGTTTAACATCCTGCACTAGGGCTTGCATGAAATAACAAGGTAAGAACAGCAATATGAAGATGTTTTCAGAGGAACCTATGAGGGAGGGATAAAATCTTCACTAAGTCTCTTATCTAGGTTCAGGCCCTCTCAGGTCCAGTACTAGCAAAGTGCTTCTCCATCAAGGGAAACAGAAGAGGCTTTAATAAGATATCCAAACAACCTCCTAAACCACTGAAAAGTCACCACTGCCATTGAAGAGGAGACTGAATTAAAGACCTGCAGGACCTTGGGCGATACCTTCTGTGACTGTGTGTTGCAAAAGTATGCTGAAAATCTGGATCAGAGCTGTAACAGGTAGACAGACCTAGAAATGTTCTTATGGTAATATTTCCCAAAAGGATACCTTTCCTACTCCAGTAAAATACAAAAACATTGTATTTTACTAGAAAAATGAAGTAGTAATTTTTCAAAGTGAGATAGAAGCTAGGCAGACAGATTACATTATCTCTCAGATGTTATTTCACAGTACAGTAAGTATATTACTCAGCTTCCTACAATTAAGGCAACAAGTTTGTTAAAAATAATCAGTGCCCACGTTGGGATCTCTTCACCCAAAACACACCACTGAGAAAGGCAGAAAATTTGACCACAGGGGGTTGAAAACCCTTAAAAAAAAAACCCCTATTTCTCTATATCTAGATTTGGGGATAGGGAACTTTTTTTACTGTGTTATCTGTATATTAAACAGTTTACAAAGCCTGTCAGAAAAAAAAGTTACAATGCAATTTACTATTGCTAAAATTTGATGTGAAGCACACTTGAGAGTTAACAGCAAAATATTAGAAAAGCAAACCCTCCAAATCAATTTTGTTTACCAGATAGCTTCTGCAGACCACCATTCAAGAACTCTTTCCCGCAGTCTTTATTCTATAGAAACCAGTAAATCAGTAAATTGCTACTAAACCTGCATGGTCCCTACTGCCACTTAAGTCTTTCACAAATCCCAAGTCTCCAACATAATATAAAATAACCCAAGCATTCACTCCTGGAAGTGATCAGTGTCACACAGCTGTTTTTTTCATTCTGAACCTGCACGTGTCATTTGTTTACTGCATTACCATAGAAAAAACATATATATGCATATAGGTTCTGGGCAGACCTTAAAGCAGCCTTTCAGTATACAAAGGGGGCTTCCAGGGACCGTAGCAACAGGACAAGGGGCAATTGCTTTAAATTGAAAGTGGGCATATTTAGACTACATAGAATGAAGAAATCTATTAGTAGGAGAGTGGTGAGACCCAGGAACAGGTTGCCCAGGGAAGCTCTGGATTCTGTATCCCTGGCAGTGTTCAAGACCAGGTCAGATGGGGCTTGAAGCAGCTTGGTCTAGTGGGAGGTGTCCCTGCCCATGGCAGAGGGGTTGGAATTAGATGATCTTTAAGGTTCCTTCCAACCCAAACCATTCTGTAAGTCTTCAAAGGACAGGTAAGAAGGTCTTCCTCCCTCTTCTCTCACAGGACAATTTACAATGGATGGAAAGCGTGGCCTTCTGCCACAACAGAAGACAGAACATAACAGAACAAAACAGAATGACTTCTCTTGTCATTAGTAAAATGGGACCTGCTGTTACAGGAATACTCCTTGTAACAATAGGTCCCACCAGAACAAACCAATTCAGGCTCTTCTCAGAGAGCAAATGCAGTAAGACGGGGACGAGACTGAGGGGAATACAGAGGAGGGGAAGGGAAAAGGATTGGAAAGGACTCCTGATTTTTCTCCCTTTTTTCCCCTTACCAAGGCAGTTCTGTTGACTCTTGAAAGGTAGAAAATAAGATCAAAGCATCACAGAAAGCATTTGCTACTCGTTAATTGGAAACACCACATTCAGTATTGGAAAACATTTATTAGGGACAAATACACTGAGGCAGAGCAAACACAAAGACAGTATCAGTTTAAAGGTCATTCAAGCTTCAAGAAATACAAAAACAAATGAAAGACCTAGAGTGAAGTGGGCTGTCAAAAGCCAGTTTCAGGAGCTATAATTGGACTCCACGTTAAAAATGGTTCATTTATGTTGCAATTTTTTTTTTTTTTTTAAAAAAATCAAACTTCAAAATCAAGATACCGGAAAGAAACACAAGATTTTCATCAATACTAACAGGTTTCTACATTAATTTGACTGTCAGAGTTGACCTTAATACAATTAACCAAAGTCATTTCCTTGCCAAAGCGTATAATTTTCTCAAACTCATGAAGCCATGAAACCAAACCTAGTTTAAAATTGCCAGTAATTAAATCCTTCCTTAAAAGCTTGAAGAAAAAGCCCATCACACAACAGCTCTAGAAAAACTCCCGCAGGAAAGATTTTATTCAAACCATTAACTTGCTTTCCTGGATATGCAGTCTCCCTGTACATCTCCCTTAACTGATCTCTAAGAAAGTTGCTTTCAATAATGAGCTTGAAGAAACAAATGCAATGTTAGTCCTTATAAATATCAGCAAATAGGCTGTCTAGAATACCCATCTATGAGCCCTGGGCAGGGAAGAGGGGAGAAAGAATAGTAGACAAAAACAAAGAAAAAAGACAACCTTTTTTTTTCCTGCACAGACAAAACTGCTGTAACATACACACTGGTATAGCAATGACAACTCCATCTCATACATCAGCTAAACCCACTGGGGAATACAGTCCTCCAGCCAGTTTGCCAAGGACATGAGTTAAAAAAGTAAAAGGTGGGATTATTTTCTCCCAAACAAAGCAAACAGTAATCTCTGAAGAAACCCACAAGTGAAATGTGAAACCTTCCTTGCCCAACTGTATCACAATATCAGGAGCATCCCTTGCTTGCCTAGATGGGAATGATGCTTCCCCATGAAAGCAGCTGCCACTGAAGCTACAGAAACTGCCAAATTGCTCCTCCCAAGACAGACCACCCCCAAGCAGATTTTCTGTTGACTTCTTGTTTTAAAGAATGACGTTGACATCTTGCTTCTTAAATTCAGGACAGTGAAGAACTGGGACACCAACCCAGCCAAGGAGCCTGCTCTCATTCCAACCAGCAGGGTGAAGGGCTGACAGCCAATTCTGAGCAAGCACACAAACCTAACTGAAGTACACATACGTATGGGTCACACAGATATTTATTTTTCTGTTTAGAAAGTGGGGTAGCATCTCTGTAATTCTCCATTCAGTTTATCACAAACAAATTACCAAAAGCAGAAAATAAACTTGTCTGCGGTCAGGCAGGCATCAAAACACTCAGCGTATGCTACAGGATGCAAACGTAACAAGATTATGCAGAGCAACATTTGAGCTGGTGGCACCAAAGCAAAATCGATTAGGAGGCATCTGCAAGCCCTCAAGCTGGCAGTACAGGAGAGAAGAGAGCAGCCACTGCACAGCAGCACTTCCAGAGTATGTGCAAAACCCCTCTGTCAGCAAAAACAAGATACAGCAGTGGCCTAATTAACACCAACATGCAGCGAGGAGTATATGCGGAAGAAAAAAAGCAAGTGTGCTTCACACCTTGAAAACATAACCTTGAAATCATTAGGAATTTGAAAACTAAAGCCAAGCTTAAGGCAACAAAGCAGATGAATATCTGTGCCCCTTTACAACAACCACACCACTCTGCCTGTCCCCCTTCCAGGATCCAGCCAGGGGCTCTCCCCAGGGCTGCTGCAATGCAGTGTGCTGCTGTGTCAGCTCCAGGTGGCATTAACCAAAAAGGCACAGGTGGCACCCTGGCATCAAACTTGGGCTTACCTGGCCAGCAGCAAGCAAATCAAATGAGGCCTGGGTCTATCTCCCAGGAGCCATCGTAATGAAGTTTCCCATCTGGAAATTTCTATTTGCACCAGAAATTTTTTTGGCAACAACGATGTGGGTTACCACCTGAGGTTCAGTTGTGTTTCAGAAAACACACAAGGTGTTCAGAAAACTGGAACATTTTTATGCAGTGATTAATATGTGTACTCTGGGTTTATTGCTATGGAAGAGAGAATATGTGGGCATCAATTATATCAACCAAATTACTCTAAGGACAGGCTTCAGGACAGTGATAATAAACCTAACTGGGTGCAGCATCATCTCTTAACACACTGGTATAAATTTCAAGTGCTCATAGTCGCAGAATAACAGAATTCTGCTGGCTGGAAGAGATGATCAAGTCCAACTGCTAACGTAGCACTGCCAAGTCCACCAGTAAACCATGTCCCTAAGCACCACATCTCCGTGTCTTTTAAATACCTCCAGGGATGGTGACTCCATCAGTTCCCTGGGTAGCCTCTTCCAGTACCTGACAAACCTTTCAGAGAAGTTTCCCCTCATACCCAACAGTAACATCACCTGGCACAACTTAAAGCCATTTCTTTCCTCTTGTCCTATTACTTACTACTTGAGAAACCAATCTCCACCTTGCTACACCCTCCTTTCAGGTAGTTGTAGGGAGTGACAACTTCTTACCCCAACCTCCTTTTCTCCAAACTGAACAATCCCAAATCCCTCAGCCACTCCTTGCAAAACTTATGCTCCAGACCCTTCATGAGCTTCACAGCCCTTCTCTCCACATGCTCCATCAACTCGATGTCCTTCTTACAGTGAGGGGCCCAAAACTGGACACTGGATTTGAGGCCTCAGTAATGATACATTATTCCTGATACAAGTCAGGATGCTGTTGGCCTTCTTGGCCACCTGTACACTGTTGGCTCTTGTTCAGACCAGCACCCCCAGGGCCTTTTCTGCCAGGAAGCTTTCCATCTACTCTTCCCCAAGCCTGTGGTATTGTATGAATTTGTTGTGACTGAAGTACAGGACCCAGCACTTGGCCTTGTTGAACCTCAGCCCACTGATACAACCTGTCCAGATCTCTCAAGCAGATCAATACTCCCACCACATTTGGTGTCATCTGAAAACTTAATGAGGGTGCACTTGATTCCCTCATCCAGATCATTGACAAACACATTAAAGAACTGGCCCTAACACTAAACCCTGGGGAACACCACCTGTGATGCCACCAACTGGTATTTAACCCCATTCACCACAACTTTCTGGGCCCAGAAACTCAGATAATTTTTTCACCCCGCAAAGAGTACACCCATCCCTGTCACACGCAGACACTTTCTCCAGGGGAATGCATGTGGGAAATTGTGTCAAAGGCTTTAATCAAGACTAAGTAGACAAAATCCAGAGCTTTTCCCTCATCCACTAAGTGGATGACTTTGTAGCAGAGGGAGATCAGGTTAGCCAAGTGGGATGTGGCTTTCATAAACCCGATTGCATTGTTGCCCTGCATGTGCCATGTGATGACATTCAAGATGATCTGCTCCATAACCTTCATCAGCACCAAGGTCAGACTAACAGGTCTGTAGTCCCTGGATCCTCCATCTGACCCTTCTGGGCTTCACACTAGCTAACCTCCAGTCAATGGGACCTCCCTGGTTAGCCAGGACTGCTGACAGATGATAGAAAGTGGCTGGATGAGAACTTCTACCAGCTCCCCCAGTAACCCTGGGTGGGTCCTATCCAGCCCCATTGACATATGTATGTCTGTGTGGTACAGCAGGTCACCAACCATTGTCCCTTGGATTATGGGGTCTTTATTCTGACCCCCGCCCCTGTCTTCAAGCTCAATAGGCTTATACCCAGATACCAACTGGGTCTCTGAGGACAGAGGCAAAGAAGGCATCAAGCACCCCAGCCTTCATCCTGTGTCACTAGTGTTCCCCCTGCATCCAGTAAAGGATGGAGAATGTCTTTAGCTCTCCTTTTGTTGCTAATACATTAGTAGAAACACTGTCATTTTATTTTATGGAAAACACCAAATTAAAATTCAGCTGCCCTTAGGCCCTTCTAATTTTATCCCTGCATAACCTCACAAGATCCCTGTAGTCTTGAGTTGCCTGCCCTTTCTTCCAAAGGCCATAGAATCTCCTTTTTTCCCCTGAGTTACAATCTAAGCTCAGGGGAGCCAGGTTAGTCTCCTCCTCACCAGCTCATCTTTGGGCACGTGGGGATGGCCAGCTCCTACCCATTTAAGATTTATTTTTTAAAGAGTGTCCAACCATCCTGGACTCCTTTGCCCTTCAGGATTGCCTCCTACTGGACTCTGTCAACCAGCCTCCTAAACAGGTCAATTTCTGCCTGTGGGAAGTCCAAGGTAGCTGTTCTGCTGACAGTCCTCATTTTTCCAAGAATCAAAAAAATCTGTCATGTTGTGATTACTATGCCCAAGACGGCCTTCAGCCATCACATCACATAGAAGTCCTTCTCTGTTCCAGCAGAGATCTGGGAAGTTGAAGTCCCCATGAAACCACACCAATTGTGAGACTTCTCCCAGCGGGCCTATAAAATAATTTTGTCTGGCTCTTCATCCTGGTTGGGTGGTCTGTATTCCCACCATATCTGCCTTAATGGCATTCCCCCTGACTCCTACCCATAAATGCCCAGCCCTATCATCATTATCATTGAGCTCCAGACAATGAAGGGTCAAACCACCACCACTCCCTCCTTGCCTGTCCCTTCCAAAGAGTTTATAGCCACTGATTGTAGCACTCAGGCTGTGTGAGTCACCCCACCATGTTGCTATGATGGTAACTATACTGTAGCTTTCCAGATGCACAGTGGCTTCCAGCTCCTCCTATTTGTTGCTTCTGCTGAGTGCACTTTAGTTGGGCTACTAAATCTGCCGGCTTTTTGAGGGCTGAAGTTCTAATTCCTACCTAACCATTCTCAGGAGTTTTGGGGGTTTCTAACCCATCAATAATCCTTGTGTCTGTGCTGTCACGTGGCTCTCAATTCCCTGTCTCCACTGAGATGCCAGACAAAAGGACCCCGCTAGCACACCATCCTTCAAACGCTGGTGTGCCACCCACAGGATTATCTCTAGTAGGCCTGGTTTTAGCCCTTTCCCCCTTCAAATCTAGTTTAAAGCTCTTTCAATGAGCCCTGCTAATTCCTCTGCAAAGATCCTTTTCCTCTTTTAACACAGCTGTATCCCATCTGTAGTCAGCAGGCCTGGTCCTGTGCAAACCAACCCATCATCAAAAAAACCAAACCAAAACAAAAAAAAACAATGAAAAAAAAGAACCAACAACCAACAAAATTCTGCTGATGACACCAGGATCAGAGCCAGGTATTGATCTGCTGGCTCTTCCCTGCCTGCTATGCCCAGCAAGAACTTGTGACTGTTGTCTGGGATCTGCTGTCCTTGGTGACTGAGGCAATCACTTACAAAAAAAATAATCCTCTTACAGCAAGGAAACAGTGACTTAAAGCCACCCAGTCCCTCACATGTACTTTAGGTTAACATCTCACCTCAACATTTTCCCAATCTTTATTACCCAAGTGCAAGGGAGTGAAGATGTGTAATGCTAATGTTCTTGGGCACTTTTGTGGGAACTATTAGTAGGCATGTATGAAAATTCACAGTACAGGAAACAAGAAACCTCTTTGCCCTCTTGTCCAAAAGCAACACAGTCTACCACCCTAAAAATGATTAACTAGAAACAGCTACATCAGTTTTTTCTATAACTATGACATTGAAAGCAAAGTCAGTGACAAAAGTAATTCTGATTTTGGATGCTTTTTTTATTACCACTCCGACTTCTATAAACATGATTCTATAATTGCAGCATTTTACTTTTAACCCAACAATACAGAAATTGTGTAAGGATACAGGAGCTATAGTAGATGTTCTTCCAAGACAGATGATCCATCAGCACCAGGCAGCCATGTAAAACATCACCCACCTCTAGAAACAGAGTAATTTTGAGTGCCCGGTACACAGAAAGCTTCAAACCACAGCTAGCACTTCTCGTTTAGAGTCATTTTAATTTCTGATATGGCAGAAGAATAAAATTACTAGTAATGCCTACTCTACAAGTGTTGACTACTCAAACTGCAAGACTTAAACCATCTTGAGCTCTTCCTCTTGTGCATCTACTGCACCCCACAGGACCCCAAAACTCTCAAGCTTCTGCACAGCATATAACCCAATATGTAACAACATTATGTTCATTTTCAGGGTAGTTTTTTATTTCAGGGTGAACGTGAAGTGCAGAAAAAACTCCCAGGCTGGCAACACCCTCCCCTGCTTTCAAAGCTGACATGCTTATTCCACACCCCCAAAACTAGCCACCTGTGGTGTCTACTATGCTGGAGTGCTTCCATCTGATGCTTTTCTCTCTTTCAAAGGCAGAGAGCTCTGAAGCATCAAACACACACCAGACAGGCTGGAACTACCCCAGACCCATCCACCCTGCTCTGCCACCAGGCCTGTTTCCACCAGAGCATGTGACTGATGCTATTTGTCTCAACTGATGTCATCATCATAAAACACGGAGCAATACCCTCAATGAACCACCAGCTCTGAAATTGCAAGCACAGAGTCTCATGTGACACATTAAGGCCTAAAATGAACTATAAATAGAAGTTTTTTGATGTCAGAAAGTGTGCCAAGATTCCAGTGTATTTGGATTTAGGAGTACAGCTATCAAGTCAAACATTTCCTCTGACATCAAATTTCAGATTTGTTTTTTCTGCATCCTGAATCACAAACAACCTCAGTGTAGGCTATTCAGATCTAATTGGAGCAGATGGACAGTAACACAAACTTACATATAAACCAATCATGACTACTGCAAAATCTCTTCACCCCTGCAATAATGCATCAGAACTTATCAATATTGAACTTTAATAACTTCTATTCATACAACAGTGACTACGTGAACCCAAGTTTACAAAACTTCTGCTCCCATTAATTTACAGAGACCAAAGATCACCCTCTGGAGAAACAACTTCAGCCCAAAACCAGCAGTCTAACTTTTAGTGTTGAGAGTTACACATCTCCAACACAGGCAGAACATTTGACTTTTCATCTCATCCTCATTCAAGAACGTGAACTCAACATTTACCTTTTGTTAGCCACCTCCATGCATTTCCCCTCTACTGCCAACCTAACACACTGGAACAGCAAGTTGCAAGCAAACATCTGAAAACCATGAGTAAAAGTATTGCTTTGGTAAGAATATCGCTGCATCCATGAAGTTTTATTACACTTCTGAACACGTTGCTTCCTTTCTGCAAGAGAGATGCCTGCCACTCAGATGCAAACTGCCATATCCAGCTGTTCCTCTTCATACTCACACAGCTCCAATCTTTTTTCATTTCTGGGGCCCTGACATGCAGCAGTCCAGCCTAGCAGCATCTCTGTCAGACTGATTTATTTGCATTTACAGGTAAGACAGAACATTTCTCCCAGCAATAGCAATGACTGAGCAAGACATGATGGAAATCAGTAGTACAGTGGCTGGAGGCATGTTCATGCTATACACATTCACAGCTCCTTTAAGTACATTCAGCTTCGAGACAGAGAAAATGCACAGTCAACACAGTGTATCCTTCAATTACACTCAGCCATTTATTCCATCTGCAAGACCAGATTTGTGACTGGCAATCACTTAATTTCACTGTTTCAAGCATCTACCATTGGTACACTTGATACATAATTAGCAGAAAAACATTATGCAGAGAGAGAACAGATCTCACATAATAATAATAAGCATTTGTACCTTATTCACAGCATACTAAAAAGGAAAGCTCTGTAGGTGATTAAGAGAAATCTAACTTATTTACCACTGAAACATCAACTTGGACTATCATCCAGATGACCATAACTGATGATGGTTTACTCTTCTTGCACAGGGTATCTTGATATTTTTGCACTTCCAACCATCATGTTGGGAAATACCTACAGCAGTTGCTGAGGGAAAACAACACAATTCTGTCCAAACCTCTCCTTTCAAGACCTTTGATTATAAATCTTTACACAACACTACAGAACACTTCCATAAAAGGGCATGAGCAAGTTGCAAGTTACTCATCAAAAGTTTTGGAAATCGCAGAAACTACGATAGCAATATTCCTTCCTAATTTTATGTATTAAGCAAATCTAAAAAAAAAAAAAAAAAAAAAGACAGCTGCAAGCTCTTAACAGTTTGTTAGTTTAATAGATAATAGATAAGTAGCATTTTAATTAGTTTGCTAAAAATTCTGAAAAATACATAATAGTAGAGCATTACCATCAAATTGTCAGCAAGCCACTTGAGTATCTGACCATAAAATAATTTAATTATGAAGGGGCAATTTTAATAAAAGATAATTAAGAACTACTTCAGCTCAAATATAACATCTGAGCTGTGCTGCTAAACCTAACCATGTTGTTCTTAGGAAGAACTAAAAGACAAAAGTTGAAAAATAATTCAGGTGCTAAGTGAAGAAGATGCAACAGCAAAGTATTAGACAGTTAAGTAATCTATCAGCATCACTCTTTTCAGCAAAAGAGAATGAAAATATAGAAAAAAACTTTTATAGATCTAATTAAAAAAGGGCATGGTGAGTTTTATTTATTTTGGCCAACTGGGTAATATTCTTATTTTCTAGAGATGCTTTTTGGGGGGGTTTCCCACTGAGACCTGGAGCACTGAATCCTACACATGTGCAGACACTTCTATGATTGTCTGATGCCATGGAGCTGACATTACATTTCCTTGTGGAGACACAAACTATCAGAGGAAAAAGAAGTCTCGTCTCAGTCTTAACTAAAATACTGAACTCCACCTTTGATTTTATTACTCCAGAGGTGAACTTCAGGATAATATTAGCAGGTTGAATTTTATGTACTATTTATTACAGGGTGGAGAGGGAGGGATGGGTAAGATAACCCCAAGCTCATGTTTTCCGCTCAAGCAAGCCTATACAAATTCAGAGATACTAATGAGTCTAATGAGTCCTGTTCATCTGACTCTCTTCAGTTAGGCACTCTACAGCTAGCCATAATTAGCATTAGTTATCTTTAGTATGCATACATGTCAACAACAGCCTGCAGTGCCATTTCAGACTGTTTGCGTTTAACCTACAACAGGCTTTATATTTCCACACTACAGTCATTACCCCTTTTAGCAGGGGTCTTCTTATTTTCATATCTATGAAGCTTTTAACATCTTCACCAAATAGGCAAAAACATAGGAGCTGTCTTGGCAAGTGATTTAAAAAAAAAAAAAAAAAACCAAAAGAAAACCAACCAACCCAAAAAAAACCCAACCAAAGAAAAAATCAACAACCAAAAAAACCCAAACAAAAAAACCCCAAACCAAAACAAAAATCAAACCAAATAAATAAAAAAGACCCAACAACAATAAGAAAACTTAGGCTAGCTTTTATATTGTAAGGTAGCAATCATTTCTTGGAATTTCATTAAAGATTCCAAATAGGCAACACTGAAAAAACAAACAACCAGACACCCTGGTGTGCAGGTTAGGCAACAAGCATAGCCAGTTTTTGCCTACGTCAAAATGTAACATAAAATACATAACAAAAAATTCTTAAAACATCCACTTCACAGCCAAAGAGGAAGAAGCTGTTACCTCAAGAGGCAAAAAACTATTTCTTGCTCTGCTCCTTTAAATTATGAACAAAACAAAAAGCCCCTTGGGGCTTAGGAAGAGATGTTTGGGGAGCCTGGGTCCCAGCCACATGCCTGCTCAGCACATTTCCTCAGTGCTGATCCATTTGCAGCAGCGGATGTGACCATGCCCTGGGAAGAATGTGCATGTAGATTACACGAAGGAGTCACTAAGTGCTTTGTAAGAGATAGGCTGATTAAAGCAATCCATTTCTCAAATGGCCACATACCATTTTTTGCCCTCATGAAAAGAAGAGAGGTGCAGAAAACGATTATTTTCAAGCTGAACTTTTTACAGACTCTATTTAAAACCATATCCCCCACTCCTTCATCTGAAGCCTTAAGAGAAGGACAGTGGTGTGTAACTGCAGCTTCTGACATGGACACAGCAGCCCCGGTGCCTTTATTAGACAGGAAACACTGGAAGACAGGAGAGGTACCAACTCCCTTCATTACACCAACCACACACAAGGACATTTCCAAAGTCGATACTCACATTTTCCTTTCAATCCCACACTGCTACAATTCTGACTACAGTTCAGTGACCACCGTTCAGCTTGTCTGCCTTAGACAAACCCTGTGCTGCAACAAGCTCTCCTGGCTGGAAGACATCGTCCCTCCTGTGACCTCTGCAGCTACCACGACATTAGACAGACAGAACCTGCAGTTCTCTCAGTGCATTTCACTTCTGATCATATCTGGACCAATGATGTGGCCTGGGCATCCCTGAGAGGCCAGCATATTTCAGGTATGTTCCTGGAGAAAATCATTTGGGTGCCACCATGAAAGACAGTCCATGCATCCCAAGGCCAACCTGCAGCCCAGCCCCGCAAGCCCATCACCACCTTCTCCTCAAATATATGTGATTTGAACATAAATGCTGACACAGGTACAGCATAAATCTACCAACTAGTCAAAAGAGAACACCAAGACCATCACACTCATTGAGTGTCCTGAAAAGTCCTGCACTAACACACCCCATACCACAACACAGATCTATTCCACCCTCTAACATTCACTGTGATGACATTTTTTTCCTTTTTGAGGCTTAACACGCCCTATTGATGGGGTTTATCAACTGGTAGCAGCGCATGCCACATCACCAGACAAGGCTCAGTACAATTGCTTCCACCTTCCAAGAGGCTCTAAAAATAGATGCAGGAAATGCATGTCCTAGTCCAAAAGAGTTATGCTTATGGAGGCCACTCTTTCACCTTTTTTTGTTTGTTTTTTCTTTTTTATTTTCTTCAAAGTTATTAGAAATAGTCCACACACCTATCAGTCCTGCTGGCAAACTGACAAGCACTCCCTTGTAGTATAACTTATACTGAACTGGTATCTGTTAGGGAAAAATAAAAAGTATCTCCCTCAAAGCCACAGAAACTTCTCGCAACCATCAGGAGTGCCTCCCCTCCTAAAGTTAGGGACAAAGCTGACAAAGCAGTGTGGCTAATAGGAGAACCCTAGTTCTTTTCCAGAGCCTACTCTTTGGTCCAGCATCACTTCCCCAGGAGAAAGGAATCTGTAGATGCTCACCTACACTTCAGAAGAACATAAAGAGCTCAAGCTTCACTGAGAAAATAATTTCCTTCTGACATCTCAGAAAAATTATCTGTGGGAATTGTATGTGCTTGCAAGCAGAGAAAGGAAAACAAAAATCCAAGTCAAGTACACCCACGCACTATTAAAAACCAAAAACTAAAGCAGGACAGCAGAAATGCCATCCCTACAGGGGGCTAAAGAGAGGCACTTCTGGAAGACAGTCATGGCACATAGCAGAAACCCATGTCTTGTGTCACAGCTTCAAGGATGAGGTCTGAAGAAGGGAAACCAAAAGGACATGCCAAGCAGACAGAACATAGGTTAGTAAGACTTTCCAGCATCAAAGCCAATGCAGGCACGTACTGAGCATCACCTTTCCTACTGATAATTACTGCAAGCAAAACATGTAATTCTAACGCATCTTTCCCACCTCCTCCCATCATTAAGAACTGGGATGAGAGAGAAATCCACCCTGAGACACAGGTGTGTCTGCCAACCCAGCATTCACAAAATATTTGTTGTATGTATACACCTCCAAGCACATCCAGTTTCAGGTAATCAAACCCATTCTCTAGCTCAGAATCAGTTCAGCAGATAACTCCATCTATTGAACATGCCAGTGAGGGGGAGGTATTAAGCATTTTTAGGTACATGGATCTAACAACTCACCCCAAGGAAAAAACAAACAAACAAACAAAAATCTTAACAGTAACAACCACTGCTACATAAAAGCATATGTTGTTAATAAAAAGAAATAAACGTGTAGAAAAAATGAAATATGTATACTTAGGTCTACAAAAACAAATCAGCCTATATCTTCACACAAGTTCTAACATCCCTTACTTTATCATGGAAACCAACTAAAAACCTAAAAATTTAGTGAAGACTGAGGAGACAGTAGAGGCCTCACTGAGATAAAGCATTCTTACTCCAAAAGACAAGCTTTCCTTCAGTAACACTGCATTTTTAGCTATGTCTAAAAAAAAGTATTTCATTTTTCCAACATTCCTGGTGCTATGATATGGGCACTTTCTTAAAAAAAATCCCATCTGCCTTTTGCAAATGCCAGAGATTCAGCAATTATGATAAGCATTTCTGAACATCTAATCAAAACAACACAAGCTGTAGAACTACACTATTTACTCTGTTCTGCAAATACAAATTCATAACAAGAATGCAGCTTTTGAAAACAAAGTCATTATATCCTTTCAATTTCTTGGTTTGTTGTTTGGTTTGTGCTTTTTTTACATATATTGAAACTCATGCAATTAACTTGTCAACTTGGTTTGCAAGCTGCTTGCCCATTGTTGTTATTTATAAGGAAATCTGATTTGCATGCTTAAATCAAACCTAGGCACTGCACATAAGTAACAACACATACTGTAGGTAAACCTGGCTAAAACCAAAATCAAGAATCACAGAAGACTAAAAGCATTTATTATTCTGGGCAGTGGAAATGCTTTTTAATAGAATACACCAGATCTGGCAAAGACAGGAGAATCGAATTTTTAAACTATGGCAGAAGGACAAATCCAGGGGTTGTGTTAAAAAAAACAGACTATAGAAATGCCAAAAAAAACCTCAATAAACAACCAAAACTAATCACAACATCATACAAAATGATCAAACAAATCATTAAAAAGCCCACGAAAAAAGAATCCTACTAAACAAAAAATGCATGGTTTGGTTGGTTTCATTTTAATGAACATTCTTGAAGTATCATTCCAGGTCTGAAAGGCAAAGACAGAGGGAAAATTTTTTAATCAGACTTACAAAAAAACCCAAACAACACACTAGCAGAGATTTGTGAAGATACATTTTAAAGGACACACAAAGTTTCCGTTTCACTGTGTAGGTGCTCAACCCCTGTCTCTTTGTGTCCCCTGTTCTTTACACTCAGCTTTTCCAACTACAGAGATAAACCCTCTCTGAAAGATACTAGGGTATAGCCTGAACACCCAATTTGGAATTACACCCGCCCTTTTCCCACCTCCAATTAAAACAAAGTCTCCAAAGTAAGAGTTCTAGAAACAATAAACGTTATTTTAAAGGAAGTGTTTCAGAAAGCTGCACCCTCCCCAGTTTCCTAAAGGAAGAGGTAAAAATCATGCCTAGCAAAGCATCTCTTACAGAGCTACATCCCAAGGACAGACAGGCTCCCAGGTATGCTTTTCTCCTCGTGAAGCACAAGTGGTATGACAAGGGGGATGTGACACATACAATCCAAAACCTTCTTCTACGTTCTTGATATTGTACCAATTTAGATGCCCTAAGTGATTTGACTACAAAAGACCAAAAATGCAGACACTTCCCTAAGGAATTTTATGTGCTTTTTTTATGGCAAGTAATTGGAGTAATGGGAACAGTTCAATAAAAATACTCCTCCTTCCTTTTCCAAATATTTTTACTAAAAAACATCAGTTCTGGATTTCTCTACCAACTAGCAAGAAGACCTAGTATCTGATGACATATACTTTTAGTTCACATAAACCATTAGGTTAAATCTTCAACATATGCATTACCCAAAATCTACAGGCATTTTAATTAGACATTTGGCTGCTGACATGATTAAAAGCAACCTTTGAATTAGGAAGCCAGTGATAACAGATGCTTCTCAAAGTAACATAACTACAGTGAGAACTGGGGGTGAGAGGTGGTGTTTCTTTGGGATGCTTTGTGTTGCTTTGGGGTTTTTTCAAGATGAACCTTATACCTCAGTGTTTCTCCTGAAGCAAGAATTGAAACTGTTAGAGCAGGATGAAAGCAGCTGAATACCAAGAGAGACTTGATAGAGACAGCACTGACCTGAACACAGACCTAACAGGAATTGCAAGAGACTTTATTGACTGTACAGTAAATAAGAACAGGAATTTTCCTCTGTGTGGAAGGCATCCAAAAGCCCCTCAGACACTGGGAGGACAGTGCCTGACAAGACCCATGGGACAGCTAGCAGGAGCTGCTGGCAGCCAAGGCAAGGGTACCAATCTGAAATTTAACTTGGAGATTCCTGACATGCGCAATTCCTCAAATTTTAAATATTTTCCTTACCCAAATTATCCCCTATAATTAAAAGCAGTAAGTAATAGACATAAAATCTGCACTCCAGCTTAAATGCAGGAAATCCCCAAAGGCTCTGGTGGCCTTTTACATCAGCCTCCACTGTTACAGAAATACTGGGGAGTTACCACTCCTAAAATACATTATTAAGTGATCATCCTCTCAAGGTTTCTTTTTTTTTTTTTTTTCTTTCGCAGGCTCAGTCATTTTAAAAATGAGAACACTTGAAAATGCTAAAATACTCCTTATCCCTAAAGGCCATTTACAACTCAAGCCAAGTCCTTAAATAATGTTTGTTTCTGTCTTGAAGATCCATAAAGCTGGGCTGAAAGCACAGAGCAAAGGCAACTGCTAACAGGTACAATCCAAACTTGTTCAGTACTACCCAGCTGTATGGGAAATGAAAATTCTAACCAGCACAGCCTGCACATGTTCAGTAGCAGCTCCAGGGGCTTTTGCTTCAGCAGGACTAATTAAAAAAGTAAGTTTTCTAAATCTTTGAAAAGGCTTTATTTTTATCACTCACTTTTTAATCACAATTTAACAATAAAACCAGACACCTTCCAAGTGTTGCCTTCAATAATTCTGCAAATACTGACATATTTGTATCTGTGAAATTCCAAAACACACTAAGCAGTTTGTCACAGAAAATGCTGTCACACAACAGGTTTGAAATATAAATAAATTAAGTTTAAGACTTAATTATGTTACACGTAAATTACTATAAAACCAAAACTTGTATCTTAAAATCAACAAGAAAATAACTTATGCTGTATTTGCAAACAGTGTTCCTGCCTACAAAACCTTGCACGACCAGACACTACTGTATTCTCCTCATGGTGTACGTTAAAAGGTACTGTGAGTTTCCCATGGGTATAGAATTTAAATCCCATTATTTCAACAGAGAACATCTCATCTGACCTCCTGCATATCACAGGCTATTACATTACTCCTGTTTACCATGAGAAAGCCCAACCTCTTGTATTTACCTCTTTGGAAAAGTAGTTGCACAGTCCTCACATCTGGAGGCAAAACATTTATTCCCTTCTCAGCTTCACTCAAGCCCATACTGTCCCAAGTTTCCTATATTGGAATACCTTCCAGACAGTGGTACTTAACATGCCTTTCCTTGCCTGGAGTTTCCTCTTTGTGGAGGCAGCTAAGGCACAGTCCTCCTTCTGCTAACTTAGATTGCTTTTCTCATCTGGTTTTACATCCAGAGCTGGAATTTTTTATTTTTTTTTTTCTTAATTACCTCTATCCATCAGATCCACTAAGTCCTGTCCCAGTACTCTTTTCCCTAAGGAAAAAGAGAGGGTAGGCTCAGCACCATATCTAGCACATGAGAAGGTAACCTCAAATCCATGCTGAGTTTACCTAAACTCTCTGAGCAGCAAAGCCTTGTGAAGGGTGCAGGAGTTCTGAGCAGAGGACAAGCCTGAGGAGTCCCTGGTTTTGTCTAACACTGATACTTCCCATGGTTCATTTTCCATATGGGTTTCAGGTCTCAACATCCCTCTTCAAAATGAAGAGGCCACTTAATTATCAGTTTTAATGTCAAACACCACTTTTACAGCAACAACAGAAGACAGGCTCCTACCTGCTGCTGCTGAGTCTCACAAGTCAACAGCACCGCATAAGTCACATTTCATCTTTCTGCTTATAAAAGGAGTACATAAAAGCCTTTTGTTACTCAGAATTTTTCTTTTAAGTGACAGATTAATTAAAGCTTTCTTCCTCTTATCAGTTAAAAGATACAATTTCCTTAAAACACATTACAAACATTCATGCATGCATTTATATTCGAGTGTGCGCTGCCCCACTCAAATGAAAGGGAACATTCAAATGAGCCAAGCAGCATATGTCAGCCTCAATTTTCAAAGCCTGGATCCTGTCTTTTTGCCCACTGCCCACAGAAGCTTTATTATTTAAACAGGAATTTAGTATTTTAGAATTTCTACTGTAGCTATAAAATAATCTAAAGTTGCTTGACAAATCCTGTCTCATTTAAATGCATTTTCAGAAACAGTTTAGACTGATTTCAATCAAAATGCCTTGATTTCATTCTGCCCTGCTTTTTATCAGAGAGAATATTTTCTCTCCAAGCTCCACTGTTCACAAGATTTTCTTGCAAACACCTTCAAAAAGGCATTAGCTCCTCTGCTCAAAGGAAAGCCCCCCATAATCAGAGCAGGAACAACAAGGCCTGTCACCCATGGCTCAGGCAGCAGCTCAGAACATGGTGCCAGCACAAATCAGTACCACAACCCTCCCTCCCTCACTGCACAGCAGGACCTGCCCATCACAGGCATCCACCCCTCTCTCCTGCCAAAATAAAACATTTGGTGAGCCAATCATCAGTGAGTGCTGATTTTTATCACAGATGCCTCAGCCTGGATTCGAAGAGGTCAGCAGCGAAAGGCGGAACACTTCACCACAACAGCTCAGAGATGTTCGCCCCTCAGTTCAGGAAGGAGATTGAGGTCCTGGAGCAGGTCCAAAGGAGGGCAACCAGGCTGGTGAAGGGACTCCAGCACAAGTCCTGTGAGGAGAGGCTGAGGGAGCTGGGGGTGTTCAGCCTGGAGAAGAGGAGGCTCAGGGGAGACCTCATCGCTCTCTACAACTCCCTGAAAGGAGGCTGGAGCCAGGGGGGGGTTGGGCTCTTCTCCCAGGCAGCCATCAGTAAGACAAGAGGGCATGGACTTAAGTTGTGCCAGGGGAAGTTTAGGTTGGATATTAGAAAGAATTTCTTCACGGAGAGGGTGATCAGGCATTGGAATGGGCTGCCCAGGGAGGTGGTGGGTTCTGTGTCCCTGGAGTTTTTTAAGAAGAGACTGGATGTGGCACTCAGTGCCATGGTCTGGTAACCACAGCGGTAGTGGTCAAAGGTTGGACTTGATGATCCCAGAGGTCCCTTCTAACCCAGCCGGTTCTAGGATTCTATGTGATTACCATCATGAAGACCGCTCTGCACACGAAAAATGAGAAAATGGCTTCTCAGGTTTAAGGCTAGCGGGAAGAAGAAATAAAATCCCCACAACTTATATTAACACTGTGAGAAATGAAAGAAGACAATGAAGTGAGAGACTGACTGTATCTGGATCCCCTTGGGCACATTCAGAAGTCTTCAAAACTCCTTCAAACACTCACATATATTCTGGGTCCCTTATTTGGTCTGACTTTTTAGGCTTTTCAAGTCACCAGCATAAGATGTATATAAACAATAGATTCTAACTTTGAGGGGGCTTTTTGTTTTGCCTCTTTTTTAATGATGTAAAGCTGACATTCTCTTGTTAAACAATATTCTTTGAGATGCTGGGACTACAGGCAAATTCTTATCTGCAAGTTACTTGCAATGAAGTTGTAGTAACTCAGCAACACTAAATGAAAGACAAATTCTGAGTTCCAAAATTATGGTTTTTGTTGTTAAGCAGCTTCAGATCAATGTTATCCTAAGACTTTATGGAACAAAAGACAGAGCTGGGAAAAGGAAACAGCAACAAAATTAGGATGCTGAATATGTGTCATCACAAACAATTTTATGCCACTTCCTAGCTAAAGTAGGGAGAGGACAAATGAAGCACATGTAGCAGAGCTGCAGAAGAATACCAAACAAGCTTTCAAACAGCCCACCAGTTTAATGCACATTACAGGTCTAGATGCTTACCAATGCTGTACATGCACAAAACTCCCTCATCTCCATACTGCAGATACTCAACAATTAAACAGTGTAACATTTAGTAAATTTAAATATGCAACACCTATAAAGAAAAAAAAAACCCTTCCCTTTTGTTGCATTACTGGTTTCTTCTCTTGCCCCATTTACTATCCCCTAGACAATACTGTATTTTTTCACCGTTTACATAAACACTGAGGCATTATATAGGATGTATTTTAAAATGAGCTTTTTTTCAAGCAAAAAACCCAAACAACCTAGAAACCAAGACTTAACCTATGAGGAGCTTTGAAAATTAACTACAACAGAATAAAACAATAATACATCAAAAAAATCTTAACTCCACATCTTTTCAGGTGAGACATAGGGAACAACAGCAGTTTTTCAAGTGACAAGAAAGGAAAATGTAATAAAGCTACTGTATTAGCTCAGCACTCCATATTCCAGATCCAAAACTTCAGCTACAAATAAATTCATATAACTAAGCACAGAAAAAACAAATTAGCTGTTATTCTCAAAACTGTATCATGGTACCTGACAAAGGATATGGTATCTGACAAGAAGAGAGGGGGGTGGGCCAATATCAGTACTTTGCAGAGCCCATAATTTAAAGAAAAATTAATTTTGTAGGATCAGTGTTTCAGAATGAGCAATCTGTCATTTAAAAGTGTGCTGATAAGGATGAGAAGGCTTACTGCAGGCACAGAGATGATATGAAATAAGTAACTCCAAAATCCTGCCCCAACTCTTTTTTTCTATGTGTCTCTTGGGTATTTCTTCTAAATTTTGGAGGTTGAGGCAGTCATTTCTACCTTCACCACAAAAAAAAGCTAATGGTATATTTCAAATCTTTTACCACCAAGTAACTGTTGTCCCCTAAATCTGAGCTATTTATGTATGAACTTGCATTTTATA
The DNA here is from genome assembly GCA_023637945.1 of Phaethornis superciliosus. Classification (NCBI taxonomy): domain Eukaryota; kingdom Metazoa; phylum Chordata; class Aves; order Apodiformes; family Trochilidae; genus Phaethornis; species Phaethornis superciliosus. Next base: position 103,056,990 of record JAJQWJ010000001.1, read on the forward strand.
GTCTCAAAACCCTCAAGGTCCAGCATTAATACAGTTCCCCAAAAATACAGGGCTTTGCTCACCCTCCCCAGTGTCATCTTGAACTTCTATTAGACATACACTTTATTTTAATAATTGGAATTCCAAACAGAAATTATGTCAACCATACAAACTGACATAATGGATCACAATGGTAGCCTGGCTCTGAAAAGAAGCAATTTTTAAATGCTTTTACTAACAGGTATAACCAGTTTTGCCCCATTCCTGTCATACAGTTATCTGCTGTGGTTGAACAGATGAGCTCTGCTCGAGGGGAAGATAGAAAGGATGAACAGGGAATTCCTGTCTGGATTAGCTCAAAATGGGTCAGTGGGAACTGGATGGAGTTAGCCATCCCTGAACACAGTTCCTTGGGGATTTTTTTTTTGCAGTGACTTGACGCTAACTTTTAAAAACCTAAGAACAATAAACTAAGGAGGGGTCAGGTGTGGAAAAACTGTTCATGCCCTGCTGCAGATCACCAGAGGGAGGCAAAGCAACTAGCACTTTAAGTAAACACTGCTACCTAAAGTTGAGCAAATGTGGTTTCAGAGGCTGCCACTTTTGCCCAAAGAAGCTGCCTGCTCTTTTAGCTGGGCCAGTTTGGCTGCTTGTGGTCATTTTCTGACTCAAGCCTCTGAAGCCTCTGCCAGAAGATGACACCTACCACAAAAGGTTTCCTTCACCATGGCACAGGATTGTAAAGCCCACCTAGGGAGGGGTGAAAGAGCACTGAAAAGGTTGAGCTTACAGAGGGTGGCCACTGGTGGAAGCAGGAAGAGCAGCTTTCAGCAACTATAATGTGAGCTAGGTCAGCTGCCAGCCAAACAGAAGTGTTTAAATACCACCTGAAAACAGCAGCAGGATCACAAAACCACAAAGCACATTGGCTCATACACTCCTCAGTTTAAAGCTTGGCATTCCACAGTCCATGGAATGCCATCACTTGACCAGAGGGTATGATTCTTTCGGAAAGCCTGTAAGTAACTGCAGTCTACCCCTTACCCTTTAATATTGAAGTCCTCAAGAGAAGATTAATTTCTCCTGAACTTGCTGGGGAGGAACATAAAGAAAACAGTGAGCTTCAAGTCCTACTGTTAGGCTGAAGAAGTCAGAGGACTTACAAAGTTGTTACACTGACAGCTACACAGCATTGTTACACCAAGAACATTGGTCTCAGTAGTTGTTGGAGTGAGAAAATAAAGAAACCAGCAATACCCATACCTATCACACTGTCCTGTTTCTATTAATCAGTGCAGGGGGCAAGAAACCTGCAACACACGATTGTGGAATAGGTGTGCCCTTACCTTTAGTAGCTGGTTTAAGGTTTTCCAACCTTCTAAAAAGCTTCACTTACTTAAAAAACTTTACATTCCTACACCAAGATGTATGTGCTTGTCATCCAGAAAGCATGTTTCATGAGCCACTGCAAAATTACACACTGTGAATTGTTCCTTACCTGTATTTCCATCATGTGATATTTTGTTTTGTAATTACTTGAATTGCTGTCAAGTACTTCTACTACAAAGTACAGCATTGAAATCCTTTATAGAGCAAAGAGCTTGAGGTATGATGCTCTTTTTCATGAACACTTGTATATATACAAACATACTCAGTGGCTGTCATTCAAACCAATTCCCTTGAACAGAGGCCATTATCCCCATTTATTGTGTTTCTATTTTGTTATATGGCTAAACTGTCACATGGAAAGGTAGCTATTTTTGGTAACTCAAGGCTATCTCCAGAGCTTTTGTAATTCACAGTAGATTAAATAATCTACAGCAAGATTTAATAATCATGTAGCCCTCAAGAAGGTTTTTTAAGTAAAATTAATAATAATTAAAAAAAGGACAATAAATACCCAGGTTTCAGAATCAGTGTTACATTAAATCAAGGGCAGAAAAATGACTCAAAACCACTTCTAGGGCTGGACTCAAAACCACACACCAGCCATTAATGGTTGATATTCTCACCTGGTTTGGCATCACCAACAGGAATGGAAAATACGTTCTCCAAAACCTCAACTGCAGGTATTTCTGAAGCAGAGTCGAGGAAGAAGGGCAGATTCCAGACCAAGTTATGAAAAGGGAGGAGTGGGAGGGGGTGTCATCAGACTGATTACAGATAACCAAGCTCAGATAACCAACCTCAAAACCAGTCAGAGTTAAAATTTTACTTAAGAGGAGTCTCTGAATTATTCCAGGCTCAAGCTCATTATCAATATTACTCTTGGCAATCCTTAGCTTGACAGCAACTGGTGTAAACTCTCATTTCAAGAGCATTCTCTAACAGTTAACCAAGCTTACAGAAAGTCATTTGGTATTTTTTCAATTTGGTCTACTTTTAATCTTCTTACACCATGGGATTTTTTTCAAAATCCCCAGAATTTAAATCTCATAACACACAGCACAAGATTTAAGAATTAAAACCACACCAGACAGCTCACCTAACAACTGCTATGAATCCATTACCATGTATGAACCCAATTATGTTTTGATCAGGAGTCTCTTCCTTGCCTAGATGTAAGGAGGGAGGTAAGTGACTATTGGTTTAATACAGCCTATACACTAATATAATGTCTATACATGTATATACGTATATGGTGATTTTTGTCATATATTAAATATGCAAATATATCGGTGATTTCAATCTATTTGCATATACTATATTGACCATTATTTTACTGCATTATGTATATGGACACGTATACATACACGTTAACTGGGTTTAATTAAAAAATACTCAATTTTTTCAACTCCTAGTTATTACATACATTTTTTGGAAGATCTGGTAGATGTCAAAATGACACTCATTCAGAGCACTGAGAATTAAGGATGTAAATTAAGCCTAGAGACACTGCCTTAAAAATAAACAAACAACATCTTGGACACATGTTTCAGTGCAGAGAGGAACTGACCAAACCCAGGACAGAGCACACTGCACAGCAACATTGCAGAAGCTGTGACCTTGGAGCTCCACTTTCAAGACCCAACTGCACAAAGCCCTTAGCAGCCTGGTCTGATCCCCAAGATGGACCAGAGACCTTCTGAGGGATACTGTGATACTATCCACTAATTTCTTGACCAAGCCTCCACACCCAACAGCTTGTGTAAATTATTTCACTGAATCATTATAAAAAAATTACTCTGGTCAGAAGAACAGCAGCTGCATGAGCTGCTATTTTGCTAAGCTTTTCACTGGAAAAGAACTGCCAATTAAAAGCAGTTGCCATACCTTTTCTCCCTACATTTTATAAACCAAACTGTTTATTATCCTTTACATTTTATTAAATACATCCAAATAGAAAGACAAGAAAAGGCATCAAAGATGATCTATACTTCTTCTGGGCCTGCCATACAATTCAAACAGCTCATGAGAAAAAAATTAAAAACATCAAATTATTGTCAGCTCCCTTATGATTACATACTTATTTTGTGACGAAGCACAGCAGCCACTTATTTTCCCCCAGAAAAGGCATTTGAAGAGAATGAAAGTCTCAAAATTGTCTGTTGCATCAAATGATGTCTGATTTGTACATCTGCCTGTCAAAGACCTCAGAGGCACATCAGAGTGCCCACCCTGCCCCACTCACCCACGCAGCTGCCCACCCCAATATGGAATCTTGAACAGGAGGTGCAAAAAGTACTCTTCAAAAATGCAAAGCCTTTGCCAGGGGAATTCAGGAACATGACCCATAGGAAGAGGAAACAATTACACTTCTGTAATTGAAGTGTTCCGCTTCCCAGATAAGTCATTTCTAAAGGTATGCTTGAAAACTGAACAAACAAATATCTGGAGCCTTCCACCTTAAATTAAAATTAATAAAATAAAAATAAAGAGAACCCATAATGCACTACATTATCCAGTTTTTTTCTCTTTCGTTGTTTTGTTTTTTTTTTTTAAAAAAAAAAAAGCAAGCAGCTGTCAGGCTGCATAATTTTTGCCAACTAACCTTCTGAGGGCCAGCTTGTATGATACCAGTGTCTTAACAACTTGATTTCAGTCAGCTGGTAGAAGGGTTTCACAAACACAGAGCTAGAGCAGAAAGCAGAACCGGCATAGCAGAAATCTTCACATGTGCTGACTAGAAGAATTTCTTATTTATAAACTGGGATTGTCTGATTTCAGTAGTTAAATGCAGCAGGCAGTAACTATCTTTATGAATTTGCATGAATGATCCCAGTTTATAAATCAAAATTTCTCAGGATAGCAACAGAAGAATATGGCAGTTTTGCAAATTATGAGAGCTCTTGGCCAATGGATTTCCTGACCCCAGCTCCATAAATAAACAGTAATCTACCTGTTAATTTAGAAAGGAATTCCTTATGTGTAATATAGAAAGAACGTTTTGTTCCTCTTCCTTATGCATTTCCTCTTCCTTATGCCATTCTTTGCTGCTTTCCAGAAAGCATGTGTTAAAATGGCAGGAAAAAACATTTCATTTCAGAAGAGAGATCTAAAGAGAACCTATTTCAAACATAAAATTCCGCACTTTAGCGTATGAAGACAGTTCAAGTGAGATAAATGCAGATATGTAATCCTTATTATGAAATATTTTAGTATCACAAAAACAGTCACTTCCTCAAAACATCAACCTTAGAGTATCAAGACTGACAAATGCCTGATGACAAGATGTACTGATGTTAAAACATACCCTGCTATAAAAACATTAAAAAAAAAAAAAAAAAAAAAAAGAAGATAAATGCAAAACCTCAAATGCTCATATGGAATGACAGCACAAGACTGAAAGCTTCTATGGAAACATCAGTGCCCGTTTCAAGCAGATGTTTTAAGTCAAAAGATGTCTCTGAAAATTCTGGATATCACTGAGGCAGACACCATTGCAGAGGTTTCTGAACAGAGAGTCTCTCCCAAACAGCTCTGGTGCAAAATCCAAGCCCCTCTACAGTGGCAATAACTACCATACCTATATGTAAGGCCAGGGCTATGGGGACCCAATAGAAATGCCTATCCCTCTGTGGTCTATCCTATAGCAAGATCTCAATCACAAAACCTCATTTTTTACTTCATCTGTGCACCCACAGCCGAGATTTAATTCTATTGCATTGAGCCAAAAAATGGTTGCACCAAGCTTACAAAACCCAAACGAGTTTTGTAACTGGAAGCTTTAAAGCTCTGAATATCTTTATAACTGCTCAGCTTGAAATACCCTGCTCAGAGCTGACAAGATCGTGCCTCAAAGCACGAGTATGTGGTTACAGCTTTGGCAGTGGGGATGGAGAGCTCTCTCCTTTCCTCTCCTCCTCCGGGTACCAGGATCCCTCCTGGGAAGGACACCCGAGCGGCAGGCCTGCATCTGCCTGCCCAAGGGGGAGCACAACCTTCAGTCTCAGCCTCCAGACTGCATGTTAGCATTCACCTCACACCCGCCCGAGCCCCCTTAGCAGGAGGGGAGATAAATAAATACTAGAGGAGGACAGCAGCTCTGAAGGCCGAGGTCTGGCAACCAGAGAAGGAACTCTCTCTCCCTTCCCACACCTTTTTTTTTTTTTTTTTCTTCCTTTTTTTTTTTTTGTCCTTTTCTCTCTTTTTTTTTTTTTTTTTTTTTCACTGGGGAGCAGGTGGGTGGAAATCGACATCAAGCCATGTCGGCTCCTCCGGGCTTGCGCAGCCCCGCCAGGGTCCTCCCGGCTCCCCCTACCCCAGCACGCTCATCCCCCCCGCCCCCCCGGCCCGAACGCGGGGGAGGAGGGGAGTGGGCGCCGGGGACCCCTCCTACCCCGAGCCCCACCCAGAGGAGGGCTCAGCGGAGGGTGGCCCGAGGACGGGCGGATCCGCGGCGGGGAAGGCAGGGGCGGCCGCGGAGGGGCGCGGAGGGGCTGCCGGCGGCCGCAGCGCGCACGGCGGCGCCGCTGCTGCTGCACTGCAGAGGCGCCATCTTCTCCTTGCCTCCGCGGCGCTCGGTACTGGACCGCCCGCGGGGGGCACGGCCCGGTCCCGGCCACTGCCACCGCCCCCTCCCCACGCACCACCGCGGGCGGCACTTTCCCGCCCCCGCGGAGCTGCCGCGCCAGCCCACGGGGAGCTCCCCACCGCCTCCCCGCACACCTGCGTGTGGCTGCGCGACAGGGGGAGGCACTGCCCGAGCCGGCACTGCCCTCCCCCACCACCCCCGGCAGCATCCCCGCCGGGGGCGGTGGTGCTTGCAGCCCGGTTCCGCACCCCGAGCCGGGGAGATGCCGCTGGGCCCCTGGCTCCCCCTCCCGCAGAACTCCCACACGCAGGGAAAGTTTCCCATTCCCAGCTCCTGGCGGACTAACCCCGGCGGCGGAGCAGCCCCCCGCGGGAGGCGCTCGGCCGTTCCCTGCCCTGCTCTGCCCGCCGGCTGGCGACGCCGCCGCCGCCCCTCCCCACGGACCCCCGCCCGCCGCGCCAGACGGCTCCGCGGGCGACGGCTGAAGTTACCGGGGAAGCGCCCCGAGAGCGGCAGCCGGGTCAACGAAGCAAGTCGGCCCCAGCGGCAGCGACAGCCGCAACCGACCGCCGCGAACACGCGTGGCGGGGGTGGCGAGCACCAGCTCCATGGGCTCCCGCTCCGCTTTCTCCTCACCGCTACCCCCCCCCCCGGCTCACCGCCCCGCTCGGGAGCGGCCCTATTGTTCGGCGGCCGGAGGGAGACGGTAGCCGGGGAAGGAGCCTCCCGCCGCCAGGCTGCGTGACGGGCGCCGGCGACCCCCGCCAGCCCCGCCCGAGCCCACGCTGCAGGGGCGGCTGCGGGCAGACAAAGCCTCGGGGAAGCGGAGGAGGACAGCGGGGAAGCACCCGCCTGGCCGCCTCCTGTCCCGCTTACCTCGAGAGCCCGAGCCGCGCCGGAGGCCAGCAGGAGGAGGGCTAAGTGGGGCAGCATCGCGGCGGCCGGGAAGGGGGGGGAAAGGAGGGAAGCCGACGAGACGCGGCAGGGTCCGTCCGTAAATCCGCGGAGCCGCGTCGCTGCCGGGGAGAACGACTGAGCTGCAGCGGCACCACCGAGCGCCGCGGCGGGGCCGGTCAGCTGATGGCCCGGCCCGCCCCCGAGCGGGCGGTGCGGCCCGGCCCGGCCCGGCCCGCCCCGCGGGGACCCCTAGCGGCAACGCCCGGGCGGTGCAGTACCGGCCACCGGCCCTCTGGTAGCGGTTGGGTCCGGCCCGGGCCTTTCTTGTACCTCGGCCCGGCCACCGCGGGGTTCGGGCCTGGGCTCGGCGGCATGGGGCGGCCTCCCAGGCCAGCTTTAGACCGGTGACGGCGTTGTCGTCGTACGGATGTTTGGTGCTGCAGCACCGGCTTCCTCATGTGCCTTTCGGGCATCGTCGGGAGCCGTTTCCAAAGCCACCGCACCTCCCCGCCTACCTCTGCGGGAAAGCTCCGCGCCCTCGGAAGCCCTGAAGCCTGGATGCACCGTAGCCCCTCTGAAGTGTTTTCTGCAGGAACACCGACTCCATGTCAGGCCATTCACAAAAATAAATAAATAAATAAATAAACAAACAAAAATTGTGTGATTTAGGGGCTGTTTTACAGATTCTGCCGTTTCAGGCGAGGTTGCACGCCAGCCTGGGATCTTCAGTTCGTATCTTGTGTGGAGGCGATGAGTAAGAAGGGACAAGGAGCCATACCTGGCATGTTAGCACACACTCCTGTAAGCCTCAGGCTCCTCCAGATCAGCATGGGGAGACAGCTGTGGCCACTGCCATACTCCTTTGCCTGCTGCTAATTTCAAGATCAATGCAACATTTGTAGGAATGCTATGGATAGGGAAGGCAAGTGAAAACATCTTGGAGCTTATAGCTGTTGAATTAAGAAGAAATCAAATTAAATTGTAGAACTTTGTCAAACAGGAGGCCAAAACAAAGTGACTTTTTCGCCTCCTCCACAGCATTGTAATATTTGGTATCGTAAACCTGTAAGGAAAGCTAAAAGTATTAGTAGAGTTTTGTGTTGAAACAGCTGCTATTGTAGCAGAAATTCAGCATGACACAGCCTGACCCATTCTGCCTGTTGCAAAGTGGACTCCATGGCACCACCTCTGCTCGCAGTCACCAGAGACAACCCGTGTTGGGGACCTGCAGCCAGGAAACACCAGTGACAGGAAGGGGACATCTCCCTGTTTTACAGCTGCCGTAACAGAAGCCCAGGCTCTGTTGAGCTTGGTGCCTCTCAGCCTCTAATTCTCTTGAAATCAGAACTGAAGGCCGCTTGGCTAGGCACGCAGGAGGGATGCTTAGCGGGCAAGACCAAACTGGGCTGCTGTGGCTGTAACATGCCGTGACAGAGCTTGCCCCACAGCCCAGCCCTCGAGTGAGAAGGCCGTTCCCATGAAAATGGGAATCTTGTACAAATGAAGGAACTGGCTATGCATAAAGGCTTTGGGCAATCACTTGAGTCGCACTTCCTAAATTTGAGAGATCTCTGAAAAGCAGATAGCAGATCAGGCTGCTCTCCTCAGCCCCTTGAACAGAAAGATATGAAGTATATCCAACAAGTTCAATCAGTAGGTGCTTTTAAGAAACACACAACCATGATACAACACAACCTGTACATTGAGTTAAACAGCAACAATGGCAGTCGTATAGCTGTAATAATTTATTACCGTTATCTTCTTGTTAGGGTAACAATCTCATGGCTTTGAGGGGTTAGGGAAGGATTTGTTGGGTAAGGGTTTCTAACCACTTGGCTTCTAAACTCAGCCACTGGAAAGGCAGCACCATAGTTGCAAATAAGCAACACCCTGCTAAATCTGATGGAGGTTATTCAAAAACAATTCTTTCGTGAAACAATGGAGGCAATCAGAAGGAAGCTATTTGCAAGTTCTGAAAATAAAAATAATTTTTAAAATTTTAGGCTTCCAGATGGGACGGATGGAAGACTAAAATAGATTTATGTAGCCCTTTTATTATAAGTTGGCTTGGTAGTTCTTTGTAATCACTTCTTCCTAGTGCTAAAATCAAATATTGTTCCAACTGCTGCTTCTCAGGATGAGCCAAGCATGCTTCCTTCCTCATGGTGGGCAGGCAGGCAGGGGGCCCCTTTTGCTTGTTGCTGGGAGCGGGGCAGATCTGTGGGACTGTACGCCTTGGGGTTTAGCAGGGAAGGCTCAAGTGACAAAGTCTACAATAAATAAAGGTATCAGAAGACCTGCATGAGATAGGTGTTTCCAGTTACAGCCAACAAAAAATAGTGACATTATGAGAAAAGCGGAATCTTGTGTTAGTGCAATGGTAGTGGGGCTTCAGGGGTGGCTTCCGTGAGAAGCCTGTTGGAAGCTCCCTTGGTTCCAATTCTGGCCCCACCTCTACCCAAGACCAAGGAAATATGGGAAGCTGGATGCGCCTCTGCGAGTAACAAATTCAAGAAAGGGAAAAAAAACACAAAATAATAATTAAAAAAGAAAAAAAAAAGACCTGCAAAGCAGGGGAGAGGAAGGAGGTGAGAGCAATGCCAGAGTGAAGACACCAAGGTCAGTGAGGAAGGAGGGGGAGAAGGTGTCCTAGCAGAGATTTCCCTCAGCCCATGGTGAGATGGCAGCTGTGCCCCTGCAACCCATAGAGGAACACAGGGGAGCAGTCCCTGAAGGAGCACAGTGGGACAGATACAGATTTGTAGACCCTGAAGGAGCAGAGTGGGCAGACATGGAGCTGCCAAGGGAGGATCACAGGTGGGCAGATGCGGAGCTGCAGCCCGTATGGGACCATGGAGAGAGGCAAATGTGGACCTGAAGCCATGGAGGTCCCCATGTCAGAGGAGGTGACTGCTCCCGCAGCAGCCCGCAGACTCTGTGTGCAGCCCAGGCGGGAGCAGTCTGTGCCTGAGGGACTGCACCTCTGGGAGGGACTCGTGTCCCAGGGGTTCCTGAAGGACTCTCCCGGGAGAGGGACCCCGCCTTGGAGCAGGGGAAGAACGTGAGGAGTCCTCCCCCTGAGGAGGAAGGAGCGGCAGAAACTCCCTGTGGGGAACTGACCCTGAGCCCCCCTGACCCTCCCTGTGCCATCAGGGGGAGGCAGCAGGGAAGCAGTTCGGGCCCCAGAAGAAGGGGTGGGGGTGGAAAAGGTATCAAGATGTTGTCACTTTCTCTTTCTCCTGATAAATTAGATATTTTGTTTTCTTCCCAAGTATGGTCTGTCTGGTTTTGCCTATTACCGTAAGTGGGGAGTGAAAACCTCCCTGTCCTTGTCTGGATTAAGGAGCCTTTAGGTGGATTTTCTCCTCCCTGTCCCACAGTGAGGGGGATGGAGGGAGAATGAGAGGAGGCCTGGTTGTGTACTGGCTGGGCCTAAAATGTGACAAGCAGTAACAATATTTTTAAAGATTTCTTTATGTTAGCTGTGATTAAAGGTCATAACTAAAGACTCTCTTCAAAGCTGTTTGGAAAGGACCTCCTGATAGGGAAAAAAACAGACTGTGCTGTATTTTTCAGTCTCTGTCTTCTTTCAGGATCTGTACAGAAGGCCTAATAGACTTGGGCAATCCTTGCTTTCTCTACCTGACATCTTAGTAAAGAAAGTAAGTCTTACCAGACCTTGGAAGCTGTCATAGCTGGAGCACAACAAAGCCCACTGCCACCTGACAACAGGGCAAAGAGTGGAAATTGTCTTCCTGAAGAAGAAAGCAGAACAAGTTGGATTACACAATGGCAGGGCTTACATTCAAACCTAATAAAATGCAGGGCTTACATTCAAACCTAATAAAATGCTTTCAGCAAAGAATCACAAACTGTGATAATGAAGATGTGATTTTCTCTTTAATTGCTGAGCTTTGTTATTTAATATTAATGTGTTAACTTTCAAAGTGATGAGCAAGCATGCATGTCAAGTTTCAGTTTTTGGCCACTTCTGTGCTCTGCCTGTATATCTTTGTGTGCAAATGATGTCTAATATTATTTAACAGCCTCTTCATTTTAGTATAGAAATATGTATGTAGAAACATTGTTCAGCCATACAGTTTCCACTGAACACTCATGAAGCAAGTGTACCTTATCTACAAATGCTGATATTACTTCACAAAAGGCAATAAAACACCTCAGCCTGCTTCATAGCCTAATGAATTAAATTGGTAAATAGGTGAACAGATATTTCACTCCACTTGTTTTGTTGCCACACTTAGCAAAGCAGCATGTTGTCAGGTCAGATGTGTATTTTTGTCATGGAAAAGAGTCTGTTCTTTTGGTGAAGAGGAGAGAGGATTTTTTTTTTATTCTCTAGCCTCTCTCCCAAATTAACAGTTAATTGAAGGTGTTTGCTGGGTGAAACAAAAGCAGCATTGCAACTCTTGGAATATTCTTCAATTAATCTTCCCCTTGATGCTTGTGTGCATCTCTCAGCAGAGCTCTAACAGAGGGACTCATACATGGTTTCTGAAGGGGGACCTTGGCAGCCTGGGGCATGGGCACAATTATTGCATTCCCAGATGTTTCAGAATATGTGCAAGTGGCTTTATAGCATACATGCTACTTACCGACACTCACTGAATTATCAGATCATGAAGTCTTATTCCATCCACTTCAACAAAAATAGTGTCGCTAGTCTAATTTTCAGCTATATTTTATTCATCTTAGGTATGACTTCTTGGGCAGATTTTTTCAGTACAATGCTACAGCCAGTGCTTTCACTAAGATGATTTCTCCCTTTGTTGTCAACTCTGCAGAAAGGGCTCCAAGTTGGCAAACTTGAGTTTCGGTCCAGACTTCGATGCTGACTCACTGTCTCCTTCTGTATTCACTTCATTTCAGTGTTCATAATTTTCTTTACTGGGGAGAATGCTGTTTCTCTGTCTTTGTTATTCCTGTGGGGAACAGAACAAAGCAGTAGGGTTAGTATTTCTGAATGAACCTCTGCAAGTTAAAGATTTGAATCCTCCTGAGTTGGCACCTTCTGTGTTAGTCCCAGCTAAGGAGTTTTTCTGTGCTCAGAAAACTTCTTCAGTGTAAACAAACATATTTATTTCAGGCAACTCCACCAGGAATTTGTATTTTTGAATACCACAGAATTAATTTTAATGGAAAACTTTTAGGTTTTATGCTACACCTTGAACCACTGCAGGTATAATTAATCTGCTCACTGTCATGCAAGTGTCCTCTAGAGACATTTTTTTTCCTTTGAAGTCATTCTGCAGCCCTGAGAAAAAGAGTCTCCATATATTAATCCAAAATAGGAAGAGAGAGATTGTGCCTAATCAACCCTACACAAGTACATGCTGTTAATGACAACAATGGGTGCGGATATGATTTCAAATAGTGAACAGTTGATCCTTGTCTGAATTCTGCAAAGCACCTTCAGTTTTTGGCTCTTACAGATGCAGTACACAGTTAGGTAGCCAGTAGCCATAGCGACCTACTCAAATGCAAATGATTTGTTCTGCATAGCACAGGAGTATTAAGAGTTGATGCTATCTACTGGAGCAGGTACACAATACAAATGGCAGAGCCAAGTAATAATGAAATCACAGTCCAAAATCCCTGGAGCACTCAGCCAAGGAAATGAAAAGGCAATGCGAAAAACAGTAATTGCTCCAGTGATTAGGCTGTGAACATACATGGACATCACCCTATGCCAAACAAATACAGCATTAATAAGGCTTCTCTCTTTGTTGACAGAAGCTGTTGTTGCTTGCTGATGGCGTCAGTAAGGGGGAAATCTTCAGGATGGCTGCTTCTTCATTTGATTCTGTACCCCTGATTATGTTCACTCAGTTACTGAGCAATGCAAACATTCCTAGCAGGATCTGGATTTGACATTTGTTCCTTTCTTTCCTACTGAATGCATTAAATCTTCCAAGATATTTTTTTGCCTTTTGTGGACAATCTAGTAGTAAAGTTTTTCAGGTGCAGCCTTTCTAGTGTTTTCCTCACAGCTCAACATCAACATGCTTCTCACACAAATAAAGAAGTCATCTTACAGTACAACAGCCCAATTTCTTTTAAGGCAAGTCCTGTTTGGTGGTGTTCAGAGAGCAAGCAGCATTTCCAAATGATTAAATCAAACCCTTGAGGGCATCTAACTCCATTCCTTAGCAACTATGCAAATGACATTTAGCTATTTGCATGCCTATAATTGAAAGTTATGATGTGCTTTTGGAATGCTATGAAGGCCACCAGATGAGAGGGTTATGGTCCTCTTGGCCTCTTTTCTGCAGCTTGTTCTCCTATGATTTGTCTTCCCAGATAAAACAACATTGCAGTTTGCAGTGGGAATATACCAAATCATTAATATTTAACAAAAATAGTGGCAACTCACCAATGTCTTTGATTTCTCACAATCTCTGAGTGTGCTAGTAACCTTTTTTATCACTATTCAAAAGTAATATTTTTTTTGCTGTCAAAGATTTACTTCCTTTTTCAACCCCTGCTTTGCCCAGAGCTGTCCTGCCATCTGCCATCTGTCCAGCCCTCCCCAAAGACCAGCTACCCCCAACCACTCCTCTCATCATTTGGGCTCTTGTTACCTCCTCTTCAGTTGTGTGAGACTGAACATACTTATACACACCTTATTTCCTGTACAAACTTGGAGTATGAGAACAGGGTGTTTGTGATAAATTACTCAACATTACCTGGAGGTGGTGAAGTTATTAAACAAAAATGTTGCTATCTTAGAATCAGCTTCCACGTTTACCAGACCATGCAAACCTTCCATATATGTCTGAATGGACCCCAAGATTAAAAAAAGAGGATGCTAGCTGGGCAAAAAGAACTGTCTGTACAAAGTTAGACATTTTTTTGTTTAAACACTATCTTGAAACTGAAATTTAAAAATAGAAACAGAAAATTTAGCAGATGGTGTACATATATATATATACATAAAGTACATCTTTGATTCTAGGTTCAGTTGACTGAAGACATTTGTACAGAATGAGAAAATACATTGTTATTTTTATTATTTCAACACCATCAGATCCTAAAATACCTTCTGAATTGCTAGCAAAGCATGTTAGGATGCCCGAAGACCCATCTTACCACCTGCTGATAGAACTACAATGCCAGAATTAGTTTTGAAAGTCACAGCTAGGTTGCAATAGTGATGTTAAAACTAATAAATTTAAGAGCAGTAGCAACCCCACTTTATATGGAACAGCAGTTTGTCAAGAAACATCAACAAAAGCATCACCATTCTTTAGCTTGCTTTGGGAGTCTTAACTCAAGATATAATTAAGCTTTTCCTCAGCTGTCCCTGGAGAAAAAATAGTGGCTTTTCTGAAAGCTGTGAGAATCTGAACCAGTCAACAGGGACTGTTCAAAGGAAATGAAGTCTGAGGGCTTAAAGTTATAAAACGAAAAATCTGGCTGGAACACAACTCCACTTATACTCAGCAGGATGTAAGGAAGTCTCTTGAGCCATAAGTCTGCACTTCAAATATGGACAAAAAGCCCCCATTCCAAGAAACTGTTCCATGGGTGCAGTGACTTCAGGAGCAGCTCAGGGCATAGGTGCCACAGGTTTCTGTCTCTTCACTCCTTATGCAGCCATTTGAAAGACTCAGAACATTACCTGAAAGACTGTGGCTCCAGCTGGAGGGACAGAAATGGGAGCTGTAAACAATGGTGACACTGCTGTAGCTGCAGATGCTCTCTCTGGAAGCCACCAGGGCTTTCCCTTTTGCAGCTGCCACCACTCTCCACGGTGCCAATGGGTTTGCATTCCCTCTGCCATGCTGCACCAGCATTTGTGGTCAGAGGAATGGGAGGCAAAGGCTAAAGTGTGCATCTGTAACAAACTTAGCTTGCCATTTGTAGATTTATATTAGGAGACAATGAAAGTGTCATGGAGTAGCCTGTGAAGGCTACATCTGTGAGGTGGTTATTAAAGTGGAAATAAAGTGGAAAGAAGAATGAAATCTCCATTTGTTTCAGGAAGATCTGATAGTTCTCTCTTCAAGATTACAGTTCAAGCCAAGTGGTGATAACCAAAATATAGGAAATACAGGAAACCTGAAAATAAAGTAAACACTAATTTAAAATTTAAAATAATGTTTCTTGTTCACTTCCTATATTTTTACATGCTGTAAAGATTGCTAATATCTCCTATGGTTATCATCTGTAAGAAAATTTATCTATAGAATATAAAGCAAGAAGTTGGAAGAAGAGGAAGCCTCAAAATACTACATCCTTTGCTGAGTCCTGCTATGAACTCAGCATAATTCATGTTTGACAGGTGAGCTGTCTCAGTATCCTCCTCAGGAATCTGCATGCAGCTGTGAACATGAAGCATTATTTCATATATATTCGCTGGTGCTCCAAATAATGTGTCTAATCTAATTATTATGCATGCATGAGAAGGTACAGATCGGATTCCTTGCTGAAACTGTGGGTATCATTCTGGGGCATAACCCGATATCATCTCACACAGCCTCAAATATTGGCTGCAGGGTAGCTGCCAGGATTTTGGTATCACAGACTGTTATCAGCAAAGCATAGAGCACAGCGCAGCTACACAGATGAGGTGATCATCAAAATATAAATGAACTCTTCCAAGAGATTAATTTCTGTAGAGTCTCATAGTAAGACTGAGATCACAGATGAGAGGCCAGAAGCATAATAAAGCAGCTGCCTAACAGCACAGGAACAGCCATGCTCAGTCCATCTAGGAATTGCAACCATCTTTTATAGAATGCTCACAGTATTAGAAGCTGAAAAGTTTGATCACAAGCACATAAATCAGTGACTGCAGGAGCTTTGTAATGGATGGTTTTGTGTTGAGGAAGGAGGTGGAGGATAGTAATGAAGAACTGCAGACTGTTCTGTACAGACAAATAATGCCATCCTTAGATCTTCTGTGTTTTGTAACCACCCTGCAATTTCTCTCAGCAAAAGGATTTAAAAATATTTGTTCGAGTTGATTTCATATACATCTACCTTATTCCTTCACATGTGCCCAAAAAATGGACTTATCTTTTCCTGATTTATATCAGAGACAAAAAAACCCATATTGAGAGTAGGAGAGTGAGTGAAATTTTCTTCCCTCATAGCAGGATTTGTGAAAGGCACCCACTGGTACAATGTTAGTTCCATTGAAAAAAGGTGTAAAACCAGACTTTGCATACTGGCAATCTGCAGCAAGGCTCTCTCATCAGCTGTTACCACCCAGACCAGAATCAGAACCTGATGGCACTGGGTGTGGTGGCCTGGTACACACTGTGCCTTCTGCCTCAGCACTCAGTGTGGCTGCAAGGCTGCTCCTGCCTTTAGGCTCAGGCCAGGCACCCAGCACCTGTGCAGCCCACACACCATGTTCCTTCAGGAACCTATTGGCAGAAGTGTGAACATCAAAATATTTGTCATAATAGAGATGCTGACATTATTTTTTTTTCCTTTTTTTTTTTTTTCTTTTTTTTTTTTTTAAATGAGCTACTAGTGAGGCATTGGCTGCTGTTACACAAGCATGGAAATTCAGAGATAAAGGGGATCAGTACCATGTTAGACATTTGAAGATCCAACTGTTTTTCAAAACATTAGCACAATGCCATAGGGAAAACAGATTCTGACACCTGCATATGAAATCCTGTCCTTGTACACAAAAGAAAGACCTCCCTGGGAATGAACACCCATTTCAGTTTGCTGTGAGCTACTGCACCACATAAACATAGAGTGAATCAAATAAAGTTCAAAGAGTTAAATCTTGAGATTTTAACTCTAAGGAGTTAAATGCAGTTAAATCTTGCCAAGACCTATTTTCAAGAATGATTTCTTTGAAGATGACGATTTATTTTAAAATAACTTTTGAAAATGTGAGGAATTACTCTGAAATCACTGAGATTATTTCAAATACATCATCTGACATATTTTGTTTACATGTTTTTGGCCTCAAATGGAGCCCCAATTGTTTTTCCAATTAAAAAACAAACCCACATCTTTGAAAAGGTGGGAGGTATTTGTACAGCACAGCTGAGATAGCAAATATGTCTGTCAATTGCTCTGAATTTTGAACATAATACATTCAGAAAACCTCATACAAATTAAGTTTTCAGAGACAGAGGGAGAAATTCTTACAGCAGAGAAAATTAACGAAAAGTTATAGTAGAATTAGCATCATCTCAAAACATAATGTAAAAATATTTCTGCCATAATAGCCATGCAGTGTATCTACTAAACCATGGCTATAAGGCTAAATATATTGAAAATAATAAACAGATATAAATACTGATGTTCAGCATCTAAAATCTCAAATGAAAAAAAATCCCTGCAGGAAATTAAGCAAATAAATCCAACATTAGTGGGTGCAATAACCAAAGTTTTCCATTTGGCTTCTAATGCTTTTTTAAACCACTTGTAGTACAGCTGTAACTATCACATTGTAAAAGCAACTATTCCTTTGCCCTCCTCCTGCCACTTAAACGTTATATCTATACCCAAAAATTATTTCTACACATAACTGTATTAAATATATGTATCTTACACACATACATAAACATCTAACAGTATGATAAAACTCACTATGCCATATTTTATAGCTATATATCTGCTAAGGTAGCTATTGATGAAAATGTAAGCCTAAATGAGACAAAGAGCCCTGACCCCCATTAATCAGGTGGGCTCATGGAAGCAACAAACTAGCATTGCAGCAGCATCGGTGACATTCAAAACTGACCGAACCACCAGTGATCACTTCATCTTATGTAAAATGGTTAAAAAAGCAGGACATTTATTGTTCTTATTACATGCTTGAGGGCTGACCCAGGCCTCACTACAGTCAACAAAAGTCTTTTTATTAGTGAGCAGATACCAGAGGGAATCTGAAGGGAACAATCCTGACAGTCTCCAGCTGGTGTCAAGAAATACTGAGGATACTCTGCTTTAACTCCACAGACATTTAAACCAAATTCCATGAGGGTGACCTGTGCCTCTGCCTTCAGACAGGCTTTTACACCTCCTGTTTTACTCCAGCACCTGCAATTAATCTGCTCAGAACTGATTAGGCTGAAACATACATTTTAGTAAGATTTTTAAATCATCATGGAACTGCAGCGACGTTCTTCAGGACATATCCTGAATCTAGTGGGAAAAAGGCATTAAAAATCAGCTTGCTGAAATTACCCAAATGCATATGTCCATATAGATATCTAAGAATATAGATATAAAGGTGTCAATAGGAACTGTTACGACTAAGGATGCTTTTTTCTGTTCTTGCAAAACTGCATTATCTACTGTCTTCAGTTAGATGTAAGTAGGATATCGATAATTCTGAACCATAAAATACCCGAATTCCTTCCCATGCAAAGAGCTGGTGTATTTTAAAAATGTCAGGTAAACTTTGTGAGCTATGTAATGTGTCATAATAGCATCTTGAATTCAGCAGTGATATTGGTAGGAAGCATTTGACATTCTGTGGTTTGCTGTCTGTGCAGACAATGCACCCATGCTAAAGAGAAATAGTGTACTGAAATCAGTGACGTATTTAATTAAATGCTTTGACTTAGTTTCTTCAGGATTATACCTGGGCAACATTTAGTCAAAATTACACTTAAGTTGTACTTTGAAAAACTGTTCAGAGTTGACACAGTTCTACTTCCAAGTAAAAATCAGTAGGAGTTTCACTGCTAACTTTCACAGAATATAAGCCAATTCTTAGCTCTTCTGAAAATAGTTTTCCATCTGTATATTTATTTAAATGATGGTTAGTAGCAATAGGAACTGAAAAGATGAGGCTTTTAATTTTAAAAGTTTAAGGTAGGTTACTAAATTAGAAAGATAAACCACAAGAAATACCCAAACTTCAACAGTTTTTGCTCTCACTTATGGCAAGAATGGATGGAAAACAACACAGTTTTTTCCCAGGTGATTCAGCCACTAAGTTTCAGAGGTCATTAGACACCATTGACTCTTTTTTAACAGCATTTCGTGTTTCCAGTTGGTCAGATGAGGACTTTAACAGAGCCATCTATAAGGTAGTCCTGAGCTGTCAATCCATCCTAAAAGAAATTATGGTATCAGACAAAGTAGTCAAATCCCCTCTTTTCTACATTCATGTAGATTTCTACTTTCCATGTTCCCAAAGCCTCAGTTTTCTTTTACTGCAAAATATGGCTGTTTTCTTTAAAGGAATAGCCCTTCTTGAAAAACAAATGCCACTCTAAGCCACAGAAACATTTACTGCAGTCAATGTTTAACATACAAATAATCCCACTGACTGCAATGTAACTCCTTGCATGCCTGGAGTTAAATAGCAATACTTTGTTGGCTCAATGCCTGCCTGCTGCAGAAGCTAGTAAAATTCATGGTAAGAGGTGGTAGTACCACCTTTTGACATTTCAAGCCCCCTAAGGTTTGGTCCCCTGAGGTTTTTCTGACCTCACAGCACCTTCAGAGGACTTGACTGATTGAAAGGTCACCTTGGATTCTTGCTCTGTTCTGTACCACTGTGTACAAGAGACCTAGTGGGCCAGAAGCCCAGCTGATGTATATTCATAGAAGACTGACTAGCTGCTAACTTCTCTCTTGAAGTCTTGGAGGCTCAGTAATGAGAAGCAGTGCAGGAGGGAGTACTTACACAGCACTGCTCTTGCGAAGCACTAAGAAGCAGCTGTGTCCAAAGGAGAGGATTTATTATCTCCCTCTTATCTAGGAAGCAGGACGGGTTGCTTCAGCTCTGCAGCAAACACTGGTTTCTTTTGCTGTCAGACTCCGAGCAGGTAAAGTCTACACTCCAAAGCAGAGCCTCCAAAGTCAGTGCAAGATGGAAATCTCAGTAACACCTGAACAGCAAGAGCCAAGTACACTCACAGTCTCCTAATTTCTGATCAGTAAGCTGAAAATACACCAGGCAACCATTACCATTACATCTTCCTAAATAGCTTCCAAAAAAAAATTCCTAAATAAAACTTTTTCTATTTATTTTCTTCATCCTTTACCTTTTTCAGCCATAACTTTACAGTTCAGTATTGCCTGGGGTTTTGTTTTTTGTTGTTTGGGTTTCTTGTGTTTGTGGGTTTTTTTGTAGTTTTGGGGGTCTTTGTTTGGTGGTGGGGTTTTTTTGTTAGTTTTTGTTGTTGGTGGTGGTGGTTTGGGTTGTTTTGTTTTATTTTTTTCAACAAGAAGTGCCTATAAAAGCTCGTGTTTGCCAAGTAAGTCCAGAGACTAAGAGTCTATTCTTAAGTTTTCACTGGATTTTAATGGCAGAAGAAAACAGTCAAAGCTACTCAGTGACATTCAATGCATAAGAGGTCCTACTGGGTTTCTGTTCTGCCAAGAGTAGGATAGTAGGATATTATTGCCCATGGCTTTTGCAGCTATTTTGTTACTAGTTGCAGGTCAAAAGTTACCTGCTTAGAAAAGTCATATTTTTCTCTGCATTTGAAATGCAAATTCCTGTTCCAATTTTGTTAAGACATTTTCTGATTTTAAATGGGGCTGGTTGTTGCCTGTGTAATCTGACTGCATGAGTATTCAAACATGCATTTAAACATTAGATTATTCAAAGTCATTAAAGTCTGTCATGTTTTAAGAGCCTTTTTTTTGGGTCAGAGGTTTAAATCTTTGGTGTTCTTTTTTATACTACCCAATTTAGATGTGCGTCAATAGAACTTATTGATCTGCCAACACAGGTGGCACCTGGCTATATCATGGAGTGTTTTTCAGTCTTTTCCTAAGTGTTCTTTCCTAATTTCTCTTACAATGTATGGTAAGTTAAGAGCAGAGCTGGAAACTTTTACATAGCTAGATCCACAACACCATCTCTTCATGTTTCAAGATGTGATTTAGTAGAAGTTCTGCTTCTCTAGCCTGATGCACACATCTGCCAAAATATTCAATTTAAGTAAATTGTGTTAGGAATGAAGTCATACTGTCATGCAATTTAATAATGGAAATGGCTGATTATATTTTGTACTAGAAAGGGCTGGGTGTCATCACAGGAGATTCAGTGTCTTTAAAGAAAAAAAAAAAGCCTGTCTGAAGTAATTACATTTAAACATTGTTTGTTAAGTTGGAAAATATTGGAGCATATCTTTTTAGACTCAATATTCAGAAAGAAAAGAGCTTACCAACCTGAGCAGACCTGCAGACCCCATTCTCAAAACACCAGAACTGAAGACAATCTTGCACATCAGTTTCCTTTAAAAACAAAAACAAACAAAAAAACCCCAAAACCTCCAAACCACATAAACCCCCCCCAAACAAACAAAACAAAAAAACCCCAAAACAAACAAACAAACAAAAACAACACCAAAACACAAGCACACACACAGAGTTAAAAATGGAGAAAGTTAATGCTGGCATGAGCAGCAGAGCAGTAAACATCAAAGTAAGATACAAGATATCCATGCCAATAAATAG
This sequence comes from Phaethornis superciliosus, assembly GCA_023637945.1. Classification (NCBI taxonomy): domain Eukaryota; kingdom Metazoa; phylum Chordata; class Aves; order Apodiformes; family Trochilidae; genus Phaethornis; species Phaethornis superciliosus. The sequence continues at coordinate 103,078,258 of JAJQWJ010000001.1, forward strand.
GTAATGATGCAAGAGTTTTATGAGCCTTGGCAGTCCCATTGGTCCCAACATTTTTGCAGGCATAACAAACTGAACATATTATTCCTTACTGTTACTGAGATATTATGATTTAGAGTGACTGGGTTTTTTTCTCTACAGCAGACAGAGTTCACACCAAAGCCAGTGTTGCATTCAGCTAAATAACAGAGGTGAATGGAAAGACCAGAAACAAGCCAAGAAGAATAAATACATTTCACAATTAATGAATCTTTTAAAATCAGTGCTTTGAACAGTGCTCTGGCTTTCTAGATATTCACACTTACAGGTAGTTGGATGTAACTTTGTAAATTGTATTTTAAGGGATGCTAAAAGCGGCGCATATAAAAAATAAAACAGAAAAATGCAGTTGACAAAAAGAACAAGGTTGTGTCAGTAAAAGAAAAAATACCAATCTAAAGAGCTGTGGAGTACCTTTGTTTTGCCGCCTTTGGCATTTGTATTGACATGCAAGGATTTGTGGAGACATTTCTGACTTCTTGCTTAAACACTGGGCAGCAAGCCAAATCATTTTTATGAGGAGGAGGAGAAGGAGCAATGCAGCCAAATGAGAAACAACAAAGTCAACCAAAAGAGTGCCATCTCAGAGCTTTGACTCAGGAAAGCACTTCATGAAGCACAGCACACAACACCAAACAATTGAATGAATCCGCTGGAAAGAACAGTATCTGCTCACAAGTAGGTTCCTAACTTTGAGTAATGAAACTCTGAGCTTTGCTGGGCTCAGTAAGACTGTTTGCACATTGGAGGAGAGGCAGTAAAATCTCACCTCCCCCTCCCTGAGCTTGGTAAAAGTACAGCTGGTTTAGGAAGAGTGCCCCTGAGCTCCTGCAGTTAATAAAACACACGTAACATTTCTGAAATTTTTGTAAGGAACTCTGTCCTGCTACAAACGTTTCGAGTTGCATAGCTTGTCTGCTTATTGGATTTATTTAGAACAACAGCATGACTGAAATGATCCTGCGGAGTATTTAGGATCAATTGCCAAGTCCAGCAGAAAACCTGAAGTTCCTATTCTGGTGAATGAAAGCAGTGGCAGGAATGCCTGTATCCAGTCATAGATCTTTGTCTTTTTGGCAAGTCCTTATTCGAGGCAGCACTGTCTGTACCATAAAATTTTGCTGTCGTTGAATGTTGAAGTGGAACCTGATCTTTTAGGACATTCTAAAAATGGGCACATTTCATTGTTCCTGTCAGTACGTGATAAATTCTTCTAGAGAATGTAAATGTTTTATAGGTTGTTCCAGTACCAGAACTGCATACTTAATGAATTGCTGATTTCAAAGTACATCCAATAGTCCAAATGAGAATCTCTGCATTTCAACCTTCCTCTTCTTTTTCCCTTTCTTTTTAAAATTTTGTTTTATTGTTTAATATTACTTAAGGTAATAAGGGACAGTAGTAGAATTGTGGAGTCTATCAGAGATGTATGCATGATAGGGATACATTTTGCTCTGTCAGGTTCTGGCATGTATTCTTTTTGAAGCTGATTATTAATTTTCTGCCTCTGCAAGAAGAAATGACTGGGAAAAAAAAAAAAAAAACCAACCAAACAAAAAACCCCTAAGAATATATATCATGGCTGAAAGAAACAAAACTCAGATTTGCTTTTTAAAAAATGTATTTATGTTAAAATAGGAATGGGGGAGGAAATAATAATGGAAGTACTTCTTACAGAAAGAGTTGTTGCTCTGAAATAATGCTATGTGTGACTTAACTAGGTTGTACAGGACTTGGATATTATCAGATGTGGCAAACCAAAGCTTGGACCAAAACAAATGTAATTTTCTTTAGGTGGGTGCAAAGTGTCTGTGCTTAATGTCTGCGCTTTCTCTTACACCATACAAATGCTGATCACCTTTGCTGTGGACTGTGTCTTTGGAAATGAAACAAAATATCTAAGTATGGAATAATAAAATGTATATTTTACTGTCTGTTGTAAGGATTTACAAGTATGGCAGCCTTTAAGTGTTTTAAGATTATTTGTGTCTGATCTTCGCTGTGGGTTTTCTCATCTCTGTATGAACTGTGCTTAAAAGTGATCCTGAAAAACTAAACAAGAAGTCAAGGTTTTGACCCTGGGGATTTGTATATTTGGGGCAGTAGCATCATCCCCATAGTAATGACTTTTAAAACATATTTTAAATTGCATTTGGTCATGTTTTCTTACCTCCATCCAAAAATGTAACCAGAAATATAGACTATATATAGAATGATAATTTCAGCTGACAGAGAAGAGCACTCAAGTATTTGATTTTTGCTAGTAGCTATCAAGGACAATATGGTTCTGCATCAGACGTTTTTTTTCTCTTGACACATAATTTAGATACTTGGAACCCAAGAAAGATAGAAAAGAATTAAGAGCAGGTAGAAGGCTGAAATCAAAGGGATGCTGATAAATTGAGAGGGAGCATGGAATGCAGATGAAGAAAAGTACATGGGGGAGGCAGAATTGGTGGGAGAAAGAAATGGGTATGAAATAAAAAAAACACAAACAGCAGGAATAAAACATGGATGAGCAAAGACAAGGAGAAACCCAGATGGCATGGAAAATAAAAAGCCTGATTACTCCTTAAGGCTTTTCTTTCAGGTCAGGATAGATGGATGAAATTTGTGACTTCAAATTTCACTCAGTAGAGAAGTTCTCGTGCTATTTTTGCAACCTTTTTTAAACATTAAATTTACTTTACAATATTTCTCTGCCCCTTACTCCCAAAGAAAATGTCAGCTGAGAGGAAAAAAAAAAGTTTCACCCCAAACTTCTGGTAGTCAGGAAGTGTAAAAGTGACAGGGATGATTCATATCCTGAACATCAGGCACACTGAAGACAGAAGACAGGAGCAGCGAAATAGTAAGATGAGTGTCATGTGGTCTATATGAAGTGCTTTAAATCTGTAGTTTATAAAATAGCAGGTGGGAATGATGTCTAGAAATAAATAGCCAGTGGTTAAAATGGCAAAGGATTTCTTCCCCTCTACTCAGGTATTGCTTACTGGATTAAATACAGGGATTTTGGTACAGAGGCCCACAGAAAACATCAATAAAACCTTCCAAACCTCAAACCACTAAAAACATAAACCAGCTGCCACCACTCTCCTGGACATTGACAGCAAATATAGAATTGTTTTTTGTACCACAGGGCAGTATTTTTTTCTCATACAAATGCCCATAACAGTGGTATTCATACCAATTTTATTTAGAAACAGAAGGGCATATCTAGGTTTTCGGGCAGGTCCTTAAGAAACATGTATAGATCAGCAAAAGAATAGGCAGAGCTTTGAGTTCCACCCTTCTCCACAGGAAAATAGTATCTCGAGTGACACTAAAGGTGCCCACCTTGTCTGCCCTTACCACTTCAGATGAAAGAGAAAATATTATTTACTGATTTTTTTTTACATGTAAGAAGTACTCCCAAGAGTAGTAACTCAGCCAGCAAGAAAATGGCTAACCTGGGACAGAATTTTCCAGCGTGGTCCTGTGCCATTTCATTTGTTTTTATGGTACAGATGAAGTCAGCAGGTTACTGAATCCACATTTATACTCTGTCAAGGGGTGCTCTGAAAAGAGGCCTTCTTACAAGCAAGGAAAGCTAGCACATTCACCACGCCTTACACCTGCTTATGTTCAGCCCTACATATCCTGTGAATCCCCAAAAGAAAAACACCACTGAGTTGTTTACACTGGAATGAGCATGTTGAGCCCACATTCAGTCAAATTGTCTGCACTGTAAATAAAGCCATTAAGCGGCCTTGGCCGCCGTATTGATCCCCCAGGCCTGCCGCAAGGCATCAGCTGCCAGCTGGATTTTGTACTGCTGGTCACCACTCTTTGAGCCCAGTGGCCCAGCCAAATTCCCACCCACCTAATTGTGCACTTATCCAATCCAGATTTCACCAATTTGGCAGCAAGTACGCTGCAGGAAACGGTGCAAAAGGCCTCGCTCAAGTCGAGGTATAGAGCACAGACGCTGCCCTCCCTTTCATCACACAGCCAGTGATCTCATCATAGAAAGCAGGCAGGCTGGTCAGGTTTGATAACAAAATATTTCTTCTTCAAATAATCTTTGCTTCCTCTCTTCTTCTGGGATATAAACTAAGGAGAAAATCATGCAAATCCCAGATATAACTTTGCCCAGTAAATGTGCATGTCATCCATTATTACGGGCATATATTACTGTAACACCCAAAGTCTCAAAATCAAACCCAGGGTGCTATTACAGAGTGATGAAAGCATATTATCTGTGCTCAAAGAGAATTCACAGTCAAGGACCAAACCTTAGTAAAAATGACTCGTGATTTCCTGTTACTAGAGTAATACTATTTCTCTTGGGAATGACTGTGCAAAGTATCACTTGCTAAAAAAAGGTAGTTGCTTAACAGTCAGCCTATGGTTTTAGCTAAAAATTCACAAAGCTAACAACCTTAGAAAGAATTATCAGAAGCTATATTTCCACTGTATATTACAGTCAAAGTGTTAATGTCACACAATTTTGTATACCTCAGCAGCAAACACTTTTAGGCAACAGAAACTTGTATTTGAGAGACCAAGACACTTCAAATGGAGATGCTTGTCCAAGCTTTCCAAAACAATGAATCTTCAGCAATCTCTTTCATACCTACAGTGTTTTAGAGAAGAACAGATTGTTTATCTGTATGATAGATACGTTCTGCTCTCTGATGTACATAATAATTGCCATTACTAAGTAAGGGTCACCTCCAGGGTACAGGTAGAGCTTCTGTTCTGCAGAAGGGTTTTTTTGTTGACTCCATTTGCTTCTGAGGAACTCAGCAACTACACGAGTGATGAAAATCCACTGCAAATCTATCATAGTTGGAAAATTAATTGTATGATAGCAACAAAAAAGAAATGTTTCCTATTCCAGCTCAGTCAGAGAATATCCAAAACACAGCAAACCCTGTAAAGAAAATGAAATAACTTGGTTTCAGATGACTTGTCCCTATGAGTCATCTTGGACCTCAACAACAGAGATGGGCATGAAAATCTTTTTTGAATTTTCATGGATACTAATGTACTGCAAAGAAATTTCAAGCCCAATTTCATCAGAAATGGTACTAGGACTGTTTGGTCTAGCGCATTCCTTTTTCACCTATGCCTAAGTCAAAGGCAAATAACTTTCAACCACTATCTGGTTCAACCTTTGAAATTTCTTCAGTTTCTGTTGCCAGAGCTTGAGATGCATCACACAGAATCATCTGCCAGGATGGACTGACAGCAATCTGAGTCTATTCATAAGTCCTGACTTTTATGCACAAGGAAAAATAGTGCATTCTTAAAACTGAAGCATTCAGTATACTCGGAGCATCCCATCTCTCTGTCATGCAGCCTGAACAGATGAGGCAGAGCACTGACTTCCACATATTAAAACTGCCTGCCAGTGGATGTTCTAGTTTTAAATGTTTCCTGGAGATGGGAGTGGGTGTTGTGTCTGAGCTGCAGACAGAGGAATGGTAAATGGGGCCCAGCAGGCATGTGCCCAGTTCAGACTCCTCCGATGTGCAGGATGAATGTGGCAGTGAGATGGCACACAGCTTCCCAGCATCCTCCCCTCACACACCGTGATGTCTCTGGACTTCTTGCAGAGCTGAATACAGAGCTTTGCCAAACCTACAAAACTCCATCAGCAAGCCCCTGCAGGGGGGCTCAGCTCTGAGCACAAACTGGATTGAAGCCTTTTTAATTTTCAAAAAGAGTAAGGGACGAGTGACTATGATAAGGGAGCACAGATAGATTTATTGGGTCATTGCCTTTCCTTATACATTTAAGGAAATTCAGTTCACAAAATCATAGCCTACAAGTACACATCAAGAAGTTAATTTCTTCTGTAGGCAGAACTGAAGTAGGTGAACATACTTTAGACCTTTTCTGAGGCTATACCTGAAATAAAGTGCTTGTAAGCCTGTTGTAATAATGGGGAATATGAAAGGTTTTTCACTGTCCACAAAGGCTAGAAGCAAAATATTGCAAAAACACTGCAGATGGTTAAATAAGGGCTTCTCAAGTAACATTGCCTTGTGTAAAAGTGTCTTCCTCTGTCCTTCAGCATGGCTTGAATACATTTTTATAGTATTATCCTGTGTTGGTGCTTTTAGATTTAAATCATATGCAAAGCTGAGTGCTCTATTATGATTAGGAGGATTTTCTTTTGAATTTATAGGTTCACTTCATTTCAGAACAGGAAGCTGGTTTATTTACTTGCTTAATACAGCATCAGCATGATGAGCAGGATAGCTTTCTAGCTGCAAATGAAAAGGTTCATAGATTAGCACTTTCCCTCAGTGGATGTTATGGCTCATATACCAAACAACCCTGAATGGAGAGATGCTGGCAATGTTTCAGACCCTAAAACTGTAAAACTGGGTGTTAACTCAGATGAGTCTTGTGTTTTATTACTACAGATAAAACATACAATTTAATTAAACGTTCACCTATAAAATGTAAGGTTCAGTTAACTCTCAGCTTTATTTTACTACAACCTACATAGCTAACTAATGGTGATGTTATGTAAAGATTGAATGGCTTTTCAAGTCATAAAACACCTTGGAGCTATGTTGTTTTTTTAATTTATAACAGCTCCAATTTCAAGCTCAGTTTCTGCTCACATCATCACTTAACCCTTCATCTTCTATGCTTTTCCTCACTTGCCCATATATTTTATCTTTAGACATTGCAATGGATTCATTATCCAGCTGTTTTCTGTATCATGGATGTAAGTGAATTTCAGCCTGTATGCAAGTGAACCCAAGGTTGAATTTTAAATGGATAAGATACAATATTTAAAAGAAGGCATATAGAGTGTTTCAGTCAGAACATCAAGAGCATCAGAGCTGATGAAACTAAATTTGGGTATGCTTTTTATCTGGGCGCACACTTGAAAGTCAAAGATGTTGAGTCACAGGACCTTTTTTCTTATGTGTAACCAGATCCCTCCAGGATTCACCTCTTACTTTAGTATCTAATGAGTTTTTTATCAACAAGTCTGAGTAGGGTGGTTTTCATCTGACTTAAAACTTCTGTTGTCAAAATAAAATCTAAACCATTGCCACTGAGCAAATTTTTATTCATACCCACTTAGCAAGGTCAAGAGACCTGGTCATCATCTGGAAAAAACAAAAGAAAATAAAACCACCACAATTGTTTTGAATTAAATCAGCCGATGAGCCATCCAAGCTCTCCTTACACCAAGTCCCCTTACTGCTATCCATGTTCCATACATTTAAAGTACCTTTCCTGGAAACAAGAAGCGTAGCATTCCTTTCCCCAGGGCATTGTTTTTCTTTGCTAAGGCAGCCATAGAATATTCCCTTTTCAGATGCTCCTGCTTCATATATTTCTCTTGAGAAGTCAGATCTGTATTTCAACTTCAGTAAATAATATTGGAATACAGTTAGTCCAAAAACTCCCAAATTCAGTTGGGCATAGAGAACACCACGCTTTCTGTAAAACAGGAGCAAAACAAAAGCAATGCCACTCCTTGAGACAGCAAGCAGTACATTAGGTGACAAAAGTACTTTATGCTGTACATCCTTCTGTCTGATTTAGGAGGCTTCCTTAGCATACTCAGTAGGCAGCATCCCTGAAGCACACCTTTGGTCCTTCACTCCTGTTATCATGCTTCCTCTCTCACACACAGCTTGTTTACAGAACCCTTCACCATGCAGATGGTCTGGTAAGAGCTACAAGTTCTTCACTAATTCACTCCAAGAGCAACAGAAACAAAACTCAGGTGGCAAAATGCAGAAACACCAGACTTGGAGAAATGAAAGGCCAAATTGGACCACATGGTGTCCTGCCTCTTTGGGACTTGGGGTACTAATACTGCCCCTTCTGCAGCTCTCTTGCTCAGGACCAGGCCAAGCATCTCCACCTCATACATCAGTACAGATCACCAGAGTAATGCCAGGGGCTTCAGCACACAGAGGAAAGCTCAGCACTCTATTTTCATTCCCTTCAGATAAGCTTTTGCTGGCCAAACGTGTATGGTACTATGGTCCTGTACTACTTGGAGCTCATGTCCTGAAAAGTGGGGTTACCCTCACATTCCCGCCTTCTTAACTTGCTCTGGCTTAGGGAAGTTATTCTGACATGTGGCAGGGTTGCCTAAAGTTATGGCTCTCCCTTTGTGTCATGCAGAGACTGAAGCCTGAGACAGTTGTGGAACTGGCTTCTTGGCCAGATTTATTAACTGTAATTATAACACCACCCATTCCTTTGGCTTTTAGACATTGATGTGTTTTTTGCTGCTTTACAAAATCTTTTGCCAATGGAATAATGCTGATTGACTCAAAAAACAGCTCATCAAATGATCTTTTTCTCATCTGCAGCCCCTCACATTTCTAGTTAAGGAACATCTTTAATTAAGTTAATCAGAGTAGGCTTAATACTGTTTATATACTAACAGATATTACTGCACTAATTAAAACATTTTAATTGGCATTTGACAGATGTTAAAAGAAATGCATTCCAAGATTATATTGACTGCATTCTTCTTCCTATCCTGTTTAAAGACCAGTCATCAAGTTATCTGCCTTGTGGCAACAATAAGAAATTGGATCTTTACCATATGAGAATTAATCATTCCTTAACTGTTATGCTGAAAGCACACCACAATCTATCCCCAATAAAAATCATTGATCAATTTTAAAATTTATGTCTAGAACCATAAAGAAACTAAAAAACAAAACAAAATGCTTTTGCCATAAGTTTAAAACTGTTTCATTAGTATTTCCACTGAATTTTTATTAGTGAAAACATCTAAAGACAAAGCCTGCTTTCCATGAGTGCTTGTGGGAACAGCTTTTATTGATTCATCTTCCCTCCAGTGTGCCTTCCAAACCAGCCATCCGCACACATGCACAGGGTTAGGGAAACAACTGTAGTATGGAATAAAAATCAGTGTCTTCCTTGTCCTCTGCTTCCTGTTCCTCACCAGTCTCTCCCCATCTGCCACTTTCCTAGCAGCAGGGGATGGGGGAATTAAAACCAACTGGAATAAAGGGCAGATAGATTTTTCCACCATCTTGGGCCTGAACACTTCCAGGGAGGGGACAGCCACAACACAAGACAATGCATTCCAGTGTCTCACCATCCCCAAAGTAAAGAATTTCTTCCTTATATCCAATCTGAAGCTACCTTAAGTTTAAAACCGTTACCACTACAGTCCCTTGTAGAAAGTCTATTTCCATCTCTTACAAGTCCCCTTTATGAAAGACCACAATAATATTATCTTAGATCCATCTTCTTTCAAGGGTGATAAATCCCAAATCTCTGTCCTCATAGGAGAGGTGCTTCAGCCCTCTGGTCATCCTTATGGCCCTCCTTTGGACCTTCTCCAACACTTTTGTTGCTTGTGCTGGAGACCTCAGAGCTTCAGTACAGAAGGTGAAAGTCTCACAAGAGCAGACTAAAGAGGGCAAATCAGCTCCCCATCTGCTGTCCATGCTTCTTTTTATTCAGCTTTTTTTTCAGCTCCTTTGTGTTATGAGAACAACCCAAGAACATCAGTTTTCCTTTTGTTGTCTTGTATCTATGGTGCTGAACAAGTGTCCGCAGCAAAATACAAATAAAAGTTTCAGGGCTGTTTTGCTTTTGCTTGCAAGCTTCTTCCAGAATCCTCTGTTTTCCCTTTTAAAATAGTTTTCTAATTTTCATAAAAACAAAACTGAGAATACTAAATCTTTATCAGATTACCTCCAGAAAAATACTGATTATTTTTATAGTATTCATTACAGATACTTGGGGAACACCATGACATGGGTATTCCTGCTGCAAGCACTTCTCAGGTTTCACTGAGAATATCAACATGGGGACTACCAAATCCAAACACTTATTTGGGTCCTTGGAATGTATTTACACAACAGATGTTAAGACAATTTAAGGCTCTACTGGTTAAAACAGAGTTAGCCATGTTATATAAATCTCTAGAGGCAAACTACACTTGGCTGTTTGTACAAACTATGCTGCTAACAAGACAAAAGAAAGTAACATTTACTTTTTTCTGAATAGTATCATGGAATTTAAGAAAAATCTTACTCAGGAGATTGAAGATAATGTACTGCCTGGGGGTTATAGTTAGGGCTTCATGGTAATCAGGCTGTTCATTAGGACATGGTAAACAAAGCATCCTCAAGCCCATGAAGACAAAACCATGTATTTATGATACAAAATAGCAATGTTACCATCAGTTGTAAGGAAAAACATAAAGAAACAGGTGCATGCAGAAGAAAATAAGTCTACTGCTTTAAAACTCACTGGATCAAATGCATTACTGATATAATTTTGTTAAGATCAATTGAGTCATATCCTGAATGAAGTAGTTAATTGAACAGCAGTTATGAGGAAAAATTGTGACAGTAGACTATTCTAAGAATTAACAGAATAAAGAGGTTGAGAGTGGGAAAAGCCTTTTCCTTTTTTAATTTTTAAAAATTTTTTTTAATTGAACGAATAGGAAAAAAAGATTATTTCTGTGATTTGGTCATTGTACAGCCTGCTTGCTTACACTCTGGGACCCTGGATGAGCTCTCATTAGGAAGTTCTCCATTCCAGCGTATTCTAAGAGCAAAACAAAACTGAGGCAGTCCTTGGAGTCTAGCTGGACTGAAGCTACTCAGCAGGAAGCTGCCATCCTGTTGTTGAAGGTCATAATCCATTAAGAATCATTCCAGTAATGCCACCATGAGTTACTGACCATAAGTTACATCATAATAATTCTATGCCCAACATCTGAAGAGTTAGGTCATGAGAAAATCGAGTGGAAGAGGCAGGAGCTGAGAAGCTACTTATCTTGCTTAAAGCAAAACCAAGCAGCTTTGTGAAGGTTGTAAAGATCTAGCATAAAAAAAGCTGTTGCATGACTCATCAGTGTATGATGCTCATCACAAGTGTGAATAATTTCTTAACAAGCAGTGAGAAACCAGAGCAATGCCAGTCAGAATCCAACAGCTGCACCAAGGATAAAATTTCTGTAACTTGTGCACTATACAAGTGACCAGAACTAACACATTCTGATGTGTACAGTCCTTAAATCTCTTATGTTTCTACACATCTGTTAGTGCATGATGGGGGCTGAGATATTTTTAGTTCTTTCAGTACACTGGTCACTCACATAAATGGTAGAACACACAGTAGGTACAAGGCTCTTCTGAGTTGTTTCATCCCTTTCCTGCACAGAGTACACCCAAGTCAGAGGTTATCATGAGCCCTGTGCTGATCCAAATCTTGAGCAATGGAAAGGTAAGGGCAAGCTGGGAAAATCATATTGCACAGGTGGTAGCATCATTCCAATAGACCTTCACTCTTTAACTCCTAAACTATTAATATTAAACATTTATACATGTGTAGCAAATGATACTGATATTTGCAGTCTTTTTTTCCAGTCTAAGCAATTTAATAAATCAATGAATTAGCAAACAGAAAGAAACAGAAAATAAATTAGAACCTCATACTTATGTTTACATTAAATGGTTCACTGTGTTAATGTTTGTAGCTGATTTATCTAAGGGCAACATCCTATGATTCATTATTCATCATTATTAATGAGCCTTTTGTCCTTTAATTTCTAGAAAGAGTTTTGCCCAGTCTAACTTGAGAATAACTTTTGAAGGATATTTTTGAGAATGTCAAGAAGCTGAAATAGAACAAGACCACTGACAAGAAGGGAAGAGTACATTACAGCGGTGTCCCTATATTTGTAAATAAAATCACACAGTTAAATATCAATAGAAGTTATTTTATTTACTGCCCTTAAATCAACCATAAAGTCAATCCTTACTTGCTCCTCCTGAAACTCCTACTTCAGTAGACACTGTCAGAAGGCATCTGAAAGTCACTGGCATATTTGGATGTGTTAAGAGTGTAGTGGTGGCTACAGGCTTGATAGAAAAGGTGATGCTGCTACAAACCTTTGTTATATTAAAATATTAAACATCCAGATGTGTTAGGACGTGTTACTCCAAGAGCTTGTTCTGATCACCAGGCTGTCATCCATGGGAGAAGAAAGCAAAAAAACCCAAAACCTCCTTCCATGGAGATTTTCAAGACCACCATGGTGAAAGCCCTGAGCAGCCTGGCCTGATCTAAGACCTAGTCCTGTTTTGGGCTAGAGGCTGAACAAGAGACCTTCTGAAAGCCCTTCCCACTCAAGGGATTCCATGAAAAAGAAAACAAGAAAACATAATCCCTAACCTTTTTACTAGAGCTGTGAAAGATCTGAGAAAGCAAATAATAAGAGTATGTCCAAAATGGTCACCTCAGAAAATGAGGAGGGCCCATGTTCATTCAATATCTATTACCAGGGACTTTTCCCACTCACCAGTTAAAACTTAGACCAAACTACACAAAATGAGTTCTCCAGCCATGTTTTTAAAAAGAAAACAACCCTTGATTTATTATTTCAAGAAAATTACTGGTCACAGTTGGGGTCCTTGCTAGAGGAACACAAGTAACCACCAGAGACATAAAAAGAGGCAGAATTCACAGATTTTCTTATTATTTTCCATAAGGTTACATTTAGACAAAATACTGCCTGAGGAGATATATAGTTTTTGGATCCCTCCCATGGTACCAAACTCTTCCTACTGCAGCACATGAGAAGCCTGAACGTATCACTACTCCACTGAGGCCAAGTGCCTGGAAATTCACTGTGGTAGTATTCAAGCTGAGGAGACACTGCAGTCTCGGTGCTTGACAACAGAACAAAGATTAAATAATAAAGAAAACCTGTGTTCCTTCCTCTCACTTAAAAAACTCAAGTTTTGATGCAAAACAACATTTTTTTTTCTAGTCTTCATGAGTGGATAGGAACAGGAGCTTTATAAACCTAATTTAAGGCCTCATAGAGTAGCTTTTAGATAGCTAAATTACATTCTGAAGTGCTAGGCATCACTATGGTTTTCTTATACAGAGGCTGTAATTGGATTCCCTGTACTACAGTAGCCTAGCTCTATAGTCAGAGGTGACTGCTGTCAGAACAGAAAGTGGTAAAGCAGTTTTTCTATATAATATATAGTACCTCAGTGACCTTTTTGTGGAATGAGATATAAAAAGACCTATATGACTGACTCATATGATGTCTGATAGCTGAAGGTAGAGAAATTCAGGCAAAAAAGTACATCTTACTCTATCCAAGCAAATGTGTAAATCAACATTAAATGTTTAGATGTGTTCAGGCAGAAGTTAAGGGTTCGATTAAAAAAAAAAAAAAGGGGGGGGGGGGAAATTATGGCCTGAACTTTGTAAAATGGCAAATTGTCCCAATAATGCCTTCCAAGATATTAGTCATTTTGCCTGCAGCAATGTTACCACTACCAGGCTACCACCATTAAAACCTGCATGAAACAGAACTTCAACTGGAAACCCATAATCAGTCCTTGTTTTCCACAGACTGATCTATTTTTCAAAACTTAAGGCATAAAACAAATCAATCAAATCCCCTCTTGTTTGATCTGCTCTAAAGCCTCTTTTCCTCTTTCTTACAGTAGATGTAACCCGCCTTCTTTACCCCCATTTCTGTGTACCTGTATAGCTGCTGATTTAGTAAAGTAATTAAACCATGCTTAATTTTTTAAGCATGTGAGGAGTCCCATTGGGTTCAGAGAGATTATTTGTATTCTTAAGTACATTGCTGAATCAGTTCTGAAATCAAAATAGTTTCATAATTACAGGATTATATGAACATAGAGTTGCAAATGTGATGTTTAAAAGAGAAAGGCTAATTTACAGGATGATAGGAACATTTAATTGCAGTTTAGAGATGGAAGGAAATCCACAACCATAAATGATGATATAAAACACAGTATGTCTTTTACAATCACTGTGGCATCTTTAACTCTGAAAGCTTAAACTGAGAACCCAAGCAGGTGTATGAGCAACAGAGTTCTTCAAAGAAACTCTCACATACAGCCTTTGTATATTTGAATCTATAAATGTACACTTCTATATTTAAATATCTGCTTTTCAACATTGTTGGGGGTTTTACTCTAACCCAGTACCAGTTCCATTGTGCTGTAATACTTGGGTTATAATTGTTTCACAAGCTATTCCATTATCCCATCAGTAAGAGCAGAAATTTCTAACAGATTACTGAGCTATATTGCCTTAAAAAAAAAAAATAATCTATCACTTATTACACCCAGCATCCATGTCCATACACACAGATTTTAGAGAATTGTTATCATGGGCTAAGCACCAAATTTACCAAGGGTAGAAGGCAGCCCTGCATTGCAAATAGGGACTCTCTCATGTTGCAGGAGTGGGTGATATGGTTAAAGCCACTGCCCACAACACCCTTCTCCTATAGATTTCCACTTTTTCGTCCTACAAGGAAGGACAAGATCCTCATGAAGTCTCTGAGCATTCTCTACTGCAGATGCCAATATAATGTATTTGCACAAAAACCCCACACAAACTGCTTCAGGCCTGCACAGCCTCCATGAAGCGTGAGTAGATGCATCATCTGCTGACACAATATAATTTGCCCTGTTTGCAATTCAGAGCCTTCAAAGGAGGTCTAAAGATCAGAACTGAAAACATTTGTGTGCCTGAGTCTTGTCCCCTTCTGTATTTGACATCCCTGAATCATGACTACAGAGTCATTTCTCCCCCTTCCATTTATACCTACAAGCAGCTTCTGAAGGGAGAGGTCTGCAATTACTCATTGGAAAAATGGTCCTGACCTATCTTCTGAATCATGTAGCTGGCCACATGCTGTTCTCAGTCATATCTAGTTAAGTCAGTAAGGCTGCATACATGTAAGGCTAAAATTTGATCTCAGCTGTGATGTTGCACACACTCAGCTTCCTCAGCTGAATAACTGGGGACTTAAAGGAGGTCAGCAATATTAATGAAAACTGGAAGCTGTAACTATATATAACAAGTTTGTAAGGCTTTGTTCTCATGGCTGTTTCCTTCCTCTTTAAGTTTCTCAACATTGCCTAAGACTGAAGCCATTCTATCAGATACAGCAATTCTTCAAGGGGTGGCAGTTCAAATGTGGACAGGCCGCTGCTCCGATTTGCAAATCAATGCATCTCGTAATAAATCACAATAATTCATGTCTGTGTGAGAGTAGAATCAGATAGGCAAAGCCCACGAGAAAATCTACTGCACTAAGAGGAAGCAATTAAGACACTCCTTAGTTTGTGTGATTAGCAGGCAGAGCAAGTTTGGGGTGGTTTTATGAGAATGCTTGATGTGTGCTACTTATTTTATTTTGCTCTTCAATGCCGTTGAGTGCTCACTATAAAAGAACACAAGGCTATCAAAGCAGCCCAAAACAGTAAAAAAGTAACAACTTCACAATAAAGACTTAAAACCAATGTCAACATGAAATATACTTGCAGAAATCTTAGTAGTGTTAAGCTGTATCATGCCTCACAAAACAGTTACCAAAACATATATAAACTTGCAGAAATACAACCAAAGATCAACAAGATCAGCAAAAGTTGAGGTAACTCTTCCCTCTGGTAAAATAGAAATACTCAAATCTCCCTGCCAGATAAAATATATTATTCCTTACCTGTTAGAAAAGCACAGTATTGATTTCCCACCATTTAAATGCAATTTTTTGAAGGACAAAAGCCAGTTCTTAGGAGAAAGAAAGAGATTTTACTAAACTTCATAGTATAAAGCTGCCACCAAAAGTTGCACTTTTCATAGTCCTTGTTACACTTCTATGTCTTAAGTACTTTGGTATCCTCTGTCCAGAGCTGGAGGATCACATTGGTGTCTGGGAGTTTCTGGAGTTACAGACTCCTGACTGTGCTGTACGAGCAAACCCCTGTGCCTGACAGAGTTTTCACCTCACTGCATCATGTAAGATTAGCTGATTGAGGGTGCATTGATTTCGTCAATATAATCCAAGTATCAGGAATAGTTGTGGGCACTTTCCAGCAGAACCTCTGGTGAAAAATATTTTTGCTGAGGCATGTAAGAAAAGGGTTGCCAGCTTTACCTGGTGGACTTCAACTCCTGAGATATCAGGTAAATTTGAGAAACTGTGTATAGATGACTTTTTTCTCTTCCTGGCTTACCTCCTCTAACACAGTGAGAAAGGGGCAGTTTTGTTATGAATATGTTGCCTGCTATGCTTGAAGAAAAAGGCTAAATTTAAAAAAAATAAAGCCAGACCCAAGCAGCAGGGGTTTCTTTGTAAGGCAGGACTACAGTTGCAGGGGATACTCAGCCCAGGCCTCCTTCCAGAACCCCACAGCATCTCCCCAAAACATCCAGTATCCCTACCCACACCAAGATCTTTATTTACATGGGATGAGATCCCTGCTTACATTTTAAACTTGCACCCCAACCAAGACTTCTTAAAGCAGCCCAACCAACACAGACACAAGACCTTGGGGAATTCAAAGGAAGTGAGTTTCAATTTTAAAGGAATTTCTAATCCCCTGATACTCTTCCTAAAAGAAACAAAAGGGCAGTGCCCTCGTTGTGATTACAGGAATTACTGCTCAAACAGTTGGCAAAAGAAACAAAATGACATTGTCTGGTCAGTCAGGAAACAAGAGGGAAGTTTTGAGATAAATTGCAGCCAACTTCAACAGCTCGAGTTTAAAGCACTGAATAATTGCCTGAGGTCTGCAAGCACTGAATAGAATAAAAAAATGAAAAATAGTTACCTTGAATTAATCTAAGCAAACAGTTTCATTTTTTAAAAAAGATGTAATCCTTATGTTTTATGAAAAAAGGAGGGAAATTAAGTTTAATGAGCTTCACTTATGACAGAATTGTGATTTTCATGTCTAGAAGCTAAGAGTACTGTTCAGAGGTGGGCTCTCACGTCAAATATTCATTTACTCCAGAGTCACTATTCAGTCCCACAAACATTAATCCCAATGAGAACCTTAGCAGACTGGTTTTTTAAAGGTGAGTTGCAGAAGTTTTTAAATTTCTTTGCCCCTAATTATTTTATGGAAGTTAATAAACATGTTAGGTCTTTAATCTTTAATTAACAACCCCCTTAGTATTTCAATTTTTTTTCTAGTGCTTTTTTTTTCTTTAATTTGAAAATCATTTGTTTTAACAAAAAATGGCAAATTATAACACATCTCTCAAAGCTATGTCTGTTAAACCAAGAACACGTACAAACATAATAATCTTGCAATTTTTGGTTTATTCCAATAAAATCTAACTAAAAGCTTCTTGCATGGTTTGAATAATTGGGTAAAATAGTTCTGGAGCAGTTCTAGTTCCTTTGTGCAGTCAGATATGTTGGGTTTAATTTCTATGACAAAAGTGTTAGCTGAAAGAAGAAAAGGGAAATCACTACAAATTTTCTTGCTCTAACTTGGAAATACCCATGGTACATAATTCCTTTATCAAGCACCAATGATCTGGTTAGTGAACATCAAATGTTCACCATAAATTACCTTCCTTCTGCATAAGCAGTGGGTTTTCTGCTCTGGGGTTAGTATAAACTGCTCCTAGAAAAAAAAAAAAAAAGAGAAAATAAAAAAGAAAGAGAGGGAAGAGAGGGAAGAGAGGGAAGAGAGGGAAGAGAGGGAAGAGAGGGAAGAGAGGGAAGAGAGGGAAGAGAGGGAAGAGAGGGAAGAGAGGGAAGAGAGGGAAGAGAGGGAAGAGAGGGAAGAGAGGGAAGAGAGGGAAGAGAGGGAAGAGAGGGAAGAGAGGGAAGAGAGGGAAGAGAGGGAAGAGAGGGAAGAGAGGGAAGAGAGGGAAGAGAGGGAAAAAAAAAAGGAAAAAAAAAGGAAAAAAAAAGGAAAAAAAAAGGAAAAAAAAAGGAAAAAAAAAAGGAAAAAAAAAAAGGAAAAAAAAAAAGGAAAAAAAAAAAGGAAAAAAAAAAATTAAAAAAAAAATTAAAAAAAAATTAAAAAAAAAATGAAAAAAAAAGTAAAAAAAAAGGAAAAAAAAAGGAAAAAAAAAGGAAAAAAAAAGGAAAAAAAAGAAAAAAAAAAAGGAGAAAAAAAAGGGAAAAAAAAAGGGAAAAAAAAAGGAAAAAAAAAGGAAAAAAAAGGAAAAAAAAAGGAAAAAAAAGGAAAAAAAAAAGGAAAAAAAAAAGGAAAAAAAAAGGAAAAAAAAGGAAAAAAAAAGGAAAAAAAGGAAAAAAAAGGAAAAAAAAGGAAAAAAAAAAAGGAAAAAAAAGGAAAAAAAAGGAAAAAAAAAGGAAAAAAAAGGAAAAAAAAAGGAAAAAAAAAGGAAAAAAAAAAAGCAAAAAAAAAGGAAAAAAAACGAAAAAAAAAAGGAAAAAAAAGGAAAAAAAGGAAAAAAAAGGAAAAAAAAGGAAAAAAAAAGGAAAAAAAAAGGAAAAAAAAAAAAAAAAGGAAAAAAAAAAGGAAAAAAAAAGGAAAAAAAAGGAAAAAAAAAGGAAAAAAAAAGGAAAAAAAAAGGAAAAAAAAAGGAAAAAAAAAGGAAAAAAAAAGGAAAAAAAAAAGGAAAAAAAAAAAATGAAAAAAAAAAGGAAAAAAAAAGGAAAAAAAAGGAAAAAAAAAGGAAAAAAAAGGAAAAAAAAGGAAAAAAAAGGAAAAAAAAAGGAAAAAAAAAGGAAAAAAAAAGGAAAAAAAAGGAAAAAAAAGGAAAAAAAAGGAAAAAAAAGGAAAAAAAAAAGGAATAAATAAACTTTGCTAAAATCTAGTATTTCAATTTTTAATGAGCTTTCCTCCTCCCTATTTGAATGAGCCTGCAGAAAACTACCTTGCATATGCAAAAGCATTTAGCTGATTATCAGTGAAACCCTTCCAACTTTGCAGTTGCCTTTGATTAGCAAAGGACACTTAGGGAAACATGATCACCAACTTCGCCTAGAAATTTTAATCTAGATTTCAGCATGAGAAAAGTGAGCAGTGCCCCAGGATCTGACAGGCTGCAAGGGAAAACAATGGGAAAAAATGTGCTGGTTCTTATAGTCCTTTTAAAACTATAGGCTGTGGGTAGGCTGGTATTTTCCATTACTATATATATATATAGTTTAAGAGAGGATTAAAATCTTCATGAACTAAGACCTGATGAGAAGTAAATAACGTTCTTTACAAACTCTACATCCTGTCCCAATTATCCAGTATACCCCTTTCAGATCAGCTACCATCTCAGCAGATAAAATACCAGGCTCCCAAAGCCAGCTTGAAGGGTCTGTTCATGCAGGTCCCCTGTATTTGTGGGCCCCAAGTGACTTTTCCTCCCCTTTTAAGCAACAGACTAACCCAGGTTGCTGCAGGGCAGGGACAGACCAGGCATCAGCAGCCAGCAACATCCCAGAGACATTTCCCAGGGCAAGTGCAAACTGAGTTTTTCCCAGGAAGAAGAGATGAAGCTTGTGACAAACTTTCCCTCAGCAAGGTGCCTCTCAGCAGCCAGCATCTCTCTATCTGGCAGTTCAGAGTCCATCTTCCCTTGGTTTTGACAGGTTATCAGCGTTCTTCTGGTCTCATACTATATTTGGCTACACTCCAGCACGTCTGATCAGGAAATAAATGGTGCATAAAGTGCTACAAAATCTCTTATGATGGGCCATGCCACAGGTCCATCTGAGCAGCATGTGAGAGCTGTGAGGGATTTTGATGTTGGAGCTGGAGACTGACCCAAGTTACCCCCTTCATTCTCCAGACCTCTGGGTGTAAGAAGCTGAGGTTCTGCAGGGGTAAGGGAAAGGCTGGAGCTTCTTCTGAGTGTCCCTGGGTAAACTTGAGGGACACTGTTCATATCCTTGTCTTTCAGGATGAGTGATATGATTTACATGTAAAATAAACCAGTATATGAACAGAGGAGAGATTGCACGGTGCTATAATAAACTTCTCTTCTAAGTCAGTTCTATGATATGCTTTGGGCTCTCCTCCCTAGCCCCCACCCTAAAGTCCAAATTGGGATTCTGAAGCTTTCATGATTCTCTTCTTATTTCTTTCTTTGCTTCTATCAGACCACATATAGCTGCTTTGCTTATCATCAGAAAGTAACATTCTTTAGAAACCCATTTTACTTTGTATATAATGTAAGTAGATCTTCCAACATTTCCAGAGTTCACTGTTGCATGAGACAGCTCTGTCTCAAAATTGACTGGGGCCTGCTATTTCATCAAGTTTTCTTGCAAAATTATAGCAAGTTTTGTAGTTAAGTTCCTTAATGATTACTGTTTCTTAGGCATGGGAGAAATTACAGAACTGGGGAGAGATGTGAGCAGTGTCTCCTTGGCTATGATGGTGACAGAAAAAATACATAGGCTGAGCATCCACATGTCACAGATACACTATAGAATGTTGTGGATTCCATATTAATTTACCATATTGTGAAACAAGATGATCTAATAATTATTGCTACTTATAACACCTATGTATTTCGGAAGCCTTACAATCCTTGCACAATATACTATTAATTTACCTGGGGGAACTAGAGTATTTTTGTGTATATCATCTGACTCCAGCAAAATCAGTGAAAGTTTTGGGATGGAACAGAAGGCTTTTTGGACACCCAGGGCTTCACCCCACTTTGTACTCCCATTAGTATAGACTAGAACAACATCAGAGGCAGCCTAACTCTGTACTCATATTAATACAAGGATGTCCTATGAAAGCCTCACACAAATAGAAACATCTGCACAATTGGCCAGAAAAATATTTTACTGAAGTGCCACCATGTCAACAAGGTAACACTCATAAAAGTTCAGTGAGTTTTCTCCTAATGTACAGGATTACAACTCTGGAGACTCTCATTTTGATGGATGACATTTTTCCAGGAACAGTAAATCACAGAGCCTCCTCGTTCTTCAACCTTCCTTAATACAAGTTGTCAAAAACGCCCACCTCACAAGCACACTGAGAAACTACACTGATTTTTTTTTTAGGTACAAACTGGTCACGGAACAGAAGGAATGTGTGTGTGTGACACAGTTCACAAGAGGTGAATATGGTTCCCATGACCTTTTCCTTCCTCAAAAGTACCCTGCAACATTATTCAGCTTGTGTCAACCCTTATTCATGCAGATCAGATTTTTCTTTGCTACACCTTGAGGAGAGTTAATAGTTAAGCCAGGAGAAACAAGCACTACAAAGAATAACACTACTGTGGCTACATTACATCCTTCAACATAACTCTTTTAAGAGTCTGAATGTCCATATTCAAAGGAATTATTTTCAGACCATGAAGTACACTGCCTTTCTGAATAAAACTTTCTTGCCTGATCACTTCTAGAAATAAGCTGATATCTGAGGCTATGAGAGCTAATTATCATGGATCAACTTAAAGCAGAATTTGAAGCAAGCCCAGCTAGACTAGTGAGAAGACTAGGTACTCATCCTTATCCTGAACTAAGGTGGACTTTTTTTTAAACAACATTAAGGCCTGAAAAGTGTTTGCTCCTCAGCAAGAAGGTATCAAGTCAAAAACACCAAATGTAAAACATTTCCTTGAATGTATATACTAGGTTTTCTGTGCAATACATTGGGTACAAAGTGGCATATAAAATCACATCAGCTTGTGCAAGACTGTTTAGCATTCTAGGGTTTTTTTACATTATGATGTTTGGGAAAAAGATCCAATAGATTAATTTAAAAAATGTGTAAGAAGAGCTAACAAAGTAATTAAACACTGCTTTTAGGCATTTTTTTTTTATGGGCTTCCTCCTCTTCAGTTTTACGAGCACTACTAGAAATGCTGAATTATGATTTTTTTTAAAATTATTTTCCAGTCCCTTAATGCTTTTCCACAGGATCATTTTCTTTGCAATGAGAATTCATGAAAGAAAGCCTTTGGTAAAACTGACATTTTCAAAACATTGTTTTGGATCCTATAAGGCCTTCAGACAGCATCAAGTTGTCCTGCTGAGCTCGGTGGGAAATCTGTAGGTATGTTCAGTGGGAAGAATAATCTTCCAAGAGACTTTTTTGGAAAGATATTGGCAAACATACTGTATGTTTTCTTTAACAATTAAGATAAATCAAATAAAGTCTGATTGCAACATATGCTTAAAATAAAAAACAGTGCTAAGAAAACTTGCTATTATTTCAACTGAGAATGCCTATCTATCTCTGTCACTGTGTTCTACACATATATTCAGCACACAAATCTCATAAGTGGCTGAAGTTGTGCTGTGTCAAAAAGACTAAAATACTACATTTTTTACACCTCATGGATGTACCAGGGATTCATCTTTCTAGGGACCTGTTTATAACATATTATAATGAAGAAGTTCCCTTCCCTGTGATCATACAAATATTCCCTCAGAAGTATTAAATCCTCAGAACTGAAATTTGGAAATGCTGAGCTCTGCTGGGAGTTTGATGGCAAGCCTGGCTGTGAGTACAGAGGGGTTTGTATCTCAATGGAAGAGCTACAGCAGCCACATTTATAACTCCAGCTGCCTTTAGGGTTTCACAGAGTTGGCTTTGTGCTTCCATTAAAGGGAAGCTGTGGGTCTCCAGGTGTCTGACAGCCACTTGAAAGTCAATTTGTAGTTGTTTATGCCCATTTCACTGGAGTTGCTCCTCAGGGTATTGGCCAAAGGGACAGCAGCAAACATGTAGCACAATATTTCCAGTGGCCCATGAAAGGGAGGCGATGGGGAGCTTTACAGGCTGTTACCAGCAATCCTGCATTTCCACTTGGCAGGACTTGGACACACACAGAGGAATTCATTTGGATGTGAGGCAAAAATCACTAGGAGCTGGACTGGCTTAGTATTCCCTGGAAGATCATAACAATAAATTGGTGTCCTGGATTTATTCCTAAGATTCAGTCTGTTTCCCCCGGTTCTTAGTGAATTTCAACACTTACTCATTCTCCTTAGAATTGCCTAGACACCTCCATTTTACGTTTACTACACTTTCATCTTTTAGAAATGAATTTAAACCAGCAGCTCTGCCTGTAAAATAAACCCCCCAAAATAGTCATAACTGCTTTTATCTTCTGAGTTT
Source organism: Phaethornis superciliosus (assembly GCA_023637945.1). Classification (NCBI taxonomy): domain Eukaryota; kingdom Metazoa; phylum Chordata; class Aves; order Apodiformes; family Trochilidae; genus Phaethornis; species Phaethornis superciliosus. The sequence continues at coordinate 103,101,177 of JAJQWJ010000001.1, forward strand.
TACCTATCATGAACTCTTCATTCTCTGACAAGACACTGCTGTTTCCAAGTCTTGGACGACGATATATTCCTTTCTATTATCATGCAACAACATGCTTCTTAAATTTACTACAAAACCTGCTTTCCTTTCACAAAGGAAATCACTCTAGTGTACCAGCTGTCTTAATAGTTATATTTCTTGTCTATATGATACAAAGTACACTTAAAATTGAATAATATAAACAGATGCAATGATTCTTTTGAGCTTGTAGGGAGCCAAAAAAACACCCTGACAGTAAAAAGCAAGGACTGACCAATTCATTTAAAAAGTCAAACTGGCAATTATGAGCAAGGTTTTCTAGCTTAAAATTATCATTCTGTCTTTTTCCAGACCATGTTTGCTTATGTCACAGATTCTATGTTTGTCTATGTCACAGGGAAAGGGAGGGGAGAAAGGGAAATTAAAAAAATCACCATTCCAGTAGAGCATATCCTGAAGTGCCACTTCTACATGTTTTTTTAATACCTCCAGGAATGGTGACTCCACCACCTCTCTGGGCAGCCCATTCCAGTGCCTAACTCCTCTCTCAGTAAAGAAATTCTTCCTAATGTCTCGTCTAAACCTCCCCTGATCAGACAGGTACTCTGGGCTATTCACACATTTCCTGTAATAAACACTCATTTCTGACTGGTACATAAAACTCAGTATGAATTTCACATCTCTGGAAGATTTACCTTCTATTAATACAAGTTATATCCCAAACTCACATATTCCAGGAGTCATTTAGAAGAACTCTCTGAACAAACAGCTCCTTGTCAATAGTGAGAGAAAAAGTGATGGTCATAAAAAGTACACTGTAGCAAGCAGAGTCTGGTACTTTTGAGGTGTTTCAGAAGTAAAAAGTTTAACTAGTTTTAAGACGACTTATATTGAGAACATGCGGCATCTCCAATGAAATATCTGCTATTTTTCCTAGTCAGTCTTACAATGAGACCTCTCTTACATGACATAAAAGACAAAACACAATGAAACATAAATGAAATCACTCCAGTTGACACAAGGCACTGCCAGTTGACACAAGGATGTGTCCTATTTGCCTTCCAGGCAAAGCCCAAAAATACACCAGCAGTTCTTTTATTACCTTTTTCTTTGTTGTTCATGGGTAAAAATTGCTGTGGAAGAGTGTTTTTTCCTCCAATGAGCAGGTGAATAAAATTATTATCCCCATCTTTTCTACTTGAATTAACATGCTATTGCTTCCACAATGATAAGGTTGAAGGACTATACCCAAAAATTATCATTCTTCAATGTCCTTATTGGTACTGTAAATTAAAAAAATAATTAAAAAAAAAAAAATATATATATCTTTGGAGCCCTATTCATGTTTCATCCTTGATACCCAAACAATAATTCAGTTTACTACAGTAAGATTAAGGCATTCAAGAAACGTGAAGAGCCAGGAAATGAATTCAGAGTTTATTTTAATAGGTTCATTGTTACCTGCAGACACAGACTAAGCAAACATTTCCTTCAGCAATAATGTCAATAGCAGCCTTTCCAGCAACTGCAATGACTGCCTTTTTTGACATCTCAGTTGATAGTTGTCTGCTCTGTTTGTTGAACCAACACCCACACAGTCACAGAGAAAACTGAGACAGTTTTAATTTTATCTCCACACTCTAAACAGATGAGCAGTTTCCTTATATATTCATGGTATAATTAAGAAGTTATACCAAACACAATGTGATTAACAGGCAGGGAGCAGAGTTACCCAGCACTTGAGAGCTCCAGAAGGCAGAAACTGGCAATGGCTGGGGACTCATCCCTGTTCAGGTGCACAGCCCATGAGGCTGTCTGCAACAGGGCTCAGCACTGATGCTCAGGGTTTTGCCACACGGGAGATATTTGCTTACAAAAAGTGAACTGTGAATGTATTAAGGGTATCTGGGGGCAATACTAAGCAGATGAAGAATTAAAGAAGGGGAGGAAGACATTTCACAGCATACATCTTCCTTCCTCTTCCACCTTTGTTCCAGCTAATCCCCCCTCTTATTTTGCTTGCTCTCTTTTTATCACTAGCATTGTTTCTATCAGAAATGCAGAACCATGAAAAAGAAGTTATAGATAACTGAACTTTAATTTTCATGTTTCTTGAATAGACTTCATATTACCTTCTGCATCTTAGAAGTCTGAGGAGAGGGCTTGTCAGTGATTCACTTCCCAGCTACAGGGAATTTTCTGTCTGAGTTATTGTGCTGCTGGAATACTGAACTGTTTATTTCCCTCCTTCCCTATACAGGTTTGTTTTTTTAATACACTCACACAAAGAAAACCACATGCTACCTCACACACACAAATGCTTGTGTAAATACATGCCTGTACATAAAGCAAGTCTCATTTCTCTTACATATTTGAAGACAAAACCTGTCAAAAATTATAGGTCTATAACCTAAATGAATGACTTGCTATATTAGTGTGTAAATAAGAAATATTAATGGATACTGCAGCCAAAGTGAACTGGCTGGGGAACTCCAAAAACAAAAGCACTGCTCAGCAGGCTACTTCTAGCAAAGGGTCAGATTTAAAAATGATTTCTTGCTTTCTTGAAATAGGAACTGGGAATTCACTAGCTTGATTAGTTTGGAGTTCTTGTAGTTACAGTGGTAACAGAAAACCACCATAATTTGTAGATATGGCTCCACCCCCCCTCCCCCCTTTTCCCTTCAGATTATTTCATTGCTACTGCAACAACAGAGCTAAATGGATATTACCCAGAGAACAGGACATGCTAAGAATGATTCTTGAAGTTCCCCTAATTCTTTGTGGCTTAAGGCTTATTTCTTATCACATAGTTAATGAAAGCCTTTTCTCAGCATTGAAAGAACCAAAAGAGATTTACATTGCTTTTTTTGTCTTTCACTTGAAATTTCAAGAGCTGCAGATCTCTTATCAAGGCATATTCCCCAGCTGCATGCAGGGAGAAACCAAGGTAACACTCCTCTCTGTGAACTGTGGCATTCTAGGTAGAATTCAATAACAGAGCCACGAACATCCAGTATCATTTGGGTACCCACAGCCTAACCTACCTGCTGCTTCAGAAGATGAATGGCTCCACCAGTCCCAGGCCACCTCTCCCAGCCCCACACTGTCCTGCCAAAAAACCTGAAACAACCTGAGGACTGATACTTAAGTAAGTGAATCACCCCCCAGGTGTTTAGACTACACATTTTACCTAGCATCCCTCTGCAGGCAATGAAGAGAACAAAGTATCTTCAGGAAGTAATTAGTCTAATTTAACAGCTATCTAACAGCTATCCTGTAATGGGCAGCTCTTTTGTCAGGAGCTAAGAGTATCAGCTGGCCCAAACAAGGCATATTTTAAAAGAGATGTGCCAATACTTGTTATTGCCATGGATTTCAGTAAAGTTCACACTTATCTACATGAAATATAGTAGCAAGAAAAAAAAAAAAAAAGACCTACACAAAAAAGCCCAAACCCTCAGAAAGGAGGACATGCTTCCTTTGCAGATAATCCTCCTTTTTTGTAGGCAGTATTTTCCTATTTCTAGCAAAGTATTTAAGTCATAGTACAATAACAGCATAGGCTGTCAGATAGCTGATACACATAATCACTTTTATTGTCTGGTTTCCCTTCCTATCAATACAATTTTATTTCTTTTCTTGTTTACTTTAACGGCATCAGGGTGAACTGCTGCCTGCATAAAGGACATTGCATTTGCCTTTTAAAATAAACCAAGGTGGCAAATTGACAGTGGACCGAAAAAAGAAAGACAGAAATTAACTATTCTGCTACCAAGTATCAAATTATATTTTTGTTTTCACATATCCCTGGATATGTAAGCCTCAACTTTTGTGAAGAATTTCAAACACAGAAAAGAAACAAAAATCCCTGTTTGCTAAGTGCATATAAATATACCAGCCCCCAAATCTATGGCAATTTCTGAAATCAAATCCAATATCCAAAATGCACTGTACTACATCAAACATACCCATGAATGTTCCCTGGCTCTGAGGCCAGGAGCCATGGAGCATCCAGAGCCCATGGAGTACCCTGAGCCCTGGCTACCCCATATAGCTCCCTGGTCCAATCTAACTGCCATAGTCATACCTAGGAGTTGTCTGGCAATATACCAGTTCTCTGGGGCCAAAACTGTTAAAAAAAATGTATAATGTATAATATTGGACTCAGGGAGAAAACCTCAGACCAGACAGGCACACTGTTGGCTGGGGCTGGTGCGAACCTTGGGGCCCCTTTGGCCACTGCATTGAAGGGAAGGGTGCAGAGGTGAAGGGGACATGAAGCAGCCAGCACTGAACCCTGCTGCTGGCAGGGCTGCTTCCCATGGCAGCCAGGCATCTGCAGCAGGAGCAAGGGAGCTGTTGCAGGAGGATCTGGAAATTGAGCAGAAATTTTCCTCCGGAAGGTGAGGCTCCAGTTGTACAAATGATAGAGAGGGAACAGGAGGTTCTTCACACCCTGAGACAGGTGCTACCTGAAATCTGTATCAGTATTTGGATATTTGGTGTTGGCTACAACTGAAGGTGATCCAGCAAAAAAGACCACAGATACTGCCTGTGCTCAGAGATTTTAAATGAGATGAAGCAAAAAGGTTTGAATTAAATCTGTGACTGGGTTGAAGAAAGAGCCACATGTGTTTCTTCAGTGTTTTCTAGATGTGCCCGTATCTCAAGAACACCTTGGGTTATTTTAAGCCTTCCCATGAGTCTTTCTATAGCTGCTTCTCCTGTTTAACATTAATAATCCCCAGGATGTTCAACTCTTATTATATGTGAGCACCAGGATCCTAACCAAAACCTGTAAAAGATTTTCATAAGTGAGCTACACAGACTGGTATTTTCCTCATTACGACTGGGATTTGGAGGCAAATGCTGACTAACAAAGTACTGTGTTTAGCACAGATGGTTTATTTCACTAGAAAATGAGTAAGAAGGAGACAGTAGTATTTGGCAGCACTTTATCCCAGAAGTCACAGAAACTGTCTTGTCTACTTCCAAAACATCAATCACTTGTTCAGGTCCAATGAAGAGGATGACTTCTTCTGCTATAAAGACCAAATCTTATTAAAAAAAAGAGGCCCAGTTATTTATTTTAGTGAGACAATGCAAAGCTAATGCTTTGGTTTCCTTGGGCTGGTTATTTAAAGCAAGGCTTACAGTATAAAGCAAGAATATAAAAATACCTGTGCTTCGAGTACAACTTCAGGGAGGACAGTGAACAGCAGGATCACTTCTAATAGTGTTCTCTCTTTATATGTGCCTTTGAAAATGTGTCAAAGTTATCGTGTATCCTCTTTCTTTCTTGAGCAGCTGAGGGAACCATTTTGGGTCATAAGTTCTCAGATTTTTAAATTCCATTTTAAGGTAAGTTCAGACACAGAGATATTTACATTCTTCTAGGTTCTGAATGATTTATTTATCATATAATCATTTATCACTAAAAAAAATTAGATGTTGAAATTAAATCATTTTTGTATAGAGCATTGTGAATATAAATGGACACTTTAATCGTTAGCTGACACAATGGATTGTCTCCCTGAGAATAATTTGGGTATTAGACTTATGTGTGCTTGCCTGGCATCATGTCTATAATAAGTTAAGCTACTTAATATGATTAGCTTCTGAAATGGAATTTACTGAATCAGAGAGGATGGGAGAAAATGAGGAAATAAAGTATTCCTTACTGCTGAGTACTACAAATACTGTGGGTCATTACAGCTACAGGCATCTGAGTCTTGTCTTGGTTTAATTCACAGTGCAGAATAGAAGTCACACAAATGCTGTCTTCTCTTCAGATGACGGTTTAAGTGATAGGGTGTAAGAAGCTCAAATTTAGATTTGGGCTATGAGAAAAGAGTTTCATATATTACATCAGCTCTACCAGAGGCATCACACAGAGATTGAAGACTGTCAGAGTTATGGTTGCTGAGTTGTTCTCAGGAGTTCGCTATCTTCTGGATCCAAAGAGATAAACCTGAAATCTAGCTTTTGCCTCTGGCTTAGCATCAACTAGGATCTTGTTGCCTGCCTTGCCTTTCTGTAGAGAGGTCAAAAGCCTCAGCTGTCTCAGTTTCATCAAAGCAGCAACCTTCTCTTTATGAAAAGACTGACAGGTTATAGTGCAAGGACCAGCTTGATGCAGTTTCAGAGTCCAGAAATTATTTTTCTGTAAAGTAAAGAAAAATAAAAGACCTTCAGGTTTGATAATCAGAAAAAAATGTGGGGAACATTATTAAAGGCAACCACTACCATTGGCAGCAGTGATATTAATGCTGCTAACACAAGACATCAAACTCATAGTCATAAAAAAATTGCAAAAGTAGCTTCAGTGTAAGCTGAACACCTGTTCAGATGAGCTTTTGATGGTTTGACTTTTGTGCAACATCTAACAAACATATAAATAATCAATTAAATGAAGTCCAGGTTAGTGAAGATCTAAAAGAGGAGGCAGAAGTTGGCTTCTTCCCTGGTATTACCTAGAAGGAAGCCTGTACAGGGAAGGGATGGGGCAGATCTGTACAGGGAAGGCATTTAGCAGTAGGAGCATCAGCTGAGCTGTGCATGGTTGTTCAGGTTGGACTCTTGTTCCTGACTGCAGGAATAAGAAAGCACATTTTATTTCTTTTGAAAGAAACCATTTCTGAGAAAGCCATTAGTGGGAATGCAAACTTGTTGAATCCCAGGGATGAAGGTTTTATGCAAATATAAGTCATGTTTTACTTAGGATTAAGCTTTTTGAGTTATTCATTCCCTGATTAAGCTGTGTGAAGAATTAGGCAAATTTAAGAGAGAACTTTCCTGTCACAGTGTTTCATCTGGGGACTCCTTGTGGCAGGAGAATTTCAAGTAGTTGCAAACATTTTAAAAGTTTGTGTTTATTTATTAATTCTTTCAGTCTCAACAATAGTCAAATGAAGGCAAATGGGAAGTCAGGGATATATGGATGTGCAACAATCAAAAGCCTCTAGGGAAGCACTGAGTTTATCCTTTCTTCTGGGAAAGACAGACAGCAACCCTTTGTTTTTATCAAGAAAGATATAATTACTGTAGTTCTGGTCATAGAGTTTTATTGGAGATTCTTTTGAAAATTATAATAGGAAGGAGAAGAAAAGATGGCCTTTCACCAAAAGCTAGGAGAACCTGAAAAAACTCTTACTTATCACTGCATAAAAGGAACACACAACTGTTCAAGTGACGTCTGCAAGCTGGCCTCCCACTGCTTTGAGCCTAATTTGGCTGGGGAGGAACAGAAAAATACTGGCCCTCGAAAACTCAAAATTGCACTGCAAAATCTGGTCTAATGTTAACATAGATCTTCAGCTGTCATTGCACTGACAGATGTTTTAGAAGTGCTGATTTTCTTGTTCTGATGATAAAATGTCATGAGAGTATTTGTCCAATGAGCACTCAGTTGTTGTTTTTTTTTCCAAAGTTATGTACATTATCTCATCTGTTTCGGAACATTTTTCTTTCAGAGAAACCATACGACATTAAACTGCTGTGAGTATGACTGTCTGCCAAGTCTCCTTTGTCTCGTCAATATTTAATTACAAGTCCAAAGAATGACACAAATGTAGGAAACTGTAATCTGAAAAGCTCCCTGCAACCCATTTTTCTCAACAAGGAGAACAACACAGTCAGAGGAAGGTTTTTGGCCAAGTATAACAACAAAAACATTTTTTTGTACATATATTAATTCATATTTTCTAAGAATTTAGTTAGTTACATAAGTTCTGCCTGCCTTCCACAGATTTCAGATTTCTTGTTGAGGTCATTCATCTTGGAAACGAGGACCCATGGGAATTATGTTAAACTGCATAGCCAAGTGACCCTGGCTTCCTAGCTGTGGGTATAACTCCATCTCTCTATATAAATGTTACCTCATTCATATTTCTTCTCTCCACCAACCTGCTGAGCTCTGCTCCCAGAGAAGCATCACACTTGTTACCATCTTTGGCCATACCCTTGACATCAGGGCAGTGTGTATTCACTGTGCGGATCCTCAGGCTCTGTGAGAGCTCAGGCACATCCCAGTATTCCCTACAAGAAGCCATGTATGGTGTGGTGTAACTCAAGAAATTGTTTTGAAAAGTGGGATCAAGCCATCACAGATCTGAGAACAAACCATCCACATGAATCTCTCTCTTACACTCAGAAACTCAGCAACAGGTGATGCACCAGTCTGGCCCTGATCACTTGCCTTTAGGGATGGTGAATTTTTACCATCTGTCAGGTCCCTCATATTTGTCCCTGTTTCTGTTCTCTGGACCATAAAGGAATGAGTTACTGCAGGTTCAAAGGGAGACTGAACCTCAATTTAGGATCCTTTTTCCCCCCTTTGTGCCTGTTTCCTCAGACTCTGTGGGTGATCTAAGCCAACACAGACATATGGCAAACCAAAACCATTTTACTGTGCTAACACACAGTTACTGAGCAATCTCCAGTTAATTAGTGTGCATGTCCCACAAAATACAGTTTTAATTATTATTTGCCTTGCCTTCATTTATGCAGAAAGCTTTGGTTCTGAAAGAAAGTCAGGGACAGTAAGAAAACTGAAATAATGATATAGAACTAGAGAAAGAAGGAAACTGCTCCAGTAAGATTCTTAAGGCCAAGAAAAACAATAATATCTCTGGTTACTGTCCATGTTATCCTCCCAAAAGGCCCACTGCACTGTACCAGCTTCTGTAAAGCCACCTATGTTTGTCCTTTTCACAGTCTTGAACAGTACTTTATTCCTGGATCGGCTGAAATATGAAGTCTTTGATGTTGCCACTACAATGCTGAGGCAGAACATGCTGCAAATGTAGGATGACAACCACAACTGTGTGTGTGGTTATGTGTGTCAGAAGTGTTGAAAGAAGGGTATTTTGAGGAGGCACACAATCATATAAGGGGACAGCTCACCACCACAGGGACTTACCAGGCCCACAAATCAGCTTTGCTGGTGGTGGGTTTCCCTAGGCTATGAGCTCAACTCAGCTTTCCACTGGGTGTAGTCTCAGTTCTTTCTTCCAACTCTGAGACTCAAGTCTTTCATTTTACTCTCTACATGGGCAGCCTAGGCAACCCTTTTCAGACCAAGGGCCTCCTGGCCTTTGGGAGAGAAATATCCATCCTCGAGGCAATGCCTTGAGGCAGGATGAGGCTTTCAGGTGGCTTCAGGGGAGCTTTCAGAGTTTCATTCATTTTTTGTCTTCCATGAATGCACACACACAGAGCAAACTTCCCCATTTCCCTGCTTGTTACAGGCAGCAGAGATGATGTGAGTGGCAGTCTCCTAGAAGCCTTTTGGCTAGGAGACAGGGGCACACCAATCCATTTATCACTTCCAGTTCTTTAATGGGGCCTCACCAGAAGCACACCTGGACCACTTGCCAACTTTCAGTGGTTCTGGTGTAGAACACTGCTGTGGTAGAGAAAAATGCTGTCCCTACTTTACAGGGAGGGAAGTGAGGCCTGGCAAAGATGAGATGTTGAAAATTATAGCGGTGGCAGAGTTACAAGCAAAAACAAAGTACATCCTAGGTGTTCTATTCAGTCAACTATCCTATTAACATTATATATATTTGAAGAGGAAAATGAGGTTGAAATAATGTGGGAAGAAGACATTAATGGAAAGAAAGGAACCACAAGAAAGAAAGATTTATCGTCAACCGATTTTACTGCGTCATCAGGCAATTGCTCTCCACTTTGACTGCTCGTGAGTGTCCCCTCTTGCATAACTAAAATGGCATTTGGGGCAAGTTTCCATGTTGCATTTCCTGCTGCTGATGACATTTCCTGATGTAGGGGAACAAGAGGGGCCACTGAATAAGGGAGCAATGTTTGGTTTGACCCAGGGCCCCCAGGGAAAGCAGAAAAGAGAAAAGAGGAACAGCAAGAAGAAAACATCTGGTCAGTTGTCTGAGACTTTGTCCTGTAAACAGGTTAAACACTGATTACTGGCCAGCTGCTTCTAAGAACTTCAGGGGTATGGAGCTCCAGGTGCTGCCTACTCAAAATGAGTCGACATTTTGTTTTGAGGAAATGGCTCAGACCTTCTGGCACTGAAGTTTCAGAAGCACAGGACAGGACAAACTCAATTTGAACATTTGAAAAAAAAAGAACAGAAACATAAGAAAGGGAAACCCAGCCATTCTACAAAGTGAGCTAGAGTCACTGTCAATAGGATGTCTCATAAACAGGTTTATCAACGTATACTCACATTTGGGAAGCTGTTTGAAACTCAAACAAAGGCTATATTTAGATAACTATATATACTGTACTATTCTACACTAGTCCTGCTCCTATTTTAATCAGGTTTTCTTTTGCAATTAAACAAAAAAATCTAGTCATTTACCTACCAACTCCCAAGATGATGCTATTAGCATAAAAGAAATGCAGATTTAGAGATTTAATAATAAAGTATAGATTATGTTTTCTTGAGAAAAAAATAACAACTTCTTAATATATGACTTGCAATAAAGTGTAAGCCTTGGATTTCATGCATCAGTATTAATTACTAAGGAGAGAGAGAGAAAGAAAGAATTCGCGTCAGATTAAGATACTTCTGAATCACAGCAGAGAAGATAGAGTGCATCTTCTGAATAAACAGATTATGTTACAGGGAGTAAAATTAGCAAGCAATCTTCAGCGATGCCTGCCTTGAACAGTTCTCCATATGACTTTTTGTGGGCAGGCCCAGGGGAGAACAACTGATGGCAGAATGATTATTTCAGCTTTCCCTGTTATTATTCTGCAGCCTTTCTCAGAGCAAGGGGATATTAACTATTCCACCTCTTCTCTGTGCTGTGAGGAAATTAGACTTCACATCTGCATGTAATGTGCGTGTAACAAAAAATTGCTTATCACAAAAACTTTTTGATCTGAAAGTATGAGAAATGGCACACAGAAGAGAGAGGACTTGGTGTGTTACTGCTGGAGAAATGATAAATTTCAAATAATTGATGTAAAATAGGATTGCTATCAAGAAAGCAATGAAATAACCCCAGGTTCGGCTGCATGGAAGACAGAGGTACAGACTTTACATATTGCAGTGAGAACATTTCCTATGATTTTGGTGGATTCAGGCATTCTCCCCTGCAGACCAGCACACTGCCCTCAGCAGCACAGGCCTCCCAGGGCAGCCACCAGCCCGTGTTAACAGGGTTGGGCTGTCCTTCTCCGCTTAATGCTGCCTTTTAGGTGCTCTTCTTTAATGAATATATACACAGTTCACTCCTCACACAAACATGGTTTGTGAAGGTCCTGGGCTCTGAAGAAATCTGTTGCTGGCTGCCTCTGAAAAAAGCTCCATTTTCTGCCAAGGTGACAAGAAAACTAATGATGTCCACAGTACCAGAGCCTGTCAGTCTGCACGAGTCTTCCCAAACCCCTCCTGAAGTCACCAGCAGCCCAGTAGTACCCCCAGCTTCATGCCTTTGAATGCCTCAACCTTGACTTTATATTCTTCTCCAGCCCAAACCATTCTCTGCTTCTATGAAATAACCACCTAATAAGGTTTAAATACTTACTAAGGAAGCGACTGGTTTATATTGTGCTTGTAGGGGTGTCCTGCCTTGTATCTTGGGGTGTATCATCAGTCCAGTCTTGTTCAACATGTTCATCAATGGATGAGGGGACAGAGTGTATCCTCAGCAAGTTTCATAGAATCATAGGATTGGCTGGGTTGGAAGGGACCTCAGAGATCATCAAGTCCAACCCTTGATCCACTTCTGCCATGGTTCCCAGACCATGGCACTGAGTGCCACATCCAGTCTCTTCTTAAAAACCCCCTGGGACACAGAACCCACCACCTCCCTGGGCAGCCCATTCCAATGTCTGATCACCCTCCCTGTACAGAAATTCTTTCTAATATCTAACCTAACCTATCTCTAGACGTCCCTCCCAACTCTGAGAATTCAGTGATTGTGTGATTCTCAATCCACTGGAGGCTGAGCTGGCTCTTGAAGAGGTAACCATACAAATTTGAACTCCAAAAACCAAGCACCTTGGTGGAAGAATGGAGGAATTTTGCCCCCTTCACGGCTCACCTTGGTCCCCAGCAACCCCTGTGCCTCAGCAGCCTTGCCTCACAGCTGCTCTGGCAATGGGGAGCTAATAGGGAAAAAAAAACCAAACCAAAAAACCCCACTATGGTAAATTGCTGCCAGTGATAACAAAAATGGTGCTTTATTTCTGACATTATGTGATAGTTTCTAGCTATTCACTGTTTTCTTTACAACAGTCAAACAATGGGATGGCAATGGGATGAATTTTATGTGAGCTTGTCTTGTTTGGGTTTTTTTAGGTTTGTAAGGTCTCCAAAAGGAGAAAGGCCTCTGCCTTGGAGGGTAAATTAAGAGGGATGTACAGAGTTCCCATGCCTTTCTGAGAAGCATTCACAACTAAATGGTATATGGTACATTTGAAGCAGTTCAACTTTCCTTGTTTCCTTATTTCCCATACAGTTACCGCCACCCAGGAAAAAGAGTGCAATGTAGCCACATGAGGCAGAAATCCTAATTATACACTAGGGAATGGAGAAAAAGGGAAAAAAATCTCAGTTACTAAAGCAGTTACTAAAAAAAATAGGAATGTTTCAGCGCAAGATGAAGCATAAAGTCAGAAAAAAGATATTTGATAGCATGGAGAAGTGAGTGTTGGATGACAGATAGCCCCCAAAATCACAGGCAGTGGTCCCTGCTCTGCAAGAGAGGATTCTTTGCAAGAGAAAATGTGTTGTCTGGTGCTTCTTCTGGGAATTGCCACGATTTGGCCTTGGGCACTGCCCAAAGCAGACTGCCAGGTGACATCACAGAAGCACAGGTCTCATTGTATAATATTTCCACTTACAAGTTGTTTTTTGGTTTTTTCTTTGTTTTGTTTTTTTGTCTTCTGCTTGCTTTGATGGGACACAATGAAGGACTGTATCACTGGATGATGAAATCATCTTGTGTTGTGATCTCACCTGTCAGTGCATTCAGCGTTCTTTCTCAAAAAAGAGAAGCAAAGGGCTCAAAGCTGCTACTCACTCTACTAGGAGAAGGAATAACACACCAGTCAGAAGCATTGGGGTCAAGGGACTTTTACTCATGTACTAATACTTTTGCTCAACAGGAAACTTTCAGAGGAAAGGGAGAGGCAACTGACGTGTGAAAATCAACTATGGATATGAAAAGATAATTTTCCAAACTACCTGCTGACTTCAGTCTCATTAAACTCACATTTCCAGCAATGTTTTGTGAGGAAGGTGGCATATCCCAGCTGGAGATGAGGTGCCAGGTACCAGGGTTGGAGGCAGCCCAAGGAGAGGGGATGGCAGGGCCACCCAGCCCACCTCAGGGGCGTTGTGGGCCCATCTAGCTAAAACCAGTTCACCTTTATGGTCCCAGTCCAGATCTATTTGGAACACTTGATCAGCCTCATCTGCTCGTTGGTTGTTTTGATGTCCCTCAGTAGCCTGATGTGAATATACGTGGGCATCTACATGACACACTTTTACATCAAGTTTCTCTAACCGAGCAGCAATGTCTTTCCACAGTTCAGCAGCCCAGATAGGTTTATCTCTACATTGCCAGTTGTTTTGCTTCCACTGCTCTAACCAACCCCATAAGGCATTTGCTACCATCCATGAGTAAGTATAGAGATAAAGTCTTGGCCACTTTTCTTGTTCAGCAACGTCCAAAGCCAATTGGATGGCTTTTACCTCTGCAAATTGACTTGATTCACCATCTCCTTCATCTGTTTTTGCAACAAGTCGTGTAGGATTCCATACAGCAGCTTTCCACCTTCGATGGCCTCCTACCAGAAGACAGGATCCATCAGTGAAAAGAGCATATTTTTTCTCATTCTCTGGTAGTTGGTCGTATGGTGGGGCTTCTTCAGCCCATTTTACCACTTTTTCTGGTGTCATTCCAAAGTGTTTGCCTTCTGGACAGTGGTTTATTGCCTCTACAATTCCTGGACGATCAAGTCTTCCTATCCTAGCTCTCTGTGAGAGTAAAGCAATCCATTTACTCCATGTAGCATCGGTAGCATGATGGGAAGATTCTCTACCTGTGTACATAAAACCCAGTACAGGTAATCGTGGCACCAGGAGGAGCTTTGCTTCAGTACCAATCACTTCTGAAGCAGCTCTAACTCCTTCATATGCGGCCAGTATCTCTTTTTCAATGTCTGTGTAGTTGGCTTCAGAGCCTTTGTAGTTTCGACCCCAAAATCCTCGAGGTCGACCTTGAATCTCTCCTGGAGCTTTCTGCCAAAGGCTCCACATAGGACCATCACTTCTGTCTCCAGTACAGAGCACATTTTTAATGTCTGCATTATGGACTGTTACAGCAGTGCAGACCAACTCCCCCATCTCCCCCTGCCCCAGAGTCCCCCCCTTGCAGGTCCCCTCCAAACATAGATGCTGATGGCACCATCACAGACAGCCAGGCACTGTGCTGCTTGCCTTGTTGCAACAGGGCAACCATCAGGATCCATCCCATTTGGCACATAAAAAATTGAATTTTACAGCTCAGGCTCAGGTTTAAATGGGAAGGGATCTCTTCCTTTCTATAGCTCAGTTGAGATTTTTTTGAAAGATTATATCTTCTCTACATGCAATGTAGGTATTTGCTTATTTTTTTGGAAGCTATGAGATACCTAATTATCTCAGTGGAAAACGGCGATGGGGGTGTTATTCTTGTTGCTTGCAGAGCATGATTGAAGAAAGTTGCTGTCAATATTAAGACAAACAACCCTGAATTTTATTTCTACTTGATTTTTCTGTAAGATAAATAAGACTTGGTAACAGCTTGGCCTTTAGTAAACTATTTTTTTGTGATTTTTTTTTCCCCAGCAACCTTTATTTAAGCGTAGAGATTTCCTGAGCAGAAATATGAATGCATGCACAATAAATCTGTATTTTCTGGAAAGCTCTGTGAAGATCCTATAAATCTATTTCAAAGGTAACATTAATTTACCACAGAGAGCAGGCAATCAGCAGCATATGACCTGAACACCTCTCTGCCCCTTCCCAGACCCATCAGGCCCGTGGGGTGTGCAGGAGGCTGTGGCAGGCAGCAGCCTTCCTACCTCTGACTCTTGCATAGTGGCCCCAATGGTTCTGCTGTGTAGTCCCAGCAAAATTTCTCAAAATTTGTCAAGAAAAAACACGCACCCTGAGCAGGTGGAAATCTTTCCTGTGTTACAGGGATTAGAGCAGGAGTGGTGGCCTTCAGCCATCACAAGAACTGATTCCAGTGGCATAGTTTCAGCAAAAGGTTTAGATTGTTGAATCTGTCTGTATTACACTCCAGCACAGGAAAAGCTAAATTTCAAGATCAGTGAGGAAAGCCAATGGTGAGCCTTAGCCAAGCTCAGTATTACTGCACAGGTAATAGAAAAGGTATTATTCACCCGTGAAGCCAAATACACCATGGGAGCTTCATGTTCCATGTGAAAACGTGCTCAGAACAAAAGGTTTCTTTGACATTATCTCTCCTTCTGTACTCTGTCCTCACACTGTCTTTGTGGGATATCAGATCTCACTCACCTCAACACACCCAACTTATATGTACAAGTAATGACACGGGTAACAGCAGCAGCAAAGCCATGGGGTAAGGGGTTTACAGCAGTGGTTTTGGAGTGGGGTGCAGCCTCTCCACAGCCCCTCTGTATTTCTCCACTGTGGGTTTGCACGTTGTGTCCCCTCTGCTGCCCCCCAGGCGTGCTACAATTTCCACACCACTGTGCAGACCTAGCCCAAAAACTTGATGGCACATTTCAATGAATGCTGCTAGAAAGATACTTAGCTGTTGACCTTGTTTTCAATATTTCTGTGGGCAAAACTGAATATTTTGTCACGCTCAATTATATTTTTAAGGTCAAGTCTTCATTCAGACCCTAACTACACGCTGAGTAATTTTCTTTCTGAATACACAGAGACTAACAAATCATACATAAAGGAAACCATAAAAAAAATTATCTCTCTTCTGTGATTGTGTTTCCTCTAATAAATAGAGACTATGAAAAGGTATTATATTCAGTATCAATTACTCATATTTTCAATAAGTAACTGGCACATCCTCAAGTTACAACTTCCATCAACACTGACTATAAAATACCACTTTTGCTATGATTGGAAGGGCTTCTACTGACTGTCAATTAAGATATATATCAAGTACCAGGCAACTGAAGCTGATAACACCAGGAATAACACCTGTCATCCACTTGGGAAATATAGAGGCAAGAGAAGACTTAAAGATGCTGAAGATCTTAATCTACAGCTTCATACTTTTAAACACTGACCTCCAAGATATGAAGAACATGAAGATTTAGCTGCACTTGAAAATCTCCCTTGCTTCCTGTTGCTCTGTTTCTTTTTCAGAACCAGGATAAATGAAATATTTCTAATTTACAGACTGCATTACACATATTTTGAAGAAGTAGCACTACAGTTGCTACTATCTCCCAGCACAAGAAATTTCTCTTCGCAGAAATCCTTGGCTGTCATTTTCCATCCCTTGTACCCAGGGTAAACTGGAGCTAATTTCCTCAAGTGAAGAAGTCTTCAGGTGAAGTCCAGAAAAGATCTACCACTTTGATTAGCCCTTAGATCCACTGGAATTGCCTTTCATAGCAATATATCTTTTGTACGGGAAGGAGGATTTTTTTTTTTAAAGAAGCTAGAAATCCCAACAAAATATTCTCAACTCTTCTGTATGCATCCAGATATGAAAAACAATTTACACAAAAATCTCCTACAGTGCCTCAAAACTTAACAGGCTGGAGATTGCAGAGTTGGCCATACAATTGCCCAACACTTCCCAAGGTTGGATGCAGATGCTTGGAGCTGTGACCATTCCCTTCGTCAGTGCTGCCACAGTTCTCTGCAGGAGGGCAAGGACAGGCAGAGAGCGCTACTGCTTGTACTCTAATTCCTTACTTCTGGGACATGGAAGAAGGAAATGTCAGCCTTTTAATTGCCCTTTTCAACTGCAGAGGTGGAAAATACCAGCTCATCAAATAGATATAAAATGAACAAGTATTTCTGGGTGTAGATCCCACTTTGCTTAATCCAGCTTCATCATGCAAGTCTTATGTGAGGGTCATGCTGATCAGAGCACCAGGTGAACCAGACACTTTGCTTTCCCTAGACCAAAATTATTCTTCCATCATGGACAGATCCAATCACTGTTGTCTTATTTGATTTATGAAAATTCTCATCAAATACCTTGACTGCTATGATCAAAATAAGTCCACTCATGGATGGAGAAATGTTTTAAAACTCCAGTGAATTTTGAGCTTCAGCTAGTGGGATGCTTTCTTTTCCTGCATTTTCCACAACCCAAGACCTAAGATGGGAATCAATCCCTTTTATTATCCCTACTGGTGTCAGAAGGATCACTGATGAAGCTTACCAGCAAGCAGATCAGACTTAAGCTGGTAATCCTCTGCACTCATCAGCTAGAGAAAGAACATATGTTGGTCTCTTGATCCTTTTTTAAAATAAAATTGACAGGTGTGGAAGGGATAGGAACATCAGGATGCTACTCTTCTGGCTTTAAAGTCAAGCATCAAAAAATCTACATGTTGACCTTGTGACTTTCCCCAGGCTCCTTGATTATCAGGTCAATTATGCCTTTCTACAGGACTTTGATCTTTGTGACACATAGCATCCCCTCTCTCCAAAACATCACTAATCACAGCTTGTCTTCACTGAGGCTGACCAGAAATCATAATCAGTAATAAACACCAGCAACCAGAAGGGGTTTTTAATGATAGATTTTTCAGTGAAAGTAATCCTTGACCCTTGCCAAATTGACTGCCACATCCCCCAATCTTTTTTCAACCCTTGGGTGCTGCACCCTAACTCCTACAGAAACAGGGAGCAGCCACTTGTACAGTGGGGTGTGAGCACCCATGGCTGGGGAGAGGCCTTGTTTTTTAAGCACAGAAATAATGACGATTGATGATCAATAAGGGCAGTCTAAGGTTTCATAAATTCTTGTTATATGAGATAGCAGGTACAGAAGAAACCTTGTCTCCTAGCTGTCAATAAAAGGTGGGTATCCTGGTATCCCTTTATGCCTTGGCAAGTGGTAAACCACCACCAAGCCCAGTACCACCCTGATACCACAGGGGCTCACTGCCTGATAATGTGACTCAAAAAAGTACATGGATTTATTCCATGTGCATGTTCTGCATATCCTGCTGTACAGTCTACATTATCTGTAGTTGTTCAGTTATTGTTCAGGTTTCATGGTATAACTAAATATACGACACCAAGTTTGAGTCTCTCACTATGTCGATCCACAGGATTCCCAGGAATAGATTAACATTTTTCTTAATTAAACATAGCCCAGTCACCAACAGGTTGCTGCCTGTATAAGACCAAGGGACATTAGGTATCTAAAAAAAATTAAGCCAGAAAGGGTATTAAATTAAAAACAACAACAACAAAACAAACAAATAAACAAAAAACCAAAACAAGCCCACAAACCCCCCAAAAAAGCAACACCAAAAAAAGCAACTTTCTTGTTGAGCAATTCTTGATGAAGATCCAGATACAAAACAGGGAGCTATAGGTACTGAAATCACCAGGCAGTCCCAGGGAAGATTTGGGCTTGGCAGTTGCACAGTTGCACACAGCACACCCTCCCCTCCTGTTAAAGATTCGAAGATGCTCTACAGTGAAGGAAAACAGAAACACTGAGAAAAGAGGAAATGTGCTATCAACTTGATAGCTGGCAACTGTGGGCATGACTTTATTTTTCCATTTTCCTTGCCTCAACTCACTGGCCACATTTGGATTTTTGGAAAGCAGAGAGAGGAGTGGAGCTTCAGCATAAGTGAGGAGGATATCCTGAGATATCCTGATCTCAGGATAGCTGCTAAACGGCTGGCCTTCCACCCCTGCAGAAGAGGGGATGGTTAAAATCAGAATATGGGTGACCCTGGTAAAGCCCAGCCTCCCCCAGCAGCTCCTCATGGTGGTGATGCAGGGGTGCAAGGGAAGGGGCCTGCTCAGAAAATGTTTTCCCACGGTCAGCACTCTACAGAAAAGCTCTTTGGTAAGCAGCAGTAAAATACGAATGCAGCCCTGAGGGATCTTGAGGAAGCATGTAAAATAAGGGCAATGAGATGAGTCACTGGTAAATATGCTATCATGTAAAAAAGATCAGGCAATTTGAATAAACTGGTGAAACCAGTCTCCAGATGAGTTCCTATAGTGGGGGACGCCTTGTCAATACCACACAGGAGCTATTGAGAGAAAGTCACAGATTGCTTCCTGGCCATAAAAAATTTGTTTTGCTGGTGTTCCAGAAAATGAGTGTATCATAGATGTGTTGTGAAGGGTTAAGATGTGTTCTGTTATGGATGGAGAGAACCATCTTGGCATTTATGCAAGAAAGGAGCACTGCGGGGTTCCTATGAGTAAGCAGAGGGCTCAGGTGAAGACTGAGGCCTGGGGAAAGCCAGCATCACACAGCTCCCATTTTGGTCTCTCTCCTGCAGGCTTCAGCTGTTAAAAATCATCTGCCTTTGCTGGCAGCAGGTCAGCTTAGCTCTGTGAGGGAACTGGCTTCATATGCTAGGCTAACAAAAAAACCTACTTTCTCCAGAAACACCTAAGTCCTTGGGTTTCCTCTTGCTTCTGTTGGCTTTAGTCCACTCTTAGTCATCA
This sequence comes from Phaethornis superciliosus, assembly GCA_023637945.1. Taxonomy (NCBI): domain Eukaryota; kingdom Metazoa; phylum Chordata; class Aves; order Apodiformes; family Trochilidae; genus Phaethornis; species Phaethornis superciliosus. Next base: position 103,120,852 of record JAJQWJ010000001.1, read on the forward strand.
CTGTGGCAGCAGTGGCATCCAAAGGCTGCCTTTCCCTACTCTCCACTAGGGATACAAAATACTAATGGTGCACAACTTAAAAAAATTATTAATGTTTTCCATTTCCAGTGCTGTGTAAATACTGGACATCTAATCCTTACAGCAAAGCGGACAAACATTACTGCTCTGGTTATTGCCCCCAGCACCTTGAGTAACATGACCATGGAGCCAGAGCTCCCTGGATTCTTCTCTGGGCTGCTCTCCTGATTGCATGGGACCTCTTATATACACCCCATGCTCATTACTTTTGCTGTTTCTACAGTGGCAGTCACTAGCCACAGCACGAGCAAACCATCCCTTATAGGTCACACAAAACCAAAAGTCTTGACCATTTTGCTTTTCCCCATCTGTCCTTCCCTTCTGTAAACTGAGGGACCACCACTCCTCCTTTTTTCAGTCCTTTGTTCATCTCTTTCATCTGCACACCAAAATCATAACAGAGTGGGAGGGGTGTTTTTATAAAGGGTGTGCTGCAGTCCAGGCTTGGACAAGGGCTCTGCTTTTCAGATGTCACACACATTGCTGCAATATAAAAAAAACACCACCAGACTGAGTGTACCCACTGGAAAGCAGTAACAGGGACCAGTTGATAAAAGTTCCTGGTTGTTATTTCCTCAAGGTTTTTTTTCCAAGCACTGACATTTTAGTGAAACTGAAGAAATATATTCTGTTTACCTTAATTGCTTTAAGCAATTTCTTCCTCAGGGCATTATATACTATAACTGTGTGCTGTTGAAAATACATGTTGTGTTTTATACCAAGGTGGCTAAAATAATTATTTTTCTGGTTACTATAGCATCTGGAGAACTTCCAGGATGAAAGTGAATACAGAAATGCCAAACATTTACTTTTCTAACAGATAGCGATCAGTACTTTATGAACTATCCCATTACATCCCAAAAATATCACTGTGGTTTCACAATGGGTTCTGAGAACATTTGCTTTAAATTGAATGACACTATTACTGCTATACCATAAACATTTCAGTCCAGGTGCTCTACAGAGTTATCTAATTTTTTCATCGTGGCACTATTGAAAATCTGGTCTACTACACTGGTAAAACTGAAACTTTCGAAGTTATCAGCATTAAAAAAGCAAACAGTCACATTTTTCATTAATTAAAAAAGGCTTATAATAGCATTAATGATCCTTTCATCAGAGTATATCACTTAGGCAACAGCAGCCTAGCACATTAACTTCCCTTGGCCTTTTACCACCTCCAACTGATTATTACCTAATTTGTAAAGTCTCCCAAATGGGTCATTAGCTCTTAAATACATTTCTCCTGCTGTTTGGTATGTACTGTAGAAACAGTAGGCTGATAGAGACAACCGGTTTAGAAGTAGCTCATTCTGGGGGAAAAAAAAGGTAAAGAAATGCCAGATTAAATTAAGTTTGCAAAATGAATCACGGTTTGAAATATCCCCAATACCTGATTAACTAAGACATCATACAGAATTCATTTTTTTTCTACAAAAGAGGACTGGCACCAGAGTGTATGTAAGCATATGTGCCCTTGTAAGCACCTGCAGCTCCTGCTGCTTCCAATCCATAACAGCAATCGTGCAACCAGGCAGTCATCTAATGTGCTAAACAAGGAAACCAAGGAGAAAGGAAGGCTCATGGGATCAGGGCCCGTATTCCTGACACGGTGACTTTCCCACTCTGCCTCCCCAGCTCAGCCTAGAAATCATGAGCCAAAGGCAGAGCAGCTTGAGACCACAAGAAAATCAGTAGCATCTGGTCCAGGCACAGGAACTGCCCAGGGCAATGCTGCATTCACTGACCGGATTTGTGACACTGCCCATTGCCAGGAGAGAAAAGCAAAAAGCTGTTTGGCCTTTCCCAGCCATAGATCACATTTATCTAATTTTTTTCTTCCTTTACAGAATCACAGAATGATCAGTTTGAAGGGACAACATGATGTAGTGCATGAGATGGAAATAAATCAGTATGACTAAGCAAAAACTCTTTAAACTAACCCACTCATCTGCAAGCTATTCAGAATAAATGACTGCTCGCCAGCAATTATCTGCACTGCAGGAACTCTGAATATGGAGGTGTTGAATAAAGTATATGTTTCCACACAAATGTAATAACACTTAAGGTATAACAACACTTCAAATTTTTTGAGTTAAATTCAACTAATAAAAATTTAGTATTAGCACTTGCTCCCATTTGTTTATGCAGCAACTTCTCTGCGTTATTCCTTTGCTCCCAAAAATCTTTCTGGCTCCCTCCTCCTCTTTGGCTATCTCAGTTTGCTTGCTTATTTTCAGTGCAATCATCACCTCTTTCTGAAAAGAGGCTACTCTGTGCCAGTTTTACCTGGTTTTGTGGAAGAGGAATGCCTTTATGCTTTATACCCTTAGCAAGGATAAGAGATGTGGCATCCTTTGAGATAAAAATTACTGTCCCTGAAGAGGGCCAAGAGGAAAGCTGAGGGGGGACTTTTTACAAGGGTGTGAAGTAATAGGATATGGGGGGACAGTTTTAAAATTTGAGGAAGGGAGACTTAGGTTAGACATCAGGAAGAAATTCTTTAGTGTGAGGGTGGTGAGACACTGGCACAGATTGCCTCGAGAACCTGTAGCTGCCCCATCCCTGGCAGTGTTCAAGGCCAGGTTGGATGGGGCTTTGAGCAACCTGATGGAAATGGGAGGTGTCCCTGCCTATGAAGGGGGTTGGAACTGGGGGATATGTAAGGTCCCTCCCAACACAAATCATTCTTTGATTCTGTGATTGGCTGGTATGTTCCAACATGTGTGCATCTGCAGAGTATCAGCATCCTCACTAGTGTTTTCATAGCGAACAAATATCTCTCTTTAACTATTAAATACCCAAAATCCTATTTCTATAATTTCTCATGAAATAACCCATGTATACATTGTAGGTATGTTTGTTACTATGACCTTTATGCAACATTATCAGAGGCAACATGCAAGCAAAAACCTGAAAAACAAGAGGACTGTGATGGAAGACTTTTAGTTAGTTTCCAGAAATGCCTTTTTATTTAAGAAATCTGCTTTATAACTTGTTCTGACAAATGTCACAGCCGGGGAAATTTTTCCTCTAATGAAAGATTTACGATACATCAAATAGTTTTCTTTCTTTGTATTTTTCAAGAGACTGGATTCATCAAATACAAACTGCCTTTTGATTTGTGTGTCTGCATGTTCAGCACAAAGAAATAAAATATAAGAATGGGAAAAATGACAACACTTTTTATCTATAGGTAACTTTTTGGCACAGAAATATCATACAGTGTAATCAACTGGAAAGTACTGAGGTACTATCATAGAATGATGTGGCAGGAACAGAATTTCCTGCAGAGGAAACTATGTTTATTCTGTTCTTCATGCTGGCCACCACGCTGGCAGGCAATCAATACCACAGTACAAGGTTTTCAGCAGGGACTGACAAAAAACTACACAGAGAAGGCTGCCCTTCATGGGGGGGATATCAGATCTGGCTCTTGAGAGGTCATGGTACTAGCTGAAATGTTGCAGGACATACCCCAGAGCAGAAGTAATTGTAAGGATAACCTAGTTCAGGACAGAAACGAGTATATAACTTTCCTTCCTTAGAGAAGATTCCAAGGAACATGGAGCATTCAAAACCTGTGACACAGCTCAGTTATCCTGACTGGATTACAGATTCCTAGGTAGCTAATGGGCCTGGGACTCAAAGCTCAGTTTGGCCAAGGGCCACAACACAGATCTTCTGAACTTACAGTGGGATTTCAAGAAGACAAGCTTTGTCAGCCTGGAAAGAACAAATACAATTAAAAAAACTAAGCAAGAAAAGTCAATAAGGTTTTGGTTACAAGAAAGCCTCTGCATATTTTTTTGTGCTCAAAGTTAAAAGGTTGCTTGAGTTCCTCTCTGAATCAGGTCTTAATGCCAAAAATATCAGACTTACATGGTGATGAAATGTTGTTATCTGTTGTCACCTGTAAAGAAGATGAGAGTTACACTGGAAAACTTACCAGTGTATCCTGATCTCTGGAAATCAGTAGTAATCCGTAGTCTTTTCCCTGAAATGAACCTGATGCCACATCCTGAGCTCTAGGTGCTCTATTTTTGTAACCTGTTATTTTGGCTGTAGCATCCTCCACCTGCCCAGCCACCCAACTCAAACTAAGTATGTTCAGCACTTTTACACCTCTGGAGAGAAACACTGTTGTTATGGTTTGCATATAAAACTGAGAAAAATACTAGTCTTATGACTGAAGTATTATGCCTTAGGTAACAGGATACTACATCCCAAAGTCAAACAGCTGCTGCTGAATTATGGTTATTCCCCACAGTATATGAAATGTTTTAAATCACAAAGGCTGGTACTTTACATAGTGGGGATTAAGTAATTTTGAACAGTGTGTGACAAAGGCAAAAAATATTATTTGGTGACTTACAGTTTAAAAATGTTCAAGACAGTGTTCAAAAGTAATTTGATGCTCACAGCCTCTCTGCTCATCTCTTTGATTAGAGATTACTTTGGTTTATCATTATTACTGGTAAACAACATGATTTTTATTTTTAAAATAATCTTTATGCAATCCAATTGAAGACAAATCTATGCTGCTTTTATACTTAGTTTATATTTCTTCTCCCACTTGTGAGTTTTCTTGATTCATTATTTTTTTAAAAAATGAAGCATCACTTGCTGATAAAAAAGGCATTATACATATGTCCAATGTATACAGTATCTAAGACCCTGTAGAAGTAAATCAGCTATAAATTAGTGTATTTTACATATAAAAATGCTCTTTATGTTTACATTACAGGTCACAAAGTAGTCTCAAACTGTTTAAAAGTAGGCACTTAAAACAACTTATGCTTGGTAACAATTAATATACATCATTTGTTGGTTACTGAGTAGTTCCAACAGCACTTCTCCTCATAATATGCTTATCAGACCACAACTCACAGCTGATCATTGGGTATTATCAGCCTGCAGCAGAAGCTGAAAATAGCTTCAGTCTTCCTTGTTTTTCCTCATTCCTCTCATTTCAAGAAAAGGCATTAACACATGCCTGAAGACAACAGCTGGAGTCTTCCCTCCAAAGCATGCCTCAGCAGCTGCCTCTTGTGCTTTCGACACAGCTTGCTGAACCATTTGTGCCACTTGCATGTTCTTCCAGGGAAAGCCCCCTACTCCCACATGGCATAACAGGATGCAGCTGAAGCAAAGCACTGATGCTAAGAGCTGCTCATCAGGCACTGACTTACAGGAACTGTTTCTTTGGTCACACATTGTTTAACCAGGAAACGTGACAGTCCAGAGGGGACAGTGTTTTCCTTCGACCTGAGCCATGGCAGCCATCCCAGATTATTTCAACACCTGGCCATATGTGTTGATGCAGACCCCATCCTATTGGTCCCTGAGCTGGTAATAATTGTCCCAGTGGTGCAGGCAGTTAATATCTGTGTGAAGCCATGTAATTATTTCCCGGAATATCCAGGGTAAGGAGGGGGTGGGGGATACTGTATCGATGCCTGTGGAGTTGGTGTATAAGGTGGAGGTAGGTCAGCTGGGTACTCCATTTCATATTCATAACTGTATGGTGGTGGAGCCACTGCAATGGGAGAAAAAAAGAAGAAATAGTTAAAAATCTTTTCTTCAGATGCAGGCCCCTACGTATGTCCTAGTTGACTAGCTCACCTTGAAACTTCCATACAATAGGTGTAAAGTCTCCTGGCAATGTGCTCACTTTTTTTTCAGACTGTCATTATACAGTCACTTTGTCAATGCAAGTCCTTGCTGATTGTCCTTTTCTTCTGTGCTTAGTCCCACGCCCACTAGAGTTTGAACAGCTGTATGGTAAACATACCAGGATAATGTGGCAGAGCTAAACTTTTTCAAGGGAGAAGGGCTGTGCTTTTATCAGATCCACTCCCTTCTACTCCCTTCAGCAGCAACATAGATTTATGTCATCTTAAAATGATGAGTTATCCAGGGCTTTTGCTGATCTCCAAAGACATCTCACATACTCTCTGGATCCCCAGGAGATGCGTGACATGATATGTCATGTCAAACACAGCAGCATCACACCTCCCAGGGCAAACACTGGCCATTTTCCCAGGATATTCCCAGGGCTTGGGCTGAGGAAGAACAGAGCTTTCACCTTGTTCACCCCACCAGAGAAATCTTAGATCCCAGTTTATGTAAACCGGGTCAGGCATCTAGAAACAATAAAAATATTCACAAGCAGATGAAAACATTTTCTCAGCTACTTCTAGTAACCTTAGAGAACAAGACCCCACTAGAGCATACTCTAAAAATGTTAAGGTCCAGAGTCTGCTCATGTCTGTGTTCATGTCACCAAGGGTGCCTTCCTAATCCTTCCCTAGATGTTTCAAGCAGACTGGCAGTGAAATGGCACTTGAACACAGAGGAAACAGAAACCTAGGATGTTTTAATGGGGGGGAAGAGATTAAAATCCCAGAAAAAACACACCCTGCTCTCTGAAAACCCAGCTACCACTATGGGTGAGGCCAAAGGAAGGGCAGCCATTCCTGTCCAAAACAGCTAACAGCAGGAAGAAGAGTTGATCCTCTTCTTCCATGCAGCAAAAAGCCAGGTCAGTCACTACTCCAGAAGCCTTCATGACAATGGGGAACACAGAAATAATTTCTGAGCTTCCTCATCCTTCAAAAACTGCTGCTGTTGGGAGGAAGAAGTGCTCCAAACTAATGTTTGCACCAGGAACAGGGAGCGTGCAGAGTCAAACTGCCTGGAGGTGTAGAGAGAGGGGTGAGACATTGCAGAAGCAGAGCTGGGGAGGAAATGGCTACAGCCCTGAATCTTTTATTTTGCTTGATTTTACAGCTTGCAGTGACTATTAAATTCTGAACTAGCTCTTCAGCAACTCATGGTTGAGAATATTGCAGTTTTCTTTCATTACTCATCACTCTATGCAAGACCGTGCTGCAATGATAAGGATGATTATAGATGGTTTTAGTTTAACTGGGAAGTAAGAATATGAGGGAGAAAACAGAGCACTGAATGCAATAAAGCAACACATAATAAATATTGCATAGGTTGCCTATAAGTATACCTAATGCATATGGGATTTGCTTCAACCTTTGCAACAGGAGGGAATATAAAGGCAGGGGATCTCTTAAGAGTGGGATGAGGGGACTTCATCCATGAAACACCATTGCCTTTTATTAAAGTGAACTCTCAAGTTATCCCAAAGCAATCTCGCCTAGATTTGTTATTAGCAATGTCACTGAAGCAGAGATACACCTGTACTGCATTAACACTATTATGCTGCTTGGAGAGTCAGCTTTGCTCTTTAACAATGGGGCCACTTTCATGTGGTGAGAATCCCAGACAAATGAACCTTGCAGATATCAGCTGGCTTGATTGAGATCCCCCTTTGGTACCCCTATACCCCAATCCTAGGCAAGTATGACTTGACAAGTGTGGTACCAAGACTGGCTCTGCACAGAGTTAGCTCAGGTATAGCCTGATGTACCAGTTCTCACTCATGGACACAACTGCACTGAAGCAGACCCATAAGGGGTCCTTGCTGTCCCCTGGGGTGCCCAAGAGCCTGTGAGAGCTTGCTAGCTCTGTGCCAAATCTGACTTAGTCTCTGTGCCTTGCTTGGTGCTGCCCTGCACCTAGAAAACCATTACACCCAAACCATATAAACCCACAGTCAAACCTGCACTAAGCACATCCAACAATAAGAGTCTCAGCTAACTTTGACCAAGGCACAACAGGCACCTCTGCACCATGCCCCAAATTCCCATCAGTTCCAGCATTATGCCGGGCAGATGCAGAATGCTAGCCTGGATCCAGCACTGCATACCAGGCAGCAGTCCCTCCTGGGACACACAGCAGAGAATACACTCCAGAGGTGCCTCTGTGCCTTAGTAGAAGCCATCTGCGATCCCACGGCACCCAGCAGGGCTTGTGAGCCCTGCCCACAGAGCAGCCAGCTTGGGCAGCATTAGGCTCCACATGACACCACTTGAAGCCTTCGTGCTGTGACCCACAGGGCTCATTGTTCAGGTTTCCCCCTCCCTGTGGCATGCCAGGCCCCAGGTTTACTGGTCAAGGCAAGCAAGCTGACCGTGGGTGAGCGAGAGGAAATGCAAGAAGCGTAACGCAAAAGAAGAACAACTGATGTGTTGCCAGAGAGCTGCTGGCACAGGGAGCAGGACTATCTTGCACAGTGCAGCAGGGCCCACGGCGAGGTCTCAGTGTGTCTCCTGAGGGCACTGCCAGTCACACAGCTGTGTGAGGGTGGCACCCAGCCAGACCTCACTGGCCCACAGAGCATCTGACTAAATCAGCCCCGGCAGAGCCATGGATGCACTGACGAGCGATGCGCGTGTGGAGCAGCCTTGGCCCTCTGGACTCAGAAGATCCGCCTGCTGCATTCACATCCTGCCTTTACTGCAGAGCCATCACTTCTCAAAGATACCTATCGTCTGACCCCAGATGCAGGCACTCTTGCAGGGGTGTAATTTTGCTCCCTTACCTGGGTATGTGCTGATGGTGTTGATGTGTGTAGTTCGGATGACCCCTACTCGAGTCCCACGGTTGTTCTTCATGCACATGCAGATACAGATGGCAATCCCAGCAATCACTCCCATTATAAATACTATTCCAAAAACAATTCCAGCTATTGCTGTGCCTCTGCAAAGGGAATGGAAACATGTATTCAGTCTCAGGCAAACAATGTTACCAAAACAAAATTATTTTCTCAGGAGTGGCCCCCATTTGAGAGAAATAGCCTCGTACTGATTACTGAAAATGCTGCAAATGTTGATCCATCAGGACATTGGAATAGAAGAAATGAAAGATCTCTGATCCCAAAATAAGAAACTCTTTTAAAGTTGCCTTTGCAATTGTGTTGGATCACTGTGCATTTACTGTATGTTAAATCCTCCCGTTACAGGGCCTTCTGAATTTAAGAACTTTTATTTCCATGAATAATTTCTTCCCTGTCTCTTCATCACACAAGACTTTTTTTTTTCTTTTTTTTTTTTTTTTTCCCCTAAGGGCATCTGTATGATTTTCTTTTGAAAAGAAAGAGTCAGTTATCCCCAGTAATATATTCCAGAAGCATCTAGAAGTGCCTGCGTGCTCTGCTTCCACAGGAATGATTTTGTCACTGTTTTAACTTAGGTCAAAAAGTCCTTCTGCTGTGCTTCTGAGCCCACAGATTAAGGAGAGCCTCCACTTCTTGAGGCTGAGCAACAAGCAAAGCAAATGCCCACTCTTTTACACTGCTGCTGCTGCAGCCTGCACAAGTATTTGAGGGTTAAGTGATTGCTTTTAAAATGGTCCAGAGGAAAGAATTTAGCTCAGCGCCTGAAGTAATGAATCAGACTTTCCTTTAAATTATATAGGAAAAGGAAAGAAAACCTTTCTCCTATGCAGGAGAAAAACCTCACCAAGAGGTACTGAAGAGCTCTCAGTAATATTGAGGGCAATATCAGCCTTTGTGATGAACCCTAGCTCACTCAGGTTTTTTGTTATGCAGAGGCAGTGAAGCATATGCTCTATGAAAAATGGTATTTAAAGCCTGACCTTTTCTGAAAAAAAAAACCCACCAGTGACTTTCCAGAAACATTCTGGCTCTGTGCAGCTCTTCATCTTCCAGCAAGGATTTCACACGGCAAACTTGCTGGCAACTTTTTTACTGGACATTTTAATCAATCCAAACTGATAGTTTGTCAACACAAATAAGCTCCACTTAGGGATTATTGCGAAGCAGGGAATAAAGCAGGTACTGCAATATTAGAAAGACAGATAGTAAAAAGATTCTAAAATAGTTTGGCTTCCCCATACAAGTGTGGGAGAAAGTACCAGGCCTGATATTCAAAATGTTGACAGCCTATTTTTTCAGCCTGACTCAGCAAGAGTCAGGATGTACTTGATACCTGAAAAATCAGACTTACTAATTAGCAATCTAAATATGAATTGAAGAACTAGGTTTTGGGCTCCAGCTATTCAAGAACTTGGCCAAGATTTGCAGTACAATTACTGAATTGTATAGTATGAGTAAACACAGACACTTCGCTGTGTCACTAGAATACAAAGCCAAGGAGCTAAACTTCTCTGTGCTGTTATGTAGCATTCAATGAATGAAGAGTGTGCAGGGAGAGTAAATCTGTTAGTATTTTGCAGAATATACAAAGGTCAAATTTAAAAAACCCTAATTCACATCAGAGATCACCTGGCAGTAAACCCAGTAGCTCAAAACATTGATGTGATCAAGTGTTTTGATTTTAACCACCATGTGTAACTGAGAAGCAACTTTACACCCCCTGCATCCCCAGTAATTTGCATCTAAAAAAAGAAAGTCTGATAGTTTTGGAAGATGAGACCAAGAGACCTCCCGTTTTCCCTTCTAGCTCTCTGTTGGAACATTCTTTCTACCTTGAGAGAAACCGATGTATAAGAAAACATTTCTTGCACTTCTAAGCAGCTGCAACCTGAGGAAAACCCAACCTCCTTCCTAAAGGCTGACAGAAGTGGGTAGCACACAGCGCATTACCTTCTAGGTGCTATATTAGTTCTATATTAATAAATCCCATTTCAAACACAGTTTAAATACAGTTTGTCTCAGCTGTTTCTGAAGGCAAAGGTGTCCCATTTGTTCCAGATGGGGTCAGCCGGATGCATTTGGTCACTTGCCCTGAGAGACACAGTCCTCATCTTCTGGTGCCTGCCATGGACACCCCAGAGCTGCAACCAAACCCCTTCTGCATGGACAGCAACTGCTCCAAAGCAGCACAGTTACAATAATTTAAATGCCAAATTCTGTGACAGTTCATGTAAGAGTGTTCATAAAGAAAGGAAAAAGATGAAAAAATGTCTGATACCATCTTCAAAAGGAGTTCCTGCCTTTCCTGAGATACCAGGCAGATACTTACATACACCTGCTGGCTTGTTTGGGGTGACAAAACTGAGGTCTGAGGACTCGCTTGCAGTCCCATTGTTTTCCCTATTGTCCCTTTGGTGGTGTTGCCTGACTGGCACAATCTTGCCTCTTGCAAAGAAACACAGTGGCAGGGCAAGGCACAGGTGTAGAAAACCCCTCTGTGTTTGCCTGTATATGAAATTCAAAAAGGGGTGAAATCCACTGGCAAAACTTCCAAGTGTGAAAAGGCCTCTTAGGCTAAACAAAACTACACTGGAAAGCACAACCCACTTCTGACAGGCTTGCAAACCCATGCCAGTAAGCAAAATAAGGAATATCTGCTAAAGATTCCTTTTGGTGGTCCCCACTGGAGTTCCTGCTGGTACAGCCATGAATCAGAAAGGAAAATGGTCACTGAAGAAAATATTCACCAGAGTAGCTCTGCTGACAAAACCAACAATGATGAGTCTTCCTCATTGGTCTGAAATCAGGACAAAAATTGGCTTAAATAGCTAGATCCACTGCTGCTTGTGGATTTAGGTTTCCACACTGCAGTGATAAATTTACACCACCTATGGATGGTTACGCAAAGAGAGCCTAAGATAGGGAACAGAAGATGTAGGTCACTCTTTAAATCTAGTTACAGCATGACTGAGTACCAGCAGAAAGGCACTCACTGGTCTTGGTGGGCTTTAGATCAGACTCAGTGCCACACATGTGCAACTCTTCCAGGAAACAGTTTGTTCAGATTGAAAAGGTCTGCTTGAGAGGTCATTAGGAAATGTACTCTCCCAAATACCTGTAACACAATATAGGTAACACTCTCTGATGGAGACTCAAAGCATAAATTCATCCTGCTTCAGAGACCTGCAGCCCCTGCCAATGAGTGCAGCCCCCAGTAAAATTAGAAGCACTCTGCCTCTAAATATGAGGCTGCATCTCCTTAATGATGGCAGGACAATGGTTGTGCAGTAGCTGTTCTGGGCACAAAGCACAAAATAAATCCTTGAAGCATGTATTTTTTATAAAATGGTGGAGCTTCTCTTTGTGCCTTTAGGTAATTTTTCTAAACAAATATCCTGTAAGTAAATATTTCATATTTTATACTAAGTGATACTTGCTTTGTCCCTCTTTCTCTCACTGATGTTTTAAACTTCTGTCTAGAGGCAGAAAGGGATACAGTGATTTTTCATGCTACTGCCACTGCAGAGCTGTTTAAGGGAAATTGCCTAAGAGAAAAGGGATGCTGTACAGCAAAAGACCTAGAAACCAAACAGCAGTCATATAGCAACTAGGAAGTTTGAAGTAAAGGGGAAACTTTGAAGTAGAAAAATTTGATGCAAAACACTTGCAAAGGACTGTACAGAAGCAAAACCAATGAAGAGAAGAAGACTGTCATAGAAAAACAATGCACAGAAAGTAAAGATGGAGAGCAGAAAAATAATTTTAATGCAGAAATGACAAGTGATGTTCTTGGGGTAAAAATCAGATATTCAAAGCAGCAGCTTTCCAACTGCTTTTAGCAACATCTCAGCTGGAAAGAATATCAATTTCATTCACATGCCTAACATTTCTGGGCCAGCAGAGAAAGCCCTGAGCAAGGGATCAGGCCTTTTACTGAGCAGCACCAAAGCTTTGGCAATGCTGGAACCCAGCAGGGCTCTGATGGCTCTTGCCACTGGTGTGGCTGAAGTGCCTGTAGTCAGAGAACCCATCCTTCAGGAAAAGCAGTAACTTGGGTGTTTTACACATGTGGCAGAGGCATCACCAGTTGTTGCTCAAGCCTGCAACCACTTGAAGTGACTGGAGGAAAGGAGAGAGACTGAAGATCAGCCCTGCTCCCTCAGGTCCTAATGGAGAAGGGAATGGAGTTCATCTAGTACCCTTTCCTTTGCTAGCAGGTTACTAATTTGGAATTTCAGCCAGCAAAGTGTATGTGAAATTTACTGAAGGTAAGTATCACTTTGGTGGTTATCTCCTCTTTGGAGACAGTGGATCTTGGATGTCTAAAAATCTTACAGCTCAATAGGCTGGCGTATCCTGAAGGAAGAATGATTGCTGAATAAGCATCAGTTTTGAAATGCATTGCCAAAATGTGCAGGGGGATGCAGGTATACATGGCCTGCACTGCTGTATGGCAGGGACTTTGTAGTTTGTTGACCTCTGCTTTTACTTCTTGGGTTCTGCCCTAGCTTCACACATGGTATGTCATGGGGCATAAAACTTTCCTGGAGAGCCTGGTTTCTTAGCACAAAACTGCAAATACAAGAAAAAAACTTTCAGTCAGCTTTTCCAGAAAGCCCACAGGCTGTAATGTAAAATATTTTAATCCCATGAGCACTGAGACAGTCCCTCCCGGGCCTGCCCCCTCCACCCCTGCTTTCCAAGCAGAGATCCCCAGCAAAGTGCCCATCCCCAAATTTGTGCCACTGCTCCCCTGGCCTCCTCCTGCTGAGGTGTCCTCAGCATGGGGGCACCATACAGGTCAGGGCAAACCAGGTGAGGCACAGTCTGAGCATCCAACCTCACTGCACCCGAGACCTCCAGCCAGCATCCAGTGCTGCTTCAGCCTCCACCTAAAACCCTCCTGCTGAGGCTTGGGTTGTCCTCTTCCCCTCGGGTTTGCACTCATGCATCCACAGCTGCATCTCCTCAGCTGCTGGAACAGCCTCAGCTGCTGGCATCATTCTCCTCTGAGGATGCCATGGGGACTGCTTCCATTTGCACATCACCCCCCACCCCCATCTGGCAGCATCCCTTGCCCCCTGGGTGCCTTCGAGGGCATGGGTGCTGCTCAGAACTCCGCTGGCTGTCCCTCTGTCCCCAACTCTTCAGCTCTGGATTGTGTGACCCTCACAGACCTGCCCTTTTTGCATTTTGATGTTTTTTCTTCATTTCTGTTTTCCTTTAACCCACCCCCTCCCTGGAACACCTTTAAAGGCTTTATTAAACTGGAAAAGCCAGCAAGGAGCAAGTAGACAAGAAGACAGCTCTGGAAGAGCATAAGAAAACAGAGAAAACCTGTGTATCTCTCCTGGACTCCTTCAATGTTTCACAGCTTGGCAACTTTCTGACCCAGTCAGATTGGTTTTGTTTTTAGCTCTATCACCCAGTGGATTTCTCCTCTGCAAACCTGCCCAGCCTCATCCTGAGCTCATGCAAATTTTAGCATCCACAGCCTCATGTGGCAAAGAGCTTCCCAGCTTAATTATGTACTTTAAGAACTTGTCTCCTCTGGTCTGTTCTGAACCAAACACCTGGGAGTTTCACCCCAGCCCCCTAGTTCTCAGCCTGTCAGCTGCCAGCTACCCCTTCTGTGGTTTCACAGGCCTTTAGCATCATGCCTGGCAGCCAGTATCTTCCTGCTTTGCAGGAGCCCCGCTGTACTCAGCTGTTCTGCATAAAGGGACCACTTCATGCCTCTGATCTCCCCCCCCACCCCTCCTCACACTTTTTCTCATCCTCTTCTGTTGTTTTCTGAGAGCCGCAGCCAAAGCACGCATGGCAGAGGCAAAATAACATTTGATGGTTTTATCTCTAATTCCATCTTCAATAATACAAGGTATTAGATCTGTGTTTTTTTCTTGACTTTCATACAGTTGGGAACTGTGATTTTATGGCATTATTTACCACAATACCAAGTCTTTCTTCTCAGAAGAAATGTCAGCCCAGAGCCCAGCAATTTGTGTGGGTGTTTGGGCTGTTCTTCCCTGTATGCATTATGTAGTGTTTATGGGCCCTGGATCTCTGAACTTGTGCCCTCTGCCAGAGGACACAGGATAAAGCTATAGCACAGGTGGACCTAAGCCACCAGTTTGTCCAAAGCACAGATCACTCTGTAATGCGGTGTCAGTCTAGAAACCAGCAATGCAGAAGTGAGAGGGCTCCACACCAAAGATGCACTGAGATTGGCAGAAAGGTCTTTTCATCCTGTAATAGCTCACGTTAGCAATTTTATAGAAATTTGACTGAGTACAGGAAGAGGTTGTTAGCAGCATGCTAAAATCACTATTCCCACTCTGCCTTAGCTATATTTCATTATCACATTACTACAAGACACACCACTCTCAGTCTTCCCTTTGCTCAGCTGATCTCTTCCATCTAATTATGTTTCCTAATTTCCAGTACTTTTTTAGTTCTCTGGTTAATTTATTGCCAACTCTCTGAATCTGTTTTGCTAGCCCTACATCTCTAGAATAATACGAATAATAATGCACACAATACATTTTTTAATACTGCTGCTAATAATAATAAACACCCTCTAGTTTTTTTTCCCCTTTCAGCCATTCAAAAAGAAGGTGAGAGGGCTTTTTAAAAAATTCATTCTCTGAGACAAAATAAAATTTCAAAATTCTATGACCTTTGATCTTCCGGCACAGACACTGATATTTTGAAAAATGTACTCTTTGGACTTTTAAACAGATATGGTGCTACTCAGAGGGAGGGGGTGTTGGACATTTATTTAATTTGGTTGGCAAACCCCAGTTTACCCAGACCAACAGCAGAAGCACGGTGAGGGGTCATACACTGTTTTCTCCTGCATCCACCCAGGCAGACAGACCTGCTTTAGGGGGTCTGCCCGTCTCTATGGTTGTCCTTTTATTTTCATAAGGACAAAAACATGCAGGAAGTAAACCTCTACGAGACTGGCTTTGCTGTCCAGGAGATTTTGGTTTAATGGTTGTGGTACCTTATGAACCCCATGGTAAAAGCTGAAGGAGGCACAAAAGTACCAGTTGAGGTACCCCATGGCTGAGACAGCAGCTTTCTCACCACACAGTCCTCCAGCCCTGGAATGCAGACACCAGGGCAGCATGGACTGAATAACCATCCAATTTGGGATTAAATAGTCAGCTAGTTGCTGCCTCCTGTTTTTAAAAAAAATAATTAGTATACAGGGTACCAACCTGAAGGAACTAGGCTTGTCTTTGAGGCTTTACTTTGCAAGTTTTACTAAGACAAAATTCCTACTAGTACTTCCTTTAAATACACATTTTACTGTAGGGAGGAAGATGATTGTTAGCTTCTGTAAACAAACCCTGCCTGCTTGTTAAAACTGGGTACAAACTGTACTTAGACTACATTTCCTTTATTTTTTTTCTCCTATTAGGTTTCATTTAAGGTGTATAGTTAATGTTTAATTCCTTTTCCCCTGTGCCGTTCCCTCACTACCCTGTTGTATTTGCAAGATTATTAACTCAAACACCAAAATATCCTGAGTTGCAGCTGTACAATGAAAGAGTAATGTGTAATCACTCCAGATCCTAACCTGTCTCCTCCCAGCTCCTTGTGGGTCAGTCATCACTTTGAGAGAATTCTGTGTTGTTAAGCTAAATAATCTTCTGAAGGGTTAAATATAAAGGGTAAAGTAAAAGGGTACCTTCCATCTTTTAATGTTGCCAGTGCCTGAGCAATATGGTACCTTCTATAGCTTGTTAAAAGGCCACTGAGCCCCTGAGGCATATGAAACCATGGCACACTTGGGGAAAAACAAAACAAAACAAAACAAAACAGAGAAAATCACATAAACTGCAAACCAAAAGGAGATGTAATTATAGCTTGCTCTTGAAGGGGCTACCGTCAGACAGACTTTTCAGACAATTGGTGTTTTGAGAAATATCTGGACATTTTATGCTTACTTCCTCTATGCCAAGCCATACACTTTTCTCCCCACCACACTGCTGGGTGTGCTGCTTGGCCAGAAGTGCTGCAAAGTGCTTCAAATAAGCAATCCTGGAAAGGCCAAATTAGCTGCCACAGTGAAGGAAGAGCAGACAAAGCAAGCTCTTCCTCTGTCTGGTTCCCAGCCTGTGGATGAGACAGGCCTGAGAGCCTCCCACTGCCCTAGGCAGAGGAGGTGGAGGGAGGGATGGCATGGCTTCCCCTCTCAATGCAGGTCTGGATCAGAAATAATTTTGTGGATAGAGGGAATGATGCATAAAATATGGCCGGGAGGAACATGCTGCATTATGACAAGCACAATACTTAACACATAGGTGTTATGAACTGATCATGGCTCAGCAAATACATTTTGATCAGTCTCAGCCTGGCCAGCATTTTCACTATAATACGTGCACACATGCAGACGCTGGCTTTGAAACACTGAGTCTGTCTGGCAGTTCAAACAATTCAGAACATTGCCAAAATGTGAAAAAAAAAAAAACAAAACAAACAACCAACAAAGCAGTAACTCATGTTTAAATCAAAAGAAGAGATTTTAAAAAGTCAGAAGTAACAGAGGGCAGGGGGGAGCTTTTTTCTAAAAGACTTTTAAGTAAAAGAATTCTGATAAGACATTGCAAGATTTCCAGTTACCACTTTTCACCCTAATGCCCTCCTGCTGCTTCTCTGTCCTCCTTTAGCAGCAGCTCCTCTTGCCCCACCTTTCCCTCTCAGACATCCTGTGCTGTTCCCTGCAGTCATGACCTTCCCTCACTCTGTAATGTGCTTCACATGCTTCCCTGAAAAGGAAATAGAAGCCGTAATATAATGCAATTTCCACTTTCCAAAACGTTCCTCGTTGTGCTCATGAATCCCATGCCCAACCTGACATACTGACTTCCAGAGAAAATGATAGCAGAATTTTAGCTAACAGAGCCTTTGCTACAAATTAGTGATTTTTATTCTTTATCTGCCTGCTGCTTGCATTGCTGTCTACACCTGCTGTTTAAAATATTTTTCTGAATCACCAGCACTAGGAGAAGCTGAAACTGCTCCCCAACTTCCAGAACTTTGAGCATCAAGGTGAGTGAGGTCAAGATGATATGGTGGGCTTCCAAGAAGACCACAAAGTTAGTAACCTCCAGTAATAGCTTGCTTTGGGGTCCAGGTTACTGCGTATAAACACCTAGGAGAATCCCAGTATTATCTTTCTGGTGATTCTTAACATAGTCTTTCTGACAGTGATTTTATTTATACCAGCTCTGCAAACACTTGACTTTGCATGCTCCATGAGCTCAGAGGTAAAGAAACCTGCAGCTCCCCTCCCAGGAAGCTCTTGCTATAGGAGCCTGACTTAACAATAGATACTTCTGGACCTCTTGCCTGTCAGATCCTTAAATCTCTGTGCTGTTGACAGTCAAACCTGCCTTGTTTTGCCCAGGCATGTATACGGTGTATATCTGTACCTGACTTGAAGCCAAGCCTGTGAAGACATGCTTGCCATCAATGTTGATAGTTCAGCACCTTTTAACATGCTTGCTGCCTGCTTTGTGCCTGTAACAAACCCCAAAGCCAGCCCAGCATGATGTGATTTTGATGTTCCAGAGAACATCGTGCAAAAGGCTGTTTTTTGGTCAGCAAAACAAGTGAGAAGGCACTAAAGGAAAGGGCCAAAATATGGGTCTTTTAACTCTGGCTCCATGAGGCAGAGCGGCAGTGTCCTCCCTTCATTTTCTTGCTGTTGGCCTTCACGTCTATCTTCAAGAGTTTCACACCACTCCTTCCAAGCAACCTAACTTGCAAAGTTTTGCATGGTGAAGGCTGGTCTGTACTGCATTTAATTTTCTCCACATAAGACTCTCTCCTTCTCAACAGCCTCGTGTGTGCCCTACAGCTGCTACGCTGAGCACTGCGACGAACGCTGTAGCTGCTGGCAGAGGTGTCAGTGAACTGTCCTCTGCTGCCACATCTCCTGCAGCTGGGACAAAGAAACCAATGAAAGAATGAACTGGTTCGTGGCAGAAGACCCTCCATGCCTTTCATGTGGCAGCCATGCCTTTATATGGCAGTTTCTGAAGAAATAACAACAAAAACAACAAAAAGAGTAGCTCTCCTCTCTGGGATTCACTTGGGTGGCACAGGAAAAGATGACAGGCATCCAGGTGACTTTCCTCGGCTGTTAAGAGCTGGGATCTGATTCCTGGCAACAGCAGAGACCAAAACCAGGTGGCTCAGGAGAGCAGCACTGGAAAACACTTCCCCTGCCATTCCCAGTGACAGCACAAACTCATGCCAAACTCAACTGACTGTGTATCTCTGGCTTAAACTCAATGACTGAGTGAGCTGAGCTAACAACATGTTATTTCCCTGGCATTCAACCACAACCAAGGTTGTGTCTTTGTGAAGCAAAATGATACTGAATGTAACCATGACACTTATTATTTGCCTCATTAATGGGAAACCTGTTTGTACTGTGTAAAGGTGCTTCTTCAAGGATACAACTCTGGACATTCTAGGTTCCCCTCAGGGTTGAGGCATCCCATCTCAAAATACTCAAACTACAAGTGCTCAAGGCCAGGTTGGATGGGGCTTTGAGCAATCTGATCTAGTGGGAGGTGTCCCTGGCCAAGTAGGGGGGTTGAAACTAGATGCCCTTTAAGGTCCCTTCCAACTTAAAACCATTCTGATTCTACGAAATGGAAGCAAAAGCCCAAACTTATTTTCTGCCATTGAGCCCATGTTTCCTATAAAATGGCATGTTGCTGACTTACGATCGCCTTCCAAGTTATGGAAAAGTTGAGGTCAACAGAAACATTTTTTTTCCTTCTTGGTGGTCAGCTCTGAAGAAAAAAGTAACCAGTATGATGCTCTAGTAGATTACGTAAATCACTAAGTAAGACATATTTTTTATATTGAAGGATATCTGCTTAGATGCAACATAGCCCCTAAATACACTGTTGGTGAATCATTGCAAAGAAGAGCACAGAGACAGCACAAGCCAAATAAGGGCTTTCAGAAGAGTGAAGACCACAGGGTGCAGAGGGAGAAGCCACCAAGCAAATGCCACAGACCAGATACTACAAAACCAATTGCAGCTCTTTCTTGTGCAAACTGAACTGGAAGAGCTTCCTAGAGACCTTCATCCCTGAAATGCTCCCTGCTCATTCAGCCATTTTTTTCAGGAGTCCATCATCCTTCCCCAAGGGGGATCACAGATCTTCCTCTGGCATCCTGGTCAGAGTGAGATGGACACCAGCACCATGAGAGAGGGAGCCCTGGGACTCACTTCCTGAAGCAGTGTCAGGCCTGGGGTCAGTTACCTGGTGACTAGGAAACAATTTTGATGGTGAAAAATGAAGCCCTTCCATTTCCTGCAATGCTCAATGCATGTGACACTCAATTCATAGTCCCTCTCTACAGAACAATACTTCATTTGTACTCTTTCATTGACATCAGTGAACTACACATTACTGCCCGAATACAAACTTACTCATTTTTTTTCTTTTTTTCCCCTTCTTCTTAGAGATTGAGGGACGAAAGAGAGAATTTTGCCTTTTATGCAGCAAAGAGGAAGACTGTAACCGAAAATTCTTTTTTGCAACAACAAAGTGAAGATAACATAGAATAAATCAAAGCAATAAAATACCTGAAAATGAACAGATGCTTGCAAACAACACTACATTGTGGACCAGAAAAAAAGGGGTTTGACTTTTTCAGAAGTATGATTTTCAGAATATAAATGGTGGCCCCAAAATCCATTTATGCTTTATCAAATTTCAACTCAAATTGGACAATTGCACTGCTTTTAGAATTCTGTCTGTTAGGCAGAAAAATTAAAAAGATGTAGGATTTTTTTTTTTGACATTGAATACTCTCAAGTGGTTCCTAGAGGATCTGGGAGAAAAAGTCTGAATTAAGAGATTAAAAACCCAGCATCATGAATTATGTGATTCCATTTTAAAAAGAAAATTATAAATTATGTCTATTTCCTGAGTAACAGTGCAATAGCTTTGTAAAGAGGGAGTGCTAGCTAGCACTGTGTATTTTGAGTCTAAATAAATCCATCTGGGCTCTGAATTATCCAGCATAGGGATTTTTTCCCTCATAACTTCCAATAAAAATAATAAGACACTGAGAGTTTAATTTTAGAAATTCTGGAGCATAGGGAAAGAAAAAAAATGTTTTTCATCTTCTCTTTCCATCTCCTGTTTCTAATGTACTTTAATATTCAACTCTTATCCCCGTGAAAGCAATAAAAGAGCCTCTTCTGCATTCTTTTCTGTGTCAGATTTATAACACCAATTCAATCATTTTTCTGATTGTCTCTTACCAGGTGCTGCCTAAGAGCTTATGAGAACCACAAAGACCCACTGAGTCCAAGCCAGTGGGCATTCTGGCTCTAAGACACCATTTGCAAAAACCTACAATAAACTTGAAAGCATTTACATAAGTCTTTGCAGGATTCAAACCTTATTATCTAGCATAAGCAAATTACGGTTTTAGTGGTTTGGAATATCCTTGGTAAGCATGCATGATGTGCCCTTTGCAAATGTAAAAGGAGTTAAGTGCTTGGATATATGAATCACTTTATGTTTCTGGAGAAAAGGACTATGAGTCAGAAAACTAAAAAAACCCTGAAAATTAAACTGTAGTTACAAAAACATGCTGTGGCTCTTACAGATTCCATAAAATGATGAAAGTCTTTTTATCTGATGGTAAGCATGCTGAGGATGCAGAAGTCAATGCACGATAAAACTATGTGCTCATGCTACATTAAATAATGTTGAGCTAGATTTGACCTCTTCCACTTCAGGAGCTGTTTGGGGGCTGGAGGAGAGCCAGTTACTGATGAATCAGCAATAACTTCCCTTGCAATGTGTGAAATCCTTGCTCATCTGCCTGCGTGTCCCAGACTAAGGACAGGGAAACCCCACTGAGAAGCAAGGGAGAGCAGAGTGAGGACCCAGTCAGTCCCTTCCTCCTGAGACAGGATGCTCCTTATTCCTGTAGAGCTGTGTAGAAGAGACCTCTTTGTCCTGGTCCCTTCCTCACAGTTTCTGGTGCCACTTTGCTTTATATACTAATGAGATGTAGTAAATTAACTGCCTTGATTTCTTTTGGCAGAGAGCCCAGTGCCTTCTCCCCCTCCCATGCAGGGAAGCTGAGAAGTGCTTTCCCCAAGGGCCTTGCTTGAAAACCTCAGGAATGAACTTATACATACGTTTAAGTATCACACTCCTAGTGAAGTCAACAGCTTCCACACGCTTTGTTGAATAAAAGCCTAAATCCACTGTCTGTCAGACAATTAAAATGTTACCCTTCTGTTTTAGTTTTGCCTAAGGTAACAGCTCTGACACTCGCTTGACTATTTGAAAAAAAAAAAAAATAAAAATGCTCTGCTCTGTCCTCTCAGGAACAGGAGGAAGCCTGGCAGAAGGCTCTCCCATGCTGTGATTATCACATTTGACAGCAGTTAAACACAACCGGGAACACCAAAGTGCAGCCAACCTTCAGGTGTCCTTTGCCATACAACACGCTCTAGTAGGTTCTTGTTCTTCAACAGATTTGAGAATTTGTCGTGGCTGAGTGAAACATCCACAAGCCAGAGGAGCTGATATCCACGCAAGTGTCTCTGGCAGCAAAAATAGAGATGTAGCTACAATCTGAGCTATTTTGACAGAACCATCTGTAAATATAACATTTTGTGATGTTTTCCTAGAAGCACCGAGTCCTGCTGTTATGTCATGACCTATTACTAATCTAAACTTTACACCCTTTTGCAACAATGTGAAGGAAGTGACTGAATGCCATTATCTGGTTTGCAAAACATTCAACATCAAAAGTCTTCACAACCATTAAACTGCATTCGAGTACAGTCTTCATTAAAGTAGGTGCTCATGGTGTCATTTTTTTTCCCCACGTATCACAATCCATTACAGTCATTTCAGACATACATGTAATTGTTGGATAAAGCAGACAGGTCATCCAACAGTGTGGGGAAATAACCCAGAAAAATTTTTCCCCAGGAAAACAGACCGAATTCTGAGTCTTGGTGTAAGCAAGCGATGGACACTCCTGATTAAACAGGAATTATATTCTTGAATCAAGAAATGCAGTTTAGCCAACACAGTTGACAGGAATGCTGTGATACATCTCCGTAACAATTCCAGTCTGGAAACAGCACTGCTTAAGAAGGGCTCAAAATAGCTGTTTCACAGTTTTATATCAGAATGGCATATGCAATCAATTTAGAAATGTATCCCAAGCATTACTAGTAGAGGAAGCTTGCAAAATAGAACGTTTTCACTGATCAGAAGGGTATGGCTCTGAACAGCTTTCCAGAAGATGCTGCAGGGGTTAGCTACTTGAGAGGTCTGAATACTGAGCTTGACAAATTTAGGGAAGCAATCACATGATGGGTTGCCTGTGATAGAGAGAGCTTGGTTGCAGTGATCCAGGAGTGCAACGCAAGCAAAAGTTCTGAATTCAAAGCTAAGCTGCAGTAGGTTTAAAAAAAAATATGCAAAGACATCAAAAGGACTCACGTCTCTCTGAGTCAGTGCTAAGTCACAAAAGCTCTGGGAAAGCTCTGGGCTCAGAGATTGAGAGGGAGATCTAATTAGCAGCCTCCATTCCAAACTTCTCCAGACTTTCAGGTTTTTTTATTCTGAAGCACATGCATGCATCAACTATTCCCATACAAAAGCACAGGAACACTCTTGTATGAAGCAAACGTTTAGTCCAGCACAGATATCTTTATCTTGCCAGGACCAATAGAGGTGAGACAGTACACCCTTGGACAGGTCTTGTCTTGGCATGGGAGTGGCATTCTTGGTCACTTGCCTGATGGTACCAGAAGCATGTCACAGACTAGCCAATTTGAACTGCCAACTCAATTAATCTAATTGTGCTGTACGGTTTTCTGAGGTACAAAATAGAATTATACTTCCCAGGTCTGCGGAACACAAGTGGTAAATGAAAGAGCAGAGTGATGTGAAGCAAAAAGGCAGATGGTAAAATAAGGCAAAGAAAGTAAAAAATGGGTATCTGAGAGAGCTACATTGAAGAACCAAGAGAGACTAACAAAAGAAAGACTTAATTGGTCCTCTCTGTGCTGCTCGGCATCTCTCCTGGTGCCTTTCAAACTTTCAAGGCTATTCTCACTCAAAAAGGCCAAGCTGAATGCAAAGGTCCTGACTCAACAAAATGCTTCATTGCTTAGAGCTGAACATATGTTTAAATGCTTTGTGGCACTGGGACTCCAGTGCTAAAGGGAAACAAGGAAAGCAGGTACAGAAAAATATGTTGGACTTGGCAGAAGCAGCAGATTGCAAGCAGCAGAATGCACTGAGTCTAGTATCTGACATGAGCTGAAATGGAAGGAGGTGAGAATTTAGAGGTGAGTCAGACATTGGAATGGGCTGCCCAGGGAAGTAGTGGATTCTCCATCCCTGGAGATATTTAAAAAGAGACTGGATGTGGCACTCAGTGCCATGGGCTGGTAACCGCAGCGGGAGTGGATCAAGGCTTGGACTTGTTGATCTCTGAGGTCCCTTCCAACCCAGCCGATTCTATGATTCTGTGAGGTTGGAACAGAATTAAGAATTAGCAGGGTTTTAAGTACCAACAGCCTAGCTGACATACTGGCCAAGAAGGTCTAATCCTAAAGTTAAGTGAAGTTAATGAGCCACACTGATTTCTCTACAACGGATCAGTTTTATGAGCAGTGGTGCCAAACCTTTGGATTGTGCCTTGCTTTTTAAACAATGGCCTGTTTCCTTCCCTTTATGTGAATGGTGAACACTTACACCAGACTGAAGGTTTGGGACAGGTCCACTTTAGGAACAGGACAGCAGTGGCACCCACATTGTGGGAGTGATCAAGGAGGGGGGGAGTGCGTGGGCAATGAGAGTGTTCAAATTCCAGCTGCCTGACACAAGAGCACCAGAAACTTGCATCTGTAAGACCTGTCACTCTTCTGTGATCTCCTTCCCGTGATGGGAAGCCACGACACCATTTTGGCCACATGATGAAGATATACATCCAGACACAAACTGCAAAAAAGGCAGTGGAGAATGAGAGCAGTAGTTGAGTAAGGCATCAGCTGCATTAACTTGCAAATTAGCTACTCTCATATTTGAGGAAATTTAATCACTGTACAAAAGCAAAGCAACACCAGGAACACTAAAGAAATATTTTAAGAGTTAAAAAAAGGCAGGAAAGCAAAACATTACTGTGTAATGAAGAAACTAGAGAAAACAGGGAAAAATACAAAAGTGTTTTATCATACAGTTCTCATTTTTAGGCTTTTTCAACGGACAGCTCATATTCTGAGTGGCTTTTTGGCAGTTTCATTATTTCATACTTCAACTATGTATGTCTGCCTGAACAAAAAACATGCCTCAACAATCAGGTAAATGCATTTTTATCTGCCTGTCGTAATGCCACCCTCTTATCTACAGCAGTGAATAGAAGGTAAAGTCGATACAAAACCCATAAAGCAAGAGAATACAATGACCAGTGAATATGACTTAATGGTGTAATTTAATGGACACATTTCCTGCCATATATATGCACTTCTACCTTTCTTATGCCCTGCCAGCTTGTGAGTAATGAAGTATGTGATCTTCTAGTTACTTAATTACTATAATGTTTCTGTAGTCCGGTTTTGCTTAGGAATTATTTAATAATTTTTTTTCCCCCCATTGTGATTCTACCTTGCTTTATCACATAGATGATTACAAAGAAGAAGAATTACATCTTTTCTTTTTTTTTGATCATGCGGATAAAGTAACACACATGCTTGCATGTTTTGTAAGGCCTTAATTTCAAACCTCAGAACATCATTTTCAGCCTTCAACTCCTGTACTCACCGAAGCTTATTTTAGGACAAAATCACCACTACTTTTAAGAAGAAATTTGCATTTTTTAAAGAATGTAGAATAAAAAGTAGTGCCTCTGTATCTCTAAGATACTTATTTCAGACTGACTGTACATGCCTCACAGTCACCACACTAAGATACAAATAATGCAGCTGCAAATAAGTATCATGAAGTATCTAAGGAATCATTTCAGTCCCACTGTGCTTTTGCTTCCTTTATCAGCAACTTATCTTGAAAGGTGTTTCATCTATTTCAAAATGTTTTTACAACCCAACCCCCTCATTTCTCTAACAGGTTTGGTGATTATGAACAGACCCTCCCACCACAAGGGACTCAGATAAAGCTCATATACACATCTGTTCAGAGACTGAAGGTTGTGCTAGACCCATTACCAGATTATGGGTGGTCTGGAGACCCCGTTGTAAACACTAACTTTAGAGAAGCAGAGAGAGAGAGATAAATTAAATCCATTTCAAAACAGCAATTTTGCAAAGTGCTTTTTCCTATTTTCCCCCCTTCAAAAACAGGGTTCAGGAGTTTTCAGAGAAAAAGGTTTTCACTACAAATGAGAGGCTTAGCTGAAAGCTGGTATGATTTAAACCACGGTGTTCCTTTCTTCCTATTTCATTGTCAAAGGGAACAGCCACGTTTTAATGTTGCCTTTTCATCATTTACTAATTGCACAGAGAGTTGTTTCATTTAGCTCAATTAGCTCCTTACAGAATTAAACTCTACAAAAAAAGTATGTAAATCATGCTCAATCACTGACAGTTTAGGCTACTGGCAAGCAGTTAGGTCTGATAAGTAAGAGTAAATTTAAATGTATATTTGATTCAGAAATGATGATCAAATACTCTGCTTTATCTAGCCTTACAGATGTGCTGGATTTCCAGAGATGTAAACCACAATAAAGGTTTTTACTGCCCTTGACTGGCATTTTGCATCATACTTCTGCTCCCGCTACTCAACATTCAGCCTCAGGTGTTTAAGAGAACTCGGGGTGAAGGAAGGCTGTAGGTGGGGAAAAGCTCTTTTTTCCTGCTCTCTACAAAGCTGCACTTCTTTTTTATGAAATAATTGACACCAGGCATGTCTGACAATAATCACAATACACAAAATAGCTTCTCCTTTCTTTCCAGGCAGGACAAAAAGGTGTTTCGGATCCCCAGCGGGCATGAGACTATGTAGATCTATGAAAACTGACAAATATTAATGTGGATACTCACAAGCCAAGGATCTAGCACAGGGAGGATTAGAATAATTTCTCCTAAGTAGCATTTAAATGACCCTTACTGTACTTCCTCTGGTGGATGGCAATAATTTCTCCAACTCCTATGGCACTGTACCAAGCAGCTATCCACACTGCAGCCCACTGAGGAGCACATGCTGGAGCAGAGGAAAAATGTGATGAGTGTTGATGGGCACAGCATGTTCCCCATTCCTCATCCTCCCTGTGCCATGAGGTAGAAGAGTTGGGGATGAGGTTGGGGAGCCTAGGTGGGGGAGTGAGGTAAAGGGAAGGTGTTTTAGTTTTTGTCTGTGTTTCTCACTATACAACTCTATATTTAATTTGATAAAAATTAAGTTAATTTTCCCCTGGTAGAGTCTGTTTTGCCCATGATGGTAACTGTTAAATGATCTAACTGTACTATCTTAACCCATGAGCTTTTTCATCTTATTGTCCTCCATGTCTCCTGCTGAAGACAGGGAGTGAAAGAGAAGCTGGACAGTCATCTGGCAGTCATCTGTGGACAAACCACCAAAAGCAGATAAATGATCTAGAGCCCTAAATCTAATTTTCTTTGATTTCAGCTCTCAGAGTGAGATGTTCCATGATACCCAAGTACCCAACATCTATGCCAGAGGAGCCAGATTTTTAACTCATTAGAATGGAGGATCTGTCTTAGAAACCCCCAAGCCCAGACCTTAGCTGCCTGCTCTTCCACCTTCCCAGAGATTTCCATCCACACTGCAGAGATTGTTCAGGTTTCTGCTAACTACTCAACTGCCACAAATTATGGCCTGATACATTGTGAAAACACAAAACTGGAGCAAGTTTATCTTAACTGCATGAAGCTTGACTGCCATGTTAGGGTAGGGAGTGTAGCTTTTCATTTATGTATGGGCTTTTTTCTTTTTTGGTTTGTTTTGGTAATGTTAATGCGAGCTCAGAATCAGGGCAGTAGAAAGTTCTGTCTCTTCCAAACTTTTCTGCTTGGTGAGAGCACATACAAAGTAATTCACTATAGAGATATCACAAATGGCACAGACCAGCAAAGAATACATCCTATTTAAAAATTTAACACACAGGTGCTCAGAGAGTAAGCTCACCTATTCTGGTCTCAAGCTGACATAATAGAGAATCAGAGGTAGAACAGCTCTTGTGAACCGAAATGAGAGAACAGGCCATTCATTAAACTGTTATACTGAAAAACTGGAGACAAGTGACAATAGTTAAAATAGAATGAAAAATAGAATGAGAGGGGGAAAACATCTGTCATCCAGTAACATTTTAAATGACTTGACAATAGCTAGTTAACCATCATTTCCAGAAAAAAACCCACCCAAACAAACAAACGTCTCCATGATTTGATATGGAAAAAGAAAATAAAGACAACCCCAACACAACAGAAGAAAAGGAAACATATTTTCTCTATTTAAGACTAAACTCATCAAAACACCTGTGTATCTCAAAAGAATTTGCTCCTACCTTACTTTCTACAGGGAAACCTTGGGCACTTTTTCTAGGATGTGAGCAGCATCCTATCATGTGAAGCTGAAAAGAAATTAGTGCTAAAAGGGCAAAGCTGGGAAATGCAGCCAAGAAAATCACAGCCTAGAAACTACAGTGGTGGCAGAAAGATTTGTGGCTCTCCTGGGGCTAACAGGGAGAAGTGGATGATATTTAGTCCTCTCCTACTCTAGCAGTCTCCACTGCTGGGGAAACAATCTGACTGAATTTTACTGACACAATCAAATAAAATAGAGATGTCATGCTGGAAGCCATAGCATGGCTGGACAAAGTAGAGGTCACAGGGTGGGTTTTGCCTCCAATGCCTGTCTTCACTATCTGAAAAGACAAATGTCTTCTTTATACAGTCACTCCTATGTAGCAGGTTAGATTTGCCAAGATAAACACTAGAAATTACATTTTTTCAGTTGTAGAAGATGATGCTGGTGTCCTAACTGTGTTTTACAAATCTTGTTTAGGACAGCAAAGAAGCTTTATAAAAGCACCCCTGTAAGGTAAGTAAACAAGAACTCCATTTTATGCAAGGAGGTACAAGGGACTGAACTGCAGCAGTTCCTGAGAGAGGAATCCAATCCTCATACCTCTTAGCTGCTTCCCATAGGCAGCCATCTGCTTACTGCAGAACAAAGCTTTATAATTTCCAAGTGTTTTACTGCACTGATGTGGAGCAGCACCAGAGGCTTCCACAACAGTGAGAGCACACAGATCTGTACAGAAATGTGGAGTTTGACGCAGGCAGTAGGATCCTTTTCTTTCCCTTAGCATGCACACTGAAAGGGTCTAAGAGACAAAAAGAACGTGCTCTAGGAATCGGTGCCAAGCTGAAGAGGCCTCCAGTGATTCAATCTGACTCCAGGCCTGAATTTCCTGCACTATTTTCAAGTTCTCACCCAAGGAGGCTGGCAGTCGTAACTGCACAGCAGTCTGTGGCTACCAGCAAATTTCTATGCTCTGTTTGTTTGGATCTGGGCTAAATACAACTGAATCTGAAGAAGTTACAGGTCAGGGCACTGAGGTATAAGCAAGGCTGGCAAGAAATGAAAAAGTGCAGCCTCAAAACGTACCACAGGTAGTTTCAAGCTCATCCAGGGATCTCTACTCAAGAACAGACTTTAGGTTTATTGGGTCCTTCTGCTGCCTCAGGTGCTGTGGCAAACAGGACATTTACTGAAACACTAACCCTTCATGTGCTCAATACCTAAGCACTGAAGGGTGAAGATAAGCTGGGTGTCGTTGATGGAAGTAGTAAAGTTCAAGCATTTTCTTTCTTTTGTATAGTAACCCTTTGACATTTTCTCCCCCTCTGACTGGAGGATGAATTGAATGAGTGAATACCAGACAAAGAGGTTTGTAGGTTTACGTGTTGTGTAGAAGGGAAGAAAAGGCCTCCAGCTTTTCTGAGATCCAGGTAAATACAGAATACTTCTTTTCCTTGGCACTAAGTCGTGGGACAAGAATGGAGTAACTTCTAAGGAGAAAGACATGGGTCTTCTTAATTATCTGTTAATAAACAGGAAAAAAATCAGTAGCACATCCTGTACTTCGTTGCATTTTCCACTTCAGTGTGGCCTTTCACATTCATGTAAAATGACAGTGAAAGCCCGCAGATTAGAAGGGCAGGAGTTTGCACTCACTTTGCTCATGTATAAACATGCAAGATGAAAAGCAATAGCAGGATAGAGGGTGAAATTCAATCAGGCAGTGCTCCTAGCAGTGGAAGGAAAAAGAAGATTGTAATGCTTTTGGGAAATACTCATGGCAGATTGTATAAGAGCCATTTAGGCACAACACTGAGACCTTGCTGTGCAGGGACCCCATCATGCCCTATGTGCTATGCATGGCCCTAAGCTCCCATTCAGTCTCTTGTGAGGTCCCTTCTTGCACATAATTGGTGCTGTAGCAGAGGAGGAGTTATTTGATAAGCATTTATGTGTATTTCTCATGTCGTGATTAAATGAGCAGACCTTAAAAACCAGGAATGAAATGATGGCACAAATGTAACGCAGGAAGACAGCACCCTGTCCCCTGGGAGCCTTAATGGCACTGATGTGCACTTTTGAACCAGGCATAAAAGTCAAGACTGTATGTAAGAAAATGCAAATGAGCTTATGTAGAACAAGTCTGACCAAAAGCCCCACCAATGCATTTTCACTTCTTCACTGTTTCTGTTTTTTTAATCTTTGTGTCAACTTCCCCATGTTTCAAATAAACCAGGAACTATTACTGTATTTTCTTTCATTTCAGGAATGAGGCAGGCTCTTGGCTCATGACTTGGTGATTGCAAACAGAGTTTGCCTAAGCATTGAGTCTCCATGAACATAAAATGCTTTGGAAGCCATGATGGCATTGGCAACATAATTTTTCCATGCTATCTATGCAGCAGTGTAAATCTAACCTTTTTCTAAATTCAGTGACTGCCAGGCAAAACAATTCATGCCTAAAACATATCTTGGAGCTAGACACAAGATTACTGACATTATAATATTCCCTATTTCCTTTGTCATGGAAGCTCTGCATTCAGGAAAAAAAAAAAATTCTTACATCTCTTATAAAGAAAGACCTCTCAGCTATGTTTTTATTTCTGAGTACTGACTCAAAGTTTGGAATCAATCTAAGAGTTACTCCTGTCCTTCCTTTTCATAAAGTTTTTAATTTGTTTACACCATTCATAAACTACCTACAGAGTGACATTAAGAGATAGGATACTTTACAGAAAGCACAACAACAGTACAAGTAGTGGCATGTGTTATAATGAAAGTATTTATCAGTCATTCTTGTGGAAATCCTAGCTGTAACATTCTAGCTGCTTCATGAAAAATGAAGGAACTCTGAGGTAAGACTGTAATTTTCCTCTGAAAGCCATATGGCTAAATTCTGCTAATATTCTTCCTGCAGTATCACTTTTGAGCTTTGCTTTGTCATCTTTTTGAACTTAAGCTTCTCATTAACCACCCTGGAAAGAAATATTGATTCTAAGGAGAAATATGGGCATATGCACTGTGTTGCCTACATGTGGGAAGGGCAATGAGTCATGGATGCAGATATTTAGAAAAAACAACTTCAAAACAAGCTAAGTCTCTCTGTGTTGATGGTGTAGTGCCTGCTATGAGGTTTGCAGACTATGGGAATTTTAGCTTTACTGATTGCAGTTCTTACCTCGGGGCTCAGATGATCAGAGGGCACAGATGCCTGTGGGGCATTCACCCTGGAAATCCTCCTGGTTATGAGAAGTCTCAAGACTCAGCATCAGCTCTGCACTAAGAAGGCCCAACCCTACCCCACATCTCCATAAGCATGACAGAAGAATGCCCAAAGAAGGCTTTGACAGCTTGCAGAATTATAGTTTTTGATGTGTCCAAATTAGTGACAATATGTCTATTGATGGAGGGAAGTATTTCTTTTTCCCAAACTGAGTAATTGACAAAATCCAGTCTACTTTCACTTCAAAATCTCAAATGACATGGCTCGGATTTCCCTGTTGCTTTGTTCAAGTTCTCCTTTTTCTCATTACACTTCCTTCATCCTGGTATATGTCTCTGTGCATAGGTGTTTGCTCTGTTAAAGACTACAACAGAAACATGAAATGGTTGTTTCATGGGAGCTAATCAGTGAGGGCAGTCTTGGGTCCACATGCCACAGCTGGGAAGGTCCATATTCACAACAGAGCAGCAGCATGGAAGGTAAACTTGCTGGCTGCAGCAGTGTTGCAAGACTTGGAAGCTCCTGTGCTCAGTTTTTTAAGTGTCCTGGGGTAGCTGGGTTAAACAAGACAGGAAGGGACTCAGTGTCTGGAAGCATCTGTGGTGTTTGCCACCCCTGCAATGCCTCTGAAAATGCAGTTGTATGCAGGGAGGCTCTGGAGCTTCTCCAGGAAGTTACTTAGTTTTTCAAAGTTTGAAGCAAGGAAGTGAGCACTGCTACTGCTAAGCCAGTACCCTGCAGTCGTGGTACTGGAGCTGTGTCTGCAGGGAGCAAACCTCTCAAAGGAGAACAGTCATCATGGAGATGGATGCATGGAGAGGGACAGCCAGGCAGCCCTGAGCTACAGCTTGTATCAGTGCAGAGTGAACACATGGCAACCAGGCTGGTGAAGGGACTCGAGCACAGACCCTATGAGGAGAGGCTGAGGGAGCTGGGGGTGTTCAGCCTGGAGAAGAGGAGGCTCAGGGGAGACCTCATCGCTCTCTACAACTCCCTGAAAGGAGGCTGGAGCCAGGGGGGGGTTGGGCTCTTCTCCCAGGCAGCCATCAGTAAGACAAGAGGGCATGGACTTAAGTTGTGCCAGGGGAAGTTTAGGTTGGATATTAGAAAGAATTTCTTTACGGAGAGGGTGATCAGACATTGGAATGGGCTGCCCAGGGAAGTAGTGGATTCTCCATCCCTGGAGATATTTAAAAAGAGACTGGATGTGGCACTCGGTGCCATGGTCTGGTAACTGCAGCGGCAGTGGATCAAGGGTTGGACTTGATGATCTCTGAGGTCCCTTCCAACCCAGCCGATTCTATGATTCTATGGCACAGTTAGGAGTTCAGGTCCGCTGTGTCAAGACCTACACACCCTGCCTTGGGAAGAGAGGATGATGGAAAATACTGGAGAAGATGGACACCTCAGGAGGACACAAATGTGACTGCCAGAAGAGGAGAAAAGAAGTTCTGACATGCAAAAGTTACTTTCCATTCAATTAAGAACTAAATTTAGTCTTGTATCAGTAATCATTTTAAATATGTGACACTGCCACTACCATTTTGGCAAAAGTGA
Source organism: Phaethornis superciliosus (assembly GCA_023637945.1). NCBI lineage: Eukaryota > Metazoa > Chordata > Aves > Apodiformes > Trochilidae > Phaethornis > Phaethornis superciliosus. The sequence goes on from JAJQWJ010000001.1 coordinate 103,153,832, forward strand.
CTTTTCCTTCTGAGCAGCCTTTCAGGATTATTTTTGTCCTGCACTTTTCCATATTTGGCTGGGCTGATCTCCTGCCAAGGGCTTCTGCTGAGCTTTCCACTCCTTGATCTTCTCAAGACCTTTACCAGTCCTCACTTTCAACTCAGGATCAGGAGCAAGAGGGTAGTCTGGACAGTCAGCCCTGGGAGAAGCCAAATTCTCAATCCACCAACCAAAGGGAGCCATGCCACTACCAAGAAGGGCCAGCAACAAATCACACTCCATTGCCTCTCTCATGTAACTGTTTAAAGCCCACAGAGAACAAAAAAACCTCTCCTTCCTACCCTGTCCAGTAGGACATTTCTTTCTGCTGACCCAGAACTGATGAAATAAAACACCAGGGCCTATGCCAGTGCATGCAGAAGTAGAAGCAGATGCAAACCATGCACTGTTCTTCCAGGGATAAAGTGACACAAACCCCAGAAATTCAAGGCTGGAATTTTCCATTTTAAAATTATGCCAGGATTTGTTAAGCTGATACAACCTCAGGATTTCTACTATTCTGATCCATAAATCAGTGATTTCCATCCCCAGGGTAAAGAAAGGATTTATATTCAAAAGCATATTTAGGATTTATTGGCAGGATTTGGACTGTAAAGGCATGGAAGGATTTGTAAATCTCATTTCTCACTTATAAAACCTTTTGAGGATTTTAATGTGGTAAATCCAATTAATGTAATTTTAATGTCTTAGCTAACAATCACGCAACCCTGCACCCCAAGATTTCAAACCATGTTACACCCTCATCAGTGAAAGCCATTGGAATTAGTTAGGGTGCCCTGCCACAGTACTAGGAAAAGTCACAGTGTCAGAGACAGGGGATGCATGGAGTAGAGCTTTCAACAAGATGAGTGACGGACAAAAAGAAACAGTGATGATACAGACGTCTTCAGCTTCATTCTCTGTACTTTCTTCTTTCCTTACTCATCACCATCCCTCCTGAGCCTCAGCAGGGAAAGAAGCCAAGGCTCCTAGCCCCAGAGAGACTGATGGAAGACCACCTTCTCCTTCAGACCCAGCTGTGTCATATCTCCCAGCTCATCCAGGGCAGCAGATTTGAGGAAGGAAAGAACCTGGTGGGTGATCAACCAACAGTTTGGGATGACTGTCTCTGGACCATAGCTGAAGAACCTGATGGTACCTCCTGACACTTTGATTCTGATGAACCTGCCTCCTGCATTTACGCCTGTCTGGATCAGGGCACCCTCAAACAGGCAGTGATGGCTAAGCTGACAGCATTCATAGCACTGCTTCCCACCAGCAGATATTTATGCCAGAGATGCTTATGCTTGAGTAAAGATTCTGCCACCAAACTTACTGTCACCTGAAAGACCAATGGCATCCTGGCCTGGATCAGGAACAGCGTGGCCAGCAGGTCCAGGGAAGGGATTCTGCCCCTGTACTCAGCCCTGGTGAGGCCACAGCTCGAGTCCTGTGTCCAGTTCTGGGCCCCTCAGTTCAGGAAGGAGATTGAGGTCCTGGAGCAGGTCCAAAGGAGGGCAACCAGGCTGGTGAAGGGACTCCAGCACAAGTCCTGTGAGGAGAGGCTGAGGGAGCTGGGGGTGTTCAGCCTGGAGAAGAGGAGGCTCAGGGGAGACCTCATCGCTCTCTACAACTCCCTGAAAGGAGGCTGGAGCCAGGGGGGGGTTGGGCTCTTCTCCCAGGCAGCCATCAGCAAGACAAGAGGGCATGGACTTAAGCTCTGCCAGGGGAGCTTTAGGTTGGATATTAGGAAAAAATTCTTTACAGAGAGGGTGATCAGACATTGGAATGGGCTGCCCAGGGAAGTAGTGGATTCTCCATCCCTGGAGATATTTAAAAAGAGACTGGATGTGGCACTCAGTGCCATGGTCTGGGAACCGCAGTGGCAGTGGATCAAATGTTGGACTTGATGATCCCAGAGGTCCTTTCCAGCCTGGAGGATTCTGTGATTCTGTGACCAAGATCTGGACACCACTAACCCGTGAAACACCATCCTTCTCATGCTGCATTATCTCTGTAGGGTGTATTTCAATGACCTAAATTAACTTAGATCCTAAATAGAATCAGGTTTTTGAGATTTAGGAGCTCTGCTGTCTGCGGGCTCCTCGGGTCTGCCAGGGTCCGCAGGGTCCCTGTGGGGAGCGGCCGGGGCTGCCCCATTCCGGCCACATCCGGTTCCATCCGGATCCAACCGAGCCCCGCAGGCACCATGGCGGCGCCTCAGGGGAGGGCTCTGTGAGGGAGGGCGAAACACTGCCCGGCCCTGAGGGGAAAAGTGTGAGAAACAGCCCTGAGAGCACCCAGGGGAGAGGGGCAGGAGGTGCTGCGGGCACCTGCAGCCCCTGGGGTGGGCAGGGAGGAGCAGGTATCCACACTGCAGCCCCTGGAGAGGGCCCCAGGCACGGACAGAATATGCCCTAAAGGAAGCTCCAGACCTTGGGAATGAACCATTAAGGAGCAGGCTTGTCCTGAAGGACTTCAGCCATTTAAGACCCCACACTGGAGCAGGGGAAAAGTTTGTGGAGCAGCAGAGAGGAGATGTTATGGACCCACTGGAATTTCAGCTCCCCAAAATACCCCTGTGCTGCTCAGAGGGGGAAAGCAGAGGAGTTGGGGATGAAGGAGTGAAGTTGAGTGTGGGAAAAGCTGGGGTGGTAGGGGTAAGGTGGTTTAGCTTTTGTCCTTGTTTGTCACCATCCAACTCTATTCTAACAGGCAATAAATTATTTCCTCTGGTTCAAGCCTGTTTTGTCCATGATGGTAATTGGTAAGTGATACCTCTCTCTGCCCTCATGCTGACTCAAGTTTTTTTTAATCTTATTTTCTTCTACCTGTCCACCTGGTGAAGAGACTGAATGAAAGAGCAGTTCAGTAGGCATCTGGCAACCAGCCAAGGTCAACCCACTACAGAAACACAAGAGATGCTGGCACAGTTCAGGCTGGTGAGCTAGCAGTACTCGTGCTATCCTTTTTCTGTGTCTCAAGTTTCACATTTCCTAACTCTTTCTTTCCAGTCCATCAGTATTTTTATACTAGGAGTTTATATTTTAGAGAAAAACAACCACCCTGTTCCTGATGTTTCAGATGGCTAATGCAAGACAAAAGAATTCCAAGTACTAGATTATCCACGAGAAATGAGTTGATTATAATGTTAAAAAAAACCCAACACAAGAGTATCACTATGCACTTGTATTTTAAGCAGAGTCAGTTTTCTGCATCCAAATTTACCAATCAGTTTCTAAGTCTCCTGTGTCAGCAGCCAGAACAGCTTGTTTCTTTTCAAACAATGAAAATTACTTTTAGAGAAACCAAACTCCAACTTCAGAGCCAGCTGTCTGCAGGGTAAGATCAGGGACTGAATCCATTAGCTATGCTAGGCCCTGACAATCTGCATCTGGTAAAGATTTGCATAGAGATGCAGTTAGTGGAGCAAGGGACCAGATCCCAGTAGAAATAAGGTTTCAGTGGTGATATAATTCTATCCCTTGCTCATTTAAAATGTTTAGAAAACTCACTTCATTTCATGGTCCCTCATTGCAAACACAGAGGGGAGGAGAAAGATGATTTTCTGCTACTTTCAGAAGGAGCTGCAAAGCAGTATCTGGTTCCTAGCAGCTCTGGGATTGTGAGCAGAATAAAATGTGGAGGTAATTCTGATTTAATTTCACTCTTAAATTTTGTCAAAGTGTGCCCAGTAAACAGGGAATATTGTTTATTATAACTAACATTACCACAGGGTTCCAATCAGGACTGTGAACCTACACAGCCAGGAAAAAAAAAGAATATAAAAAAAGACTATACACACATGCTCACAGATTTGGAAACACTTGATTCCTTCCATGTGTTTATAGGCCAAGCTAAAGACAGCTTTTTTTCCTGGCTGCCCTGGACATCAGTGCCAGAGCCAAGAAATTACCTGTGACTTTCACTAGTCCTAATCCAGCCTGAATTCTGTACTTGATGCTTTCACAAAATGAACCAAGAGGGAAGAAGTCCCAGTATTAGCTGAGATAATTCTGACGAATCACACAAACTATAGACTGCCTGGAACATGTGTTTCTCTCCCATGCATCAGAAACTGGGATGATGCAGATAATCCCCAACAAAGTACTGGGCTTGGTAAAACAATTAATTACTGACCTTATAAAGGTTTAACAGGATAAAAACCCCCACTAACAGAACCGTACCATGTACAATTAAGTTTGATCTTTCAACGAAGAAACCTCATTTGTACTAAAATATCGGGTGATTTATACTTTCTGTTTCAACAGATTGTTTAAGATTTAACAGATTGCTGAATAAATTGTTTAAATATGCAAATCATCTGGGCATTTTGTAATATTTCTCTAAGGGCTTTTTCCCAGTAGCTCTCACCAGATCATGCAAATTACTAGTGACTCAGAAAAGAAAGCATATAATATTTTAATTGACAGAGTGTTTATTTCAGCTCCAGTTCTTTTATATCTTTCCTCTCAGATAACTAGAAACATATGACCTCCAGGAATCCCATATTCTGGGGGGCTCATGACAAAATCGAGTCTTAGGAGAGACAGAGCACAGGAAATTAAGTGGTTTATGCAGATAAAATGAGCTGACATTGTACTGGGAATACAAATAGCACTAAATTTCACTATACAGCCCACCCTGCACACCTGATTTTCATGATGAATGAGGATCTGTAATGGGCATTCATGCATTCCTTGCACAGCATCCCCATAACTTCATTTCTCCTCTCCTCATGTCCTGCTCAGAGGCTGCAGCTGGCTGCTTCCTGGGGGTCCATGGGCAGCTCTGTGAAGGGGGTGCCAACTATTGGGGCTCAGCACCACCTTGATGCTGGGCGTGGGGGCAGCCCACCCACCTGTGTTTTCCACCACCATGTGCTGCTGCTGCAGCCAAAACCCACTTTCACAAAGCTCTCCCAACTTGCTCGTTCAGGGAATCTACCTTTCCACCCCAAAGCCACAAAAAGAAAAGGAGGTTTTCTCCTTTCCCGAAACTGTCTCCTGAGACCAATTCTTTAATTACCCTACTTAACCACTAGCAGCCCAAAGTCTGAACTCTGGGCCAGAAAATGAAGGGGAAAAAAAAAAAAAAAAAGAAGGAGGGAAAAAGGCAGCTTTTTTCTTAATGAGTCATGCACTGATTTCACTTAGCTGCTACATGGTGAAAAGGGCAATGCATTTGAAATTTTACTACAGAATAATATTAGACACAGCCTTTCTTTCTTTCTTTTCTTTCTTTTCTTTTCTTTTCTTTTCTTTCTTTCTCTCTTTCTCTCTTTCTTTCTTTCTTTCTTTCTCTCTTTCTTTCTTTCTTTCTTTCTTTCTTTCTTTCTTTCTTTCTTTCTTTCTCCCTTCCTTCCTTCCTTCCTTCCTTCCTTCCTTCCTTCCTTCCTTCCTTCCTTCCTTCCTTCCTTCCTTCCTTCCTTCCTTCCTTCCTTCCTTCCTTCCTTCCTTCCTTCCTTCCTTCCTTCCTTCCTTCCTTCCTTCCTTCCTTCCTTCCTTCCTTCCTTCCTTCCTTCCTTCCTTCCTTCCTTCCTTCCTTCCTTCCTTCCTTCCTTCCTTCCTTTCTTCCTTTCTTCCTTTCTTCCTTTCTTTTCCTATTTTCTTAAAGTTCAACCTCTGTACTGACCTAGAGAGCAAGCAGCACAAACCCCACGCAGTCCCTGCTAGCCAACTGGTTGCCCCCACACGCTTCTGCTGAGAAGCAAACCCTGCAGTGGCAGATTTGGGTATGCTGGCTTCAGCATATGCACATTTCCCCAGTGATCCACTTCAATCAGAATGCAAAAAGAGCAATTTCAGCCCTGCAGCGTGGTGTGAGCTCTGCTACCTTATGCATTATTTCAGCATGAAATATTTATAAATTGGAGAACAGGGGTAAGCTACTTCTTTAAAATGTGTAATGATTTTTTTTTAAATGTATAAGCACAACTTGTAAGTCTGCAACTTGTTTGGTATCCTGGGTTTAATAGCTCAGTCCCCACTCCTCTAAGGAGGAGAGATTTCACCTAATAAGCAATTTCTCTGAACTTTGAGTAAGATGGTATTTTTATATTTACATTAGCTCTCAACACCATATTTGCATATTTTGGGTAGAAAAGAAAAAGCAGCAGTATTTGTATCATAATTATCTTTCCCCTCAATGTACTTTGTATTCTGTAATTAAAATGGTGGTCACAGTTTACAGTGACACACTGTCACAAAATTGGTCCTTGGAAAGCCACAGGAGACTGATGGAAGCATATATGACAACTTAAAGGGGCAACCCAATATTCCCATAATACAGAACAGTTGGTAGAAAAAAACACTGACAGGTACATTTCTTTGCTCTACCAAACTACACCTGTAAAAAGTAATACCAGTTTTAGTTGGAAACCAGCAGGTGTGACTTTAAAAAAGCTGGAAGGGAACTGGTCCCCTGTGGACACGAGGGTCCTCACTGAGTGCAGCAGTCCTATAGATCAGAGGATTCACAGATGACACTAAGCTGGGGGGGAGTGTGGATCAGCTGGAAGGCAGGAGGGCTCTGCAGAGGGACCTGGACAGACTGGAGAGTTGAGCTGATTCCAATGGGATGAGGTTCAACACGGCCAAGTGCCGGGTCCTGCACTTTGGCCACAACAACCCCATGGGGAGCTCCAGGCTGGGCACAGAGTGGCTGAGAGCAGCCAGGCAGAGAGGGACCTGGGAGTCTGGATTGACAGGAAGCTGAACAGGAGCCAGCAGTGTGCCCAGGTGGCCAAGAAGGCCAATGGCATCCTGGCCTGGATCAGGAACAGCGTGGCCAGCAGGTCCAGGGAAGGGATTCTGCCCCTGTACTCAGCCCTGGTGAGGCCACAGCTCGAGTCCTGTGTCCAGTTCTGGGCCCCTCAGTTCAGGAAGGAGATTGAGGTCCTGGAGCAGGTCCAAAGGAGGGCAACCAGGCTGGTGAAGGGACTCCAGCACAAGTCCTGTGAGGAGAGGCTGAGGGAGCTGGGGGTGTTCAGTCTGGAGAAGAGGAGGCTCAGGGGAGACCTCATCGCTCTCTACAACTCCCTGAAAGGAGGCTGGAGCCAGGGGGGGGTTGGGCTCTTCTCCCAGGCAGCCATCAGTAAGACAAGAGGGCATGGACTTAAGCTCTGCCAGGGGAAGTTTAGGTTAGATATTAGAAAGAATTTCTTTACAGAGAGGGTGATCAGACAATCAGACATTAGAATGGGCTGCCCAGGGAAGTAGTGGATTCTCCATCCCTGGAGATATTTAAAAAGAGACTGGATGTGGCACTCAGTGCCATGGTCTGGTAACTGCAGCGGTAGTGGATCAAGGGTTGGACTTGATGATCTCTGAGGTCCTTTCCAGCCCGGATGATTCTGTGATTCTATGAAATCTCTGCAAATTATCCTTATGCTGTGACACGTTACTCTGCTAACAAATTCTGCAGAAACAGTTACACATATACCTGTTCTCTGTAGCGCTGATGAAGCTTTATTCTTTTTTTACCTACAGATTTAAAAATATTTACCATCAGAGAACTAACTGACTCTCAAGAGAACAAACCCAATTTTACTTCCCTTGAAACAGTAGGAAAATTATTCCTGATGCGTAGCATCTAGCAAGCAGGAATACACCATTTCTGAAGTAATTTGATTACAGAATAACTAATTACTTTTATTTTTCATGAAACACAGAGAGAATTGATACATATCCATTGTATTTCCTATTTGGCAAAACAAAGGTTAGCTGGCCTGCCTTCCCTCAGCTCTAAAACATGTCCTCTCTCTGTCATCTGCTAGTGTATGCCTTAATTTGTATTTCCAGCAAGCCTGCACTATAAATAGACTTCTATGCAGGTACTGCGTGTGCAGAGATCCTTATAAATGTCAGGACCACTGTGAATCCCTCCCAGGGAGCCAGGAGATGTGTGTGGAGATGAACAACCAAGAATGGCCACACAGCCTCTGCTGGCTAAAGGGAGCACAGCTTTCAGAGGGAATGGGCAATTCCTAAGTGCTCTGCTTTAAAAAAGTTCAGTAACAGAACACTAAAACTTAGTTACAACTTGGATTACTTGTAGAATTTAAAAATTCCTAGTTTAGAAACTTCACTGTTTATACATCAGGACAGATGCACCACAGCTGTGTTAGCAAATGCAAATCCTCTGAAGATATTTGCATCCCCTTATTGAAATGGTAATAAGAGAGTACTAAAGTGATTATTAAAAGGATAACACTTTTACTTTTTTAAGTAACACACCTGGGGTCATCACTCCTCTTTGGTCATTAATTCCTATAGGGCACCAGCAGATACTGCAGTGAAAGATAATGTGGGGAACAAAACTCTCTCCTTAATCTAATTCTATCTTTCTGGATATATTCTCAACACCACCACCAAGAAAAGGCTCCATTTCACTCAGTGAAGCACAGGCTGTGCTAAACCTATGCCATCTGGTGCAGATGCACACAGTAAGCACCAATTGAAATTTAGAAAGCAGTTACAGCATGACCTGCTGCAGACCACGGCAGTAGATATTCACGTCTGAGCAGCATTATGTGCTTCCATTATTGCCCTGTCTTTCAAATGGAGCCCTAAAGCTGACAGCACATTAGCTATTTTTGTAGGCATTTTCTCTGTCACACACTGCCTTCTTTGTGGTAATACAACCAATGAACTGGAAACTGCCAGAGGTGGACTATACATTGCAATATTCACTTTCCAGCTTCCTGGCATTAAGAAAATAGATTAAAAATGTATCAGCTTTACATTGAAGTACCTCTTTTGGAGCCAAACTCCTGCTTTTAGTATATGATTTTTCTTCAGGTTCTAAATGGAGATTTAAACTTTTGACACTGATTTTTAAACGCTCTTCTTGAGATCTTGACACATCCTGGGGAGCTGCAATAAAATATATTTCCATGTCATCAGTTCAAAAATACTCCTCTGAGATCAGCAGTAAGATTATTTGAGAGCTTCTGTTTACTTTTTGAACAGAAAGGGATCCAGCTCCCAGTAACCATAAGTGGCTATTAAGCCACCATAACTGGTGCCAGTCATGATGCTTACTGGCCAACTCAGCAGTAGGACTGAAAAGCAAATGCCATTTCTGCTCATCTGAAGTAGAAGAGGACAAGATTACCACTAGGAAGGTGACATTCTTCCAATATCCTCCTCCACAGCCCATGGTTATAAATCCAGAAGGGTTAGAGCAAATCCATATGCTCTCAGCACATTTGCAGTTGCAAAATAGACAGCACTTTAGACAACACTTTGATCCTTGTAAAACAATTCAAGAAATGTTACAACATGCCTTAGCATAAAAATGCTGTTTCCCACTAAACATGAAAGCTTTCAGAAACTTGTACCAGTGTTGGAAAGGTCACTTAGGTTCAGACAGCACTATGTGTTTTGGAGTAGATGTTTCTTTCTTATGCCCCATTCCTTGTGAGAACCAGCCCAGCAATTCTGGGCTGAAAGCACGTGTCCCCCTTGCTGCCACCACTAGGGACAAATGGTGCCTTCTCTTCCTCACTGCCCTGGTGAGGTGGGATGGGAGACCTTGGGGATGGGTGGTCACCTCCACATGGGCATGGGTGAGCCAGGCATACTGGGGAATGAGCTGCCTTTCCATGAGCTGCTCATGCAGCCAGAGTGCCAGCAACCTGGCAGAAGGAGAAGGGTGATTCATGAAATGGCTTTGGCTGGTTTCTGAAATCCTTAAAACTGGCCAAGCTTCTAGAAAAAGAGAGATTAGGAGGATGATGTTCCTCCATAACCTCCTTCAGCTCCCACGCTCTGCAGGTCACTCCGTGAGATGTGCCTGAGAAGTGTCATTTATGTTTGGAGGATGACAAGCTCCATCACCCCTTCCCTGCCTCTTCTCAAACACAAATCACCCTTGGATGGGGCAGATATGCTTCACCATTGCTCCTCATTTCCCATACCTGCCTGCTGAGACCTGCAGCCAGATCTGTGAGCTTCTTCTGGCAGACAGCTTATAATGGACTAATACCATTACATAAAGTAAACCAAACTGGTCACTTGACAAAGATATTAAATGAAAAGATGCAGGCAACAACTGACTTGCCAGGGGATAATCAAATATTTTGAAAACTTAAAAAAAAAACCAGTAAATTCACCCTGGCTTTGTGAGGGAGAGGCTTTAAATCAAACCACTGTCTTCTTAAAATTGCTTAAAATTTCCCTGCAGGAAACCACAAGGGAGGGAATCCCCTTCAGCAGACAGTCCCTGGACAAATTTCTAGAGCCCAACTACTTTATCAAGTTGGATGGTACAACATCCTGCTTCAAAAAGAGATGGAAGAATTACAGAAAGATTCTACACTGATAATACATTGCTATGATGATCAAGCTGCAACTGTTGTTTCCCTCTATTTTATTTCAGAGATTAAAATACCAAACAAGCCATGCATCAACCATTATTGTGCATATGGATCAGAGGCATTTATTACCAGTTCACTTCTAAAGCCTCAACAAGATTCCCATTGACTTGAAAATAAATCAAGTTGGTATTTTCAAGACCACTGGAAATCTGTTTTCAGACTGTAGAAACTGAGCCCAAGACAGACATATAAAGGCAGATTTTTAATTTTTCTAAAAGACTCTTGAAAATATCTTCATAAAAAAACAAGTTAGAAAATCCTGTTTCACAGATTAAATATAACACTGCTATGAAAGCTATGCTAAGTAGCTTAAGAGAATGAATATATTGTTATTGAAATCTATTTCAAACAGGATTGAGATTATTATCACTCTCTTTTTGACCTTTATTGAGAAGATGCCCTGAAACTCTAGATATTATGTATTACATCTAATGGCACTAATTCAAATGCGTTTTTCAACCTATATTCAACTATCAGAGATTACAACACAACCAAGCCCCTCCCCCCTCCATTATTTAATTCCCCATCTTTGACAGCTTTCAAAAACAGGAACACAGTCACATCTGACTAAGAGCTTATTTATTAAATTTCATGGTTTAGAAGAAATAACGTAAAGATGTTAGTAGAGATAATGGAAGGATCAAGAATCAGAGCAATTGAGCAAGCAGAGAATGCGAGGGCTTCTTAAGGCTTGTTTTTTTGATTTTGGTTTGGTTTGTTGGGTTTTTTTAAGTAACAGGAAAGAGCTGGGATGACGAGGCTAAAAAGTCAGGAAGCGCACACAGTGTACACAAAACATGCAGTTTGCGTACTACAGGAGGTAAAATTTTGATGAAGGAAAACAAGTGTTCCAGAAATCAGGTGTGAATCCACAGGAGCCTCAACCTGCAGGCACAAAGTCTACCCTCCTACCTCCTCCTCCATGGAAATGGGAGCTGGAATCTCTAAACACTTGTGAACATAGAAGCAGGAAAGAACTTTGTTCTGTTTTTAATAAGGCTGCACAGATCATTTCTCATTTTATTATCACTGAATGCCTGAAATAGCACAATAAAAATGACAATTAGCATGCTGAAGTTTTTATTGTCTTTTGTTAAGATGCTAACATGACAGGAGAACTCATCTTGTTTCTGTTCAGGTAAGTTATGCCACAGAAAACACAAAAAGAGCATCTCTGCACTCTCTTGCTAGTTGTTCTTTGTCCTGGCCAGGTGGTACTGCTTCTCCAGGAAGAAAGCACACTCTGTTCTCTGGCCCTTGTACTTCTGGTTTGAGATATATCCAACCAGTAATTTGCCTGGCACCAGTTGTGATGAATTTTGTTTATCAGCAGTATCAGCTGGAATGAGGCCAGCAATATATTTCATTTGAACTGGTAAAGATTTTTGGCAATCAAAGGCCTGAGCCTCCTAGAGATTTGAAATTTCCCATATCAAGATAAGAGAGGGGCTTCTGCTGTACTGCATGCCATGAGCACTGAAGGGCCACCTTTACATTTGTAGAGATGTATGTGTCCTTCCACATTGAAAACACCTCCAGGGAAGATGTATACAAATGTTATAAACACACTGCTCCATGAAAAGCACATAATTGAAGGCTGCACCACAAAGCATACAAAAGAGGAATAAATTAAGGCAACAGAAAGCCCCTTATTCTGTCATCTGAGAACTCCCAAAGTGCGTTAATTTAAAACGTGTCTTTCTCTCACACACCAGGGATTTTGCATTTACATCTTAGGTCCTGATAGGCACTGGAAAATTTTCAGTGGTAGTACTAATCCCAGAAGAACCTCGCTGTAAACAACCCTCATTACACAATAACTCTTTGCTGCCTCCACTTTCTGACATGTTAGCCACTTCTTAATCCTTTTAACTTCTTAATGAAGGAGCAGTTACACAATGGCATTGCCTCATAAAAAGTCACCGACCTGTCCCCTGAGAGCAGCTCCCTGGCATGTGGCAGGGAGAAAAGGGCTGGGATCCTGCTCACAGGGACAGACAGCTCTGAGACACACACCTTCTGTGAGGATGGGGATCACAGCCTGGGAGAAGCAGCAGCACGCATGCAGGGCTGAGGAGTAAGGATGCCTGTAATGCCTGAGGAGCAATGCCTGAGGAGTAAGGATGCAAGGCATAGTCAGTCCCCTCTGAAGAGATGTTCTCCTTGCAGATGGGCTCCCTGGGTGGAGGCAGGAAACCTCTCACCCCGGAGCTGCAGCCCTACCTGCCTCAGGGCAGCTGATCCCTGCCTCCTGCATCCCTACTGGAGAGGCACAGCATCCTCCCTCCAGGGGAACAGCAGCAATGACACCGAGCCTGTGTGAAGAACAGAAAGGACAGCTTTTTCCTCCAAACTGTTTACAGCCCTGTGGTGGACAAGCAACACTTTTTAGCTCAAGCTCTTTTTATATTTTGGCTACTGGGCTTGTTTGGAGCTGATACAGCAGAAGAGCGAAGGCATGGTGAGGGAGCTCTTCCAAGTGACAGGGCTGAGGCTGAGGTTTTGTGTTGCTGCAGTCATCGTGAGGGCTTTCCAAGTCCACTGGCAGGCCAGGCAGGTAGGACAGAGACAACAAGTAAAATCAGCTGGCTATTTGCTGAGGAAGAAGCTGAAAACCAAAGAATAAAAAAATGACTGGGAACACTTAGCTATGAAATAAAAGCCAGTCTGAAATTGAGCCTCAAGCAACTTCTTAAGTAGGTCAGAGTAGAAATCCCAAATCGAAAGATTTGAACTCAAAGGGACAGAAACTTCCAATCCCAGTTTTCTGAGTTGTTCTTATAAAGCCAGCATGAAGATTTTATTAACAATATCAAGAAAAAGGGTATCTCTGACACATGAGTGTGGCCAGTGGAGCACAGAGAATCCTTACAGTGGCAGAGTTGAAGCAATGCTCTTCTGGACAGGCACAAGAAAGACAAAAAATGTGTTTGCCAGTTTTGGAGGAAAATCTCATAAGTCTTTTAATGCTGGACCATATTTTCAGCCAGTGCATGTCAGTACAAATTAAGTGACTTGAGGATTTTTCCCAGTTAATTGACAGTTTGTATGTCCTGACACAAGTTTAAAAAAAAAAAAAAAAAAAAAAATAAAAAAGAGAGAGAGAAAAATCTATCGCCAGCTACAGTGGTGCAACTGGCAGTTATGAAGGAGCTGATAGTTCTGGCAGTTATTAAAACCATACAACACGAGTGACAGATAACAGTAATAAATCAGCAGACTTGTTTCAGATATCCATACATTCACTGTTTTCCTTGAGCAGGGTAAGTATTCAGCCTGAAAAACAACAGCATCTCATTACAAAGCACTATCAGCAACTGCAACATGTATTGAATTATTCACATATAATGAAACCAAAGTGAAAATCCTCACTTGAGGCATAGCTCCTTCAGATTTAAATAACAGCTGCTAACTGGTAACTTGCTTTCCAGTTACGAGTCTCACGGAGCAGTAATTGCTTTTATAGTAGCTAAATGAGATATTGCATATGCCCTCACTGCAAGGCCTGTATGCTGATGGGGCAGCCTTCAGTTACTCTGAAGTAACTTACTCTTGCACTAGTAAGGTGCAAGAGGGCACCTGTGCAGCAAGAGCACCTGCAAGGCCCTGGCATCCTCCCCATCGAGGTCCCAGACTCTCCCAAGGGATCCCTCCAGCTACTCCTTAGTCACCAGGTGGAGGCTGAGCATCAGGCTGGACCAACCATGTAAAGCTGCATCCTCCCTGGAGCAAGGCACCATGGGCAGGACAGGGAGGATGAAACACAGGTGTCCTTCAGGCAGCAGGGTCAGGTACCTCCTGAGCAAACAAGCTTCAGGGAAGAGCTCATAACCACCGAGATACAGCCTGTCCCTTTCCTTTAATCATGGAACACAATATGCCCTGAACAATTCTTTAAACCTTAGTATGAGACAAGGCATAGCACTGGAGTACCAAGCAACATTTTTTCATCTCCCAAACAGCCCTGCTCTCTCTCTCACACTGTCCAGGCATCTGGAAGCTTTTCAGGAGTAATCCTGATGATTTTCTGGATGACCCAGTAAGCCTGACCCCTGGAGAGTAACTTTTTAAGCAACAAGAACTTTCAAGTAATGTCACTTCATGGAAATGATGAGTCAACCTTTAATAAGAGTAAAACCTAGTTCTTGCTAACACGGGATTGATTCCAAGTAGCTCTGAAATGATAGCAAATCTCTGAAAGGATAATAAACCACAAGTATACAGAAGCTTACCTGGCTATAGCTGAACCTGAGAGATTTCAAATGACATGGAGATAAACTACAGGCATTACTTTTCTGGATTCCTGAAAATGTTTGATGATCTGGTGGACACTCAGAAAAGAGGCCATGGAGAAGCTCTGGACTGGCCATCACATACAACAGCTTCCCTGCAGCCTCTCACTCTCTATCTGCCCAAGTATTCCCTGGCAGAGCTTCCCAGCCCTTTGGAGAGGACTGCAGGGCTCCTCAGGACCCTGGGGCACCCGTCTGGGTAACCACTCACAAATCTGCAGAACAAAACCTCCTTTGTAGGAGGTAAAAAAAACCAAAAAAGACCTTCTTTTAAAAAAGGATCCAAGGCTCAAAACCCCAAACAATTGTGCTTTGTAACCAGCTAAATTGGAGTGATATAAACCAGGGCTGTTTCCTTAGCAGCACATGGGCCAGTTCAGATGCTGAAGTGGCTTGTCCTTGCTGGATAAACAATACTGATCATCTTCTGCTACACCAGTGCCAGCCTGGAACTCATCTTACAAGCAGCTGCTGTCAGCCTGTGACTGCAGAGGAATGCAGAAGAGAGACCCTGTACCTACCAGCTTTCCAAGAGCTTTAAAATGTTTGATAAGCTCAGACGCAAACCAGAACAAATTCTTACTTCTCTGGCTAGTGTTGAAGGACGTTTCTAGGCCATCAAATCCATCCCCTGCTAACACAGGCAGCTGCACCACAGAGGCCATTTCAGGAGCTGAGTGATCACACTTCCTCACACCTTTCAGAAGAAAGGATGACTGGGGAGGGGCGTGAAGAGCAAGCAGGAAAAATTTCCTCTCCTGAAGAATATGGAATTTTAATGCAAAATAAATTATGTTAGAAGACAGAGGCAACATCAGCTTACCAAATGCAGATGTGAAATACCATAGGTCCCTCTTACGCCACATTATCTTAATGTAGCATACTATTTGGAATACACAGCAGACATGCCACTGTATTTACAGCACTCCTGTCATATGGCAATTTTGAAAGCATTATTGTCAAGCTGACATTTTATTACATTTCTGGAAACAGGCTAATTCAATCATTAAGTTTCATTCAACAATTGCGAAGGCTAAGAACAAAGACATATTTTGCTTTACTTCAGACAGTTTAAAATGTTGTTGAAAATGGAGAATGAGGGTCATAACTTTTAATCCATCCCCCACCCCCTTGAAGCTCTATTCTTTCGCTCTTCACTGGAGTTTAATATCAAATTATCTCTGCAAGGGGCCACTGGAGGAAAGCAATGTGAGGTAAGCAGACCAGAGATCCTGTCATCCATTTCCATAATTTCAGTTTATGTAAATAGGCTGTCTATTTCCAAGCCAAACACAGGATTACTGCCATGGACTGAAAAAATAATATTAGCTTTCAGCCATGCAAATATATTAGCTATCATCAGAAACAGCCTCATCGAGGTCTTTGGGGACTAGGGCCATGCAGCATAGCAAGTGGTCAGCACACTGCATCGTGACAGCAGCTGTGCTCCAGAGCAGAGATGTGGGCAAACAGGCAGACTAAAATAACTGTTGGCTTAGATGAAAGCAACATTTGCACATGAGGTGCTGTGACAAAACAGGTTTGTGGGAAGGTTACTGATTGCTTAGATTAGATTAACATGGAGGCATCACACTCACAACTGAGAGAACACACAAGGACTCTTCACACACAGGACCATTTTCTGCCCCTTGAGAGGTTTCTTGCTGGTGAAGGGACTCCAGCACAAGTCCTGTGAGGAGAGGCTGAGGGAGCTGGGGGTGTTCAGCCTGGAGAAGAGGAGGCTCAGGGGAGACCTCATCGCTCTCTACAACTCCCTGAAAGGAGGCTGGAGCCAGGGGGGGGTTGCGCTCTTTTCCCAGGCAACTTTCAATAAGACAAGAGGGCATGGACTTAAGTTGTGCCAGGGGAGCTTTAGGTTAGATATTAGGAAAAAAATCTTTACAGAGAGCGTGGTCAGACATTGGAATGGGCTGCCCAGGGAGGTGGTGGGTTCTGTGTCCCTGGAGGTTTTTAAGAAAAGACTAAATGTGGCACTCAGTGCCATGGTCTGGGAAACAGCAGCAGTGGATCAAGTGTTGGACTTGCTGATCTCAGATGTCCTTTCCAACCCAGATGATTCTGTGATTCTATGATCAATCTCAATAGTCTATGTTCAGCCATCAAACTTTGGCTTCAAGCAATCAAAGTTCTGCCCTAACTCAAACAATTAATCTTTAACAGTGGTAGTTCTTAGAACTGGGGAGCCCAACCCCAGCAGTACATGCCATGAGACAGGCAGTGATGCCCAGACACTGCTGCCTTCCCTGACAGGTTACTATGAGCATAAGACTGAAACAACTGAGAACTGTGTTTTGAAAGCCTTGGAAGATAATGCTACTCAAGTGGAAAACAAAAGATGATTACAAAAAAGCTGTGTTCTTTATACAAAACATTTAGAAACAAAATTCTTATTGCTCTTCCAGGAAAATCTCAAGGTTTCCAAGAGATATATTTCAAGAGGGTCTTGTATAAACTACTGCCAGAGTTACTTGAGTTCCCAAAATGAAAATTAAAGTGTTAAATTTATGCTGCCTGCGTATTTTCTCTCCTCTTGATTTACATTTCCAAAGCAGCAGATGAAGAGAGGTCCAAAAGTTTGGGGACTTGAAGGATTTGATCCAAACAAAAGAATTAGAAGCTGCTGTCATGTACAGTTTAAACACCATCATATTGTAAGTGCTATTTAAACATAAATAATTAATTCTGTGTCTCTCCACAGCCTGATTTCCATTTCTGAATTTTCCTCAGTCTGCTATTAGAATATTTCTACTTCTCTTTTTCTCCAAAGGTCTATTTCAGAGGCACTGTGATATGGTAACAAGCATTCTACAGCACTCTTCCATCCTCTGTGTTCACCCCCCCCAACCAGTCACAGAGGGAGCCAGCCTGGAGCATTCCTGACAAGGGTCTCCCAGGCTCTACTGAGCCTCAAACTCAAAATGCTGCTGAGTGCTGGAGACCAGCATCACTGATGTGGTGCTTCAACAGTAAAGGGATTAGAACAGAATCCTAATGCCAGCCAGCACTCCAGATGGGTTTACTGTTGCTGGAAAACGGCATAGTAGAATTTCAATAGAAAAAAAAAAAAACACATTATAACAATTATGTGTATACATACACAGGTGTATATATACACATGTCATGTAGGAAAGATAACAGGTAGCAGCTGCAATGCCCTGCCCTCTCCTTGACAATCTTCACAGTTTATGTTACTTTAGCCAGAGGGCTCCAAACTGCTCCTGGGGGGGTCTCTGTCCTATGAAGCCCAAGACATCTGCTGGTGAAGCTGGAGCCTTTCTCTCCCTGGTGGGATGTGCCTATCTCCAAGGCTAACTGCTTTCCTCCTGACCCAAATAATTATTTCTGCTCTGTTCCTTTTTACAGGGAGGAGGAAACAGCACCAGTGATGAGGGGAAGAGAGGTGAGGGGAAGGGGCACTACTTACATCCAGGCCCTCTCTTACCCTGCTGTTGGAAGGAAAAGATGAAATGCACGGACACAACACGAATAAGCAGTAGCATATATTGGACACCAAAACTGCACTTAATGTGCTAGTATAAGAGCACACATTTGGGACTGCACTTTATACGTTATTCTTAGTTTACTAAAACCGTTGTGCTATGGGCTGCTCGGCAGATGGGAATGGCTTACAGGGCAGTGGTGCCCTAATTACACCTTCAACAGATAACCTTGACCATGGAGTGTATGAAGGACTGGGTTAGAAATAGTTTGTATAGTCCCTTTACACTTCAGTAGAAGCGTAGCAAATCCACAAGGCACCTAAAAATAGGGTTCATTGCATCTTGGCTCATCAACAGATGTTTCAACAATAGCTGTAGATCCTTAGTACCTCTTGTGCATGTGACAAACTGTACCACAGGCCTCAATAAAGAGAGAGAACCTGGAACATTCAGCATTAAAAATAGCCTCCCTTGTGAGTAAAGGGAATAACTCCATTTAATGATAGCAGTAAAATGTGTGGATGAGCCAACAGAGGGAGACATGATGATAAAACATGTCTGACCAGTTTGTGCTATTAGTGGCTCTCCATCCCACACCAAATACTTATGTATATAGAATGAGTCCCAGCAAAAATCTTGTGTTTCACAAAAATAATTCATTACAAGGAAAAAAGAAAGGTTTTTATGATAGTGGAAGTGATTCTGAAAGTAAATATCACAACTTTTCTTTTTTAAATAGAGAAAATAATTTAAGAAAACTTCACTGAATTTCTAAGGATTATATTAAGTGTAGAATTTCTATCTAGTTGTGCTTCTAAAACTCAAAGCAACTTGTGGCTGCCCTATGAATTAATAATTAATTTCCTTTAATTTTCAATAACTCGCTTATATACGCTGACCTTTGTTTCTATCCCTTAAAAAGGATCATTAAGGTTAGAAGGAGAATTTATCTTTCTGGGACAATATTGGTCAAACACTGAATTAGTGCTATGGCTTTTATTTGGATTGGCTGCAATTACACTGTGTGCAGCATCAAATGGCTCTCTTGCACAGCTTTTGACCCAGAGGTATCGCCATTAATAAACCTGCTCTGAGTTGATGCAGTATTACTTACTACAGAGCAACCACCACAAAATGCATGACTAATCCTCTGAGAGTCACGTGAGCTCAGTGAAATACCAGAATTAGCCAAGAAAACAGAAATTCTCCACCTGTGGGTAAGGGAGGCAGGTATGCACTGGGTGCGAGGGAGTGGATTACTCAGCCGAGGTGGGACTTGTCCTTTGGATCTCCCAACCCTCCAGAAGCAACACACCTTCTTTGGCAGCACTTGGACTTGGCTGGAGGGTTCGGCCCAGAGAGTGGTGGTAAACGGGGCTGCATCCAGTTGGCAGCTGGTCACCAGTGGTGTCCCCCAGGGATCAGTGTTGGGCCCAGTCCTGTTTAATATCTTCATCGATGATTTAGATGAAGGGATTGAGTCCATCATCAGCAAATTTGCAGATGACACTAAGCTGGGGGGGAGTGTGGATCAGCTGGAAGGCAGGAGGGCTCTGCAGAGGGACCTGGACAGGCTGGAGAGTGGGGCTGATTCCAACGGGATGAGGTTCAACACGGCCAAGTGCCGGGTCCTGCACTTTGGCCACAACAACCCCATGGGGAGCTCCAGGCTGGGCACAGAGTGGCTGAGAGCAGCCAGGCAGAGAGGGACCTGGGAGTCTGGATTGACAGGAAGCTGAACAGGAGCCAGCAGTGTGCCCAGGTGGCCAAGAAGGCCAATGGCATCCTGGCCTGGATCAGGAACAGCGTGGCCAGCAGGTCCAGGGAAGGGATTCTGCCCCTGTACTCAGCCCTGGTGAGGCCACAGCTCGAGTCCTGTGTCCAGTTCTGGGCCCCTCAGTTCAGGAAGGAGATTGAGGTCCTGGAGCAGGTCCAAAGGAGGGCAACCAGGCTGGTGAAGGGACTCCAGCACAAGTCCTGTGAGGAGAGGCTGAGGGAGCTGGGGGTGTTCAGCCTGGAGAAGAGGAGGCTCAGGGGAGACCTCATCGCTCTCTACAACTCCCTGAAAGGAGGCTGGAGCCAGGGGGGGTTGGGCTCTTCTCCCAGGCAGCCATCAGTAAGACAAGAGGGCATGGACTTAAGCTCTGCCAGGGGAGGCGTAGGTTGGATATTAGAAAGAATTTCTTTACGGAGAGGGTGATCAGACATTGGAATGGGCTGCCCAGGGAAGTAGTGGATTCTCCGTCCCTGGAGATACTTAAAAAGAGACTGGATGTGGCACTCAGTGCCATGGGCTGGTAACCACAGCGGTAGTGGATCAAGGGTTGGACCTGATGATCTCTGAGGTCCCTTGAACCCAGCCGACTCTATGATTCTATGAACTGGAAGCAAGGGTGCATGGAAGGTGATTTAAAAAAAGTATTTTTTTTTCCTAACACTTGGATTCAACAAGCAACTTGAGCTTACAGCTTGTCCCATCAGAGCCAGTGCATGAAATCCCCACTGAAGTAATTATCTTATTGATTTCAACAGGATGAGGACTTCATCCATTGCATCCACTCACTGCCTTGAAATGACAAATGCATTTAAATCCTTTGCTGAACTGATGCTTAGCAGATTATCTGAATTCTCTCAAAAGTACTGGATGTACAGATGACTGAACAAAGTTAAAGATTTTTATAAATTCTGAGGTAGACCTTTCTCCCACTTGAAAAAGGAAAATATGAGGGGGTATAAAATAATGAACAGAAGAGAGGGCAGTTCTCTTGTGATCAGCATAATCCTCAGATTCAGCCTTTACATCAGTTTTACTAAGTGTTAAGAAAACATTTATCCTTTACATGACTGAATCTATGGGAAAATCCTACAAGTTTCCAAAGCAGACCACTGCACGCGATAAACACAAAATTATCTCTCATTTTCACGGAAAAATATTTTTAAAATATTTTGAAATATAAATAAGCAGTGCAGAAATATAAATAAGCAAAATAAGCAGTGCAGTATAAACAAGCTAATTCACTGAATTCCTTATGAATGCTTGCTTTTTCCCTTTAGTGATTTTTCTGTAAGCCACAGGGAGCATTTCATACCTTAATGTTTCCATTTTCAAGCCAAATTTTAACAGTCTTCCAAATGATGAAAAACAGATGATCCAGAGATATGTCAACAACTCAAGTTTTGCCACAAAACTGTGCTAGCTTTTCTGAACTTACACATTTACAAAGACTTCCAGTTTTCACTAAAAAAAAAAAAAAAAAAGTATTCTAGTTCTTATGGCTACCTACTAAATTAAAAAACTCTGAACTTCCAAAAATGACCAAACAACAAGCCAGGTCCCATTAGCTCTCAACATTTAAAAACAATTAGTAAGATATGGAGAAAAAAAATAAAAAAAAAAAAAGTGGGAACTATATTTTGAGAGCCACTGTTTGGCAAGCAAAACAATTCTTTTCCCATTCTGAGCTGGCTGTCACAACACAGGGTCAGAAATGAAAACACAAAGGACTAAAGAAGAGGAACCCTGTCTTTTAATTCTGGTGCTGACAAGGGTTTCCTCTGCAGCCGTCGTCAAGAACAGATACAGCTCTGGTCATAAATCTGATTGCACATTCTCTGGTGAAGGATATGAACTGAGACAATAGGCATGGAAAAAAAAACAACTTGGAAGTTCAAATACTTCACCAAGGTCACATTTTGAATACCAGTTCCCTCGCCAACAGATCTCACGGTGAAAACACGGTTCTAGATCTTTGTCTAAACTACTCAAACCACTGCAGAGAGCGTTGGATACATCTCTGGCAGAGGTTTTCCCAGACTGAAGCATGTTTCCCTGCATGAAAGAGTGCTTCCCCAGGTAATCCAGATGCTAAAGAGCAAAGATTAAATGGATGAACTGCTATTCACATCTTAGAATGAAAGGAAAATGTTTTCAGCATAATTATCAGAGTCCTACCCTTGCCAATGACATGTTTACAGCCAGCACTCAGCAAAAGCATCCTCAGGCTCTGCTCTGTGTGCTCATTCAGGGAGACTTTCCTGATCAGAAGCCACAACTCAAATCAAATGGAAAAAATAATTACTGAATTAGGTCTTTGGTGCACCTCTGGCATCACATCAGAAGTCACAGAGCCAGAGGCATTACAGTGGAAATTGCCAGGTAAATTACAGTTTTACAAGTGGTTCAACCATGGAAAATTTGGAACATTACATGGATGAAGAAAAATACAATTTTACTTTGCACAGAGTATCACACAACTCTAGCACAGACACAGAACCATCCCCAACTCATATGTTGCTTCACATGTTTACTGTGGGATAGCTGAACGTGTCTAACTTCAATTATTTGGTACCTACAGCAAGTGCTGAGCTTCCTCATGTGTATTATTATTATTATTATTATTAATTATGAACTCCAGAGGCTATATGTCTATATTCCTAACTCTTAAAATGCTCATTCTGTTTTTTGGTGCACTTGTCCTCCATACTCACCCTCCATCCCATATATTCATATCAAGTGAATCAGCTTAAGGGACATTTTTCCTCTCATGAAGGAAAATGGTACAGAGGTCAGCTGCTTATCTGGAAAGTACTACACAATATAAAGTACTTCACAACAAATCATAGACATAGACACATGGCTTTTTTTGTAGTCTTGCAGGCTGAGGCATGCACATGATTTTCATGCTAAATGTATTCTCTGCCTCTTTTCCTCCCATTCTCCCTGACTGCCTTCCTTCCTTCCTGGCCACATTGTACAACCTCTTGACTTAATACAAAAAAATTCACCTAAAAACACACCCCTTCCAACATACATTAAGTTCATGTAAATAACACCTGGTATTTCAGTGTCACTGAAAAGGCCGTTGCTTTCTCATTATCTCTGGTAAGATTTTTCCACCCACTCTCTTGCAAATCACCATCCACTACCTGTAATGAGATCACAGTTCTCTAAAGTTTTTATTTACTTTTTCCTCCAGTTACTGTTAAAGTTCTTGCAATCATGTTGTCCTGGTTTAGGCCAGGATAAAGGTGATTTTCTGGTTTGTACTTTTGCTTTTAGCTAAGTCTCTTGTAAGTAGTTGCACTTGCTGAAATTAACAGCAAGTTTCTCAGACACTGTCTGCTTCTAGGACTGATAACACTCGATGTTTATAGTTACTGCCAGAGACCGGGATGCAGAGCCAGGGACACTGCTCAGCTCTCAGGAACATTTTACCTTCTAGAAGGAATAAGGAGGTCCCACCTGAAACCCTCCTCTGGGGAGGACCAGACAAGATAGATGTCAGAATTGACCAAACAGAGTATTCCATCCCATACACGTCATACTCGGTATAAATTTGAGGGATCACAAGGGTCAAATCCCTCTACTCCTTCCTGCCCTTCCTGCTTCCTTCAGCATCCTGAGAGGATTCCATCCATTCCTCTGCCTGTGGTCCTGATCCCTGCCAGCCTGAATCTGTGTGTTCCTGCCTCCAGCTCCCGACTGCTGCTGACCCCAGGATTCCAGCCTGGACTTTCCCAGGGCTGCCCTGCAGCCTCGGTGGTGACGTGAGAGTTATTGGGGGAAAGGGGGGAGGAACATGGGATCAATTTTCCTGTATATTTGTATATATTTAGTAATTTGTTCCTATTTATCATTATTGTTTCATTAAAGTTCTGTAGTTTAGTTTCCAACCCATAAGTCTCTCTCCCTTATTCTCTCTCTCTTTCCTTTATCAGAGGAGAGAGAGATTAATATATAAATCTGTTACTCGGTTTAAATCTGTTGTTTTGCCAGGCCAGGGTTAAACTGTGACAGATTTATTGGCGCCCAACGTGGGGCACGTGACACATGTGTTTTGTTTTATTCTGTTATTCTATATAAAAGCTGCCTCAGAGTAAGTGAAGCTGAAGTTTACCAGGAAACTATACACTTTGCAATGTCATGTAGCATCACTGCATCTTGGCTTTCTTCTTCTGCTTATGCCAGCATTATAATTTACTACTCTTAAAGATTATCAACCCAATCACCAGGGCTGAATATTTTATCAGTGAGTTTTCTTTAATATTGTGGGCTGAATCCAGGTGTAGGTTCCTTGATTTCTGCTGAATATTGAACTGGCTCACCAGTACTCACTGGAAAGAACAACTGGACTACTTGTCCTCTTTGCTCCATTATTTCCCTGGAATCTGAGATTATGTGGCCCTGAATCACAGCTGTGGGCTATGAAATTATGTAAAAGGGCAAAAGCAGCCTCCAGAACCACCCCCAACAGCATGTAACCAGTGAACCCTCTGCCCAGGTAACTCCTCACAGCTCAAAAGTTGCCTGTGGGCCATGATAAACACCAGGCACCATGTGGTGGAAAAGATCAAACTGGAAATGAGCCCACAGAAAATCCATCAGGGCAAGTATGTGGGGCAGACAATCTGGGGCCTCTCAGAAGCAAGTACAAAGAGCTCTGTCAGAAACACACTTTCAAATTTGGATTCTGCAGAAGAAATCCCTTTCATACTGACTGCCACCTCTGAAGAGTTTTGGCATTTCAGGCTGGAGCTGAAGGCAATGACCAGATGTCTCCAATTCCCTGAGTGACAGAAGGGAAAATGCTGGTGATTGGTTAGTTAGGGAGATACTTTTGTTTTGGGCTAACCTGGAGAATCCGTCACGGAGAAAACACTGCAGTTCTCACAGCCCCTAGCCTGGCAGCAAGCTGCTGAAGCAAGATGCAGCAGAGGGAAACTGATGAAAGATCAGTCGGAAATGATTCAACAGCTTAGAAAGTAGCTTTGGAGGAGGAGGGCAGTTTGAGTTTCTTCACTTATAAGGGCTGGCATGATGCTGAAGGCAGGGAAGGGTGCCTCCAAGCTTTCTTCTGGTGGGGAGTGCAAAAGTGGGCAGGATTAACAGTCTGGACACTCAAACATCTCTGTAAATTTTCCTTCATCCCACAAAAACAGGTCCATTATGTTGGACAAATCCAAACATAAACCTGTAATTTTTCCAAGAAAAAAAAAAACATTTTTAGACGGGCTAACAAGCACTAGACATCGAGCAAATAAAAAATAAAATAAACAGGAGGAAATGAATATGCATCAGAGGAAATAATAACAGTCTGTAGCTATTGAAAGCTAGTAGGAAGGGAAATACAGAAGGAACATTAATGCTTTAACAACTTACTCTGAAAGGCTATCATGAGGGGTGGTGAGGAGGAGTTATTTTATGTGTTATTTTACATTAGAGACGCTCATGGGATTACAAGTGACTCTATCACAGACCATGAATGTTTACAGATGATACCTGTAGTCCAGCTAAAGATGGAGGTACTGGAATACCTCATACAGGCCGTGAAATTCTGATCCTAGAGTGAGCTGATAACTTTGCATCTGTTCTTCATGTGTGGAAAGAAAAATGGGCTAATCACAGATGTACATAGCCTGGAGGATGTTTGCAGAAAATCCCATCTGACTAAAGAAAAAAAATTCCCTGGTGTCCTAAAAAGATGATGATGCTTCCTTAAAATAGAAAATTCTAAAACCCTACATGGGAGTATCTCAATGCTGAATCTCATTTTAATGAGAGAAAAAAGTTAATTAAGCACCTAAAGGCTACAAGCAACTTAAGTATCGGTGACCATAATCTGGTCACATTGACTTCATTTTAAAATCAGTGTATACATTACTGCCTGGTGTTTACAGTCTGTTTGCACAATTGCTGGCATATGAGTCTAGAAAAAGAGTGAGAGGTGTGAAGCAAAACAGAGAATTCTTTAAAAAGAACCTACTGCAGGCCAAAAGGTTTTTCCAAAACTGCAAGAGACTTTTACACTTGAGAGAAGAAACATCCCCGAGAAGGTAACGACCAGAAACTTCAGAAAGCCATGCAAATTTATAAAGAATGGAGAGAGCTGACAAATTAGTGGCAAACAAATGAAGAAGCACAGGCAACCTGTAAAGTAGAGGAGCCAATACAACACTGACTACAACTAATCATGTTTAAGACAGTTTAAAAAGTACTTCTGAATGCACCCATGCAGAAGTCCATTGTTCATGTAGACAGCAGGATCAAAAATGACATGGTAAAAGAAGGATATTTGAAGAACAGCATTATGTGGAATTATCAAGATGCAAAGTTCGTTGGATTACAAAATGGTTATTTAAAAGATTTCAATACACAGTTGTTAACAGAAAGCACACAGTTTGCTAGTGGCCATTTCCAAATTCCAAGGATCGTGTCTTCTAATGCAATTTCATCGATTTGTCATTTGGGGGTGAGGTAACATGAAATTTCTGTGGAAAAATCTTGCACATTAAAAAAACAAACAATCAAAAAATCCCTAATGTAGTGGCAAAGAAAGAATAAATAAGGTTATTCTTATGGACTACAGTTATAGTTACAATAACATCTTTTGAAATACAATTAAATGCAAGGTTTTACTACCTAGCAAAGAAAAATTTGCAAGTTTAAAGCAGCAGACATGCTTTGTAGACTTACGGAGCTAGAGCTATAACAAATTGATAAGTTCATTTATGTCTTCTTTGATCATCACAGATAGCTGCTTCGTAATAGGTACTCAAGGACACAGGAAAAAAATAATCCTAGCAAGGCTTCTGTCAAAACCCTGTTCTAACCACACTTCAAGGACGAAGGGAAAATACTAGAGAGAGCTCAATGGAAGGCCAAAGAATTGACCTCTGGGTGAGGCAAAGCAAAACAAAGCAAATTTTACATGTGAGACTGACAGTGTTCACCCAGCTCAGCCATAAGGTTGGGGAGCTGTCCTGATGACTATTTAGGGCCACATTTCAAACTTGCAGATAAGCAAAGAGCTGACAGTAAGACTTTCAACCTCGATTTCCCTGCAAAATTTCCTAGCTGTGTTAATAAATGAACTACAGAACAGTTTACCAGGACAGATGGTCAACTCATTAGTTTCTTAAGTTTTCAAAATGAGTTTACACATGTTTAAAGAAGACACGCCCCAAACAGCTTTTTGTTGCTCAATCATGCAAAATGTCAGGTCAGAGGAGTATAATGACTCCTGACTAGACTTGGAGTATGTGAATTGGAGCTCTTAAACATAAAAAAATTAAAAGAACCAAACGTTGCCTTTGAGACACTGTGGTGAACAGCGCCTGTAACAGACCCTCCAGTACTCAAACCCACCCAGATACACACAGACCTTTCCAATGCAAGGGAGCCACTTACACTCAGCTCTAATTCCATAGCTGTTTATACTTGTTAAATAAACATACAAAAGACCAGGTGTCACATGGTTTGAACATTTCAGCAGCCACTTTAAAGACTCCTGCTCAATCCTTTCCAAAGCAGAGCTCTAACATTAGCCTAAATGCCAGTGATATTCACATAGAAGTGGGACTAGAAACCCACTTGCTTTGTTGCTCTGTGGGAAGCTTCCTTCTTATAATGTGATATCCTAAGCTACTGTGCCCATGTGAGCTGGAATAAGTTACTCAAAAACTGCTCCTTCTTCCATGTAAATGGAAAAGCAATTCTAGAATGAGAAAAGGAAAAAAAAAAAAAAGAAAGAAACAAAGCAGACATTCCCTAGGTAAGTGGGGAAAAAAAATCACTTGTCATTCTCTAACACTAATCAATCTTAAGTATATGCTTTTTTATTTCCAGGGGAATGAAAGGTTCTGGTGCTCTATCATAATTTTATTTACTTTAGCCCAGGAAGTCTCTGATCTGCGTTAAAAACTGTAGATCAATCCTGTATTAAAATACCATCACCCTGTCTACTCCTTCAAAGTGCTATAAAATATGCTGGCATGTTCCCCAGGTAGCATAGCTCAAACAAAACCTGCATCAGAGGAATCTTTTTTAGAAAAAAGCAACTAACACCTTCCCACTCCCTCCTCCCCAGGTACCGAGCAGTCCTATGACAAACCTCTCCTTGCTTTTCAGGTTTTAGTCACGAGTACAAACCAAAAAAAGTTACAGACTGAACACTAAAGGCAAAGGAAATCACTGGTGGGAATGACAAAACAGAAGGCAAGATGTATATTTTATATTTTGTTTAGCATTTTATATTTTGTTTAGGTTTGTCCTCCCACATGAGTGTGATACTTAAGGGCTGTCACTTAAATTAAGCCCAGAGCCTGGAGTCAGGTCAGCACAGAAGCTTCTCTCCTTCCTCACCTATGCAGAGCTAACACCTGCACTGGAGCCTGTGTTTTTAATCAACATTTAACTCCTCTATTTTTCTCCAGGTAGGAAATATTCACACCCACTCCATTTCACCTGCTGTCATTCTTTTTAAACACTGTGAAACACGCTATTCATACTGCAGTATTAAAAGGTCAGGTTACCCTCACCTGTACTCTGTGCAGTACATTTCACCAAAAGCCAGAACATCATTTGACTAAAACAAATAAGTCCATAAAAAGGAAAGAAAAGAATCTCAAGTTAAAGTCATTTGAACTGTGGTTTGACTCAGGTATTGTGACAAAGCATTTCCACAAAACCCACAAGATTTCTATTCACACTCTTTTCATCTGAACAGCTTGGAAAAAGGTTTCCACCACCTCTAAAGCTTACGTCCACTATTTATATAACAGTACACAATCTAAGGACATAAGCCTTAGTTTTAGCAGGCTTCAAAAATATATGCAACATTTGGAGGAATAACATTGTTTGTTATCATCAAGTAAAAAAACCAAAACAAACCCCCAAAACCCCAAACTCTGCCACTGCTTATTGCCAAAATACAGTTTCTCACAACTGGATTTTACATCAAGTCCATGAACAGTGCAAATCGATTTTTTTTTTTTAAAGCTCAAATATACTTACGAAAGGACATTCCCAATGTAGGCATAATATGAACAGCAGTAGGGCGCAGTCCCATCACAGCAGTAAGCTTTGCAGTCATTATCACACTGAGCCAGACAATCTTCTACTGAATAAAAATAACATTCATGTGGTCAAACAGCAGCAGCAACAAACTGCTGTACAGCACAGCTTAAAAGAAAATGCAATCTAACAGCTTTATACAATCAGAGACTTCACTCGAGGTGTGACCTGACCCTGTAATCCAAATGGCAGCCCATTCTCACTCATGATGCATTTCAGTGGAAGTTCAGAGTTAGGACCTTTGAGTATGGCTACTTTGTAGCTGGCCCTATCAGTTCCTTCTCATAATTAATCACTTAAAAGAAATAAAATGGAAAAAGGACGTTTTGAACAACCATTCATCATGGATCACCTTTTTGCATTCTAGCAAGGAGTTCAGAGGGAAACCTGGGGCTGGGCTGCCTGTCTTGCTGGGCTGCAGCAGAGGAGAAAGCAGCTGCTTGGGAACTGGCCACTTCCCCCAGCCCCTGCTCAGCCTGGGGTGTAAATTAGAGCTGCCTGGATTTCCCTCATCCCTTGCCAGCTGGCAGCAGCTCCCCTTGCTCTGCTCCAGCTCCAGGGCCAGCGTGGCACAGCAGCATCAAGCACAGGGGCCAGTGTTGCCATCTCTGTCCCATCGCTGTGCCAGACTGGCTTGCCCAGCCAGGGCCACAAACCCTTCCAGACCGCTGGATCAGCAGACTCAGGGACAACAGAAGTTGTGGAACAACAGTAAGAGAGCTCTTTGCTATTAAGAATCTGGAAGAACACACATAATTTTATTGCTGTGAGAAATAACTAAAGCTATCGACTTCTTGTCTCTGGGTACTGCCAATGCACTGCAAAAGCCGAGGCTCGCGCTTCCCAGTTCTCATCCCCAATCTCTCCTTCCCCACTGCCAAAACCTCAGCTGTAGCCTGGGTGAACCCAGACATGCTCACTGCCCCACACACCATCATCACCCTTGATCACCTCTTGTGTCACACAAATGCACCCTGCCACAGCAGAAACCTGAAAGCAAAGATGACAAACCATGCTTCTGCATCCCAATACACTGTGTGACTCCCACTCCCCAGGCAGCAGATAACACTAAGGGGTTCCCACCTTCCCCCATAGGTTTTACTCTCATTCACATAGAATCATAGAATCATAGAATCATAGAACTGGCTGGGTTGGAAGGGACCTCAGAGATCATCAAGTCCAACCCTTGATCCACTACCGCTGTGGTTCCCAGCCCATGGCACTGAGTGCCACATCCAGTCTCTTTTTAAATATCTCCAGGGACGGGGAATCCACTACTTCCCTGGGCAGCCCATTCCAATGTCTGATCACCCTCTCCATAAAGAAATTCTTTCTAATATCCAACCTAAACTTCCCCTGGCACAACTTAAGTCCATGCCCTCTTGTCTTGTTGAAAGTTGCCTGGGAGAAGAGCCCAACTTCCCCCTGACCCAGGCAACCCTACCTTACCTCAGCTGCTGCCATGTTCCTGTACCCACCCGTGTCTCTTGTCTGCAAACTCTCCCCTTGCACCGAGGTTCCGTAGCTGGCAGTGAGCGGCTTGTGCTACTGATACATCCCCAAACTTAAATCTTGCTCACTATATTGTAGTAAGTCAGCTCTCTGAACCGCCTCACGCTTGGGGTCTGCTTGAAAACAAGCACCAAAGGAGAAGGGGGAGGGCTTGGGAGGGCTGTGCGACACAGCATGGATCAGCCCACGGAGTTGCACCCCAAGCCTATGTAAAATTACTCCTGTATTAAAGAAATGCACAAAATAGTGGAACAACTGACCCACCCGTCTGAAGACCAGCCTGCCCAACAAGGGAACGAGGGCAGCCAGAGGGACGGCCACCCCTAGAAGGCGAGGGGAGACCGTGACCGGCAGAAGAACCGACGACCACAGAATCATAGAATGGTTTGGTTTGGAAAGGACCTAAAGTTCATCCAGTTCCACCCCCCCCCCAGCACGGTCAGGGACACGTCCGGCCCCTATGCAGGACGCCCCACACCAAGGCCTTTGCTCTGTGGCCTTTGCGGGACTCTCCATACCAGCAGCTTCAGGCTTCTGCACTTCTGGCACCAGCACTCGCCTCCCCGGCTCTGTCCCTCCGGCTCCTGGCCCGCCCGGCTCTTCGACGGAGCAACGAGGGCAGCAGCGACGGTGGCTCCCGCTCCCGCTCCCGCCCGTCCACCAAATCCGGGGCGGCGAGGCCGGGACCCCTCGCGGATTTAACCACCCCACAGCCGAGAGGGACCCACACACCGCACATTCTGCCCAGGAGAGCTCTGCAGAGACACCCTGCAGGGCCGGGGCGAGCTCTGGATGCCAGCTCTATCACCGACATCAAGCAAAAGCCCCTGCATCTGCCTCAAACCTCCCCTGCCCCGCCGCCCAGGGGGGCACCGCCGGCCCTCCTCGCCTTCCCCGCCCTTTTTGCACCCGCTGCCTGCGGCTTCCCACTGCCCCACGCACCCGCCCGGGCCCGCTGACCTGCCAAGAGGAGAAGGAGAAGGAGGAGGAGGAGGAGGGAAGGCGGGAGCAGCAGCCCACCAGCGGGGCGCCCCTCGGCCCGGCCACGCCACCCCGCTGCCTCCATGCCCGCAGCGGGCGCGGATCCGCCGACCGCCCCGTCGCGGCACGGCTTGGAGGCGGGTCGGTCTGGGTTGGGGAGGGAAGGAAGAAGGCAGGGAGGGAGGGAGGGAGGGAAGAAGGAAGGCGGTGGCGGGCGGCGCCGTCGGGGCCGAGCCGGGGCCGCCCCCGAGCTGTCCGGCCGGCGCCGTGGGTGGTGGCGGCGGGGCCGCCCCGTCGCGGCACGGCCCCTCGCTCGTCCCCGCCCCCCGCCGCCTGTGTCCGCCTCGGCCCCGTCTCGGCTGGAACCGGACCCGTGAGGGACAGCGGCGAAAGGGTGTGGGAGGCTGGGTCCGACTTCCTTTCTGCTTCGGTCCGACGCTGAGTTCGAGGGGGGGGGGTTCTACTCGTGTTCAGATGGTGTTTGTCAGCTGGGATTCAGAAAGCGATTTGAAAAAAGCCGGCACAACTGGGCTTCAGCCATCGTGGCTCCTGTGGCCCCAGATCTCAGCTGCCTGTGGCTAGCGAGCCTCAGTGTCACAGTAGCCCTATCTAAAACCTCAAACCCTCTTGCCCGTGCTGTCTAACATTAAAATTTTCCCATGACCGGGCCAAAACCTTACGCTGTCTTTTTAAGAACTGATTTTATAACCTGCCTTAACTAACCCTGTGCAAGGATTCCCGGAGATGGGGCCCAGAGGCCAAAATCACCTCTTGGTCTCACAAAACAAAAGGGTTACCTCTGACTTCGCATGAAGAGCTACAAGTTGAGGAGTGCCCTCTGAAAGGCTGAAGCATGCACACAAAAATGAGAAACATCCACAGGTGTTTCTGCTCATAAAGGGCTTCCTGCTGCTGGCAGCTTAGAAGGGAAGGCAGAAACACATAATTTAATTTTGTTTTTTAAAGGATTTAGCTATTCTACACTGATGACAGAACCCCAGACCACCAAGCCAAATCACTTGAAAGCCGGTGGTTTTGTTTATCAATGCACAGCTGAGTGTTTTTTCGAATGTATGCCAGAACCTGACCATCAAGGAAGAAAAACAACTTTTAATTATTTTTACTGCCCCACAGTTTGTATCCCTTAGTTTACGCAACAGCTTGAATTAAATGTATGAAAGGAAATGTCAATTATATTTTAGCTGTTGGGAGTGAAACTTGGACCAGGTAGGCCATTTACTTTCAAAAGAATTGCATATGCTCCCTGTGTCTTAAGCTGGTCACAGGCCATGGTTTGTCCCTGAACAAATCCCTGAAAAAATCTCTGAAAAAATAATATTGTTTTGCCAATAGATAGTATTGGTAGTAAAGTAAAACAGTTTTTCAGACAATGGAGACTCAGATCTGGTAAATCCCAGAAACTCAACATCTCTCAGTTTTTAATTTAATTAATCATCTTTGATCACTGTGACAGACTTTCTTAGATAAGCCTTTCATTGCTATTTATTTTCTGTTCTTCCATTTCTGTTATTGATTCCTTCCCTTGCAGTCAGTCCTCTATCTTTCATAGTTCTCTCAGCAAGGCACATTGCAGTATTTCCCAAAAGATGTTGGGTAAAATTGCGCAGTACTTTTAATCCAGCATAACACATTTGACTTCAATATTCACTTGCACAGCTGATGTCTGTAGCAGTTACTTCTTTCTGTCAGCAGGGAACAAGTCCTGTAAGCCTTTAACACTCCCTAGCCCAAATTATTACTTCCCAAGTACTGTCCTTTGGTCAAACAATCGAATGGTCCATCTGACACGAAGAGAAATATCTCTGCCCTCTTTCCACAGTTCCCAGCATCATGGAGGGCATTTGTAGAAGGTTTAGGAGAGGGAAAAACAATGCCAGGGTGATCCTGTCTGGTTGTGCTAGGGTGAAATTACATCTTTCTGGGACCAAAATCTAGTTCTAGTTCTCAGAAAGAGCTTTTAAAGGAAGACAATTTCATAGCAGAGAACAACAAAGGATTAGAGCTGAGTTCCTAGCCACAACAGTACTCCTTAGAAGACTCCGTATCAGCACAACGTGATGGCAAAATCATATCTCATCAGAAATGTTTTTTAAAAGATCATTTTGAAAAGCATGAAAGATTGATAAAATTATGTTAAGCATACAAGCCTTGAAATGCTAATCTTCAGACATAGTTGAAGGAGAAAATCCCACTCCTAGTGCACTAGTGTTTCAAAACTCACTATAATCAGGCATCTCTGTCTCTAGAAGCTTAATTAGCAGTTTAGAAACAGTAATTATCACACCTAGAGCACTAGAGAAAACTTGATAGAGAGAGGCACATGCTTAGGACAAGCATTTTAACTGCTTATCTCTAGACTACCTCTAGAGAAATCACTTCAAAACAATTAACAGGGTGTCTTATATACATACAGAAGAAGTCGTCTGTTGAACTCAAGTTGCTAACTGGCTGAACATGAGGAATGATAAATCTTCTTCATGTTTTACAGCATGTAACCAGCCTTCCAACTTCAGGGCTCCTCCAAAAGAACCTGGACATATTTTGGAGCAGCAGGATAGCTGCTGAGTTGGGCAAACCCCTGGTTACAGAAAGGAGGAAGACTAGGAAGAGGTCTTTTCATCTCTGTCCCATATTATCCTCTAATGGCAATGAAAATAGTCTCACCTGCTGAGCATGAGCCACCTCTGAGCAACACCTTTTCCTCCTGGCTCTGCAAGATTGATGTGTGTGGTTCTCAATCAGGAGTGGTGGCTGTATCTGCTCTAGTATTTAGGGAAACTGTGAATCTCATCCTTATTTTCATGTAGGTTTCTTGTGTAAAAGTCAACTGGCAGGGAGTATAAAAGATAACGCTGTACTTCAGATGATATATATAATTTCATCATACATTTCATTTTGTATCTTCTCTTTTCCTCCACCACAAAGGAACAATCAAGAATAGACAGAAGGCATACTCTAACCTCTGCTGAAGCTAATTAAAGGCTTTCCAATGACTCCACTGTTAGCTGGACAGGGCTTTTAATTTCTGATTCCCTCCCATTTCCCTTTACTTATTTCATCACCGGTCAAAAAGGCTTAATCTTTTCTCCTCCTATTTAAATGGGAATAATTTAGCACTTCTAATCAGTTTCATTGCCACTTTGGGATGCTCTTTCTGCTAAATGTTTCTTTCTGAGGATGGCCTGAATACTAAATGCAGTATTTAAAATGGATTTTTCATATCAAACTGTCCTCCTTTCACAGAGTGCCATGTCTTTTCCCTGACTGCTCCATTAGCATTCGTTAGGTCTATTGTAGTGTTGGCATATATTATGTGTACCCTATTCATGACTATAACAGGACTATGAGACAAAAAAATACATGCTTGCTTTCTTTTTCAAAAATGTTGTCTGTGATGAAATTGCTACTTATCTCCCCACAAACCATTTTATTATCTCCTTCAGGTTTCCTGACTTTTGTCAATATCTTTGACACTAGAATTTATCACAGGGCTCCTAGAAGGCTACAAGACAGTCATCTTCTTCTCTGCACTGATTGCTGGTCTGTCTCACACGAGGAATGTATACTCAACACTCCCACCAGTTGCTGTACAAAGCTCACAAAAAGTGTAACACAGTCATTCCATTTTTCCTAGGCTGCAAACACCGTATCTTACGACCCCTTCAGCTATCCCTATTGTGTTAAGGTAATCTCTGCAGTATAGCAGTTATATTCCACAAAGTATTCAGATTCTACAGGTAGAAACACATTAATTTTGCGAACCTGCATACAAGCTAAGTGAAATCTTTACCTATATTTTGCCTCTGGAAAAGATCAAGGAAGCAGAGAAAAAGATAGGTGGATATTTTTAAATTATTGACTATGCTGATGTTCCTCTGTTCATAACATCTTCATGCATTTGCCTGCAGGAAGGAAAATAGTGGAATAGTCTTGAGCAAGAAGTGTTTCAAAAACACAGTATCCTTTCTGGTAGAGCACCCATCAGTGATTTATAAACTTATGCTGACCATAGGCATCTCCTGAAATGTTCAATTTCATTCAGACTCAGTAAACACTATTTAAAAATATAGGAACTTGTGTGCTTTATTGGTTTTCTTAATGAACCATTTATTCAATAAACAAATCAGAAATGCTCGGTGAAGCTTAGCAAACAGTAACAACTCAGAAAAATTCACTGACTGCAGCAGTTTATGAGTTAACACTGATGCTTTTTCTCTTCCCAATAACCTCCCTTCCAAACAAGCAATTTTTAAATTTCAGAATTCAGCATGAAAATTCAGAATCTGAGTACTGAAATAGTCTTTCTTAGATATCGTGTTGCTTTTGAGGGCGTGTGATTTCACCGGATCAAAATCAGGAATATAAGAACTTAGTCCAAAATAGAATTTTATTTCCTTTTGGAACTAAGAATGAGGTGTCACACACTTATCTATGACAGAGTCCATGGCTGAAGTGAGTTAAGTAGCAAAGTAAAAGGTACTAGGAGAGCTAGATTATCATCTGACTAATAATAATTATTTTTTTTCCTTTTAATTGAAAACAGTTTCAGGAGGTTTATTTTGTAGATTTTATCCTGCACATGCTTTTAGGGTACAGTGGTAAGTTTTTGTGAACAGCATCTTTTTTTTTTTTTTTTTCTTTTTTTTTTTTAGAATACCAGGGAGGAAGGCTTAAGGGGATGAGCAACAAGCTTGAGATTACCAAGCTAAAATGTGGTATCAATGTCCTGGTCAGTCACTTTTCAGATTCCTTCTGCAGAGTATTTTAAGTGATGAGTCAAATCTTCAATTGTATTTAAAACACTGAAATAGT
The DNA here is from genome assembly GCA_023637945.1 of Phaethornis superciliosus. NCBI lineage: Eukaryota > Metazoa > Chordata > Aves > Apodiformes > Trochilidae > Phaethornis > Phaethornis superciliosus. Next base: position 103,190,165 of record JAJQWJ010000001.1, read on the forward strand.
ATGGATAACTATGTACCAAACCATCTCAGTGCCAGGCACAGTGATGTGCCTTAGAAGTCAATAAATCGTTATAGTTTGTTAGGGGCTATTACCAGCAGCCAAGATTTAGAATTATTCTAATACTTAGTTTTGTGCCTTAGGAAAAATCCAACAGCTCAGGATTCAGGGAACCATTAATATGACTTAAAGTTTTCTCTCCTGTTGATTCAGGGATCCTCTGAACTTTGCCTGGAATTTTAAAATTATATAAAATGTTTGCAGAAGATATTTAGAAGTTACTAATATTTTCTCCTCTTTAACAAAGCTGACTGCTTAGAAATATATATCACTGTGCTGTAAATTTCATAGGAAGCATTTGCCTCTGTCACATTCAATGCTAGCAAACCAAGGCCTCTGAAGACATGGCAGAGGCTAACATTAAAGAACTATTTACAAGAAGCAGATGAATATCCCAACTTATAAACATTTAACTTAGCGAACTTCAGGTTTCTACTCCGAACCAAATGCTTTTTTTGGTCTTAAACAGAATAATTAAGAGCACAGTCTCAATGCCTTCAGCATTCAATGCAGAATAGGTTTTTTAAAGGTTGTGTGTGGAATAGGTACATGAAAGTTTCATTGGATCAGCAGTTACTATTGCTGGATTCATTAGTATCCAAAGAACAACTCTGTCTGGAATGGTACATTTTTTCTCACTAAGTTGGCTCTATTGTGAATTTTCCCAACGTATGTATTGTCTCAGTTTGTCATTTAGCACTGATGATAAGAGCAGAATGAAGGGGGTGTAGGAAAGTCTCTACATTTGGGGATTTCTTCCCCTTCATATATTGAACCTACTGGAATTATTTTTTCTAAGAAATGTACAGTGCAAACAGCCGAATGTCACCTTTTCTTGCAGCATCCAGCACATAAGGTGAGTAGCCTCAAGTTCCCTTAACAGTGTCCATTGTAATTACTGATGCTTGGCTGGGAATTGTGACCTTCAGAGAACTTTGTGAAAAATATTGTTTAATTTACTTTTATTCTTTGCTAAACAGATCTACATAGGAAAACTTGTTATAGAAACAGACACCAGACTATAGACAATTCTTTTAAATCAATTTGTAAAGTGGATTATGAATTAATACACTTATTTACTTGAATAAAGATGAAATAGCAAGTAGCAGAAACCAGACAAGACTGCTGGAAGATGAAGAGGAGCATAGAGGGTGCAAACTGTAGCTTGTATTTAGGAGGGAGGAAATGGTTATTCTTCTGATCCTTTAGGCCTGCAGTTACAAGGGTTGAAACAGGTTGTCTTCTCTAGTGCCATGTTCTTATATATTTGACTGGATGAAGACCTATTTGTTATTTTTAAGAGAGCATCTTTTGTATAACATGGTTTTAACCCTCATGGCTGTAAGAAAATAACGTGGCTTGCAATGCTTTTCAACATTGCATGGCCTGACACAAACCAGTGTGCTGGAGGAAGCTTAATTAATCCTCCTTATGCCTAAGGGTATATATACGTTTCCAGTGTGAAAGGACAGCAGTCCAACAAGCTGCTCCTGGAAATGGTGGTGGAATGTTGCTAGCCCAGCAGATACCCTGACTAATGGGCCTGGTCATGCCCTTCAGTATCCTATTCCATGGACTGAAATCAGGGAGTGGTATTTGGTAACATTCTTAAATTCTCATACAAGAATGAACTCAGTCCCTGCTAGCTGGACTCAGCACCTTTCCTGTCAAAATTCTTTTGGCTGGTATGTATACCCCTCAGATTCTTGCTACTACAATCGCAGTTCTGAAACTATGAAAGGTTTTTAAGTCACATGTATCAAAGTGGACACTTTTATTATCTGTAGTATTTTAATTTCTCTACTCAAAATGCAGTTGTTCTTCCTTAAGCAACTTCAGGATGTAGAAGCAAATCTTTAGCTTTTTTTTCTATCTTCAACAAGGATCCTTCCAGAAGTGGAAGCATGCTTTCATTGAAAAACAAAACATTTTCTAAACTTTTCCGTTAAAGAAGATGATCAATGTTTTGGAGTAGAGTAGAACTCATTCAAGTTGGAGGCAGAGAGAAAGGTCAAAGCAGCACAATCTATATTCAGCAATGTTCCTAATAATCATGGCCAATGGCATGGGAATTAGTGTTCAGATATATGCTCATTAGCACCTTGGCAGCTTGCTAGTTTGCTAAAACTGGAAATAGAAACATGTGCTTTATATTAATAAACTAGGGGGAAAACACATCTTTAGAATTGCTAGATGGTTTTCAGCTTCCAAAAAACCCTCAGCTGAACAACTTATAATTGCTATTTTCAGTGCTCTCTGCAAGTATCTTTGTACCTATCTCCATGAAGTAGAAGCTGAAAAATATTGTCAATGTTCTTCCAGTGGTTTGTTTCCTGGTCTGCAAAGAAATGAGGTAGAGACACTACATGGCTTTCCTAATCTACTGTGAGAAGTCCGTGACAGACTCAAGATTTGATTCTAAAGGTTCCTGAGCTCCTTTTCAAGTGCAGTTATGAATGACATCGCAAACACAGGCCTAGAAATATTAGGTAGACAAGGTTCATCAGCAGGTTATGGTGAGAAAGTTAATCCAAAACTGGCCATACCTTGCCATCACACTTTGTTACACACTTAAATGAAAGAAGCTGCTTAAAAAACTATGGCTCTGCCCTGGTTCAAAATGCAGAGACTGTGTAACTATATCTAAAAGCTATAAGCATATTGTTCTTCCTAGTAAGACACTAAATCCACACAGAAGTACATATATATATATTTCATCAATATATGTGTATATATAAATGTTTTCACACGTATACATGCATATACACTCACATATATATGTAAATGTATAAATAGGCAATGAGTTCTGATAAACAAGCATATAGAAACAACCATCCCTCTGTAAGTTTTGTGAAGCTGGAGGGAGGAAAACAAAGCACAGTGCAGATTTCATACACATCACCCATGTAATAACTGAAGGGTAGTTGAATGTTGCAGAAAGAGGACAAGGGACACAGCCTAATGCTACTAATGCTATCCTCTTAAGATTGTTGTCATTCTGATAGCTGGATGGTAGGTAACCTCAAGCCCTAGTTCCAAGCCTCACAAGATATTTCAACAGGATTTCAGAATAGCAGTTTTAAGTCTCCTCTGTAGCAGACATCATGGAAATCCAGAGCTATTTGGTCTGGTTCTTGGCTGTCTGGTCTTTGAGTATGCCAGCTGCAAAAGTTGTTCATGATGGAGAGCCAGTGCTTCTGGTAAAGCTAAGAGGTAATGACCACAGCAGGAACTGGATTCATGGAGGAAACTGCAGTAGTCAGAGACTCTCCCCATGGTGACACCGTGTCCTGGCCTTTATGCTTCCTCCTCAACCCTGAGATACGACAGTCTTCAAGTCCTGAGTCTGGAGACAGAGGAAAAGTACTGGGATTTAGAAATAGTTGGATTTAGAAATAGTTGGCAAAGACTAATAAATGGAAGATTAACACTCACCTAATTAATTAGGTGATTAATGCCCCCACAGCAGAACACAGTGACTTCTTGCCATAAGAAGGACTTACTAGAATCAAAGAGTTGGTAACACAAATAAAAAGTACCATTAATAAAAATGTCTAACAAGTCACAAATGTACATTATTTATTCTTCCCAGACACTTGAGCCTTTGGAGCTCCTGCTCTCTCCTATAGAGATCAAGGCTCAGAGGCTTTTATTTAAGGAATTATTTTTGAAGAGAAAAATACTTCAATAGCCAGATACCATAACAGTTCAGGTGATCCATTTTGAAGCAATGGTCCACTTTTCATGGTATGCCATAACTTTGGGGTGGAAGGTTTTCAAGGTTTTAACATATTTTTTTTTTTTAGTATTTTTGTTGGGTTTTGTGCTGGAACAGTTCAGGCATATTGTAACAGGGTGTGTGTGGTATAATCAAGCCATTTTGGAACAAAAAAATTTGTCTTTTCAGAGTGATGAAAGACTAGGTAACATAGGAGTTAAGCTAGGAGACTAATAATTTAATCAGAAGAAAAAGCGTGTCTGTGTAGATTTAGATTTAATGGCCTCTATCCAGAATTATCATATTATGGTGGATCACACAATGGATTACCCAGTATAAAATCAGTAATTATTTTTTATAAAGGGTTGGGAATGAAAGAGCTCTTCCCTCCCTATCCAGTATCCTCCATATGCACTGGATGCAGTAGGCACAACACTTTATCAAGTACTTCAGCCCTCACTGGTAGGGATGTTCTTAAGATTCCTTTCAGATGCCAGAATAGGTCAGTTTGTGAAAACTGTTGCAGCACAGGACTTTGTCCTCACTGTGTCATGAAAGCAACACCCTGCACACTTATTTAGTGTCCCAGGAAGGCATTTCTGGGACCTTACTCATTTCTTTTGTTATATGTGGAGTCTCTGTCTAAGATACCAGCCCTCTTATTTCTCTTCCTCTCAGACGTTCCTATGATAAAGCACAAGTTTATAAAGTTCCATTCACCTTTTTATGGTGATCAGAGGTAATTATTGTAACTAGCTGATGGCAAATAAGGGCTACTTTATAGAATCATAGAATTTTAGGCTTGGAAAGGACCTAGTTCCAACCCCCCTGCCATGGGCAGGGACACCTCCCATTAGATCAGGTTGCTCAGAGCCCTCTCCAGCCTGGCCTTGAACACTGCCAGGGATGAGGCTTCCACCACCTCTGGGCAACCTGTTCCAGAGTCTCACCACCCTCATGGTGAAGAACTTCCTAACATCCAATCTAAGCCTACTCTCCTCTAGTTTGAATCCATTCCCCCTAATGCTATCACTACCTGACATCCTGCAAAGTCCCTCACCAACATTCTTGCAGGCCCCCTGGAAACTTCAGGGAAGTCATCTGGAAAAGTGAAGCTACAAAAGGCCTTTTTTAATCAATTCCTCTCCTGAAAATCTTCTCCAAAGGTCTCTGACTTTTGGTTGTATACTCAACTAGTAATGCAACCCTGATTCAAAAGAAAAGTAACAATGAACACAATCTCAAAGATGTTTCATAACCGATGCATAAGTTTACATGTCATTAACTACTGTAAATGATTGGCAATGAAAAATAGGATTTGCAGACAATTACCACATGATTGACGTTTTCTCTGTTCAGAACAGAAAGTGCTTCTACCTTTAAAAGAAAAAAAAAAATCTTAGTTAAAACAACAGTGTTGCTCTGGCTGGCAACATGCAGTTTTGCTAAAACTTGCAAAAATAAGTTGGAGCAAATAATACATATATATATATTCGTAACCATAGCTATCAAAAGAAATTCGGTTTTAGCTTCCTAAGGGGAATACTATTGGTCAATAATGCCTATGTGCTCATGACAAGCAGTCATGTAGTGACCTCTTCAGGAAACAGAAATTCTAACTCCTGTTTGACAGACATACCCTTGCAGGGCATGATGGCACCTGGGATAAAAATAAAAATTAAAAAAACAAAGACAAAAATCAAAACCCCAAAATACCTATGAAAAAGCAGTGTTTTTAAGGATCAGGTAATTGTGCTTTTGCATTCTGATCAAAAAACCCCAAACCACTAGACATTAGAAATGTCCCACTTATGTTTGGAATTTGTCATTAGAGCCCCTGCTGTTGTAAACTACAGTAGAGCCACTGAAATCTGAGCAGTTACACCAGCCTAGCAAATTAGGATCTGGCTCATGAGGCTCATGCACAAAGATTGTAGAAGGTGCAAACTGCAGGAAAACAAACAAAAACTCATTAACTGGGAAAGTAATGAATTATAGGAACAAGTATCAATTGCTTTTTGGACACTACAATGAGAAAGAACAAAATTAAGAGAGGGATGAAAGCAAAAAATGAGCTGTATTATCAGAAGTGGCAAGGTTTTCCTTTGTGAGCTCCCCAACTGCTGTATTCGTAGTTTATCAAGCTATAAATTAAATTGGACAATAACAGCTACCCACAGAGTGCTTAGTCCACTATTGTTTTGTAAGATACTTTGAAAAACATCAAGCGACTCTGCAATAAGAGGTAAGTTTTATCTAATGGCTCAAATTCTACAGGTGCAATACATCAATAAGTAATAAATTTAAATGTATAACACTTTATAGAAAAGAAAGAAGGGTTTTTTAATAACACAAAGATTGCTGATGAACTCGTACTGTAGTAAGAAACATGACAACCAGAAATCAGAGAACTAATTTCTTAGTCACTTGCCAACAGAACTTGTAAGAAAAAGACTTTTTAAACTTTTCATCCTCTGTGGTCTACAAGGATAAAAGAAGTCTTTGTAACTACACTGGTCAAGTGAATGCATAGTTGTAGCATCCACCTCTGAAGGCTGGAGTGTAGCTGAATATATCCCAAACTGTTTGTTATTTGGAGGAAGGAAGAGGATCAGCGTCATCCACATTTTCCAGAACTGAAGCCATTTTACAGATTTTAACAGCTTGGGTTTTAAAGGTCTGTTTCCTACAAGACCTGTTTTTTTCTTGCCATTTTCTCTGCTAAGTAAAGAAAAAAAAGAAGCATTACTTTAAGCCCAGGGAGTCCTGCTCATTCTCATCTTCAAGTTTGACAAAGACTACCAGCACTGTCCTTGTTTGAAAAATGCTTGTTGCCTAAATTCTGTTTCACAAAGACATGTTAAAAAATCCCTATAAAAATGCAGGTGGTTATGCTAAGAGATGGCAGTATTAAACATCTGCAGTGGTATTTCACTCGTTTGTCCAAAATAACTAGTTTTCTTAGTCCTGACAGTAAATGACATGTTTAATTGCTGCAAGCCATTTACAGGTATCTAGGATATGATGAATTGGGCATTCATCATTTTGGGCATATTTTTCTTCTGTACAGAAATAAAATGATGAAAACCCCCTAATTTTTTTACATTTACATTGCTTCCACTATTATGAGTGGAGCTACCGGTTTGGTAAAGTTAAGCTTGTCCTTAAAAGCATTGCTCTATCCACACATAAAAGTTGTTACTTTTACCAGATTGTTAACTTTTAAAGATCACTCCTTATGGACCAATTCATTTACAATGGTTATCCTGCATATTTTATAGACAACTACACTATTTGATTGGCAATTTATGTGTTTTAAATTGCATGCATAACACATGAAAGTTTAATAGAAACACTTTAGAAGTCTCGAGAAATTATTTAAAGAGACACTCTTCAGTGTTGATGTTTTCAAAATTTTCAAAATTTCAAAATTTAAGCAGGGTGCTTAAAACTATCCGTAATGTTTGTTTACTTCAAGGGAAGAAAACGTGTGTAAATATTTCCTAGAAAAGGATGAGCTTAATTCATAAAAGCTTCATTGAAATCATCCTGAAAAACAAATGGAGAAGCATTTCCTATAGTATAAAGTGTTCACACCCAGTTCTTATAAGCTGCATTGCATGTTTATCCTGTAGTTAGTCAGGACAGGAATACTACAGATTTATATATATTTATCATGTTAAGGAAATTTCTTTTTTTGGCAGATGTTAATAATTCTCAAAATCCCAACATGTGCTCCATGGTAGGGATTTGGGAAGCTTGGAGAAGCCCCAAGAAAGGCACAACAAGCAAAAGGTAAGTGATGCACCCTAGATGCAGTTTTTTATATATCTAAGACTTTCCTGACATGTTGGATAACATATATTGCTTCATGCACATCCCACTAACAACTCCAAATATACATTCAATTCAGTTGAATAAGAACAATATTGTAACATGCAGAGATGAACATGGGTACTGTCTGTAGAAAATTTAATGAACTTGAAGGGCTTTCTTAAATGATAGATAAAAACTTGAATAACGGGTATAATTGTCAATTTACCAGATAGACTAGAATAATTTCTGTATTGTCATTCTGATCTGCTGAGCATATAATGTGCTTTTAGGGAGCTTAATTACACACTTAGCTGATAGACAAATTGCTCCTGTGGCAGTAATTTTGCTCTATTAAGTATGAATAAATATGTATTTGTTCAAGATGGACCCTTCATATTGACCAGAATAAAAGGCAAGAATTTTTGGTTGCTACCCAAACTCGAAAGAAGAATAATGAAAAGAAATCCAAAATCTGAAAAAAGAAAAAATAGGGGCATTTTAACCTACTAGAATAACTACATAAAAATAAACACATGAAAATTATTTCACCGAAAATAAGGCATTAAAGTACTTTTCCAGCCTCTCCCCAGGTAATGGGACAGTGATTACCACCTTGATTTGGTGTTACCCATGAAGTTGAATTGTGTCACATTGCCCTGGTCACAGGTGGAGGTGTTGAATAGTTGGGCTCTGTACTCAGCCCTGACAATGTTCATCTCCTAGATAAATTTTCAGCCACTGACTACTATTATTTGAGCCCAGTGCTCTTCTCACCTTTTCACTCATTTCATAGTCCACCCACACAGTCTATACTCTTCAAATTGGCTATAAGGATGAGAAATTAAAATGTTTTTTTGTAGTTTATCCCTCTGAGCCCATACTATGACTACATAGTGATGCTGAATGGAAAGGAGAAAAAGAAATGGTCCTTGTAGCAATCGATACTTGCAGAGTGCAGCTTGCCATCCTTCCTACACATTCAGTACATTTCTCCATTTAAGGGCACACCCTTGGACATACATAATTTTTTCTGGTGAAAAACTGCAGTATTGTGTGACCAAGAGTGTGCATTACTGAACAGAAGCTCAGAATCATGAAAAAGGCCCTTTATCATAATCAGAAAAGCATAAATTCAGATTTTTTAATCCCTCTTCTCATCCAAATCTAGATTGTGCCAAGTCTGAGATACATTTAGTGATTACAAGGACTATAAGTGCAGCTGGATATTGATTATGTTTTCAAAAGAGTTTGTAATGGAATAGCATGTACAACACTGACAGTAGCTGGTTAACGGCAGTGGGTGGAGTGGCTTTCCACTCACAACTGACCTATTGAGAATTTGAATTTGAAAAGGAAGACGTCTTCCCTTTTTTTTTTTTTTTTTTTTTTTTTTAATAAAAAATTGCAGCAGAAACTCAGGAATATCCTTTATCAGTCAGAAAGTGAATAGACTAGATTTGTAGCTCAATGATCAAGACTCTTTAAGGAAAGGCTGACATCTTTTAAGAGAAAATATCTACAAAATTGGGATAGGGATGGCTTAACTGTCTGTATATGAAGAACAGATCCAAGCTACAGAGACAAATTTGCTCAATGTGTGTACTATTCTACTGCTGATATGGTAGAATAATAGTTTATCAGAAGAATGTCTTGTCCAGGCTAGGGTGGATGTCTACTTTACTCAGAAGTGTGTACATAGGATAGAGCATAAGGAAGCGGCAAAACCACACTGAAATAGTTTCTTCAGCGTGAGACTCATAGAATCATAGAATCATAGAATCCTAGGGGTTGGAAGGGACCTTGAAAGATCATCTAGTCCAACCCCCCTGCCAGAGCAGGGCCACCTAGAGTACATCTCCCAGGAACGTGTCCAGGCGGGTTTTGAATGTCTCCAGTGAAGGAGACTCCACAACCCCCCTGGGCAGCCTGTTCCAGGGCTCTGTCACCCTTACAGTAAAAAAATTTTTTCTGATATTCAACTTGAACCTCCTATGCTTCAATTTACACCCATTATCCCTTGTCCTATCGCTGGTCACCACTGAGAAAAGCCTAACTCCATCTCCCTGGCACTCACCCCTCACATATTTGAAAACACTGATGAGGTCACCCCTCAGTCTCCTTTTCTCCAAACTAAAGAGACCCAGCTCCCTCAGCCTTTCCTCATAAGGGAGATGTTCCACTCCCTTAATCATCTTAGTAGCCCTGCGCTGGACTCTTTCAAGCACTTCCCTGTCCTTCTTGAACTGAGGGGCCCAGAACTGGACACAATACTCCAGGTGCGGCCTCACCAATGCAGACTCAGACTTCTTTCATGTGATAAACCTTGAAGGACCTGTCTGAATTTCTTTTTGGACCTCTGAAGAAGCTTATGGCCTTTACAGCCTCCTTATAGCAAGGGATTTCACACCTGACCTATGTATTATATAAGAAGGTGACTCCTTTTGTTTACTTTGAGCCTATTGCTTTCATGGATTCATTTGATGTCCCTTTGTCCTCACACAGGGAAGCAGTGCATAATCATCCTTGGTATACCTCTGCATTATTATGACTTTATAGATACCATAAAGTTCATTTGTCTTCCAGGCTAAAGGGTTCTACTTGGCTTAATCTCTTTTTGTATGGAAGCCCCACACCTTAACCATCTGTCTTACCTTTTGCTGCACCTTTTCTAATAGTACTGTATTCTCTTGAGATGGGGGAGTGAAGGTTATGAATCCTACTGAGGATGCAGATGCCATCTAGATCCAAGCAGCAGCCTAGTGATGTTTGTTCTTTTGTTCTCTGTTCTATTTGCTTTTTTTGACCACTGCCAAGCTTAGAGCTGATATTTTAACAGAACTATTTATTATAATTCTAAGATCTATTTTCTGAATGGTAATTGCTACTTCAGAACCCATCATTCTGTATGCAAAGTGAGGGTTGTTTTTGCTCTTGTGAATCACCTCACAAACAGTGAAATTCATATGCTGTTTTATTCACCCATCATTCTTCTAAGAACCTTCTGCAGTCTGTCACAGTTGACTTTTTTCCTTTCTTTCAACCTTTACCCTGAAAAATTTAGTGCCATCTGCAAACTGACACTGCACTCTCTACTCATTTGAGGTCATTTAGGAGTACTTTAGATTGCATAGGTCCTAGCATGAATTTCTGTAACCTTTTGCAAAAATGTCATTTGTTTCTACCCTTTGTTCCCTGATGGTTAGTAAAAAAATAATTTATGAGAGGACTTTCTCCCTTTAGTCTGTAGCAACTGAGTCTCTTGAAGAACTTTCTGCATGGGGAGGAGGAGGAAATCTTGCTGAAAGCATTCTGGAGATAAAGTAGATTGTGAGCTTGTGATGCTTGTCATTGTTCTTAGTCCACTCAATCTGCTTGACTCTACAAAAAAAAAAAATAATGTGATCTTCCCCAGTGTCATATTTTTCTGTTCATTTATGAATTTTGTTCTTTAGTGCAACTTCTGTGAGTTTGCTGTACACTGATACTAGGCCTGCAGGTTCTCATCTGCCAGAAGAAGAAAAAGAAGAAAAAACCAGAAATGATGCTGATAAAAGCTGTTGAGGAAAGGAAGTGTCCATGTTTTTTTTTTTTTACTCTGAAAGTGACCAATTGACTTATTCTGTTAAATTCTCTGTCCCAGAAGATATACTCCCTGCCATAACGTATGGTAGGGTTCTACAGTAGTTATTCTCCCCTTCCAGTCATAATCTGAGATACAGCTAATGAGAAGAATAAGGATGTTCCTCATTGCAAGGACATGGCTAACCTTGGAGTCTTCATGCAGATCCTAAAGAGTGCTGTCATGAATAAAAGTTTTCCACAAGCAGAGGCTGCTTGCAAAATCCCACCAGTAAAGACCTCAGATTTGTGCTGGTTATTTATGGTCACAGCCATGTGTTGATGTTTTGTGAAACACACATTAACATGTCTTTTCCCCTGTCCTCCGGTATTTTAAAAAGGTAAATAGTAGTTTCATAGGATAGTCACAGCTTCATGCATGCCATATGACAATAAGGTTGCCATGGAGACTTCTCATCCTCGAATATTGGTGTAATTAATGTGGAAGAGTTCAGCTCCTTTTATCTGCAGGAGAGTTACAAGATAGTCTCTTTTTTTTTTTTTTTTTTTTTTTTTTTTTTTTTTTTTTTGTGGACACTTTTTTTCTAGTGAATATCCATGTTTGTGTAACAGAGCAAGGCATGTAACTCTGCAGTTCCCTGACCTCTGAAACAATGCAGAAAATAGAGAACTACAATGCTTGCTTCTGCAAGCAAAGATCAAGATAGCCTATGTGAAAAATGCATCAGTAGCAACACAATAGTAGCTACTTGCAGTAGGATGCATACAAAGCAGGAGGAAAGCTGCAAACATAAATCACAAAACGGCATCTCCCCCCTCTGTCCTGTAGTATCAGTAATAATTTGTCACAAATGATATCAAAATGTCTCCTTAGTTAATGCATTGAGAGTAACAGGTTGCATTGGCAATATAGTGTTTTGAAAAAAAGTTACTAGATGAAGAAAGGGATGTTGGCTTTAAGTCATAGGAAAGATTCTCCTGCCATTCTGTAAAATTCATTGTTTACATTTAGGATGGTCTCTGGACTGGAACAAAGTTTGGCTGCCTTCTGCCTTATATATTAAGTCTTATTGGTTTTTTCCTTCTATCCTATCATTAGGAATTCACATCCTGCCTGGACTGGATAATTCTTTTCACTGCAGAACTAATGAAACCATGACTGCACAAGAGACAAAAAAATGAGCTATTACAAAAAAAAAAAAAAACCACACAAAAAAAAAACCAAGGATTTTAACAGAATGCTTGAAGGTAATTTTTATTTTGCTTTTGTTACCACCTATTTAATTTCAGCACCTCATGTTCTGTATAAATCAGCAAGGCTCTGTTAAAATTTCTTCACTTTTAACATTGCACTTCAGAATTTGAAATAAACAACCACTAGACTGTCTCCCAACAAAAAAAATAACCCAAACCACCACATTATTTTTTTCTTTTTTATTATTTTTTATTATTTTTTTCTTTATATATTCTAGGGTATGCTGTCAGCGGAAAGTAACACAGGTTCTCAATTCATTAAATTAACTCAGCTCTTATGCAGAACCTTCTTAATGGTCTTTCTTTGCTTAATGGAGACATAAACTAAGGTTCAAATCAAGCAGAATTTAATCACTGTTAAAGAAAAAAACACAGAAAATATCACCTTTCAAACTCTTTGATACTCTATCTCATATTTAGTTGAGTTCCCAGGAGTCACAAGATTTCTTTTTTCACCTGTATACTTCCATCCTCTTTGTTATTTTTGAACTGGAAATACAGGAGAAATAGCTACTGCTAAAAGCCATACAACTTGGGCCTTGTGACTTTATTTTAGTGAGACTAACTGACGTAAGAAAACCTCAGCTTTCCCTTCAACATGTCCAGTTTGACACCTAGCATGAAGCTGTCAGGTAGTCTTAAGAGGAAACAGCCTTCAGGAGCATCAGTCCCTTACAGTCTGGAGGTGAGAGGCCAGACCAAGCCACAGCACTGAAGTGATCAGAGCACAACCAAGTGGTTATTGGTAAAAATGTAACTTCAGAGGACATATCCTTATGCTCCCTGCAGAAGATGGTCTTTAACCAGAAGCCTTTTGAGCAGGTTTTCAGGGGACTGACACCCACCGAACAGAGGTGCCTGAAGACCTTGAGGATACTGGGAGTTCTCTGTCCATCAGGGAGTCTGTTCTCATCCTCCTCCATTCAACATTGTGTTCATTCTGACTGAGAGAGTGATCCTTTATTCCATACCTTATAGAGCATCTTACTTAATTGAAAACCTGCACTCATGTTATGGGTAAATTAGCAGATAAGGTGTGTCCTCAGATGATGTGACTGGCACACTGCTCCTTGTCTTCATAAAAGTTCTTGTGAGCCAGATGACCCCAGAGGGGTGTGTTATTTCATCTGAGTGGAACCCTATGTCAGCTGCATTAATGGAAAGGGAAGGCTGGAAACAGACTTTTCTAGGAGATGGAAACTGTCAGAACTCTCCACACAGGGCTGCATTCAGGTGTGTGGGACTCTATTATTATAGCTACGTCCTCTGTGGAAACATTTCATGGTAACCAAAAGAAAAACAGAGAGGGAAAGAAGTGTCTCTGCACCCATGACTGTGTACCTGTGACTGAGGTGTTGTTGAGGTAACCATGATCTTACAGCAGACACACAGCTTGTGTCTGCTCTTAATAACCTTCTGATGCAGCCATTAAGCAACTTTAAACATCAGTTCCAGATTTCTGGAACATGTCTGTAGCTTGTCATAAATCAGCTTCTCACATAAAATGTACATTCCATATATTTTAATTTCTCTTTTGGGTTAATTTCTAAGGGTCTTGCTGTCTTTTTTTGCAGAATTCTCTTGAAAGTGATTACAGAATGATCCAGTAAACAATGAGAGTCAGACAGAGTGCCTGGCTTCTCTAGTGAAATGACTTACAACAATCCATATGCAGTAAGAGAGAAGACACGTTCCTATCTGAGAGTATTTTACTGACATGAGTTTCAAGATCACATTTTCACTTACAGAAAAATGTTGTCTGTAGAAGCAGATCTTCTTGTCATATGCTTAGATGGAAACATTATTAACAGCATTTGGTATCCAAATATTGCAGGTGTTCATCTCAGTTTGGAGCACAGGGATTATTATGTGGTGTTATCCACCCTGTGTTATTTTTGGCTCACAGAGGCTGCATGGAAGGGTGAAGAGAGTCAGTGCCTACCATTGCTCTGTGAAATGCATATTACTGTGCCAGTGCTCAAGTAGCCTGCTGGCCATCAGAGAGCAAGTTCCCAGGTAACGTTGGTGCACTTTAAAAGGAAGCCCTTGCCAGCAGCCTGGTTTTATTTAGTGATCAAGAAACCAGAACTGCCATACAAACTGCTGTGAGAGTCAGCATCAGATGGGAGTGACAGTGCAGTGACACCATGGCTTGCTTGAAGCACAGTTGTGTTCCTTCTGTGGTTTATGCTCTGCCTGTGACACCTAAATCTGCTCTGCTGTTGTTCTGATCCACAGCGAGGTTCTCCTGCACAGTCCCCTATGTTAACATGCTAAACATTTTAGACAGAAAGTCAGCTATGTTGATGGACATTGCAAATGCCCCAGAGCAGCACCTAGCTCTGGTGTGCTGTCAGCATTTGTCAGTTCTGCCCTTGGGGACCCCAGCATCCCAGCCTGGCTGGACTTGCCCCAACAGGGCCTGCAGGATGGGTCCTGGCTGGAGAAGCAGGACACTGCACCATCCTGATGGCCCTGCATCCTCCCTTCTTCTCCAGGTAGGACTTTACAGGTGTGAGGTGTCCTTGCCCATCCAGGGGACATGGAGCTAGATGACCTTTAAGGTCCCTTCCAGCACAAACCTTTCTATGATTCAAGTTTGCTCTTTACAACTCCCTGAAAGGAGGCTGGAGCCAGGGGGGGTTGGTCTCTTCTCCCAGGCAGCCATCAGTAAGACAAGAGGGCATGGACTTAAGTTGTGCCAGGGGAAGTTTAGGTTGGATATTAGAAAGAATTTCTTTACGGAGAGGGTGATCAGACATTGGAATGGGCTGCCCAGGGAAGTGGTGGGTTCTATGTCCCTGGAGATATTTAAAAAGAGACTGGATGTGGCACTCAGTGCCATGGGCTGGTAACCGCAGCGGTAGTGGTCAAGGGTTGGACTTGATGATCTCTGAGGTCCCTTCCAACCCAGCTGATTCTATGATTCTATTCTATGATTCTAAGTTACTGATTGCTTTTTCTTTTTTTGAATGTAAAACCTGGCTGTAAAATCTTTTTTTTTTTTTTTCTTTCTCGATTAGTAAGAACCACCTCATATTTGCAGACATCCTTGATACCAAAACTGAGGATTAAGCACAACAAAAAAAGACACAAACAGTAATAATCAAGTGTATCTCCTACTCCTCTCTACCCACCATGTTGCAGTCAAAGACTGCATTTGCTCCACCATTTGTGCGATTATATGTCCAGCTGATCATCCACTATCACACTGATAGCAGTGTGACCTCCAGCCCCCTCTCCCAGATGTATGGCTGCACTGTGCCCTTTCAAGAGGAAGGTTGCTTTCCAGCTTGGATCCCACCTACCCGGGGATTGCACCCAGGTTGCAATGAGTAAGTGACTTTATCCTTTCTAATGTTTTCTGCTGTCCTAGCACTTGTGTTCACTGGAAACTTTGTTAGCAATGGCTTCATAGAGCCTTACAGGTCACATTTCAAATGTTAAATAGCAAAAAACCAAGGCCAGTGATAGAGAGGCCTTCAGAGAGAGACAGTAATCTTATAGCTTGTCCCTTTTTACAGTTATATTTTGAGATAATATCACTTTAGAGCCATTTAGTGACAAATATGCTAAACCATTCTAATTTCACCCATTTTGAACCATTCTCATTTCTTGACCAAAATACAGAAGATTGTCCACTCAGGTAAACTGCACAAGCCTAAGTGCATTACCTTCCTATGTTATGTTTATTAACAATATTTATAATGTTCTATTTTTTTTTAATTTATTTTTTTTATTTTTTTTTTTTAGAAATAGGTGTGTGTAGGCTGCTGTGCTATGGAACAGCTTCAAAGAGGCATAATGGATATAACACATTTTTTCTGGTATGGGTTAGAGATAGGGTTCCTACTGGTGTATTTGTATTTTGTCCAGTACCACTTTGTCCTCTATACCTGTAATAAGCATTCAGACAGGGGATAGTTATCTACAGGAGCTGGGGTATTTTTATTTTGCTTTTGCTTTTCAAAAAGTATAACCCCAATTCTGCTACCTTCAGTCACACTCAGACTTTATTACTCAAGCATTTATTGAACCCATTGGGAATTTACAAATTAAGACCACACTCAAGGCAAGACCAGGATCCAGTTCTAAATAGAAGCATTATATGAATACTCAGGATATTTGAACTGTTCTTTTGAAAATGTAGGGCAGAAATAGAAGTGACTTGTATATCACAGGTATAGAAGTGTTTCTTACTTGATGTATCAATTATCAGGAAACTATCAATCTTCCCTCTAAGGTTTTCTGTCCCTTCCCCCAAATTTAAATATCTGAGGAACACTTCTGAAACTATCTGCTGTAGTTTATAAACCATGTGTTTTAAAAATCACTAAGAGTGCAAATTTCCTAATGCTGCTTGTTTTCTTTCACATCATCAAAATAGCTTCAAAAGACAGGAGCAAAGCACTCACCATGGCAGAAACAACTATTATGACAAAAAATATAATGATAAAATCAGTTTGTAATAGCTAAGAACGATGACAGGCAGACACAAAGGCAATATGGATCTTACATTTTCCTGAAGCTATGCACCACATTTTATGGCTTTAAAATGAGGACCTTCCACAATGAAAAATGGGATGGGTTTCCTCCTGATGTTTGTCTTCTCACTATGAATTTCTCCAGTAACTGTTGCTTTCTCAGATCTTTTTATATTCTAGCACACATGCTGCCATTTTAGTAGAATAAAATGGATTGTTCTCAGAGTGAGTGAGTTAGAATTATGTTGAGAAAGGTGTCTGCCCCAACAGGGTCCTGTTCTTCAGCTTTCTGCTCTGGTGAATACTCTTATTGAAATAAACATGATTGCTTTAATTGCAAAGGTTTTCAGAAACGTGTGTAATTGATATCATTGCTTGGATCCAGTTGTGCAGCCTCTAATGGTGAGGATAAAGAAGGGTGATGGATCCAACAAATAGCAGAGTCAAGTCTCTGCAGCTTGGGAAGGTCTTATTCCAAGATTCAAGGAAGAATTTTTTGAGCAGTCATGGGGTAATGCAAAACCCTGACAATGACAAAGCAATAATAATTGAGTTTCAATGTATTTTATTTGTTTGGCTTAAATGAAGTGAAAATATATTAAATACACTTTTGGCTGTTACAAGTCATCCATTGAGTCCAGAAGAATTAGAGCTGAATATCTATTGTTTCAAGATCCGTCTTCTTTAAGCCCTCTTCTCTTGTTACTTCTATTAATCATAAAGACTGTATGATGCTTATTTTAAAATTACTTTTAACAGCTAGTTCAATACTGACAGCAAGCTATTATCCTTTTCTGATGCATTATCTTTTTGTATTTTATGGGTCACAGACTAGGGTATATGAAAACTTTCCCTCATGCTGACAGCACAGGACAGCCAGAGACAAATCCCATTATCTATCTAAATGAGGCTATCAGATCACAAAGTTTCTGTTTTGTTTTATTAGAGCTGCTCAGCACTCTGGCATGACTCAGAAGCCATCCCAGTAATTTTCTTTACTTGGATCTCCTATAATTGTGAAAAAGGGCATCAGGAAGAAGGATAAAACAGTTCTCACTGTAATAATGATTTGTTCTCTTACCTCTGGGTGCAGATTTGGATTTTCCATCTGTTTTTTCACATCTCTGGAGGCTCTGGGGACTTCACTGACTCTTCCTGTGCCTTGGTGTCCCAGCTGTGCAAGTAAGATATAAATATTGCCTTTCTCTGTTGGCAGAGTGCCACAAAGAGAGAGCTCCAGTTGCAGTGCCAGTAACCAAATGAAGAAAACCCATAAAAGAGATTTTATCTAATGCCAAGAGCTAAAGAAGTCTAAAAGCCTTTCAGCACCTGTCTTTGTAAATAAGATGGACAATGAGCATATTCATAAAAAACACAAGAGTCAGTACCAGCAGAGATGAGTAGAACATTAGTGTGTTTCTACATACGAAGAGAGTTGATTAATATTGATTTCCTTTTTTTTTTTTTTTTCTTAAATTTGGGAATCAAGTTTTTAGCCTGAATTAATTGCTAGTCAGCAGAGCTATGACAGTTTCCTCCAGCTAAGAGGTCTGCCCATGGGATGGTTCCTGAGCTGTGTGATGCACTGCTGAGGAAATGCAATTTTAGGGCTAATATTAGGTTCTTTTATCACAAATTTGCTGTCATATGAAATACAATATCAGCATGTATCAAAAAGAGAATTATGAGAATGACAGCACTGAAAAAGCCCCGTAATTCTATTTTTAGTGGGATAAAAATCTCTTTGAAATTGTTCCAAGGGACATGAAATGCAGAAAACTGAGTCATACTGCAATGATCAGAAAGAGACTGCTGCTTCTGATGACAGCAACCAGGATTGCTGTGACCATACCTGTTCGCTTAACAGTAACCAACTAAGGTTGGTTACAACAGCCTTTTGGACTAGTTTACCTACTAGTTTACTAGTTACTAGATGCAAAAGCTTGACTTCTGTAGATAGGAACCATCTGCCAGCCCACTCACAACTGTGTTGTTTAAAACTGCTCCATCTCAAATCCAGGAGAGATACTGGATAAGCCATGTTGGTGGTTGCCCAGGATGTTTATGTCCAGTCCCCTAGGACACTCTTAGG
Organism: Phaethornis superciliosus; assembly: GCA_023637945.1. Taxonomy (NCBI): domain Eukaryota; kingdom Metazoa; phylum Chordata; class Aves; order Apodiformes; family Trochilidae; genus Phaethornis; species Phaethornis superciliosus. Next base: position 103,209,165 of record JAJQWJ010000001.1, read on the forward strand.
CCTGACTGTCCCTTCCCAGTCCCCTGGGGCTCCCCCAAACCCTGCCTAGGGCCCAGGACCCCATCTCAGCCACCAAGGCTGTCAACCCCTGCCCCTCATAGTTCTGCCCCACCTGGGCATCCTTGGTCCATCCCCAGGGAAGTGCTTGGTGCCTGGGCCTGCCCCATGCCCCCGAGATGCTCTGCTCCTGGCTAAGGCAGTGGGATGGGTCCTGCCATCCCAGTACCATGGTCCCCGGGTAGCCAACAACCTTGACAATGTAGACCCAGTGTCAACTTTCTGAATAATAGTGCTATATTAAAAGCAATTTTTGGTCAGTCTCAGATTTTAAAATAATGGCAGATTTGGAAAAATTGCTCGTTGACGCAGAACTGTTGAAACCATAACTGTGGAAAAAGAAGGTGGTGTCTCTAAGTCTGACTTCAAACTGTCTTGGGAAAGTTCCAATTGTTTTTTCAATGTCTTAATAAGCACGCTTATTCTGGAAAGGTCATACAAACACTGCATATGTTAGGAGAAACCTAATGTCTCAGCTGTGAAACACATTAACAGAAGTTTGTTCCTCACCGTTGAGATGTGTGTGTTCAAGCATGCCTGTAGTGACAGAATCACTTCTGTATAGCAATGCCAGAGGGACCCCACTGCCCCCAAGCAAAACCAGCAATCAGAAGTATTCCTCAATAAAATTCTTTGACAGTAAGATAGATACACATAGAGAAAGGAAGATCTCCTGCAGAACAGTTGTGATTATATAGACAGCGACCTCTAATTAGAATATCAACCTTCATAAGGGCCAAACCCTTTTTGGAATAACTTCTCCTTTCCCTGCAGGTTTTTTGTTCCTTGGAGAGAAAGAATAACTTTTCATAGTATGCATTTCAATAGCTCAGCAATTTATTACTTCATGTATTCACCTTTCCATGAATCAAGGAATTTTATAATGGTTTAAAAGGAAGACTTTGTGTACTTTCTGGAAGCTCACACTGCAGTGGGTCTTTTAATGAAGTGACAAGCATCCATGTTTTAAAAGACCTAACAGAAAACTTGTGGCCAATGATGTGAAACTTCAGCTGGATGAAACCACAGTGGAGTATAGATATCTGAGTGAGAAAAACAATCACAAATGTTATAATCAATAATAGCATTAAGCATAGCCTAAGCATGTAAACAGAAAGAGAAGAGTCACTACACTGCACTACATTTCTCCTTACAGGTTGGTCTTCTAACTTGTGGGAAATGCACTTGTGGGAGCATTGTGTGATTTTAATGCAGAATCACACTTGTGCTTTGTTGTTTTACTCTGTGTGCTTGGCATGGAACATGCTACTTCAGAGAGGGAAATGCTAACAGAGCTTCCACATTACTAACATGTTAGCTGCCCTATTATTTTGAGAGCTCTGCAGGGTGCCCTTTCCCCCATGGTTTAACAGGGAGCTTTTGATGGGACTTAGGAAAAAAAGAAGAGTTTACCACCTTTGGCAGAAGAGACAACTCACGAGGAATACAGAGATCTCATTGGGTTATGCAGAGAGAAAGTTAGGAAGGCAAAAGCCCAACTGGAGCTCTGCTTGGCCACTGACATAAGGAACAACAAAAACATTTTTTTATAAATACATCAACAATAAAAAGGGAGCCAGGGAGAATCTCCATCCCTTACTGGATGCAGGGGGGAACATTGCAACCAAGGATGAAGAAAATGATGTGATGCCTTCTTTGCCTCCATCTTTAGCAGTCAGACCAGCTACTCCCAGGGTGCTCAGTTTCTTGAGCTGGAAGATAAATATGGAGAGCAGAACAACCCTCCCAGAATCCAGGAGGAAGCAGTTAATGACCTACTGCTGCACCTAAACACACATAAGCCTTTGGGGCTGGATGGGACTCACCCAAGAGTAGTGAGGGAGCTTGTGGGGGAACTCTCTAAGCCTCTCCCCATCATTTATCAACAACCCTGGTCAACAGGGGAGGTCCCAGGTGACTGGAGGGTGGCTAATGTGATACCCATCTACAAGAAGAACCGTAAGGAGGATCTGGGGAACTACAGGAATGTCAGCCTGGCCTTGGTACTGGGAAAGATCATGGAGAGGATCATCTTGAGTGAGCTGTCATGACAGGGACAGGGCAACCAAGGCATCAGGGCCAGCCAGAATGGGTTTATGAAAGGGAGGTCTTGCTTAACCAACCCGATCTCTCTCTATGACCATGTGAGCTGCCTTCTGGATGAGGGGAAGGCTGTGGATGTTGTCTACCTGGGCTTTGGTAAGGCCTTTGGCACCATTTTCCACAGCATTCTCCTGGAGAGGCTGGCAAATCATGGCATAGAGAACTGTTCTCTTCAGTGGGTAAAAAACTGGCTGGATGGCTGTGCTCAGAGAGTTGTGATTAATGGGGTCAAATCCAGTTGGCCACTGGTCACCAGTGGTGTCCCTCAGGGCTCAGTTTTAGGGACAGTCTTGTTTAGTGTCTTTATCAATGATCTGTATGAGGGGATTCAGTGCACCCTCAGTAAGTTTGGAGACAACACCAAACTGGATGGGAATGTTGATCTGCTTGAGGGTTACAGGCCTGGGGAAAAGTGGCTGAAAAACTGCCTGTCAGAAAAGGAACCTGGGGGTCATGGTTGACACCCAGCTGAACATGAGGCAGCAGTGTGCCCAGGTGGCCAAGAAGGCAAACAGCATCCTGGCTTGCATGCAGGAGGAGGGAAGTGATTGTGCCCCTGTACTTGGCACTGGTGAGGCTACACATCAAAAACCATGTTCTGTTCTGGGCCCCTCACTACAAGAAGGAGATTGAAATGCTGGAACATGTCCAGAGAAGAGCTACCAAGCCGGTGAGGGGCCTGGAGAATGTCAAATGAGGAGCAGCTGAGGGAACTGGACATGTTTATTGGAGAAGAGGAGGCTGAGGGGAAAACTTCATTGCTCTCTATAGCTGAAAGGAGGTTGTAGGGAGGTGGGTGCTGGCCTCTTCTCCCAAGTGAATAATGACCGGACTAGAGGAAGTGGTCTGAAGTTGCAGCAGGAAAGGTTTAGATTAGATATTAGGAAGAATTTCTTTACCAAAAGAGTGGTCAGGCACTGGAACAGCTTGCCCAGGGAGGTGGTTGAGTCACCAGCCCTGGAGATATTTAAGAAACTTGTAATGTTGCACTTCAGGGCATGCCCTAGTGGCAAATATTTTGGGTTTTTTGTTTGGTTTTTGGTTTTTTTATTTTTTCTTTTTATATCACAAAACCATCCTCCACAACACTGGGGATAAGGAAATTTCAAAAAGAAAGCAGCAAAGCCTATGTTCTTTCCTGCCCCATTGTTTTTGTATATGTTGGGTTGAAAGTTAGGAATCTCTCTCAGATTTTTTCCATGCCTAGAACAGCGTATTTCACAGAGTTAGAACCATGCAAATCTCAGTCCTGCCAAAACCACCCATACATATGCTGTCATGGGGAAATCTCCTGATGTCTACTGACTCCTTTGTATATAGTGCTTGTCACTGCTGCAGGTTAAGTGATTCTGAACAATTTTGATCAATGCTCCTCAACTGTCTGAAAACAAGAAAAGAGTCACTGTTCTTCTGGATGCCTGGAATATAAAGGAAAACACAATAAATTTATTAACTGTAATAAGAAGGGAATGAAGAGTCCAGAAGATTTATTTTTAAGAGTTTTAGATTAATTCCAGGAATATATTTCCTATTAATCTGCTGAAGTATAGAGCTGAAATTCAGAGAGAAAATAATGATATTTTGAATTAATTACATTAAATCACTTTGTCTGGACTTTCTGCACCTGGTTTGAGTTCTGAAGTAAGACTTATAGTACGATATTAATTATTTTTAGTACTCTTTTTTCCTGTTATTCTTCTTTTAAAACCAACCTAGAAAAAACCCCAGCCTCTTACTCCACAACTTCCAAAATTCAATTGTCAAACAGAAAAACACCAAACAACCAAAATTCTCCTCCAAGTTGTAAAACAAAAGATCCTATTAACTGCTTTATTGACTCATCCTGCATCTTGTATTAAGATGATAACCTTTTCTCAATTTTAAAGATAACAACTAAATTCTAAAAGCTATAGGAAAACATAGACTTACTGTATCTGATTTTGAGATACAGAAGTCTAGCAAGGTGTTCAGATGTCAAAGTGTCTATACAACAAGCAGAAGCATAATGTTGAGACACACGAGTTATTTTTAAACAAGAAACAGTCAAGCTGAAAAAAACATGGACCTCTATACCACTATGCCTGCCTCCTTCCAGAACCCAACCTACCTTACTGAAAAATACCTATAATATTATTGTATTAGTGTTGTGAATGTAGGGTATTGTAAATCTTCTCCTCCATTGACAACTGAAGGTGAAATCACACCACTGACCTTCAAAATTGTGTATTTCCTGTAGACTGGCAAAAGAAAAAAAGAAAAAAAAGAAAAAAAGAAAAAAAGAAAAAGAGAAAAAAAGAAAAAAAGAAAAAAGAAAAAAAGAAAAAAGAAAAAAAGAAAAAAGAAAAAAAGAAAAAAGAAAAAAAGGAAAAAGAAAAAAGAAAAAAAGAAAAAAAGAAAAAAAGAAAAAAAGAGTTAACTTCATATACTTTAAATGTAATAATGTTCAAAATTGAAAATAATCCATTCAGACATGTTCTGCAATAGATCAGCAGGGAAAAAAAGAACCAGTCTGGCCTGGCTTTATTTACAAAATATAGTAAAGTAGAATTTGGGAATGCAGAAGTAATTAATATGTACCTTAAAAAAAATAAATTTATGGCCTACCCATATACAGTGACTGGCACAAACACAGAGGAAAAGAACTACTACCATCTGTACTAATTGTTACTTCTACCCTTCCTAGGCAAGAATTCAAACAATCTTGATTGCAGGAGAGATGCTCTGTAAGGACAACAGCCCTCTATTTTTAGCATGTTCCTCAGAGCTCCTCAAGAGTACAGGAGAAAATTTATTAGAGCTGTGAGGAACTTGCTCTCTGTTGTACTCCCAGAGCATGGCCAATATTGTATTCCTTTAGAGATAACCCCCAGACGCAGTTAAGGATAGGATACCCCTCCCACACTCCAGCCTGTTGCTCTTCCATGCTTAATGTTATTACTGCAGCAAGGGCATCATTTACATTGGCTTATATCCACATATATACAAGACAGAGTGGAGAATATGTGCAAAGCACTGATTTTAGCTTCTCACCTTAAAATAAATAAATAAATAAATAAAAAATTCAGAATGGTGTTTCTGGATCTTTCTTGTCCAAATCCTAGGATTCCTATGATACAGTTTGTAACACGTAAACTTCTAGGAAGGATTATTAGTGATAATTAACCTTGCTCTAGTAAAAATAGTGCGCCCTTGTGTCTAGCATACAATGCTTAAATGATCAGCTCAGTCAGCTGTATCACAGTACTCTTGATGTCATCATATTTTACTTCTTAAAGATATTGTCTGCCACCAGCTATCAGCAAGATATTCAGCCTGTTGCACATGAGCAGTCAATGACTGATGGTCTGTAATTCTCAAATTACAATAAATATAAAGGAAAGAGATATTCTGCTAAATGTTAGCTGAGTCACTGCTCGTTACAATACAAGGCATAAATGTGGGGCGGAATCTTTTGAAGTACTCTGGACTCAATTAATGTTCCTTCATAATGCCTTGAACTTCAAAAATAGATCAAAATACAAAAATTACTCTTTTGAGAAATAGTATATTATAGTTCATAAATAGAATATGTGCCAGCCTACTGAGTCTTTTTCATTTTAGCATCCTGATTTAGGGCCCTGGGAGTCCTAAATACCAGCACTTCTTCCACAGTCAAAATTGTGTGGGAAGGGTGGTGACTATCTTCTTGGAATTGATTCTAAACTTATTTTCTTGCTTTCTCACTTGCTTGAGAAGAGGTAGTTTGCTTTGGCCCTATACCAGGAGAATGCTGCAGACATCACCTCTTGGTTTAGCCACACCAGCTTCTCTAGTGGAAGAGTGAAAAACAGGCCTCTAATCCTCTCTACACTTTCCCCTGCCAAACAGTCAGGACTGATAAGGATCTTGGCTTGGGTTTATCATCACACAAGTTGGTATCAAGCTTCTTCTGCTACTGAAAGGCTGCCTACTTCACTCTCCTTTAAAAATTTGCCTTGGGTTTTACTGTGGTTACTTGTGAGACTGAGATTCAAAGTGTTACAAGCTTAAATAAAAGGGTAGAATGTATTATAGTACCAATTCCACCTCCCATTTGTTAAAAGAAAGCTTCCTCTACTTAGATTCGTCTTACCTTACTTCAGATACTTGGACATTAAATGTCTAACTTTACCCACTTCCTAAATTCCTGCTGTGGTCAGTGATACAGACAGGCAGCACTCCATGGGACTGACATGCTGGCTGTGGAGGCATGGCATACTGCCAGGGGATGCTGCCTCCCTCTTTCTTCCTTGACTAAGATTTGATGCCTGACTCCTAGAGAGTCAAACAGGTGCATTCTACCCCAGGGAACACCTGGGGACTGGATCAGCTTCCTAAACATGAATACTTTTTATCTGCACAAAGAATCTGTAAGTAAAGATTGTAATTTAGAACTCGAATTCAGTAGTCCAGGTATTAGAGGTAGATAAATTTTTAAGTATAAAGTAATTTTGCATCACAGTGTTGGTATATATAAACATCCCTGGCTGAAACATATTGTACTGTTTACCTGACCCCTATACCTGATTATTTCTCAGGAGAGAAAGAATACACATGTTGCACGGTCTATATGAAAAAATTTCCCATATAATACTGTGTGTGACAGCTCTAGTATTTTTTTGAGCCACAAGTCCAAATGTGGAGATAAAGATTCATGCATTGTGGGTTATCCCTTCCAAAGTCTTACCCAAATTTGGCCAAATTATGTGCATTTGGAAACACTACTTCATATTGCTCATCATAACATCTGGCAGCTGTTAACCTCTGTTAATTCCATCTGGTGTGGATTACGCCCTAGTATAGTTCCTTCAAGGGCTGCACAAAACTCCCTGCTGCAACTTAGAGGCTACAAGTGCTTGTCCTGTGCTCTCAGCAATCTCTGCCCTGGCCCCAGCAACACTCACTTGCCTAATAAACCACAAAGAGCTAGGTTAGAATTGAGGGAAACAGCAGACTGGCACAAAAGGAACCTGGGACTAAAACTGGGGAAGGCTGGGGAGGAGAGGAGGAAGGAAGGACTTGTTGCTGAAGCCAAAAGTGGAGGAGAGATGAAGCCAAATAGTGCACTAGTCACTAGAGCAGACTCAGAGTCTGAGTTGGGCATAAGGACTGATACTGGTCTGCATCAGCAGTAACCAGGGAATGAAAGCTGGCACCTCCCTTAGTGTCAGCCATGAGAGGGGAGCCCAGGACTCATGCCAGGAGAGTTCATGTGATTCTGTTTGGCTTTTAATTACTACCAGAGAAAAAGCCTCCCAGAGAACCCTGCTCTCTCCCCAGTCCCACTACATACCTTTCTGTTTGAAATAACAGGTCATACCACAAGATGTCAGGTCATGATTCAGTCCTTCAATCCTTTGTCATAGAGATTGTATCTGGAAAATAGAAACTTGGAAAGTCAAGTTAGAGGCAACAGACATTGGAGTTTTTTTGCTTTTGCCAACCCAATAATGCAGGCATCCTGAACATGCCTGCATAAGAATATAAGGAATTCAGTACTAAAATAAATATGGCATCATTATTATTTTTCACCTTTTGGCTTTCTGTTTCCACTATCCATACATCAAATATTGCTCTGAAAAAAGTTCTTGTTTATAACACAAAGGAAAAAAATAAAGCTGTACATTTTACACCTTTCCATGAATTAAGGAAGAGAAAGAAAGAGCTTGGTAAAAAGAGAAGACTTGCTAATACTGAGCATGGACCTGGAAAGGAATGGCAGTACAACACAGGCCTTCTCATTGCTTGTGACAATAGCATTTATTCTTGTCATATGAGTGGTGATAGAAATTGTGTCCATCGCATTCTTCTTGAAACTCAGGGAACAAATACAGCAAAGCATAGAAGTATGTACTTTCAGTGCTCACTCTCTTCCATCTGGTTCTGAGAGCAATAATAAAAAAAGAAAGTTATTAATCTCTTTTCTCTGCCTCCTCCTATCTTTGTCATTATTATTCACTGATAGAAGGAGGAAGGGGGAAGGAAGGTTAAAAGGTGAAATTGTTTTGTGCCTCATCTTAGAAATGAACTAATCCTCCCAGACCCCTTCTCATTTATCCAGCTGTCAAGTGAGTCTTCTTTTCAACAGCTACCAACCAATACAAGGTTTTCTGAAGCAACATGTTACTCTGGCACTTTCCAGATTCCTATTTTTAAAATTTACTATAAGAAAGCAACTTGCAGCTTTTGATATTCACTGCTTGCCTTGAACCCTGAAGTAAAGAATAAAAATTCTATAAAATGAAAAAAACCTAAGGCCTCTTACCACCCCCTACCTGCTTTTTTAACCCAAACTTAATTGCCTACTACCATTCTTGAATTTTTTTCTCCCTTCTCTTTTGTTTGTGACTGAAAATCCAAAACAGGGGGTTTATATTTTACAGATTGAAACAAACATCCAATAATAATGCCACTCTCCTGCTGAAACTGTTGACACATCATTTGTTCACAGATGAAGGCTCTGTACATTACTCATAGGCTTTGAGTTTACAAGGTCAGTGAGTGAAACAAAAACATGGGAGATAGTGATTTAAGAACTTTGATCTGTGTGTAAAAAGAAGGCCTATCATCTTCCTGTGTAGGATATTCCACTAAATGTTAATGGAGTAAGTCAAAGTTAAAACTATGCTTAATATTACAAATCTGTGCTAATAGGAAATACTCAAAGAGGCCCATGATAATATTATGCACTGCTACCCTGAAGACATGAAGAGAAGGGCATCCATTAGTCATGTAATATGTCTTCTAGATGCCCAGTGAACCTTAATCAGAAGTAAAATGTTTAAAGCCCTCATCCATCACTGGGATAACTGAGATGACTAAAGCATGTAGAACCCAGCAGTCGGAGAAGAAGAGTGCCAGAGTTCTGCTAGTTTGTCCCCACAAAATGTGCCTCTTGGTGTATTCAGTGATCCGCAGCTAATGCTTTGGGAGAAGAGCTCATGGGTCTGCCCATCCTAGTATCAAGCTTTGGCTTATCTGTAACATAACCTTCTAGGACTGACTGGCTTAAACTTAAAAATACTAAGCTGTCCACCTCCTTCAGTTTGCTTTTCTGTGTTCAGCCTATTTGCATTATATATTTAACATCCCCATCAGCGTCTCATTTGAGAAAATTTTTTTTTTCAGTGTGGTCATACCCTATTAGCTCTCATGCATATCAGAAAGGGTTAGGAATTGAAAAGAAGGAGGTGGCATTAAAAAGACAAGGAAATGCCACTATGCTGTTGTCAGAGCACTGCGCTGCTCACCCAAGATGGATTACATCCATTTTTCGATAGAGAATTACATCCTCCATCACCACTCCCCTCTCCCTGGGCCTGTGGCCAGAGGCTGCAGAGCTTGGGCTGATATAAAGGGAGCCCCTTGCACTGAGGATGGCCCAAATGGCACAGAGGACATCTTGATCTGGGACCCATCTCTGAGGACAATTATGGACACGCTGGACAGGCATTGCTTGCAGGCAGCAGTTCATCTGAAATTCTTGATCTTTATGTTCACTTTTAAGACTCTGTGGCTGAGACTAGGAAGGCTTTGTAATAACCATGGCAGGAAGGGTGCCCTTCATGGTCTTTTCTACATTATGAAGGCATAAAGCTGTACCAGACCTACAAACTTTACCTATAAACTGTAAAATCAACTAGCTTAGCTGAATAAGGGCAAGATAGGAATAAAGTACTCTAGACATTTCATTATTGCAATACTCCTTCTGACAATCATTCTACTGCTGCCATTGCAGACATGTCTTCAGTTTGGCTTTTTTTCTACACCTCAAAGTCATGTGCTACTTAAAGAACCTAAAATCATAATCTGTCTTTTTAGAAAGATCACTTCACTGTACACTGTATAGGGACTGCCCTGCTGAGGGGCTGTCATAACTCAGCAAGCAGGAGGACACTGGGGACAATGCAGCCTTGTTGATTGTATATTTATGCTTCATGACTAAAATAACATAACATAAACCTTTTAAAATATTTTCTTCCTCCATGGGAAAGCTACTTAAGCATTATTTACAGGCTATTTCCTCTCCTAGACAAATATTTCCCTTTGAATGCAGTTACTTTTAAGAACACTTATCAGCTCGTATAAGCTATAATGATATTAGAGATGTACCAGCGTGATGCTTGAGAATGATAATTAAGAAACAACGTGGCACCTTACCTTAGCCAAGGAGCAAATAAAAATGACTGTTTAGACTTGAACTGGATTGTATTCAGTAACTTCAGGCATCCTCTCCTGGATACTCAGCTCCTAGATAGCCTGGGCAGAGCCAGATCAAGTTCACTGAAAAATATGATGAACTGTTATTGTAAGGGGTTTGGACAGCAATTAAACTAACCCTTTCTTTACTACACACTGAACCAGATGCTAACGTGTCTGCAGGATTTGATTTTCAGTATCTCCAATCAAAGAACAGGAGAGGGACAGACCATAGGCCAGGAGTGTTAGCGGTGCTCTAGCCATTTTTTGTTGGGGATGTCACAGTTTTCATCCTAGGTTCACAGGAAGCTTTACAAAGAAGGTCAGAATCACAATTTTGTTAGAGTCAACTATATTCATTACATCTGCTTTCTTGTTCAGCTTCAGCATTCCCACAGAATCAGAAGCAGCAGTGAGGACCTATATCTCCTGCTGTATCACTCATGCCAGGCCAGGCAAGGCTCTGGGACTGGAGTACAGCTGGCAGGAGAGACAGGGCCAGCTACATTAAGCATCTGGCCTTTTTTATCTTCCTTCGGGCTGGGAATGCACCTGAGTGCATGGGACTGTTGCAGAGGATGCAAAAACACGGCACAGGTGTGACTGGAAACTCTTTCAGATTAGTAGTTCAGAGTGGGTCATACACTTACACATTTTCATGATATCCTGTTTTTTTAATCAGCTGACATGCATGGCTACACCTAACCAATAAAAAAAAAAAAACATGACAAAAAACCCCTGACACTTATTTCATTGCTGAAGGAAGCAATAAAATGGCAAATGATCAAATACAGCATTAATTTGTTGCATTTTTGCAGCAGAACACTCATATAATACACTTTTCAGAGTTATCACACCAGAAGCCTGAAACATCTTTGGGCATCATATCAGTATGAAATAACCTACATTTTTTCTTCTAGTGTAGAAGAAGGCTATGAATCTGCTAGGCTATGAATCATGCATATGCTCTAAATTTTCAGGTTCTACTATTCAGATTTAACAGCTTGATAATCATACAGTTAAATGCATTTACCTAATGTAAGTTCAAAATTGTGGTAATTTCATCATGTATTGTAAAAAAAATATGAAGCAATTTAACTAATTTATACCTATGGCCAGCTCCTTCTGTCTTTTTTCTTTCTTTTTTTTTTTTTCCTGCAGAGCCAATGGAAAGCAACATTGCCCAGCAGGGTACTTTATCTTGGAGGCAGTGGCTGATTTTTTTAAGAACAACATGCTATTGACTTGAATCTGTTAATTATTCAGCTTTCACTCAGTCAGTTTTTAAGCAGTCTTTCTCTTAACAATCAAAATTCAATCAGGTGTGCTGGATCTCACTGCTGAAACCACTCAGGTGAACATTTGTGGCCACAGGGACTTGAATGGAGGATCAAGACATACACTGCTTAGTCCAGACTGGATGTGTATCCTCAGGGACTCTTTGCTTTTTATGAATTTGTAAAGGGTTATTTGACTTTGTAATGATATTTAGGAATTCAGAAATAATTTCTGTGGTTATCAGTTAAAATTGCATATAAATGAAATGTTGCAGAGACTATTCCCACTGGTAAACCCATTTGCTAGAATATTCATGGCTATAAACACCTGAATGCAGGTAGAGCCATTTCATTTTTAAAAGGCATTTTCCCAAGTATTTTGTTCAATAATTTGTCAATGAATAAGTGCTAAATTGTTTGGTATCCCACAGATGGGAAAACTGAAGTGATCAGGCAGTACATAGCTTGGTGCTGTTCATCAGAAGAATTTTGCATCCTGCATTTGATTCTTAACTTCCCTGCTGAGAGTAGTAAGTAAATGCCTCCTGCCTCTTCTTTTCCTTACATCCTCTGCTGGGCAAGGCTCCAGGCCTGCATCACACTCAGATGGATTCACTGCTGTTATGCAAGAAAGGGCCTCAGCTGTTAGGGAAAAGCAAATTCCTACGGATCCGGGGGATGCGAGAGAAGGAAGGAAGAAAGAGAGGGGCCTTATCTCCAAAGGTTAAAAACATCTGAAAGATGTGCTAACCAATACAGGATCTATGAACTCCATTCTTGCTTCCATTTTAAATTTCTTGTCTCCTTTCTCTCACTTCAATAATAACCAAATTAAACCCTTAAAATAGTAAATCTTCAAAGCTATCTCTCTCTTGTTTCATTAATGCAAATTCCTACCTCTTGCTAGGAATTGTCATTGATTTTTGAAGGAATAGAGAAGAATACTTTATATGAAGGTTTTTATTTGTCCATATGAAGGAAACATCATATCATCGAACCCACAGTCCCACTATGTTTACTGACATAAATCTTAGTATCAGTCAGGCAGTCAGTGCTAGGATGACTTAGGATTTCAAATCTATTCTCACACCCCCTGCCCCCAAATTAAAGAACTGAATGTGTCCTATTATGTTTCTGACTAAGAAAAGTTATAAAGTTGACTAAATTTATTATATTTTTAATTGTCTTTGTAAGCTTTGTAGGTGAGTTCTAGTTTGACTAAAACTTTCCAACAGACCTTTTAACACCACTGTGTTTAGTATTGATACCTTCTACAAACTAAGATGTAATTTACAGAGATATTTTTATTTCTTTTACCTCACTGGCCTCTATGACATCACTGTTGAATCTGATAAAATCAGTAAGGGCCATATATATTTTAAGAATTGTGTAATGCATCTCTCACAATGTTTTATTTTGATCCTACCATTCATTCTAGAAGGTCCAAGACCATTGCCATCAGTTAAGCTCTCCTTTATCACTGGAAAGTAGCCCTCTCTGTATACTGTGCCAGCCACTGCACTGTGCAGCATCAGAAGAGGTGGGAGGAATGTCAGTATTTTGGATCCAAACATTACAGTTGTTAACCCCCTCAATAAGTCTATTACAGGAACTTCAATAACTATCAATTGGCCACAAAGTCAATGGCATTACAAATCCCAGTGAGTGTTACTGGGGTATATATGTGTCAATCCTGGTACTTCACACACAGTGGTCCAGAACCAGGCATAATAAGAATCCTGGTCTCTCCGCATCAGGCACAAATAGAATTAATTTTAATTACATGGTTTCTATTTGCTTTATTAACTATTGAGTTCTTAACTATTGGCTTAATGAGGATCTTTCATTTTTCCTTTGGTTGGTGTGAAAATTGTCAAGCTAGATCTTTTTGACCCTGGATAGTGCCATGAACTTTATTACTAGCAAGTATCTGTTCCATGCTACATAAGCAAAGCAGCCCCCCATGCAATGTACCTTGAAAGTTTACAGCTGTATCAGACAGAATAAAAAATGGAGAAGATAGCCCAGGAAAGGTGATGGGTATGAAAGAAAATGCAGAAAATAATTTCTGACGATGAATATTTCCTGTAAAATGAAGGCTGATAAAAAAGGCTACCTCTACTCTTTTGTTCATAGGAGAGTTCCAGAAACATATTTGAAATTTCCAAAGCTTCTTAGAGCTGATACAAGGCCTAACTTATCTCGTATATTCTTAACAGCCTACCACTTTTTCTCTTAAAGTGAACAGGGTCAGGAAGAGAAATAGAGAAGAGATAGTTCTTCAAACTGAAAGTTTTTCAGTGCAGAGACCAACTTGCTAGTGCTCGTCACCTGTATTTGTGCTGTGCCCAGCATGGTAGGTCCAGCTACTAATTAGAGCCCATGGGTGGCTGCTGTAAGAGAAAGGTGGAAGAACAGAAAATGGTAATAGCACAGAGGTAAGGAAGGACAGCAGGGGAAAGAAAGAAAAGTGAAAGAAAGTACTTCTGAAGAGATGTTAGAACAGCAGGATGGTACTTAGCACTGTTTTTCCTGTGTGCCGTTTTTGGAATAAAATGAAGTAAGATAGTGATGTCTATTTATGAGTTTCTCTTCTGTGATAAGCAGACTAAATCTCTAAGCAGCCAAATTATTTCTTTAGCAGAGTTAGAGATTTGCACAGACTTGACATTAAGCAACTAATCTTTATTTCTCATTATGTCCCTGTGCAAAATGTTGTCTAACCTACCGTCTGGCTAGATGGTTGTGTGAGTATCTGCTGGTGCTACTTCTGCCACAGTGATTCAGAAAAAAAAAGGAATAAAGAAACACAATGAGGCTGCAGCCTCAGATCTGAGCCTTTTCTTGCCTGCTTATACTTATCACCCTTATGCTGTATTCATGTTATGTCATAAAAGAACACAGTCTGATACTCCCTTATGCCACTCTTGAGCAGACAACTAAGATTTAAAACACATTAATTTGTTGAACATGGTGACTACAAATAATAATTATGGTACTTATTTCAGGAAAGATAAAGCAGCAAGCAGTAGCCTACAGCAACAAAGCTCTTTTTTTTTTTTTTTTTTTCCCCCCCACATACAAACTACATGGACTAAATTAAAAGCTCTTGATGAAAACAAAAATAAAACAGGAGTCCTAGACAAATCAAACAGAACATGCAAGCTATTTAAAGTCTGGAAAAACAAAATTCAAAGCAAATGGCACCATATTGAACAATTTGAAACCAAGTTGTTTTACTTTAAATGGCACTCAACTGATCATTCTGTTTACTTGTTCCGGGTTTGTAAATTGCCTTAGCCGCACATGTTTTCACACTGGGATCATCAGTCCCTCCTCATAAATTCTTTTTTTCATCATTCATGGAATTTGATGTGATTGTTTTATCTCTCTTTTTTTTTTTTTCTTTTTTTTTTTTTTCTCTGTTTATTGGACCGGGAGTGGAACCAACAGAAGAGAAGTTAGGCTTTATAAAATCTCCTCATAAATTTTTACGTGACAAAGATTGCATCTTGCCTAGAGACACAGGACATGAAAATACCTGAGTTTGAGGTACAGATATGAAAAACAAAAAAACCCCAACCTAAATATTTCTAACCAGTTATTTATACATTATACCAGCAACTCCTGCAAACCAATTGGCATTCTTGTAAAGTTTGTCTTTTTTAGGAAACTGAATAGGAAGCTTCCAATCAGTGTTCAGTTCTGCCTTTAGGTACTTGTTACTTGAAAATTTAAAATCAGTCCCTCTTTTTCTCAAGCACTGATGAGTCTGCATAGAGAGATGGTAAAGTAAAACATGATGATTTTTCCTTGGAACTGCACCACTTGAGTGGTGCTAATGGCAGAACTTGAAAAGAAAATTTACATTTTCAACAAAGCTTTACTTTTAGGATGGAACACCTAGGAGATGGAAGAGCTGATTTTCACTGTTATGGGACCAACGTGAAATATTCTACTTGAAGGGAAGAAAAGTTTTCTCTGAGACCAAGCCTCATCTATGAGCTAACAATGATTTATTAAGCTCTTATTAGAGATCTCCTGACCTATCTGTATTCAGTGCCTACTTACTTTCTGAAGTTGTTTAAGGAGCATTTCAGGTTCAAGTACAATTTATAAGCAGATAGCATAAGTTCACACAATTCTTTTTTCACAAGTTTGATGATCCTATAATATATGATCAGTAAAGTCCTTTTTGAGACAGAGAAAAGGAGAAACAGTTATAGTGGCAATCTGTCCCAGCTGAAGAAAAAAAGAGTAATCAGATTAAAAAAGTAATTTTCTCTGACTGCCTTAGCATTTTTATCTCTGTTGAGATAGCCTAGTATAGTTTTACTTTGTGTAACATTTCCAGGGTTGGGGCTATCATAAAAATAATGTGAGCAAAAGTAAGAAATGAAGTCCTTGTTGTATAAATAAACTTCCATTTCCTTTCTGACTCCTAGTAAATAACTGCCTAGATATACTTTATTACTCTTTCCATAGTTTTTTAAAAAGCGTTGTGAATTTGATCTTTTCAGTCATATAAATCAGTAATAATTAAGCACTCCCAGGTACCTATTTATGGATCTGGGATGCTGTCTTTGTAGTTTTCTGCTGCTGGGAGCTCTGATCTGGGATGCTGTTGAGGCTTGCCTGTTGCTATTACATGATATTTATCCACACGGACACCAGTGATAATGCTGCTGGAGATCTGGAGCATGTCAAAAGTTACTACGGGGTTCTGGGGGCTGATGAATAGGTCTATAGGTCCATTCAGGCTATTTTATGACTTCCAATGTGTCTCCACACAAGACCTTTGAAGGGGATGCGCAGCAAGATGTGGCCTTCGCTGGCTTGAAACTCCACATCACCTCACACATTTTAATCTTACTTTCTTCATTTAACAGAAGTGAATCTCTTGGAAGGAGGGCACTGGGACTGTAAGAATCATAGAGTGGCTAAGGTTGAAAGGGAGCTCAAAGATCACCAAGTTCCAACCCCCATGCCATAGGCAGGGACACCTCCCATTAGATCAGGTTGCATAAAAACTCATTTCCAAGGAACTTCCAGGGAAGGGGAAGCCATAACTTCCCTGGGAAACCTGTTCCAGTGTCTCACCACCTTCATAGGAAAGAATTTCTTCCTAATACCTAATTTAAATCTACCCTCTTCAAGTTTTAAACTATTTCCCCTTGTCCTTTCGCTACATGCCAGTGCAAAAATTCCTACCCCAGCTTTCTTGTAGGTCTCTTTGGAAAGCCACTATAAGGTCACCTTGACACCTCCTCTTCTCCAGGCTGAACAACCCCAGCTTCCTCAGCTTGGCTTCATAGGGGAGGTGCTCCAGTCCTCTGATCAGTTTTGTGGTTTTCCTATGGACACTCTCAAGGAGTTTTATGTCCTTCTTATGCTGGGCACTCCAGAACTGGACACAGTACTCCAGGCAGGGTCTCAGAAGAGCAGAATAGAGGGGGAAAATCACCTCCCTTGACTGGCTCACCACACTCCTTTTGATGCAGCCCAGGACATGGTTGTTTTTTTGGGCTGCAAATGCACACTGATGGCTCATGCTAAGCTTCTGGTCCACCATCACCCCCAAGTTCTTCTCTTCAGGGCTGTCTTCAATCCTTTCTCCTCCCAGCCTGTATTGGTGCATGGGATTGCTTTGAGCCAGATGAAGAACTGTGCACTTGGGCTTATTGGACGTCAGAGCCTGTCAAGGTCCTTCTGGATGGCATCCCTCCCCTCCAGTGTGTTGACTTCACCACACAATTTGGTGTTGCCAGCAGATTTCCTGAGGGTGCATTTGATTCCACTGTCCAAGCTGCTAACAAAGATGTTATATAGCATTGCCCAGAATACTGACCCTTGGGTAACACCACTCATCACACATCTCCCTTTGGACACTAAACCTTTGATCTCAACTCTTTGGGTGCAACCAGCCAGCCAGTTCATTGAGTGGTCCACCCATCACATCCGTATACTTCCAGTTTAGAGATCGGAAAGTCGTGCAGAACAGTGTTGAATGCTTTGCAAAGGTCCAAGTAGATGATGTCTCTTGCTCTGTCTTTGTCCACTGAGGCTGTGACCTCACTGTAAAAGGCCACCAAATTAGTCAGGCAGGACTTGCCCTTAGTGAAGCCATGTTAGCTGTTAACAATCACCCCTGCATATCTTAGGAGAGCCTGCAGAAGGATCTGCTCTTTGATCCTGCCAGGCACAGAGGTGAGACTGACTGGCCTGTAGTTCTCTGAGTCTTCTTTTTTTTTTTCCCTTTTTGAAAATGGGGTTATATTTCCCATTTTCCAGTCATCAGGAACTTCACCAAACTGCCATGACTTTTCAAATATCATGGACAGTGGCTTTGCAACTTCAGAACATAACAGTGTCACGATGCCACACAAGTTGCATTCTTTCTTCTCTTCTGAACAGATCAGCATATTTTATTGCCAAGGGACATAGCTCAAAAACGTCCAAAATGGGTTAGGAAAAACATAGGAATGAAAAGTCAGCATCTGGAGCTAATCCATAATCTAACTAATCCATAGTTCCTACCGTAACAGACAGAACTAAAAGCACCAACTTTTTATAGTTTTGTAAATAAATCCTTTTAAATCTAACTTTTGTGAAAATTTTGAGGAAGAAAATACTCCCACAGAATGAATTATCAAGGTTTTTTTTTCATGGTTTCACATAAGTCCACTTTTATTGTTTCTCTTCTATATAATTTTCTCCTCTTTTCCACAGTAAAATAAGAAAAAGAGGCATGGCAGAGAAAGCAAAAAGAAGTGGTAGAGAAACAAGCCCTCCCTCCTTCCAAATTTCAAAAAATGACTGGCTGCTGTCTGAAATGCAGGGTATGTACAGCTCTATTTAGCGAAATCAATAAAACAGTGGCATATAAGAATCTTGATGACAAACAAAATGTGCCCCATTTCACAGGTGGAGTCCCATGAAAATACCTTTTTTTCCTACTTTGGGTTCAAACAAGTACTCTGTTCATTTCCTTTTCACACTCAGTATGCAACTCTTCATTAAAAAAACACATTTTTTTTTCCCCATCCTGAAAAGAAGGGGGTGATTGGATAATATCAGTCCTCCATATTTAAAACCACATCAACTCCTACTTGCAGAAACAGTATGGAAGATGGTTAATCCATCATTGCTTTATAAAGCCAGAGAGAGTTCCCTGCAGGAAAGCATCTTTTGGAAAGAGCATGCAATATTATAAATGGATATGTTAGATTTAGTCATCAAAAGATGATATACAGCAGCACTTCTGAAAAATCAAATAATACATCCAATACTTTTCTACTGCAAGACTAGAAGCCAGCTTTTGCCACCAGCACAGTGCATATACAACTGCAAATGTATGATGCAAGGGTTTTCTTATTATCTATAAAATTGATTTTCTAGATATAAATTAAGACACAGACCAGTGAATTCTGACTGGACTGTGACATCACTGACTTACTCCAAAAGCTGTAATTATGCCCAGTTATGAAAAGTCTTCAATAATCTGTACCTATTTCTGCACATTATTACATTGCAGTGCTAGCACAATCATTAAAAAAAAAAATCCATATTACAGTGCTTGTAGAAAAGGATACAATTTGAGCATAGCTCAAAGGATTATCTATTACAGAGAAATCCACAAGAAGTTAAAAAAATGAGACCACAACATCTAATTTTGTTCATTTGAGTGTTTAGATTCAGTTCTGTATTCTGGAGCTCTATTCATAAGTATTTTCATTATGTTCTTTAATGACTGGTAAAAAAGTCATAGAAAGGAACCTTCAAATGACAGTGTCAATTTTCCTTTAGCAGAAGTAATGAATTGCACACTGGAACATTTTCAGTACCATAACCTAAACCAATACAGGTGAGGCCTCTTGAGAAAACACTGAAGAATCCACAGTGCAATAGTAGTCTTGACAACTAGATATTAATCATTATTGTCTCTTCACTCTGTTCAAGTGATACTTTGTGGAGGTTTATGAGTATTCTATGCAATTATTTTCTGGACTGGCTATAAATCAATAGACATTGCAGTGCTTTCTTTCTATTGCCTCTTGAGGTACTTCTGTTTCCAGTCTCCTCAGGTACACCTCTTACTAGAAGAAAAAAATAATCCTATGTTTAATTCATCTTGGGCTGCCTGCATAAGACTGACATCCACTGAAAAAAAAAAACCAACACAAACCCCCCTCACATACCAGAGATTTATGTTGCCAAATATCTCACTAACTTTTTGCCTTCTGAGAAGGCAAATGAAGCCCAACACCAAGCTCTAAGGAACATCTTATTTCAGTCTTGCTAATTCCAGATGTTCCAAGGTTATGAAGTTTTACATTCCTACAGCCACATGCCTTTATTGACTTAAACAGGTAAATGTCACTATTCTAGGTATGGAAGTAACTTTCTGGCTTTTCTGTTTCCCTTTATGCATAGAAATGTGGGTTTACTTTCCAATTTCTGCCCAACTTCATGAGTTTTGAAAATTTTCATTTATAAAAATGACATTGTCATATCCACTCTCATCCAGAAGTTAAAATACCAAAGGAAAAAAAAAAAAAAAAAGACATAAAACTGGTGGAGTCAGTCACAGTAGTGTCAATCAAACAGCAGATATACTTAAAAAACTAAGTAGTGTGATTTCCAAAATGTAGCGAGGTGAACCAAAGCAGTATGCTATAAATATCTGATGCTTCTGGGAATAATGTGTATAGACTGACTGCACAGTAAAGTGTTGCAGAACACTTTGCTAAAATGAGCAGAGTCAAATGAAAGCTGTCTGTCCAGGATTACCTAAGCACACATCCAGGGAAAGTAAAACAATGGACTCCACAAGGAGCATCCCCCTACAACTGATACCTCACCTTTATAACCACAGAGGTGGCCTCAGTCAGTCCCTGTGACAGTCCTGATTTACCTGGAAAAAAAAACCCAATAAAACCAACAAAACCTAAGTGAAATGTTAAAAATTTGCTCTATGAAAAAGAGGAGGCTGCAGGTATAATTGGAAAGACTATCAGGAGTTTTGCCAAGGGTGACAGTGGCAAGCTTGGAGCCAAGGCAAACCTGCCTCAGCTGTTGCTATGGAGTTCAGCCAATGAAAAAGAAATTATTAACCTTGGTCTTTCACTTTGTGATGATTTGATTGTGATTCACTTTGAGCTGCAGGTGGGGAGGGAGGATGCTGAAGCCCAGCCGTGGATTGGGCAGTGATGGAGGACAAAATTCAAGGCCCACAGCCAATGAAGACAAAAGGACTTTATCTTGTGACTGGAGTGGAGTGTTTGAGGACACTGAGAGAGCAGCATATGACAACCACTGCACTTACCCAGCAACCAGTTATTCAAAACTTCTGCAGGTCACATTGTTTATCTTCAAATATGAAGTTATCAAACTAATTTTGTTGATGCTCAGGTAGAAAAGAGAAAAAAGGCCAGAAAAGTTGCTCATTTATGTGGATTTATTAAAAAGTTTCCCTACCCTTCAGGTAGCCTAAATGGATTCTCCTCCACAAGTCATTCTGTAGCAAATAGAAGCAGAGTATCTGTGAAGTTCAACATAGACTAAAATGACCTCAGAAAAAAACCTGAATAAGGAAGTGAAAATATTCACTAAGTTGATAAAAATGAACTTCAAGGTAGTTACAGAAGAGCGGAGGAATTTCACAGCACAGCAACTTAAAAAAAATTTAAATCAATATCAGTCAAGAGAAGTACACATAAAATGAAATTACTCCAACAATATATATGAAGTGACAGGTCATCAAGAAAGAAATAGTAATTTCATGGAGACCTTATAGATGGTACAGACGTTTCTCTAAATATATCTTATTGCTGCAATTGATCAACACAGAGTAATGGGTATGGGCTAAGAATGACAGTTTCCTTGGGAAGTCTGCTCTGGTTCATGGGTCTTCAGCTTTGTGCACCCACTCTCCAGCACTCCTGGGAAAGGACAAGGTGTAGAGAAAGTAAAGAACTCTGACACGATTTTCCAGATATCCAATACCTTAATAATAGTTGAGATCTTTCTTCTAGCTCTTCCTTCTTAGCTAGAAAGTCTAGGTCCACACTGTCTGCCTTCTCAGGCAATGTAGCAGCAGACTAAACAGAAGTGCCTCAGGGCTTTTTTTTTTTGGGAGGCAATTTTACCTTCCCAAGCAAGAGAGAGGGAAAAGCTTGGCAGAAGGTTCCATTCCCAGTGTTTGCCAGGGCAAATTTTCAGATACTTTTAGTCTCAATGGCTATCAGCATCAGATTGCTTTGTTAAGAAATGAGGACTGTCTTTGTGCTAGCATAATCCATTGGACTTGTAAAAATCATTCTCTATATGCTGGAAAACATTTTATTTTCCAACACAGATCACAAAAAGGACTCTGACTTAAGTTCCAAAGTTGAAACTTTTCAGCTGCAATTTTGCTAAAGTTTAAGTACTTCAAGAATTATATTAAGTTTCTTACTTATAAAATCTGCATTTAAGATATCAGTTTTATCTATATGTAGAAGTCATTTATCTTTTCCTTAAATTTTTAAAAATCAGCAATACTGAACACAAGATAAAAAGTATTTAGTAATCACAGTGCCTAAATACAAACAAATCCTAAATCAGGTCAGAATAAAACTTGTCCATGGTGCAAATGAACATAGAATAACAAAAAATCATAGAATAACTTGGGTTGAAAGGAGTCTCTGGAGAACATGTGGAGCAATACTCTGATCAGTGCTACCTTTTTACCTGGCACTGGTTGCCAGGGCTATTCTCTAGTGCTCAGATCGTCTGACTTAATATCACCAATCACTCAGGTATTAAGATGAATAGATTGTTTTTTAAAAACTTTTTTCAGGGTAGATGATATTCAATATAAAGTGAAGCAGATGGAAGGTTAAATAACTCCACTGATACAGACAAAATGATAGGCAGATAAATACCTCAGTACAATCAGTACAATCTCAGGTACTTAAAACAGGTGGATCTAACTTGACTTTAGCCCCTCTCTAAAAAAAAAAAAAAAGACTTCAGAAAAGTGGGAGCTGTAAATGGTCTAAATGTCACATGGCTCTTCTCTGCTTTCTAAAGCACTAAAACCTGGAAAAATTCCAGTGTCTCTGAAATGTCCAGTAACTTTCCACTGGAGTACAATGCTAGGTAACTCTGTGCATTTAGTAATATTCAGTACAGGGAAGAGCATCTTCCTATTTTATAAAGAATATGTTTGTAACTCTAAGATTTTTGAGTGAGTGACGTAAGAAAAGGCTTTGAATTTGTACCAATACCTGTTTTTACTTTTACTTTCATGTTTTTACTTTGGGGGCATGGTTTACCCTATGGTATGAGGTGGCTACAAAGAAACACAAACTTTCAAAGAAATAGCTGTAATGAATAGCTGCATCTTCAGAAACGATCAACAGAATGTTAAGCACAATCATTTAATGCAATCAATATCCAAACCCAAACATACGTTAGTACTTATTAACAATATCAAATCTAATGATTTCCAAATGAAGCGATGATAACTTCAGAAAAAATCATTTTGAAAGAGAGGAACACTGAGAAGAGAGCTCTGCCAGCTTGAATGCAAATCTCTCTGTATCACAAGGCAGGAGAACGGGAGAAAGCTGTGTCATGCATCCTGCCTGTACAGAAGCACTGACATGGCTGAGGCAGGCAGGCAGACTCAGCCACTGCTCACATCAGGACTTTAGGCCATAGTCTCTGTAGTTAACAGATCCCAGAAGGAAAAGCAAACATTTACAGCCATCAGAGCCTTCGAGTTATTTCCTACTTGGCTTCATGAACCGAAAAGCGAGGCAACCCCTCCTTCCCAGCCACTGAGCAGGGGTGGAAGGCAAGCTTGACACATGCCTGCAACATCCCTGCCCAGGGGTGGTCACAGTGCCCTGGCACACACTGCACACCCCTGGCACTGCCATACCCATGCTTAGGGCTCGGCAAAGCTCTTCTCTCTGCAGCAAAGCTCTTCTCTCCACTTGCCCATCTCTGATCTACCCAGCGTACTCTCTCACCTGACCACTGACAGAGACCACATCAGTAAAACATCTTCTCAGATGAGGTGTTACATCTTTGAGGCAGTCAGCAGTCAGTATTTATCAGCTGAGGTTGCTCTGGACTTGTGGTATTTCTTTGGCATTCCCTGTAATAAGAGGTGGTATTTAATGCTCTGTTGGTCACTGCAGCAACAGGTCTTGTTCTGAGAAGAGGGATGGTATCCTCTTTCATTGCATTCATCAGCATTTGAACATCATGGCCTTAAAACTCAAACACACAAATCCACTGGTGTGTGTAATACGCTGAATACAGCAGATCAGCCTTGCTGCAGTGAGGCCAGAAAATGTATATTCCTCAGGAGGGAAAGCTGATTAAATTAGAGAGACTTGATTTTATTTATCTCCACCAATACGACGTGAAATTTACCATATCTGCCTACTAATGTGGGTTCATTTTTATTGAATTGAACTAATTTAGGGATGCATCCTTCGTTCCAGTATCAGTGGGAGTGTTTTCATTGGTCTCAGCAAGCAGTAAATCTACAGTTCTCACTGAACTGTTCTTTTCTCTGCCAGAATTAAGTAGCTACAGATATTAGACTTTCTGCAAGACAGGATGTGAGGCTCAGCACAGCATCTCTTGTGATCAGCCAAATATATGACTGCAGTTTTACTTATAAAAATAACCTTCCTGTAACACAAGGATCATTCTGTGTGTGTATGTAAGCTTCAAGGTGGCAAAGTAAACCTTCATCTGAAACCACGAGAATAGAAGATTTTCAGAAATGAACAAGGAAGTTTTACAGGATTTTCCATAAGAAACAGCTAACTGTATTCAAAAATGTATTCCCAGAAGTACATGCTGCTTTTTCCATTTTCTTTTTCCTCCCTAAGCTTTCCCTTTTGATCAAATTAAGAAGCCATTCTACTACCAAATACTTGTGCTAAACAGCCATATGTTCATTTTTTAATACTAGTCAAATAAAATTAATTAGTTTTAACTTTCTTTCCTCCACAAACATATCAAATTTTCTTTCAAAATTACTTTTATCTTTAGCAATATTCTCATCCATCAGAATCTTATACTGGGAGTCTTATATGACTATTTGTTTAAAAGTCAGTCACATAAGCAATCCTTTGAAATAGTGAGACTAGATGTCACCTGACCATTTCAAACTGCCAAATCCTTCCTTATGCAAAGAGATTTTGGTTAAGCAATATATTTATTTCTCCTCTCAATATAGAAAAAAACTGCCTCTTTGCACTTGCCGAGTTATAAAAATGCTTGGAATTTCTTCTCTCAGTTCTGCTGATGTAAACAACTGGAGTGCCAGGAAGAGGAAAGCAATTATTACATGAAAACTTAAAACACCTTACCGAATGTAGAGCCGTTATCCAACTTTTGTAGGTAAACCACCTATGCAGAAAGTTTGGAGGTGGGTGTTATAATTAACAAGTATTTAGAAAATTATGAATATATTTAAAATTATTACATAATTTTCATGTAACTGACCATCAGTACTAGTGTTGCTCTTGGCAACAAAGAAAAGTGTAAAGGAGGAAGGTGCCTCCCAATAGACCACTAACACTTTCAGGTGTTTCATTGTTATCCTCCCTATTGCTGACTTTTTTTTTGAAGATTTCTGTAGCGCTGGAGAAAGAATACAGAATCAGTTCTCTGGATACTATCACTGCTGAGTATATACCAGGGACACCCAGCTTTGTTGACAAAGTTTGTATTTCAGCGAGGAGTTCTCGGTTTCTCTTGTGTCAACACTGACAGCATGTTCATGGGGATGGTCCTGACAGCTCTTATGTAGATTGATGAATAGGAGTTTGATGGATTAGTTGTTTAGTCCAATGTTTAAATATTCCTGAATGTCTTTGTATGGAAGAAATCACTACTCCAGCAAGATACTAGGTTCCATCTATCATTCAGTTACTTTCCCAACAGCTCAAAAAAAAAAGATCATCTGCAGACAAAAATAGATACTGAAGAAGAAAGGTGAAGACTGACTGGTGGGCAGCCTGACCAGCTAGTTAGCAATGGTGGGAAGGTGAAAATAAAACATTCTAAGGTTATTTTCTCAAATATCCTTTCAAACTCTAAAGCAAAAAACTTTAATTTTCAGCTTCTCAAAGCAAATTAAAAATTCTTCCTTCCCAACTTTGCAGTCAGAAATATTTGAAGTCTCCATGAAATACATTTTGGGAGTTGGGAGAAACTTGACACACTATGATACTTTTTTCTTTGTACATGTGTACATAACTTTTTGTACAATGTACAAAAGTTAACTCATACATCAGGTAGGGACAGAAAGTATGAAATGACCCATGAACAAAAAGCATTACTGCTGTTCTACAGGCCTTTTAGGACAAAGGACTGGTCTCAGCCAACATATTTATTTACTTATGTTAAAAAAAATTGAGTGGCACCTCAGATGGCCATGAACTATGTCTGGAAGCTACGATGTCACAGGATGTCTATCACTTGTTGGGATGGATTGGGAGGGTAATGTTGAACTGCTAACAACTGCAGAGAATATCTATCAAACATCTGGTTACTTCTTTTGGCCATAAGCAATGAAGCATACTTACACCAGATTAAGGCCATGGCATAAAAAGTAACGAAGCCTAAAGCACCAGGAAAAGCATTTTTTCAAATATAGCAGTCAAGAATAAATAAAAGAAAAAAAATAGAAAAAACAGACCACACAACAATGGAGTAGTTTTTGTTAGCAGGGTCCTTTGAAGATCACCTAGTCCAAACCCCCTGCCACAGACAGACACACATTCCAATAAATCAGAAAATACAGATAAAATATTGAAATAGGGCAGATCATATGATTTTAGACACATGATTTTTGTAGAGTATGAAATAGCTAAGTTTTTACCATACATGACCCTACAGAGTAAGTAAACGAAACCCACAAAAGTCCATGCCTGCTGATCAGCTATTATACTTAGGCAATTCACTCAGCTAGCTAAGGAGGCTGATATAACCAGCTTCTCTAAGATGAAATGGGACATCTAATTATGCACTTTTACAGCTCATTATGCCTCATTTTGAGCTTGAAGCACAAATTAATTCAGGGGAATTTAGTGGCTGTGTTAAACTGGAGGCCATATTACTTACTCATGGAAATCCTCATTGATGTTAAAAATGCATATCACTGATGCTATCTTAAAATCAATACACTCAATATTTAGTATTATTATTCTATTTTTAACATTTTCAAAGGTTCTTTGAAGCTGCAGCCTGGTGGGCTCCTGTTGCTGCAAGTGTGGTATGAATGCAGATGCCTTAAGTGCTGCAGGGAGAGGCAGCCCCCATCCCAAAAGGCAGCTACTTGTCACAAGTGGCACTGGGGAAGGAAGGTCAAAGGATGGGAAGGCACCAAGGAATAAACCAGGGATCTTCCTATGACTGTGCAACTCCCAGACACTTCCATATTAGTTTAGTGCCTGTGCAATGGGCCACATAGTCATCCCTGAGAAGCCAACTGGGTGGCCAGCCACCAGCCTGGCCCTGAGATGTGCCACATCACTGAGACACATGGACCACATCCAAAACAGGGGGGGAAAGTGAGCTTCCCACTCCCCTGGCCTTTACTCCTGATCGAGTGCATTGTCGAGGGAAAGGGTCAGCAATCTGAGGAGGGGGTGATGAACAGCAGTCATCAAGCCTGGGGCCAAGAGCTAGTGGAAGGACTAAAAGCCCTGGTGGATATAGAGTAGGATTGTTTCCCCAGCCTCCATTGCAGGAAGATCCCCTGCTACATTCCTCTGCCCCCCTGAAAGATGAAAGTAGGACCCTGCGGAGATGCTGATGCAGGGTTTTAGGGCCCAGAGATACCTGAGGCTGCCCCTGGACTTCCTCCACTGCACACACAGTAGGGCTGTGCCCAAACCATGGGGCTGGGGCCAGACTGCATCTGATGAGTAGATCGGGTTTCACAACTCTACCATCAAACTCCCACCTCTTCTGCAGCGGACACAGAACTCAGACTGGATCTCCAGCCCAGTCCCCAAATCTTCTGCAGCAAAGGAAGGTGGTGGGGTCACATCAGGCAAACACCACTAAAACTGATTTAACTGATTTCTACTAAGGTACATAGTAATAAAAACCCAGACTTTTTTATCCTGCCCAAAGACATAATGATATCAGATACCAAATCCTCGGGGAAGAGATGGATTCCCCATCACTGGATGCTTTTAAGATCCATCTGGACAGGGTGTTGGGCCATCTCATCTAAACTGTGTTCCTACCTAGAAAGGATGGACCAGGTGATCCTTGAGGTCCCTTCAAACCTGCCCTTCTATGATTAAATCATAGATTTCAGTATTGTGGGAAGAGATTTACTGAAATAGGTATGAACAGCTTGCCTTCCCATCAAGGGAATGGATTGTTTCAGGATACCAGAAAGCCCGCATTAATTTATTTATCTTTATGCATCCATGCACTTAAATTTACTCAACATCTGTAACGCTTATCAAGATTTTCTACCTCATCTAAACTGAAAATGTAGCCAGTGAGCCAAAGCATTTTGAATTGTGTGATTGTGTCTGGCACGCTGAAAGGTGCTTTACATTTTTTCCGTTTTTTTTTTTTTTTTTTTTTTTTTTTCTTTTCCCGTTTTTTTTTTTTATTTTTTTTTAAAAAAAAATATTTTTATATATATATGTATATATATAATATTTATGATATTTTATATTTTTTATAAAAATTAAGATTAAAGTATTTTAAAGTAAAATGTAAGACTAAATCGTTTGATATATAATTACTTACTTTATTTAATACTGTCGGCGGCGAGGTTGCGGGACTGGGGTGGTGGCGGATGCACTGAGTGGCATCCGGAGGCGCGCGCTGCCTGCCACCAAGTGGCCATCGAGAGGGAGGGAAAGGGAGGGAGGGAGGAAAGGAGAAAAGGGAAGGGGAAGGGGAAGGGGAAGGGGAAGGGGAAGGGGAAGGGAAGGGAAGGGAAGGGAAGGGAAGGGAAGGGAAGGGAAGGGAAGGGAAGGGAAAGGGAAAGGGGAAGGGAAGGGAAGGGAAGGGAAGGGAAGGGAAGGGAAGGGAAGGGAAGGGAAGGGAAGGGAAGGGAAGGGAAGGGAAGGGAAGGGAAGGGAAGGGAAGGGGGAAGGGGAAGGGAAGGGAAGGGAAGGGAAGGGAAGGGAAGGGAAGGGAAGGGAAGGGAAGGGAAGGGAAGGGAAGGGAAGGGAAGGGAAGGGAAGGGAAGGGAAGGGAAGGGAAGGGAAGGGAAGGGAAGGGAAGGGAAGGGAAGGGAAGGGAAGGGAAGGGAAGGGAAGGGAAGGGAAGGGAAGGGAAGGGAAGGGAAGGGAAGGGAAGGGAAGGGAAGGGAAGGGAAGGGAAGGGAAGGGGAGGGGAGGGGAGGGGAGGGGAGGGGAGGGGAGGGGAGGGGAGGGGAGGGGAGGGGAGGGGAGGGGAGGGGAGGGGAGGGGAGGGGAGGGGAGGGGAGGGGAGGGGAGGGGAGGGGAAGGAAGGAAGGAAGGAAGGAAGGAAGGAAGGAAGGAAGGAAGGAAGGAAGGAAGGAAGGAAGGAAGGAAGGAAGGAAGGAAGGAAGGAAGGAAGGAAGGAAGGAAGGAAGGAAGGAAGGAAGGAAGGAAGGAAGGAAGGAAGGAAGGAAGGAAGGGAGGAAGGGAGGAAGGGAGGAAGGGAGGAAGGGAGGAAGGGAGGAAGGGAGGAAGGAAGGAAGGAAAAGGAAGAAGAAAGAAAGGGGAGTGGAGAGTTCGGGACAGTGTCAGCCTTGTTGGGAAAGGTGTGTGTGTGGGTGTCAAGGGGAGGGGGGACTGTCCCTTTACCCCCTCAGGAAGCGGGGATTCCTGTCCTCCTCCCCTCTGTGCCCCCGGTGACCCGGTACCTCCCGAACCATGGTTTGTGTGAGGGTGTTTTGGACCCAGCGAAGGCCGCGGCACGGGATTTAACGCAGCACCTGTGGAGCCCGGGGCAGCAACACCATCACTCTGTGGTGACTAAATACCCTTTTATGGCAGTGTCTGCTTGGAACTTAAAAAAATGCTCTGTATGCACTCTTCTGTTGCTGTTAAAAAAACAGAAAATGTGAAAAAAAAACCCCACACACAAAAAAAAGCCAGTCAAACCTTTAAGCCTGAAACCACAGTAAAAGTGTCTGTGTTGTATTTATATATATATATATATTTCTTATAGTTAATTAAATTTGGATGCCGTATAATTAGAGAAATGGGGGGGTTCAGTTTGCTCCAATATCGAGCTGATTCTACAGCAGACTAAAGAAGGCTAAAATGGCAAACACCTCGCCACTAGAGCTGCCTCTGCACGTGTGTCTGCCTACCATTTTCCCCTTCTTTCACTATAGCTAAATGCACCTCAGGCATTTGCAGCCACCCCTGACTAGACACCAGCTGGGCCCACTTCAGCAGGCTCTGTGCAATGCATGTAGATGCCTTGGGCTGGAATTATTACCTGTGCACTGCCTGTTTCTGTCCTGAGCATGCCCCTGGACTTTCCTGTGCTGCCATGAAGAGGCAGCATTAATGTAATTTATGGGTTGCACGTCAGTACAACGTAACTCAATGATGACCAGATATTTCATTACTTTGCATTAAAACAAATGAGTCAACTAGCCAGCAATTTCTCTAGATGAGAGCTAACCAGGAAAATCAAGATGTCCACCTTTCAAGTAAAGCATTTTCTCTCTATTTGATTTAAAACTGTGCTGCTACTGTTAACTTCCCATGCAAATACCACAAATACAGACTGAAGAGCAACACTTTCAGTAATTAAATGCCAATGAGCAGGAATAATTTCTTATCATATGCTTCATATTCATGGCTAGGATTTTTGTGCAGTTTGTGCAGTCGTTCAATCAAATAATAAACCAAACTTCAATGTAGAAGAATCTTTTGCTTTATTTACAGTTTTACAAATCAGGCAGGAGTTTTAACTTTTTATAAAATTAACATCACATGCTGATGTTCACTAAAGAGCCTGTGTTAAGATTATTTTGCTAAAAACATATATATAGAGTGAGAGCATACATTGCTATTAGTGATTAGTCTGACAACCCCCCTGCTTGACTCTACCAGATGACACTGCCTCAGAAAGCCCAAATGATCCTCTCACAGCCTACAAACCTTTCCACATCAGCACAGTAACTAATGGCACCTGAGACCAAGGTGCTACTGAATTAGGTGCTAAAATCAAACAGTTAACAACAGCCATGCTACAGTTTTGATTTTGAGTGATTGGTTAAGGAAGGTTTTGCTGTCCTAACACTGCCAAGGGAAAACCAACTATTTTCCAATTTGTTCAACCTGTTTTTAAGTAACGAGCTCAAGCCCTTGAGTTCTACTGAAGTTCATTGTAAGTGGTAAATCTACACTTGGTCTGAGAAATTAATCCGAAAAAATCACCTGAATCCCTGTGCCTTAATCTCATTTTAAAGCACTTTGCTTTTCTTTCTAGCTTCAAAGTGCTTCTCAGAAAAAGTGTAAACACAGGCATTCATTCCCTGTCTCACACCTGAACAAAGAGCCACCTATGACCTGAGGGACTTGCAAGCTGCTTATCTGCAGTTTCCAGATGTTTCATCAGTCTGACCTGGGTGAACAACTCACACTCCAGTTTCCATTAGCTAGTGAATAAATCACTTTATGCCAGCTGGGTTTTTTTTGTACCAGAGGTGATGCTGCCTCCCTCATTACTGTAATGTGGTCAACAAACATTGGTGAGCAAAAGCACTGAAATGACTGCCACAGGACTGCCACACTGCTGTGGTACAGCTCTTGTACTTTTTTCCTTCCCTTCTCTCTTGGGAAGAGAACAGGACTGACTTTGGCTTTCTTTGATGTATGAGTATCCATAGCTTTGAAATTAAGAACTCAAAGCATCTGCTCCAACAGTTGATTTCTACCTATTCCCAGTAAAAAAACCCAACAACCCCCCCCCAAAAAAAAACCCCAACAACAAAACCCCCACAAAACATTCATTACTATCTCAGTGTCCTGTTCTGCTCTATCAGTGCTCTTGACAGTCACATCCAAACTAGTATACATAATGTTGTTACTGGCTGGAGGTAAATAGCTGTACAGAGAAGTCTAATAAAAAACTGCTCAAATTTCTACAAATGCTTTTTTGCCTTTCAGATGAAACATATTTCTCAAGGCTCTTACTGTAAAATTTAGAATAATTTTAAGATGCACTTGAAACAACCAAAGAAAACCCACCCCTAAACCACAACCCAAACCTCATAAAACCTAATTAAGGACCTGTGTCTGACATTCCTTTAAGTGTTTCTGCTACTGTTGAGTCCAGTTTCTCAGGCAACAGCAGAAGAAACCCCTGGATACAATCTCAGCAAACTAGTTGTTCTGCAAGAAGCCTGTTACTGCATCAGAAAAGAAAAGGAACAGCAAACAAAAATGAGTGCACATGGGGGTATTTGTCAACAGATCCGAGGAGTCAGCTCTTCAGCTTTTTTAATTTCTAATTTTACTTGCCTTGCCAGTTGTGTTTTCTTTCACAAACAGGCTTGTAGTAGTCCTCCTTTTTAAAACTCTGCAGGTTGCCTCATCCAGCTTAGAGCAAGCATGACATTAGTCTGTCTCAACTAAAACAAACCATGATGCAGGACATGCCTTTGAAATCCATGAGAGATATGTCTCTGATTGCTGTGCTGTCTCCATCACATTCCTATCCTAGCGTCTACTACATGCCATGGCTTGGCAGGAGCAAGTCAACCTCTGTCTTTTCTCAGCTAACACAGGCTACATCATCATCCTCCATAGATTCCTCAGCTTTGCCTAGCTAGCAAGCTTCCTCTCTGAAAGCTTATTCGTATCACATGCCACATATCTCCCACCTCACAGAGAATGGAAATGGAAACTGTTGCTTCTGTCAAGGGATAAAGACTCTGATGAGAATTCCCAAACAAAAGAAGAAAAAGAAAACGCTATGAGAAGCAGCTAACACAGATCTACTCCCCTTGTTGTTGTACTGACCAAAGAATTTGCTGGCCAAAGTAAAACATTTTAAGAGTGGAAAGTGGATGGCCCTGCCTTGACTTGTTAATGATGCAAAGAGCAACTCTCACATTAACTTTCTGAAGTATGTAGAAAACTATAAAATGCATGTACATCCTAGAAGAATGATTTTTCAAGAGACATTTGCTTACTGAGGCTAACAGATTATGGTAATAAGCTATCATTTAGTTATGTTAAAAGTAAAATAATTCTAGCTATTCGAGAAATAATTCAGCTAAAAAGCTGAAGGAAAGGATGTGATAAATATTTTCAAGGAAAATTACAGAAATAAAAATTTGCATAATATTGATTATATGCAAATACAGGACCATAGTGATCTATGATGGTAGCAAAGGCTTACTGAGAGAGGCCATATCTTTTACTAGAAAAACAGAGAGCTGAATAAAAGCCCTCACAGACTTTTCTTCAAGTTTGAAATGCATAAAAACCTTTGCAGACCTGACTAGAGCATGCAATCTTCTACTAGATATTAATATAAAAAAAAATTATTTGTGAAGCAATGTAGTTTTAGGGCAGAAGAAACTCTGCCAAATCTGAAGTATTCACCATGAGTTATAGCCAAGAGGAGAAAGAACTGGAATGTTAAAAGGATTTATCTTACTTCTTCTGAAATGGAAACAGTGACCGAGCTCATAAACAAAAAAGACAGAGACACAGCCACATGCACACAGATCACGTTCCATTCACAAAGTAGCAGGCAATCCTCCACAGCCTAAAGCAGGACAGCAGTGAAGTTTGGGCTCAAATGTCCTCACATTTGGTACATCTGAGTTTTTCATATTCTAGAGAGCATCCCTACTGTATTTTGATCATTCTTAGGAATAGCTTTCTTGCTTGTCCCAATAACCTGAGTTATATTTTAAGCTCACTAGATCAGTGAGGGGGACTGAGCTGGTCAGCTATTATGTGACCATAGTCAAGAGTAGCAAGAAATAAAAGGATGAGGAAAAAAGCGGATTCCTTGCATTTCAGTGTCTGATCTTTTAAAAATATAGTTTGACTTTGAAATTAATTTTTGCAAAGAAAAGATTTTTTGGACTTCAACTCTTAATTCCCTTATGTTCAAAATCTCTGTTTCAACATGATATTCTAATGTACGTGTAACCAAACACCCATATGCAGCAGTATTTCTTGTTAGACAGAGCAATAAAGATTTCATTTTGAAAAACATCCCATTTTCAATCTAGTTTATGATCATGAGCATTTTCATATGATTGGAATCAAAAGAGAGCCAAGGTGAATGAAAAAACAGCATAAACAAAATAGATGCCTAGATGACATGATTTATTAAAAGAGACTAAGAGATTTACTGTTTGCAATTTATAAAAAGGAAAACAATCACAGCAACATTACCAATCTTGATTTCTGGTATTTTTAATCTCAAGAGATAAATTCTGTACAAAATGAACTGAAATTAAAACACACAGCTCACTCACTAGTGAAATACAGCTGCCTCTAGGATGGGAAGCAGCAAATGCTGATTGGGACAAACCTCAGAGGACAGCAGGGATGGGGAAACTGTAAAAGCTGTGTACTGTAATATCTGCTTCCATGGTAGAGAATTGAGGATGACTCCACTAAGACCAACAATAATCCACAATGCTGGCAGTGTAGAGGCAGAGGCAAACTTCAGTCCTCTTGATCCAGTAATTCTTCTTCCTCATCTAATATCTGTCCCAGCTCCGACACTGGTGAGGGATTAAAAGCTCAGGAACACAGACACAAAATTTTTTTATGTTTTTCCCTGGGACAATAGCAGGAGAAACTGCCAGGGACTATTCCCCACAGCTCACAGGGTGAAGCTGTGAGCATCTTCCCTGGCAAAGAGAGTGCCAGACACCCTAAGGTTTCAGGCTTATGGCCTGAAAGGTGTTTCTAAGGCAGACGCCAGCTTCAGCTGAGCTCCTGTCTCCTTCCCACCATCACAATCCCCAGCTGGGCCTATTAAACAAACCATTTCTCAGGATTTGCCAGGGTCAGATTGATCCCATCTCTCTGTGGTGTCAGAAATAGTATTAGTGAGGACAGGATCTGAGTGATTCAGGACACCAGGAAACCTCTCCCGCAACGGGTGGGTCAGTCCCTCTCCCCTTCCGTGTGCTGGGAAGCTGCCTCTTCGGATACCTGAGTCTGTGATGAGTTCTCTTCCTTCAGGTTAAACACCCACATGACAACGGAGGCACGGGAAAATACCAGTTAATAGATTAGGATTCTTGCCTGCATGGCAGTTTTGCCCCTGTGTCTTCTTCTTGGCCTCCAAACAGCTCATTACCAGGGGTGAGAGCAGCAACACAACAGCTGAGCAGCAACATCTCGCTCTCAACACCTCCAATCCACTTCAGATGGGGAAATCAGCTTGCAATGAGCAGAAATATTTCCTGACCCAGATTCAGGCGTTTTATAAATTTCAAGCCTCTTCCCAGCTGTAGAGATAAACACTGTGCTGAAGCAAGAAGCAGTGATAGCTGTCAGAAACCATCATCTTTGCCCTCCCTCGCTGTGTGTGGCACAATAGTTAAGGAAATTTATATGGGATTTCACAACAGAAATGAACACGGGCTTTGGTTCTGGAAGCTTCTCTCCTTGCTTTGTTTCATTGTTTCTGCGGAGCAGTGCAGTGGTGACTGCAAAGCTGTGCTGCAATGCAAAATGTTACACAACAGGCCTTTTGCTCAGCTCCCAGACTAAAAGACACCTAAGCAGAGAAATTTCATCCCCTCAATTTCCACGTCCTTCTGCAGGAACCGACTGATGCCTCCAGGCTTTCTGGAAGGTTCCTGCAGTATCTGATCCTGTGCAGTGCCTGTTGTCACCCTGTGTAGCCTGTTGGTGACAGGGGGCTGGGCAGGGACTTCAGACCCAGGAGCATGACATGCTGCTGTGACATCCACTGTGGCTACCCAGACCACTGAATTAGGAAAGACCAGGAAGACTTTACAAGACAAAGTTAGGAGTTTGGTTAAAAAATAAAAAAAAATCCATGTTAAAAAAGCCTGGATAACAGTTCTGCAGATGGCAAAAACACAAATTGCACAAGACTATGTTCTATTTTATTTTGAGGCTAGAGAATACATTTAATTCTACTATATTAAAAAAAAAAGTTTTTAATATCTTCTAAGAAGAGATGTTCACTCTTCTGAAGAAGGCAGCATGGTTAATTACTGACCTTGGTCTACCTGGGACAAGAAGGTATTTATACAACACAAATGTTAATTGATACCTGAGAGTAAAATTGCTAGAGGGGGAAATTGTATAAAGGTGCTTCATAGTCTTAAAAAAACCCAATAAAGTGTTCTATATGTATAATTTTAAAATTGAAATGATTTCTTATGAAATTTTGATGACAATTCTGAGAGTATTTTCTCCTGGATCACGCACCCTGACCAAGCAGGTGTGCCATCTTACAGCCACGCTAAAAAGCTGCTGCCTTGTGGGACATATTTCATAGAATCCCAGAATAATTTGGGTTGGAAGGGACCTCTGAATGTCGTCTAGTCAAACGCCCCCAGAAACCCTCAGCTAGATTAGGTTTCTCAGAGCCTTGTGAAGCCTCACCTTGAATATCTCCAGGGATGAGAGATATGCCTCACCTACCTCCCTGGGCAACCTGTCCCATTTTCCTACTACCCTCATGGTAAACTTTTCTTAACATCCACTCTAAATCTACTCAACATCCACTCTAAATCTACTCTCCTTCAATTTAAAACCTCTGCTCCTCATCCTATCACTACAGGCCTTTGCAAATGGACCCTTGCTGGTCCATCTCTAGCCTTCCTGTAGGCCTCCTTCAGATACTAGAATATCACAGAATCACAGAATCATCCAGGTTGGAAGGGACCTCTGAGATCATCAAGTCCAACCCTTGATCCACTGCCACTGTGGTTCCCAGCCCACGGCACTCGGTGCCACATCCAGTCTCTTCTTAAAAACTTCCAGGGACACAGAACCCACCACCTCCCTGGGCAGCCTATTCCAATGCCTGATCACCCTCTCTGTAAAGAATTTTTTCCTAACATCCAACCTAAACCTCCCCTGGCAGAGCTTAAGTCCATGTCCTCTTGTCTTACTGATGGCTGCCTGGGAGAAGAGCCCAACCCCCCCCTGGCTCCAGCCTCCTTTCAGGGAGTTGTAGAGAGCGATGAGGTCTCCCCTGAGCCTCCTCTTCTCCAGGCTGAACACCCCCAGCTCCCTCAGCCTCTCCTCACAGGACTTGTGCTGGAGTCCCTTCACAGCCTGGTTGCTCTTCTAGATACTATTTAGACACTGTTTCATGGCATCAGAGTTGCTGCACTGGAACTGTGCCCTCCAGTCAAAATTGATGCAAATGTGATCAAAGGACAGCATTAGCTGTCAACCTTGGCTCCAAACTGCTTTTTATTAATTTAAAAAATCTGGTGGTGAGATAGTAGATATGTTGCCAGGGATATCTGGCATGCTCTATATTTTTCTCCTGTTGCTAAAGTAAAATGTTTACCATTATCTAAACTAAGATGAATGGTGAAGTTAGGTTTCCCACTTCCACATCCTCCATCCTTTTCCTTCATCTTGTTGCAATTCCCCCCACATCCTCTCTGTTGAGTCCTTCCAGCCATTATCCCAATGCTCAGGCACTGCCAGAGTCATGGATAACCAGTCCAGCAGCCTGGGGTCATTCCTGCATCTCTGCAGCCTGGGAAGCAGTCCTGTGAGCTCTGCTGGATGGAGGTGGGGAATTTCCTGGGTGCTACTTTTCCCCTCCATCCCTGGGTGGCTGAAGCCTCTCTCTTCACCCCGCATGGGCTGAGCTGGATAGCCCCTGTCTGGCTGAGGGCAGCTGGCACTGTGTCCTAGCCCCTGCAGGGCTGTCTCTGTCTTGCCCACCCATGATTTCCAAAGGGAACCCACTAGACTCTGGAGCCAGAAGGGTCACTGGAGCAGAGCCATGAGTCAGCATGGTGAAAACTCCCCTTGCTCTCCCCATGGCAGGGCCATGTTTTTCAATAAATTCAGTAAAAAGCCCAAAAATGCAGCAGGGGCTGAAAATGAACCAGCTGAAAAAGTCTAATTGGATTTGGAAAGGGGAAGCCTGTTTCAAAAGAAAATTCCTGGGATGCTTGTTTTTAAAGTGGCAGCAGCAACCTCAAGAAAACAAGAATGCATCTGCTAGAAAATAAAAGGTAACATGCGGTCTGACCTCAGGACTTACCCTAGCACAGCTCTGTTGTCCTGAAAATGTCTCAGATCCTTGAGAGCAAGATCATCTTCAGTACAAGAAAATCAAGGTATATTGCTGGAGACATTTCTGAGCCAAATTGTCACACAGTGTAGTTCTCACTGGGGTAAAAAAGAGCTTGTGTAAACCTAGGCAGGAAGGCAGCTTTCATCCAACTAAGACAGGCAATATTTTTTTGACAACTTTTTACTATGATTATTGAGATGCTGGCAACTTAGGCAAGTTCCAGTGCTGCTTAAAATGGGTTGTAATTGCACCAAGCAGCTGAAGGGAAAGGGCTCTGTTTATATGACAATGCTATATGCTGGCTTCATCTGAGACTGGGGAACTACTGTGCTGAACATACTGGAAAAACAAAACCTAGAATAAATTGTAAGTCTGAACAAACAAGACAGGCAAAAAAATTATTACCCTTACTGGCTGCGACAGAGTCTGTCTTGTGTCTAAATCAAAAAGCTTTCAGGGGACTACAATGTTTTGCTCATAGGGAATTATGGTAAGATGAAACTAGAGACAAATTAAGAGATGGTAAAAAGCTGAATGTCTCTATTACCTAAGTGTTTTCTTCAGAGGGCTAAATTATTTCTAGCCTCTGGGGGGATTTGGTCTACTCTACAGGACTCATATTCTGTATGAGAAAGCCACAGCTAAAAGCTGCCTTGCTGAGGGATTAAATGAATGCTTTTGCAGATCAGTGACTTTTTTTGAAGTTGCTTTTGTATCAGTTGCTTTGCTTTCAAATCCTCAGGTCACACATTAACTGTAGAGCTGTTTTACTCTAAGATTGTATGTGAAACACACATAGAGGAAAAATCTTCTTGTGATTAGGCTGGATAAATGTAGAGAAAGACTGAGCTTTCCCCGTGATTTCCATTCTCATGAAGCTGTCGCTTGCAG
Organism: Phaethornis superciliosus; assembly: GCA_023637945.1. Taxonomy (NCBI): domain Eukaryota; kingdom Metazoa; phylum Chordata; class Aves; order Apodiformes; family Trochilidae; genus Phaethornis; species Phaethornis superciliosus. The sequence continues at coordinate 103,247,972 of JAJQWJ010000001.1, forward strand.
GTCAGCTGTATCTGACACAAACTGCAAATTTATAAAGGACATGCAAATGAAACAATTGCTTTATTTAGAAATTTGTTATTCTAAAGGTTAACAATTTTCGGTCTGGACATGAAGATACTCTGTGTTATATAATATCTACTAGCACCTAGATACAGCAATGAAAGGAAAAATAATAGATAGGTATATTGCAAATACAGACATAATAAAAGAGAAAAGACTGATAAAGTGTCTGGATGCCAGCAGTTCCAGTGTATGGTTTATGTTCACTTTTTACTACACCCTCTTCCTGTTTCCCTGAGAGCTTATCTTTGATGAAAAACACAAACATTGTTTAAGGTCTGACTAATACCCATGAAAATAAGGACAGATGGAGACTGACATGAGAACTCCCATTTCTGTACATTCTCTGATGTCTTACTGGGCAATGTTGCTGAGTGAAACATTACACTTACATCTGGACAAGAGATTGCTCAAGTTTGATTTTTTTGCCTAGAATAGAATAATTTTTTACAAATTCCGGTAAAATTTATCAGCAGTTATACACAAGCAGACAGTTCTTACTGGGTTACTTGAAATGACTAATGTTAAGTGTTCAGTACCCCTAACCCTCTTTGGTGTGTATTTAGGCTGACATATAACACAGCCTTTTTTTTATTTAAGAGCTGAGTGTCATTTAAAATCATGCATCTAAGCAAGCTCTTGTACTAAGGATTTCAGTATTTGCTTTCCATAAAAACCTCTTTAAAACTTAATGTTCCTTTGCACTTCTTTGCAGGAAAAGCAATTTGCTAATATCAAGCATTAAGGAAAATTTGCACAAGGGCAGGAAAAGCAAATTTATGTTTTGTTCAAACAAGACACTCCCTTCCTCAATTTTTGACTGCCTTTCTTTGAAGACTTGTAGGCTCTTAAACTCAATTTACATCTTTCAAGTTGAATGAAGCACAATTTCTCACCACTTCCAAGTGCCGAACTTCAGAAGTAACCGCGTAGAGATACATACCAAATCGTCTCAAAATTTATACAAAAGCTTAGCTTCAGCCATTGCATGTTTTTGGTCAACAGCTTTACTTATGTAAGTTGGTAAATGGGTCCTAAAGCACTGAAAGAATCAGAGGTCTGAGTTCACAGCAGTACTTCTTTCCTTCTTTGAAATTCTTTCTATCCTCCCTGGCCCACTGAATGTGTCTGAGCACACCTTGTCCTCCATCATCAAACACTGAACTGCAAAATCCTACTGCAATGTGACTTTTTTATTTACAGTCCCTTTGAAAGGTTTGTTATTGGACAAATTGTAAAAGCACCGAGATACTTCACCAATGGTGAAAAAAGGGTTTTGAAAGAGTTCTGCACTCTGGTTAATTGGATCATTCATCACTGAAATCTGTCTTTAGAGCACAGTTAGTATTTGCTTCACAGCTAATCATTGGTTATTTTATGGGGACGCATACATTTATTAAAAAGATTATTGGCCTATAATTTTACAGATTTCTGCATGCAACAAATTATGTAACTAGTACGTTACTATTAATAAAACTTCCTTCCATAAATCAACCAGCTTGAAAAAATATTTCAGTCTAACTTCTGCATTTCAACCTTTCTAATGTTTTGTTTTCACTCCGCATTTTTGCAACCTCTGTTTTTGATGGAGAAGGAAAAGCAGGACTCTGGCAATCTAAAACACATTTCCAAAGTTGTGATAGCTAATTCTTTGAAGAATAACCTAACTGGTCAAGGCACTTCTATAGCAAAGCAAAGACTCAGGACACCAACCATGGTGCATCTAGCCCCATCAGTTCAAGGGGCAAGGGACCAGAGGTCATTGCTGAACCTTAACCTCTCTCACAATGGCATGCAGAACTGCCTGGCCAATTTCCTCTGAGTTTTATTTAGCAGGCATGTGGCCAGCATGGGAAGCAGCCTTTCCCACAGATGTTTAGTATAAAAGAAGCTATTTATCAGTGAGAGTTATACGGTCAGGCTGTGATCAGAATAGATCAGGTCTCTGTGTAACACAGCAGTTCCCATGTTCTCTGAAACAATGGGTTACAACAGCTAAATTAAAAGTAAGTTGTGCCTGAAGCCGTTTCTTCTATTATTCTCTTTCAGAGGACAGTGATTTACACCCAGTACTCACCAGGATTGATGTTGCTGGGAGAATGGGAAGGGTCACAGGACAAATGGTGGCACTGTCCAAGGTGACCAGCTGAACAGACTTCTGGCAAATGCCAGGGTTTTCTGACAGCCCAAGTCCCACCTCTGCTAACCATTCCAACAGTTCCTTTTAGTATAAGCATTTTTCTTCCTCAGAAGCTCTCTAACATGGTTGTCACGATACTTTCCTTTTTTTTAAAAAAAAGAGCAACAAAAACCATTAAGTCAAAGTCTGTTTCCCAGAACAACTGGACTCCATCCTCTCACATATATTCCATTTACTAGGAGAAGTACCTCTGCACTTGTTTCATGTGCACAAAATACCTCAGCCATAAAACATTGTGTTCATCTGGGACCAAAAGTGCCCTGGGTATTAATCCATGTTAAACTGTGAGACTGGACAAATTCCCCATCAGGCCTGTGAATACCCCTGAACGTACGACTTATTTCTCTCTAAGAAAATGAAACTGTTTGGTTAGATGTGTTTTTGATTTATATCTTAGCAGCACATTGTAAAACATTTGGATTCAGCCTGCTCTCTCTTCAGTCATTTATATTTTCTTCAGACAATTTTCTTTCCTTGAGTGAGGCCCATGGTCTTCAAAAATCCCACAAAAACTTTCTAGCATCTTTGTAGACCAGAACCATTACCTTGAGTATTTCTACCTCTGCCTCCCCTTCTAAAGCCACATGGGCCATTTATAATCTCAAAGAACAAGAACATTTTCTCTTGTGAAGTTTGCCTCGCAACCATGATAAATTTAATACAATTTACTGATTTACTGCACTGATTAGACTGAAAAAAACCTGTAAACCAATCACTCTTGCACTTGCAATTAGAAACAAAAGTGTATAATCTTTCGGGGGCAGGCAGGGGAAAACTGACCCAGCCTGTGCCTGTGATCTCCATGTGGAGGCTGAAGGGTCCCAGCGATCACAAAGAGATTGGGAGTCCCAGGAGAGCCACCAGCTGCTCCAGCACTGGCTCTGCTGCTGCATCAGCCTGGAAAATGTCTGGATGCAATGTTGCACTTAACTCTGAAACCCTGAGCCCATGGAGATGGAGTGTCAGAGCTTTCACCAGGAAACCCTAGTGAGTTTCAAATTAGCATAATAAAAGAGAGATGCTTCAAAGACTTATGCGCCTAACCACATTTGGGCAAAATTTCATGGGCAAAGCAGTTTTTCCACAGAGACACACATGGCTCTTCTTGTCTGGATGTCAAGTTGCTGCTACAAAGCATGACAATCTTGTCTTGTCCCAGTAGAACACTTGTAAGAATTCAGGGACATGGGAAAATGCATCATGCCACAATTATCCTGAGAACAGATGACTTCTTTTTTGGCAGAAATTTTAAAAAAACACATCAGTAACTGTAAAATAAAACTGCAAGTGTTCACCCTGAGGCAGAGGCTTGGCACAAGAAATTTCAGAGCACTGAAAACTAATTTACTCCAGCAGAAGCAGGATTTTACAAGGGAAATTGTTGGCCAAATATAAGCATTGGCCGCATTGCCAGCACTGCTTATAAGAAATAATGCTTTTATACAAATCAGACAGTTCTTGAAAATTTAAAAACCCCAAATGCTGTACCTCAGTCAGATAGCCAAAAGGAAAGTTTTTTTACTTCAGGAGATGCTAGCCATATTTTCAGTAATGTCTTTTCAGGAAAGGCTTATAAAAAAGTAAGAAAAAGAGAACTCAGCTGGCGCAGTGTTACTAGAAGCCACTTGGAAATTCCTCCATCTGCTCTGGTGCCACTCTTTTCTACTCCCCCAGTTTCGAGTAGTGTTAGATCTTTCCCAGGCAGGGTGAGGCCCCTTTTGGTCAGAACTATTACCACGTTGTCTGTCTTCTTGGTTTCAGCACAGCTCTTTCAGTAAACCTCTAAAACAGTCATATGTTACTCCATTTTGCTTGAGCCTCTCCTCAGCACATGGCTACTGATGTGACTGCAATGTCTCTTCACAAGGGATGATGGAGAATGGGGACTAGACTGTTTTGAGCCTCTGTGCATGCAGACCCCTGCCATGCTCATGTCCTTCATGGGTGGGGTTTGATATTTTTCTCAGAGACAACACAGTGCATTTCTTAATGCGATTGCTTTGGCATTTTGAGAAGAAAAACAGTATTGTCTTTCTGTTTTCTTTCTGTTCTTGGCCCTCTGCTCTCTTATAGCATGTGTTATATACAGAAAAACTGTGAATTTCTAGGTGTTGTCATCAAAAGTCAGAGGATACACAGGAGCTTGCTCTTGAGACACAAATCTATATGAAAGCAGACTTTGTTTTTTTTACTGTTCACTACAACTTGCTTTTTACTTGGGAAATGTGATCAGTGGTGCTGCAGTCTAGGTGTGCACAGGATGGTGCACGCTATTTTAACCAAGCATGGATACCAAAAATTTTGTGTTCAGTTATCACAGACCAAAATGCAAGAGTCCCAAACAATAATTTGCACTGGATGACAGAACATCCCCACTCCAGCTTTCATAGTGGACCCTCTTGTTGTAATGAGGAGTTGCTACAAAAAAATTATTCCACTGATCTATCAAGCTACAGTTTTGCTGTCTTATTTTGACTAAACTCGGTGTAGCAGGCACCTACTGTCACTCTGGTCTCTTCTCCACTTGTGCATGCTGAAATAGTAGATCTTTGTCTTTTGACACTTGCCCAAATATTTATTATACATGTCCATATCTCTATCATGCTTAAAAGAGTCATCATAGAGAAGAGTAAAATAGCTGGGGGTGGGGGCAGAAGGGAGTAAAAGGAGAGAGCAAAAAGGGATCAGGTAATTTTTGACGTAGAAAAATGCAGCAAACCTAAAAGTCTCCTCAGATCCTGAAAGAAAAGTGAATAATCTGATGAAGATATAGCTAAATATTGCAAGGGTAAATACGATGCATTTCAATATTTTAAAGCTAGCTCATATTTCATATTTAGTTTTCTTACAAAAGACAGATGAGTATTCTAGCATTAAATACATTTCCCCCAATATGCTCTTTTATATTTTACACACAATTTGAAACATCTGGTAAATGACTTGTTTTCCTGAAGCACAGGCAGAGAGCATGCCTGGATGATCCACTGGTGTTTGTAAAGTGTTTCTCTCTATGGAACACTTCCATTCTTCCATTTCCTCCCCATTTCTGCTGTGTTCTTTTTCTGAAAATGACAACACTATTCTGAAAGCACCATAACAGATTAGAGTATTGATTGTACTGTAAGAATGAAACAATAATATGACACAATGTTTTACTACTAAAAGATGACAACATTAATAAAATGAGACTTTCGCAATAAGTACTGTTTTCTTGAGAGTGATGAACTGAACTGCCACACTACCGTAGTACTTGTGCTTATTTGGAATTTGTCATTTATTTAGACTGACTTCTTTTGACAGGCAGCTTGGTACAGAGGTGTTATTTGACTCTTATAACGTGTGAAATGTCACGGAATGCTATTTATCTTTGAATACATGCCCTAGTCATCTTTCCCACTCACATCCTAGGTGATACATGAGATTTTTCAGTTTTCAGCTACACTTATAAGTCGCACCTAAAACCACATCAGACTTTTTATTGCAGTAAAAATACATCCTCTTACAGTACTGTATAGCCATCTAATGGCAACTTTTTGGGGGTGCCACCTGCAACCTTGCAATAATTAAGAAAGAACTTAATCATAATAAGACCTGGGTAAGAGTGGCTAAAAAGAGGCCTGATGGAAAAGGACCTGAGGGTGTTGGTTGAGACCCAGCTGAATATGAGCCAGCAGTGTGCCCAGGTGGCCAAGAAGACCAACAGCATCCTTGCTTGCATCAGAAATAATGTGGACAGCAGGAGAAGGACAGTGATCGTCGCCCTGTGTGTGGCACTAGTGAGGCTGGATCTTGCATAACTGAGGTCAGTTTTGGACCCCTCACTACCAGGGCATTTTTGTGCTGGAGTACATCCAGATAAAGGCAAGGAAGCTGGTGAGGAGTCTAGAGCACAAGTCTTCAGAGGAGTGGAAGTGGAAACACTAGGGACTGTTTAGTCTGGAGGAAAGGAGGCTGAGACCTTATAACTCTTTACAACTAGCTGAAAGAAGGTTGTAGCGAGATGGGTATCAGTGCCTTCTCCCAAGGAACCAGTGATAAAACAAGAAAAAATGGCCTCAAGTTGTGCCAGGGGAGGTTTAGATTGGATATAAGGAAAAATTTCTTCATTGAAAGGGTTTCCAGGTACTGGAACAAGCTTTACATGTCCCACTTCTGGGGATGTGGTAGAGTCATCACCTTGGAGATATTTAAATATATGTAGTTGTGGTGCTTTGGGACATGGTATAAAGATCAACTGGGCAATGCTGGGCTAACAGTTGGAGCTCATCTTTTCCAACATAAATGATTCCATGATTCTATGATTCTAAGATATCCTTCTTCTATTGTGAGCTCAGATGAACTACATTAGGCAGACATGGGAACTGTTAACTTCAGCTCTTTGACTAGAAACACCATAAGAGATAGTAGAATAAACAAATCTCTGCAGTGCGTCTGTATAGCTAACTAAGTCTTATGTTGAGTGCTTATTCTAATCCTAAAACTCATAAGATCCATGCCTTTTTTAAAAAGCAATTCTAATCTGAAATTGGTTACATTCTTAGCAATAGAATTATAGCAGTCAGTATGCTCAAAGTTGCATTCCAGTAGAGCAATGTAATACTGACCTTATACCAGCCTGTATTCCACTGATCCAAATTCATCCCTTCAGTTGTTTTATTGCCATCTGCATGCTAGCATACACATTTTTTGTCTAGAATGTATTAAGAATGAAGTGAGAAGAAACCGCAAGCCAATCTTGTAAACCATCCAAGAATGGTGCTCTCTTGACATGAATAATTCATAGGAGAAGATTTTGCATATATGAGTCCACTAAGTGAATAATTTGAGTGTGTAGCTTTATGGACTGAAGATTATTTCTTTTCATTCTATCTGTGTGAGATTATTTTCAGGGTTAACTAAGAGTGAAGGCTTTTACTCCCTCAGGCCTTCAAGCAGGTATTTGAATTATTTTGCACATGACACCTTTAGCTGGCTCAGGAGCTAGACTCAATGCAAAAATACAAACTGCATTAGAAAACCCTCTAATGCAGATGGTTACTACATAAAAAGCAAAGCACATTTTCACATGATAATAATTTTAGAAAATCTGGGGTGGGAGAGAGTTTATAAACAAATATGGCCTCTTAGGCATCTTTTAAAAACAAAATACCAAAACATTAATTACCATAAAATTCACCCAAGCTGAGTAATGACCACAACTGTTCTCACATTATATCACAAAACAGAGACGTGTTCAGAAGGAGAGTTGGACACAACAAGTGACGAGTTTATGGAAAGGTAATGGGGAATGGTTCAAGAAATCTCTCCCTCTACAGACACCAAAAACTAAAGAAAACTGCAGTCCCCAAATTGGAGCATGTCGCCTGACAAAGAAGAAATACAGTCTGTGGAAACTCATCAGATTTTCTGACTGGCAAGTATTATCTTCAAAACCATAATGAAAATAGCACTTCAGAGAATAGGTAGTTCCTATGAATTTTATTTTTAAATGATAAGTTATTTTCTCACTGAAGTCTATAACAGGCCTACATTCTAAGTGAAAATTTGAGAGTCTAGAGGAGTTTCAATTACTCCAAATCTTTTCAGATGTTTTGCAAAAGCAAAGAAGTGATCTAACAACCGTAGGCCATTGATGAAGAAATGGGCAAAGGAAGGAGAGTAAGGACATCTACAAAAACATCTGGTCTCTGAAGCCTAGCTTCCCCCATCACCTCTTTACACCAGGCTGCACACTGAAGTCAATGATGAAATGAAGGTCAGTGATGAACAAAAAGAAACAGATGAAAACATAAACCAACAATTTCAAGCCATGTAAGAGATGTGAAGGGAGAATGCCCTATTTGCATGTTTCTCCTCAATAACTGGAAATGACACTGTCTCTTGACTCTTGTGCCTCACAGACTGCTCATACACTTTAGAGAAAAGCAGACTGCAAATGACTCAACACCCTTATTTTATGTCTATGTGAACCATTATTGAGTTTTTTTGCTGTTGTGACAGTTTTTCTCTGCTAAAAGATCCTGATTTGTATTCTTCTTCCAATAAGCTGACACTTTATTACTTCATTTCTGTTAGAAATAATATCTAGCAACGTGTAATCATCTAAAACTTATAGACACTGTAGAGATACAAATTAATGCTCTAGACAGAAAACTAAACTGCTGGAATCTTCCACAGGAAAAAACCAACCCAAACATACAAAGCCAGAGGGACTTGGTGAGGGCAATAGATAAATTTAAAAATAAATCTGTAGATATTTCAAATCTCAAGTAATCCCCCAAACTAATTATGTAATAAAGCACAAATAAGGTGAACCTTACTTATGCAAAGCAAGATCAGAATCCCCTTAGGGAACACTATCTAGCCAACATAAATAAAATCTTTACTTAGTTTCAACCTAAATGAAAACTGGTTTCTGATGTTGAGGGCACCAGACATGAAGGAGACCAGTTGCAGTTCCATGAAGCTGCTGGCAGAAATAATACATATAGGAGCCCACTGTTTAATTTGGTTTTTTTTGCTGTGTGGGATGATATTGAAAGAACTTACTTTCCAAACTGTAACTGGGTGAAAACAACTCTACCTCTATCTTCAAGAACAAAAGCATGCAAGTGCAGGAGACAAGAGAATTTGTTGTATTAGCAGAAGTACAGATTTAGGTAAGATATTAGGAGGGCATTCTTTAACATGAGCGTGGTGAGACACTGAACAGGTTGCTGAGGGATGTTGTGGATATCTCATCTCTGGAAGTGTTCAAGGCCCGGTTGGATGTGGTCTAGTGGTAGGCATCCCTGTACATGCAGGGGTTCTGGAACTAGATGATCTTTAAGGCCCCTTCCAACCAATCCAGCCATTCTATGATTCCATGTATATTTTGGAAGAAGCGAAGTCCTTAGATGGCAGCTGTGTTCAAGAGCTCAAAGGCAAGATTTTGTGATTGGAAACCTACTATGATGACTTGTAAGCAGAAAACCTCAGCTCATATATGTGTTCTTTCCTTCTGAGCAGACAGATGCTGAAATTCTGAGCCAAAATTTTATGTAAATATCAGATAATGCACTGAATCGATTCATAACATGAATCATTAATGAACCTTGTCAAAAGAGTCACTGGTCACTCGTCTCCAAAGAATACAGAGAAGAAAATGAACTGTCTGAAACACCGGGTAAAACCAAACCTTCAGGCATAATTGGTCAGTCATTGAGGAATCCAGAGGACCACATGAAAGAAGATAAAATCATAGAATCAGCTGAGTTGGAAGGGACCTCAGAGATCATCAAGTCCAACCCTTGATCCACTACCGCTGCAGTTACCAGACCATGGCACTGAGTGCCACATCCAGTCTCTTTTTAAATATCTCCAGGGACGGAGAATCCACTACTTCCCTGGGCAGCCCATTCCAATGTCTGATCACCCTCTCCGTAAAGAAATTCCTTCTAATATCCAACCTAAGCCTCCCCTGGCAGAGCTTCAGTCCATGTCCTCTTGTCCTGCTGATGGCTGCCTGGGAGAAGAGCCCAACCGCCCCTGGCTCCAGCCTCCTTTCAGGGAGTTGTAGAGAGCGATGAGGTCTCCCTTGAGCCTCCTCTTCTCCAGGCTGAACACCCCCAGCTCCCTCAGCCTCTCCTCACAGGACTTGTGCTGGAGTCCCTTCACCAGCCTGGTTGCCCTCCTTTGGACCTGCTCCAGGACCTCAATCTCCTTCCTGAACTGAGGGGCCCAGAACTGGACACAGGACTCGAGCTGTGGCCTCACCAGCACTGAGTACCGGGGCAGAATCCCTTCTCTGGACCTGCTGGCCACGCTGTTCCTGATCCAGGCCAGGATGCCATTGGCCTTCTTGGCCACCTGGGCACACTGCTGGCTCCTGTTCAGCTTCCTGTCAATCCAGACTCCCAGGTCCCTCTCTGCCTGGCTGCTCTCAGCCACTCTGTGCCCAGCCTGGAGCTCCCCATGGGGTTGTTGTGGCCAAAGTGCAGGACCCGGCACTTGGCCGTGTTGATGCTCAGAAACTGTGAATTGGACAGCAGGAGGGAAAACACATGGAGCTTCACAATGCTCAGGACTCACAGAGAGGAGCCACCATGGGCAGGGATGGCAGAATCTTATTTGCCTCCTCAAAGGCATTTGAGTGGAAGAAGAGATTTAGGCAAGGAATTAGAAGTTGCAAAGACTCTCTGCTACATGCATGTACAAGCCAGACACTCTGCCCCAAGAGGAAGAGGACTGTCAAATAAGTACTCAATTACCTAAAATTAGAACCAGTTACATGGCTAACTCGTTATTCTGCAAGCTGCTGCCTTAGGACATGCTTGATACTGAGCAGATTAATTTCTATTCATGTACTTTAGCCTACCAAGCAAAATTTTAATAAATATAAGTATTGTGCCCCTGAATTTACCTATGCTTTTATGCACATTTGGAAAAATCAGTTTGCCATACTGCATGGATAGAAGCTTATTTGAATCTGAATGCACTGAAAAACTGTGCAAGACCAAGGGATGAAGCAAATAACTAGAAATTCATGAAAGCACTAGGAGAAAATTAATGTAACTAAGCTTTCTGCATGCCATACACAAACCTTTGTAACAGTACATACTGAAGTCTTTTAAGGAAAATAACCCACCACGGAGACTGCAAGTCAAAAGATTTTATGAGAATTATTAAAAGGCCTTTCTTCTCTTCACATCTGGCTTGGCCTGTGTTGTAGACTTCATGCTGTTCTACTAAGTGTAAAAATACGGAGACAGAATTGCTTAAAAATCAAGCAAATATACTATTAAGTCTAGGGCAATAACTGGTATGTCTTTGAGATTACCACAGAAGTTGATTATTCATGTCTATATATCTTTTGTTTTTTACCTATTTTCCTTAGCTAACAAAAAACCCCAAATTGAAGAGTTTTTACAGTAAAAACCTTTAGGTACTGACTTAAGACTACTTAGTGAACTGATACGACACAATATTACAATATTGCATCAAATTATACAAGGTATGAAGAATCATTTTAATTTCCCTTGACCAGGTCTCATTTATTTTGTAGGGTCCCATGTCATTTAAAGGTTTCTTTTCACAAGTATTATGAATTCACAAGTGTTATTTCTAGTATTTACTGAAAAATAGAGCAAGGCTGGAAAAATATGAAACCATATATGTGGTTTCATCCCCATTGCTTGCTCAAAGTCCTTCCATGAGTTTGTCTATTTTTAGACAACTCTGAATCAGTAGGAGAACTGGGATTTATCATTGAAGGAGCCATAGTATTTTGCATGAGGTTTTGGGACAAGAATTTTAAAACTTGCCTTTTATGTGTTGATGACAAGTCATTCTTTCTTCAATTGTTTCTGAAAGGGTCCATTTTGCCAACCTGTTTGAAGGAAGTAGGCTTAAGGAAGAGAAACTGAAGATATTATGGTCTAATTCTGCTCTCAGACTTTCTACAGTGTCACATTTCTTTCCCCCTTGCTTCTGAATCCATGCCTTTAATGTCAGCAGGCTAGGGGTACGTGGTCCAATGTCACGGAGACACCAAGGTTTAACCCTTCTCTGTGAAAGGAGACAGGGATTTGCATGTCTGAACTTGGCAGGACATAGATATCTGCCATGTGAAGCCTGAGCAGGAGTCATAAATGAGGGGTGTCAGAAATCTTGATGGTTTGAATTACTACACCTTCTCAGCCATCTTCATCATGCCCAGCTTTTTCCATTGAACATACCAAGATTTTTTTCCATGTTTGCCATGATGCACATAAATACACCACTGAGAAGGTGTTCAGTTTTCTCAACAGGCAGGACTATCCAGGGGATGTTTTGCAAACCTGTGTTTTCTAAGAAGCATTAGAGCTTTGTTCTTTTGTACAGACTGCAATGTGCCCTGGAGTCACTGTCACCAGTTTGTCTTTTCAGAGTAATTAACCCCTCATACATTGGGTCCCCAAAACCTGTCCTTGCCATTTTGTCTAAGGGCAACGAGTATGCCAGCACTACTCAGCCTGGAGCTGATGACTTGGAGCATTTGTTTTATGATGGTCATGTAAGCTGTCAGAGTGCCCTGCATGCTGGTACATCACTAATGCAATATACAAGATGGCAGAAGGAACCTGAGACAAGGAAATATTGTGTAACGAGTTCAAATCAACTTACTGTACAAAACATATAATAATAAAGTCATTACAGATGTATCTGCAAGATGTCTGAGAAGTGATGACCATTAGCCATCTGGATAGTGCAAAATGCAGATTGAAAAAGCAAAATATATTCACCATGAACATGGCTTTTCTCCTCACAGAAAGTTCTGTTAGTAGAAAACTAAAATATCAGTGAAAGTGGACAGAAAAGCACTTTTAAGTGTTTTCCAAAGGCCTAGCCTGTCCTATAACTCAGAATGTATAGATAGGATTCACCAAAATCATCTTCTATTCCACTCTTCTCAAAAAGACATTTAATTAGATAGTGCCTTCAGTGCTTGTGTAAAGAGCCTTCCCCTCTGGATGGCTTAACTTTTTGTTCACAGGCCTCACATCCTGTTCTGGAGCTTTTGTGCAAATTTCTGTCCAAGAGATATTTTAAATTTTTTAAACAGCCTTTACCTTTTTCTCCAGAAAAAGAAAATTAAAAAAAATCCTTAATGATCATCCATCTGCCCTGCCATCCCACTCCCACAAAAATAAAAAAAGAGAAAAAAGAAGAAAAAAAAAAAAAGGGTGGAGAAAAGGTAACTCTGCTCTCAGTGGTCCTAAGAGGAGCTGTTTGCCTAGGAAACTTAGAGGCAGGTGACAATTATCTACATCTCTGAATTAAAACTTTTATCTGAAACGCAAACTAACTGCTGCGTTTCATTAATTTGTGTTATTATGTAAATGTCTCTTCTGTTCAGGAGAATAATGGTTTGATACCATCTGTGCAATCCCCCTCTTTCTGAAATACAATTTACCCCTTGCATTGCTCTCCACCCTGAAAGCAGCAGGAGGGTTTCAGTGCTTCCTCTGTCTTAATGGCTTCATCTCTGTAAAGGAGAGAGACTTAGATGTTGATTTTTCTGCTTCATGTGGACAGTTTGCAAAAGATGCACAATGAAAATGTCTCACAGGTATGCATCTGAGAACTTCCTCTCTGCTTCTGCCTCCAGGAGCCCTCTCCATGTTAGGGTCTCCAGGAGGAGATACGGCCTCCTGCCTCCTTAGACAGCCTTACCCTGCTGCTGCCAGATACCAAACACACCTCCTGCTGCCAACAGCCCTCAAACATTTCTGCACAGGATCCTTTGTCATACTCACTGCCCTCTCTGAGGATGCTCAAGTGGGAGAAAAAACACAGTGCCTGCGGTTGGAAGGTGGGGGGGATCATCCCTGGGCTGGCAGATGTGGAGGGTACCCAGGGGTTGGCATAGCCCAATTGGGTTCCCTTTACCTTATAGAAATCTCTGTTTACCTGGCTGACATTGCCCTTCCTGACTCAATGGAGTTACAGCACACCAGGAGCGCTGCCCCAGCTAGGGGTGGCCAAAGGGACATAATGAGGGCAGGGAAAAAATACAGCCAGCAGACCCAAGGGGACATCAGCAGGTGCTCTTAGGCTGGAGGAGGTAACCTGGTGGGCTCCAGCCTGCCTGACAGGCTGTAGAGGCACCTCTGGGACACCAGCCTCATGCCAGCATGGTGCCCATGGGTCCTTGTCCCTCCTTAGGCTGGGGACAAAGGGGACCGTGCCCAGCAGAGCACACAAAAAACAGTAGTGCCCTCTCTGAGAGTCTGGGAGTCTCTGCATCACCATTTATTGGAGGGAGAGGGTTACAGAGCTACACAATTAATATGCATCTTCTCTTATCAGGAGTGGGAGAAAGTGGAAGGTACCCAGGGGGAGCCAGTCGAGATGTAAAGAAAAACTTGAAAGCTTAATTTGTCTAGGGGGCTGCAGGGACTAACATAGTATCACTGATTTTTTTTTTTTTTTTTTTTTTAAGTGAAACTCATTTTTAATTTCAGCAGGGAGTTTGAATTTTGCTTCAAAACGGATACCACATTATCTCCACCCTATAAATTAACTTGCTCTATCTCTTTTTATTTTAGAACTCTCTCTGCCCAAGAGAAGTGTACATTTCATGGATGAGAAAAAAAAAAAAGAAGATAGAAAGAAAGCAGGCTTTTCAATACAGAAAGCCAGTGGAGGAGAAAAAGAAGACCATATGGCCTGGATAATATAGCTGCTTATTGTACAATGTGCAAAGACAGGATTTTATGCTCTGCTGTTGTGCCTGAATAACACAGGGACATTTGTTAATGCAGAACCCATCCCATTTGAAAGACCTACTCAGCCCTTGTCAAATGAAAAATAATTTCCAATTTTAAAGCAAAAGGCACAATAAAATAGTTGAGATGAAAAAAAAAGTTATAGATTAATATAAACAATAAGGGATAAATTATCTTTGCTCCAGCAATTACAAATAGGCTACTCATATTTCTCTTAGCACCTGCTAACAGCTTTTCGGAATCCGTTCTAACATTTACAACACACACACACCATTGCACAATATTTACATATCAAACAAAAAGAGAAAGCTTCCTGCTCTCAAAAATCATTGTTGCTGATAAAGCCACTTAAAATAATACTTTACCTCTCAATCTTAGACTCACCAGAAGCATAATTTCACCACTTATTACGCACATAAAAGAATATGCAGGCTGTAAAGATAAGTACCCCAAAGGCAGAAAATTTAGTAATTAAAGGCTGTGTCACAATACACCTTAACCTTCATCACTTACAACAAACATTGGCCTGTAATTAGCTGTATTATTGTAGCATTGTAGTACAAAGGCTTTTACAGGCAGAGGAAGAGAAAGCCACTGCCCCAAATGGAACCAGCTGCAGCTAATTCAAGGGCTGTGGCCTACACGTCCCACTCAGTTTTTTCTTCCAAGGGATACATCTTTCATCTGCCACCTGGATCACATTAAACTAATCAGCACAGACCAAGCCGGGAAGGTGCAGGCAACCTCCTGGCCTTGTGTGCAGAGATTTCCTGGCACACCGCTGCCTAGGAAGGACATAGTCAGACCTCCAAAGCAGTGGAGCTACCTTGGGAACAGTCCTTGGGTTTGTGAAGTAGGAGACAAAAAGTCTCTGTCTCATGCTTACTGCAAAGAAAATGTCAGTGCTAAGAATTACTTTGGAGACCAACTTTCTCAGCTGTGTGTGTCTCTCTCCTGTCAGAGCCACCCACAAGAAGATTTTCCTAGTCAGAGAGATTTATCTGAGTCTGTGGTCTTGCTCAGGTCAGATAGCCCCTAATTAAATGCTAGCAACCTAATAAATGGGCCAAATGCTGATCCTTACTGCCATTGCTTCCTCTCTTTCACCCGTACAAGGAGTCTGCGAAGCTTCCGGATCTTCTTCCCGATCCCAAGGACTTTCCACCCTGAGGAGACAGAAACAAAGCTGCTCTGTGTCCTTAGTGTGGAGGAAGCCCACCCAAACAGCCTCCGGGCTCCTTGCAGGGGCTGCCTGACCACTTCCCCTCATTTGCCTGGGAGGGAGGAAAGCTCTGCATTTTCCTGCTCTTTCCCTGTGGCTGTGTCGTCCTTGCTCTGCATAAAATTTGGACAGATGGGGGAATGTGGAACATTTCAAACTATACTTGATAAGTGTTTCCAGTCATAATGGTGACTTTAACAGCTTTCGGCCCAAACCTCTCTGCTGTGACTTTGCTAAGAGGAATGAATTGATCTTGCTCTGCTTACAAAGGGATTACATTGACCTCATGTGGCTTTGCTGTTATACCCATAGGGCTGGACTCCTTAATCAGAAAACAGGTTTGCATTTATTGTTACTATGTAGTACTAGAAAAAGCATTTCATTCCCTAGTCCTTCTTCGTCTGCCAATATGCTGTAAGAGCGAAGTGTTGTGGAAAATCACTTCATCAGGAAGGAATCAAACTCTGTTGCGAAACTTTCCTAAAAGTAATCCCATAATCTGGCAGTTCTTTGAAGAAGTCGTGCATCTGTAATGTGCAGACATCTTATTGCTAGGGAACAAAGCTTGCCTGTAATGATTATTTGATGTTAGATTTAAGTTAGAACAAGACTACTATAACTGTTGCTTCTGCATGATGCTGCCTTCACACTTGGATTTCAAAGGACTGTAATATTAAATTGTTTTTAAATAGTATTTTTTGTTTCCAAAAATAATGCTGCCATCCTCAAATTTTAAAGGCTGATGACTGTGCTTTGTCTTCTGAGATTTTGTCATCTTTTCCATTACAGAGCCTGCTGAAAAGTATATGGAGTTGGGACTATCATCTTCAGCCAGCTGAAATGGCAAGCGAGGTGGAATTTTGACTCTACACAGATAAGCAACCAATACTCAGGCAAGTTATGTCCATCAGGACAGTTTTGATGAAGGCGTCAACAACTCTTGTGTGTTACTCAGTTCCTGAAATATTTTGAAACCTCCCACCAGGCTTCTGATGGCCTGAATATTTAAAGGTAGTGGATAACTATCAGGGGCATGGGTATATCTATAAGAGAAGATGTGTTACACCCAACCTCCTTCACATCCCTGCCACACTGTAGTTTTAAATGTGGGAGAAAAGTAGGAGCACTGACCTTGTGATCCCCTGCACCTCAGAGCATCAAGGAGAGTCAATCTGTTCTTATTCTATAATCTAATCAGTGTTATTGCCTTCCTTTTCTTCTCAACAAACATGAAAACCAAGGGGGAGAGGGATACTGATTTCTGAAAAGCATGCAAGAGAAAGAAAGCTACTTCATGTCTATCTGTCTGTAACTGGATTTGCCAACATGGCTTTAACCACTGGAGCTATTTCTGTACATGTGAAAGTATAAACCTAATTTAAGTCAGTGAAGGAAATTTCCTTGTTGGTGTAGCTTAGATCAGTTCTCAGAATAGAATAAGAGACTTAGGCCACTATAAATGCATCTTCAGTAGAGTTTTTTTGCTGCTACAGCTATAACAAATTGGCTTGTGTTTTTCTTTTCCATGTTCTTCAATGACGTTACTATGCCAGCAATGCTTTTAAGAGCAAGCCCTACTTAGGCAGGTCTTGCATGAGTCTGTCAAACAGCCCCTAGCAAAAGCAAACAAGCTCTCACTAGTTGGATGTGTAGGCAGACCCAAATCAAGAAAAGAACTTGCTGGCTATAGTATACATCAGGCTCCTGTGATTTAGGCCACTTGACATTTAGTATGTCAGATACTCAGGTAGATGGAAAAACCCATGGCCATGTGGACTGTGGTGAAAAGCAGCTAAGCAGCATGCTTGTAAGTTGAAAATTCTCCCCTGGAGGCACAAAAATGTATGTGTCAAACACTTATCTTTTGGTAGTTCAGGTCCTGAGTAAGAAATGATTTCCATTCTTTGAAGCATTTTCCTGGCATCCAACTGAAATCAAAAGGAAATTTTAGGATCTATTTTCCTGTCACTGAAAAAGTGTACTATGTTTTCCACTCCATAGCTCCCAGCACTGCTCCACAGCAGACTTGGTCTTCATAGTTTTAGAGCTGGGACTGTCTGTGTAGCACCAGGTGAAACCTCACTCTTCAACCTAGTTCTGTCAAGAGACCTTCCATCATCACTGGCATTAAAAAGTGATTCTGCCCCAGAAATGACAGCTGAAAACACCTGAAAATAGGTGCCGTAACTTCATGAAATTGTATTTTCTGTTCTCTGACACAGTGGTCCTCTTCTAGCCAAGTCACTAAAACAGGTCTCTGCTGGAGACAATAAACTAGATTTTATCCTCTCCTGATGTAACAAGGTCCTCTGTGGTGTTGCCACCACAAAGCTGTTTGAGATTAATGACTTGGACCTGCTATCACTATTCTCAGAAGTTATGCCTTGGCATTGGTTTTCTTGCTCCACATTTGGTAGTCTGCAAGGAGTCTTTAGATCAACCCATTTCCAGTGGGGAGCTCTCTCCCAGCATCTTTAGGGATTGTAGTTTGCAAACCTTCGCTTTGTTTTTTGTTCTTTGAACAATTAATTTGCATGCTACCAGTGAGAACATGTGAGAAGCCAGTGAGGTGTAGGTTATTACATAGCAAATTATTTTGGTAGCTCTGAGCTCAGATCAGGTTTACCCTGGCTGCAAGCTATGTACGATTGTGCTTAGCCCCATGGTGGATGGGTTCCTATTGTTCTGTGGCTCAGCAGCAGCCCTGCAGCCCAAGGGAAGTGTCAGTACCTGCAGCTGGGGAGGATGACTGTGGCAAGAGAGGCTGCACTGCAATCCTGAAGCACCACTGGTACCAAGATGGTATCACCAGCTTACTTTAAACTAGCTGGTGTTGCCAGTATGTTCATCTTCTCCCTCAAGCCTTTGCATGTCCCTACCAATACTAGAAAGCGAAATTTCCAAACTGCTGTAAGTGACTTGGAGACTGACTCAAGCACTCACATTCCTGTCCAGTTCCCAAATATTCCGTCAGCGTTGTCCGTGAACTTCCATCCAGAAACTCTCGAGAACCCATCTCCCAAAGGTGAGTCCAGCTCCAAAGCCCCACCTCCTGCCCCAGGAGCACTGGGGGTGTCTTCAGCAGAACAGTGTCAGCCTCTGCCTCCTCCTCCTCTGGGCTACACCACAAAGGCTCTCCCATTCATTCCTTGCACTCAATGCTGTCATGCAGTGCTCA
Organism: Phaethornis superciliosus; assembly: GCA_023637945.1. NCBI lineage: Eukaryota > Metazoa > Chordata > Aves > Apodiformes > Trochilidae > Phaethornis > Phaethornis superciliosus. The sequence continues at coordinate 103,266,880 of JAJQWJ010000001.1, forward strand.
GAACATCTGTGTCACAGACTTAAATAGTATCAATCTATTGATTTTTAAACTCAGACCAACAGTAATCTAATATAAAATCCGGAATAAAGTTGTAAGTATGGAATTTAGCTTCACCAAAGCCAGTGTCCTTATGTGGATAATATTCATTACTTCACACTGGGCTTTGGAAACAGGCTTATACAAATTTTTGTCCCTATGTAAATGGAAGGATTAGTTCTGAATTGCCTGGCTTTTGCTAGCTTATATCAGATTCAAAATTATTTTGTGCTGGATTTTAACATTTATACTCTTTAATGCCTCTGACCCTCTTGACTGCCAGGCAGCTGTTTTGTGTCCCATTGGATCACCTCCAGCTGGAGCTGAATTCAGATGTCACACTGGGGGCTCTCCTTTCTGATATCAACTATTATTCTTTTAAAAGTGCAAACAAATAAAATTATAAATTAAAAGAATCAAGAGGAAACATGTGCAGAATTTTTTTTGAGGGGTTAATTTCTGTTTGGTTGTGTTTTTTTTTTTTAAATTCATCAAAGGCAGCTGAGTCCCTCTAGTGCTTCCATGCTCTGCACTTGTTCCAGCAGGAGGTTAATGAGAATGGAAAACATTGGTGTACATTATTTTAGTGTATCCCCAAATTTCTGTATTGGTTCACTGGGAGAGAAAAAGGAGATGGACATTACATCGCATTGAATTCACTTCTAAATATGCCCAAGCCTGATTGTGAAATCTAATTCCTGATACGTATTTCAAAATTTTGCACAATTAACAATTTCATCAAAGCCCCTTCTCCTCCCCTGCCTGTCAAATCAGAGCTATACCCACAAGACATCTTTTGTTTATTAAAGTAGCTGCATACAAAGGCCAGTTTTGTAGCTCAATTTAACTAGTACTTCATGGGTTTGCTTCTGAAGTTACTTATTAAAAGCCCTTTGTAGGCAAAAATGGATCATATGTGTGAGACTTTAGTAGGATGTGGTCAATACCTATGCAAATTTGAAGTAATTTCTGATATAAATGATGTCCTGGTGATGTCAGATTTAGCCCCTGCCCATCTGCCAGATACTGCAGAATGACCCACTTTTTAGTGCTTAGCTGTGTATGTCTTTGTATCTCTTTAAGTGTATGTCTTTGAGCCTCTCTCTTTCTTGACTACACAGCACCCATTTTTTTGCCAGTCTGACTGTCAGAAAATTGAAGAAAACAGAATAAGAAATACAGAAGTGAATTGTTTTAAAGTTTCATATTTTTATGACATGTTTTCAATTAGCATACAATATTATTAAAAGCTTGTTCACTAAACATGTGTTGCTTGAGAGAGAAAATTTAAGTTCAAATAACTGAATTTCAGCTGTCTTCCTATCCCTAATTTCATCTCTAGTTTCGTACACGAAAAATTTTAGAGTGGCAGTATATATTTTAATTATTTGGGAGTAGACAGGCATATTGTGTTCATTATACTGAAAACTATATTTTTGCACAATTAAAATGGCCACTGCTTGCAGTTTGCCTGATTATAATTTCTACCATATGACTTTCCTCTTCCCTTAGCTCCAATTGTTCCCACTGTATTGGAACAACCAGCTTCTTTTTCTGCCTGCAGGAAAACATAGTTGAGCACAACTAATATTCCAGAGAATAATAATTTTCAAATATAATACCTGGGAAGAATCATGAGCTGGTTGAAACTCAAAGTAGTTTTGTAGCACTCAGACACGAAAGTGCAGTATAATAAGGATGAAGACTTTGCACTGGTTCAACTTAGATTTGGGATGCTTGAGTTTAAATATCATCCAGACATCTGGAATCTCATCAGTTCATGGCCATAGGCTGCAATATGACAAAGGACTTCCCTTTATCCCACTGGAGCTATCAAACACATGTAGTGAAGTTACAGTCAAAATTACTGTATGAAACTGTACTCCTATTGCCCAAGATTAAATCTCTTTTGCACAAGACCCTCTTATACTCTCGGGTACTGTAAAATAGATTTGCGAGTCCAAACAATGCTACTTTCATCTCCAGAAATCATCGGTCTGCCCCAGGCTCTGGGAGCACAAGCATTTATTAAAACACCATGTTTATAGCACCACTTGTTATGAACCTGATAACTGTGTTTTGACTCCCCTTCTGCTGATATAAGTTGTTTTGCATTTTTAGTGGGAATATCAAGCACAAACGCGTGTTTGTAGCTGCTGTTTTACTAGGAAAGCATCAAGGTTTGGTGCTGCCATGGAAAAGCTATCGAGCAGGCGCTGCCAGGAGAGGTGGCAATCTCCTGGTCTGCTCTCTCTGTGCTTCCACATGGAATAACAGTGCACTCTGTTTATGGAAAGTGGGGCAAAATTAAAATGTTTATGCAAAATGAGGGCTACTGCTGAATGCTTGCTTACACTTCTAGCCTAGGCATGTCCTAGGGACTCGTCTCTGTTTTCAGAGGATGCAGGGGAGGACGACTGGTTTGCTTCTATTTGGGTGACCTATAGTAGTGAAAACTTTTCACCTAATTATACCCTCTTTGCCTTAAGGCCTAGGCAGTTGTGACCATATCACACAGGATTTGATCTTTGCTCCATATGGTGGTTGGTAGGCAGGTTTGCAGTTGCATGGGATGAAAAACTTTCCCAGGTGTGCAAGGTCCAGAATAATGTGATGCTGAAGCAAAGTTGTGCGAGCAATTTCATAGCCAGATGATGAGCAGAAGCCAGGTAGCATCCAACCTTTCTCTTGTCTGAAACCAGATGTATTACAGTCAGTGGAAAAAGAGGGATTTGAGCAACACTTGTTTTTACAACAATTGTACTAAGGAGAGGGGAACAGAAAAGCTGAAGAGCCCTATAGTACACCATATATTTTTTCCTATATTCTGTTAATACATTTTCAAGGAGTAAATTTTATTATTTATTATTTTAACAGTGCCACATGAAAACAGCTACCTCAGCTTTTATAGCTGCACCATTTACAGTGCTCAATCCATGGAGATACCACAGTTTTACATCTAATCATCCTGGAAGCATAGCTATTTTCCTCTTCCAACTCCCAGTTATTTTCTAACTTACATGGTGAAGCTGGAAGATTGTATTCTGTGTATCTAGCCTTCAGACTGGACTTCTGTGCCAATGTCAAGCTCTTTAAAACAACTGACAGGCTGGAAAGTTATTCCTCAGTCTCACAATGCCTGAAATGGCAAAGAACTACTCACTGCATTGCTTTCATTTGCCCAACTCTGCCAGAAGAGGCATTACCAAGCCTTACCAAGAACTGGAAGATCACTCAGCCTTGAAAGCAATGAAAGCAAGGGTGATGAAGGAAGAAACATTTAATTCATTTAGATACCTGCCTCTCCCCACACTTCTGAAAAGACTTGAAAATACAGATTTCATCTAGCAAGCCCATACTAGCAAAACCCATTTATCTTATTACACCAAAATGTTAAAAAAAAAAAAAAAAAAAAAAAAAAAAAGACTATACATCTGGCTTCTCTGAACATGGGAGGAAGCCAGGCAAATCTGGCTCCAAACTACAGTGAGGTTGTCCTCAGCTGAAAGGGCACAGGAAACCTCTCACCAACCTGCCAAGCTGAACAGCTGAGACAACCTGGTTGAAAAGAGCAATTTTCATCTAGGATCTGAAGCACATGAGAACGTCAGCGGACAGAACCAGTGGCCCTGGCCTAAGGAGAGGGTGCCTGGGCTGGCAGAAAGCACCAGCTCTTACATTCACCCCCACCCAAGCTTCCATGCCCCTTCTGCTCCCCAGAGGGAGCCTTAGGAATCATCAGTGAAGTGCTGCAATTCCTGCTCACAGGAACAACCGTGCAGACAAAAAGCACATAACTACCCAGTGTTTTGTGATAAAAGCTATGAATTTCCCAAATCTTGGTGCAGGGGATGTGTTTAATAGTGATCTTGATTGCCAGACACCTAAACAAAGCTCCACTCCCTTTGCTGGGTCACCCAGAGCAGCAGAGTTCCTTGTAACTAAAGAATGTTTTAGAAGGGAGCAGCTCTTTGATTGCATTCCTTATTTAGTCCATTATTTAGAACATGCTTTCTATAACCTAGCTTTATTACCAACAGAATATAATTTCATGAACCTTATTCCTTTATAGCGGATGCAACTGATGGGAATTCATGGTCTAGTCAAAGAAAAATACGTAGGCATTAAACTATGAATTGAAAATGGAGCCTTGGTCAGCTGTGCTACATATATGGGTAACAAGTTAGTGTTACGTTGCCACATGCTCTGAAGAAATGAATGCCACCTTAGCAAATAGTTTGCCATTACACTGTAAATTTTTTTATTAGTTCACCACTCATTTTATTACGTTTTTTTGTAGGAGTGTGGAAAAAAAAAAAAAAGCTATTACTGCCATTTGTAAAATGGTAAAACACTGAATATGTTTGATTTCTCTTGCCCACTAGGACTCCTCACTTATCTCTGGTTAACCATGGGGCTGACTGATCTAAGCCGGGTAACACGAGTGGAGCCAAAGCATTTTGGAAATGCAGAACACTTCAGCACCTTTTGTTAAGAAAGGGGAAATATGCTGCGTTTGATCCTCCAGCATGAAAGGCGGTGCCTGTGAAACACCATTTTTCTCTCTCGAGCCTCCTTAAGGGCTACTGCAAGAAGTGAGAGAATGTCAGCACCTTAGGCTTGCTATAACTTATATGGGTAGGTCTGGAAGAAACTGGTTCCTCTGTAAGGGCTTTCCTAGCCCTGCCCTGAATGTTTCATTTAGGTCGGTGAAAGCAAATTTGAGCAGTCAGCACCACCTAGAAGTCATGGGACCTCACCCATTCTGTAGATTTGGCAGGGTCTTGAAGTTTTGAGGCTGTTGCTCCTTGGGCTCTTAAATGGAGAGTTTCTCAGGCAACACCAACCAAAAGCCATGTGTTAGGATACATACTGTGCAAGAACAACAGCAGTAAATGGAAACAAAAATGCATTTTTTTTCTTTTGAAAATGTAGATATTCCTGATTATAACCTGCTGTAGTAAAATATACATGTATATATGCAAATAAAGTTATCCCTTTTATTTACGCAGAAAGGGATTCGCTCCTTCCTAAGTAATAAATAAAACGTTCCCAAGTATTTTTGCATGTCAAAGTAATGCTCAATGAAGTGTGACGTGATGAGAATTTTTCTATGTTCTTTAGAGGGGCCAGAATTTTATTCGTGGAATAAAGTGGGAACTATTTCTGCAAGACAGAGTCCAAACATTGGCAAAGGAAGTTTTAATAGATTTTTACAAGACACAAAGCCAAAAGTATTCAGAAATGACTGATGTCTCAAATTCCATGGCAAAACTCCTACTCAGTTCAACAGAAGATTTTCCCTTGACTGCAGTGGTCATGAGATCAGAAACGAGGGAGCAAAAATCAGTTTCTTGATGCTTAGTTTGTATTTTAATTACAAAATGTGTTACCAACAGCGTTAGAACAGCTCATTCATACAGTATTTCTAATTAGAAAAGCATGATCAGGAAGCCCTCCAGAAATTTGTGAGGGAAACCTCTGACTCCTAGTTAATGGTTTCAAATTTTGAATGCTTCTTTCCCAGTGGGGCAAGGTTAAGTGGAGCAGGTAAAACTGCTAGTTTTGCATATATTTTATCAGTTTATAAATGCCTCTGACAGCAATATGCCCTCTGTAAGGGGCTATTAAAACCAGCAGCATCAGTCTAGTTGCACTCCATTTTTTAAAAAGATGAAAAAACAGTGCTGAGCACCCTGTTAGTGGTTAAGTAATGAAATACAAAATTACCCCTTTTACTGTGGTATATGACATTATGGATAGAGTTTTCCAATCTCCTTCACTAGCAGTCACTTAGTAGCCAAAGCTACCAGTCATTTTGAAAAATGTGGTTTAGCTTTTTTGTTGTTGTTGTTGGTTATTGCCTTAGATTCCAAGCTCTTTCTGCTCAATGGGCCAGTTTTACTCCAGTGAAATAAAGACGCTGCATTTCCAAAATTTATAGGGTTCATTTATTACCTCTAGTAACATATTATACTGTATAAATACTCTATCCTTGTTATATGTCCTTTTAAAAAAGCGATAACTTAGAAGATCACATTAGACAAGAAGTATAAAAATAAATACGCTCATTATATGCATTTATTACAAATTATAACCCTTCCCAGAAGGGAAAGAAATATAAAATACTTATAAAGTATATAAAATCTATAGTAATATATTTTACTATATACATATGGAAAGCCATATTCTCTCATTGTCTATGGACTGGCACAAACTTTAATTGTGCGAATGCTGGCGTATTGCTGTGGATGGACCTGCTATCCTTCAGCTTTGTCTTCTCGCCTTATCAGTGATTTAAGCACAACAAACCCATCAGAGGCCACATAGAAGATGTTCCCATTCGTTGTGGGATATCTTTTTTTTTTTTTTTTTTAAACCCAAGTGCATATAGTTTCCATTGGCTAGGGTAAGGTAAAAGATTTGAATGTGAAAGTTTGACTCAAATGCTCACAAATGCCATCAGTCTGTTTGACAGGATGGTAGGACCAAGCTCAAATTAGAAAAGCCAGTGGAAGGTATACAGGCAAAAAGAGAAACTACTCAAAGACGGTACCTGCTCTAGAAAAGATTTCTGCTTTTTCTAGCCTCTGGATTACTTGTCACCATGACAACATGAGAGTGGACAAGAAAAATGGACAGGCACATTGGGATGACATAAAGATACTTAAAAAAACCTGGACATTGTTATTGGTGGAGTTGACTGACTGTTCTTGTATTTCTCTTTACCAGTAGAGAATATGGCTTTATTTTCATATAAAACTATTCTCTGAAACAATAGCAGCCATAAATGATATAGTTAAAGCTCCTTTCCCAATCCTGTTTTTTGCCCTTTGTGAGGTAGGTAAGCCCTGACCTATTATTTTAAGCTATCTTTTCCTCTCCCCTTTCCTTTTCCTTCCATTCCTACACATGGGGACTTGATCAGTACCACAATATAAATCCAAGAGAAGGGAGAAATAACCAACCCCCCAAATGTTTGCTTAAACATGTTTTTGGGCACTGCTTGTGTTTTGTTTAACTCATAAGAGACTTAAAAAAGGCAATTATAATGCCTTTGGGCCTTTCTTGCTAAAGACAAGTGACATGGGTCTGCTATCCCATCAAATTTTCAGCTGGCAGGGTATTTTCAGGATGCAATACCAACTAAAGCTATTTGCACTGTCCCACCTCAATGGATCCTCACCATGAATTTTGTATGCAATAACACATGCGCTGCCTCTAGCCCTCTTTTTTTTTTTTTTTTTTTTCAGTGCATTGTTCTGAAGGTAAAAAATAAAATAATGGTAAAAAAAATGTAGCTTTCCCAACTTATCCTATTTAACTGCAGTCTGTAGCGTTGCAGAAGTCTATCAGGTGTTTCGGTTTCTTGGAGGGCTCACAGCTTTCTTGAGGCAGCACGCTGCCGTCGTAAGAAATACACTTCAACAATCTCTTCTTGAAACCTTTCCCGCACGTCTTAGAGCAGGGTGACCAGTCCCCCAGCTGCCACTGCGGGCAGGGGACATCGGCGCAGGGACGGATGTCACTGGGCTTCAGCTCCTGCGCACAGTCACCGGCCGGATGCCCCTGGGGGTCCCGGCACTCCACCGCCCGCCTCTGCCAGCCCGAGCCACATGACTTGGAGCACTCGCCCCACTCCTCGATGACCCACTCAGAGGAGATGATCTCCCTGATGGCATTGAAGGACTCTTTCTTTCTACTGGGCGCCTTCTCTGATGCAGGCTGCGCGGGCTTCTTGACGAAATAGGTGAACTTGATCTTGGGCTGTGGCAGGTCACCCACCGTGAGGACCTGGATGGTCAGAGGCTCCTTCAGAGGGCTGAAGCTGCGGATCCTCTCCAGGGCAGCGGAGGAGCCACTGTACCTCAGCACGCTGCCCTTGTAGGTGATGTCCTGCTCCAGGGTCGACAGAGTGTAATCACCGTTGAGGACGTAGGTGCCATCTGCAGCTTTGATGGCGAGGAAGCTGCCGTCATGTCGCGCACCCCTGTGGTTTCGCTGCTTCACCTCAATGTTCGTTGCCCCGGCTGGAATGGTGACGACGTCGTGGTAGCCAGGTCTGCCCAAGACAAAAGAGAGAGATTGATTCCTCTGCTCATCCCTGTGAAAGGGAAAAAGCTGCCTGACACAAGGCTGAGAAGAGTCAAGCTCATGAGCTACAGACCTAATCAAATTAATGGATTAAGGGATTTGCATAGGCACATCCCAGTTTATTGCTACAACAGAGGCGGCTTGCTTTCTCGAGGACCTCGCTGTGAGTTATCTTCAGTCAGATGGCTCCGACAGACCAAATCTCAGTTCCAATGACAAACTGTGGCAAGATCTCACCAACCTGGAAACCCTAAGCTTACAGCCACAAAATGTTCATCAGAACAAAGTAATAGCAACAAATACTTACTTTGCTCTAACAAGAGTGCCAGACACTTTCTTGCAAGTGGATCCATTGCCACCGCATATACCGCATTTGTCGAACTTCTTATTGGATCCTATCATACGGTCGCAGCCAGCCTTTACACACTGTCCTTGGACACAGACAGAGGTGGAATCAGGGCTACATGGGGTACCATCCACAACCTTTGCAAGAAAACAAGTAGAAAGGCATCTGATTAGAGGATGTACATTGCTTTGAAACTGCAAAATACAGACACACACAAGATGCAAACTACGGACAGGTCGGAGACCCGCAGCACCTCTGTCTTCAGGGCCTTTGAAACTAAAAACCAAATGAGCCCACAAATAGTTGGATGTAAACAGTGCTACTACATCTCACCTGCAAAAATGGTGCCCGGGTGACAGGAGAAAACTAACCAATTTCAGTTTTTATTAACGTCTTCCCCCCCCAAAAAAACCCCACAAACCCACAGAAATGTTTTAATGATTCCATATAAAGAAAGAACATTTTTTTCTAAAGTAACTAGAAGGTAGTCATGTCCTTGAAGTAC